>JAWNNW010000444.1:10075000-11275000 GCA_035044465.1 Scaptomyza tumidula | reverse complement strand
AATATCCTTAGGACGCAAATGATTATTGTACGAAAAACTCTCATAGGGTTGTTCATCAATTTTACCAATAGCAAGCAGTTTGTAATAAATATGATGACGCCAAAATTGATATAATCCACTGGCTTGAGTATCCAAAATAAATCGATTAAGTGCGTTCGCGTACAATGAGTTTCGGTCGAGTGGGATAGAAAAGGGAACGAGTGAAATGAATGTAAGATCCTGTGATAAACGAAATGATACTCGCTGCTGTTTGGCCATCTTGCGTTCAATGAGTGGCCATAAAGTTTGTGTGATTGGATAGGCATAGGATATATTTGGTTGACTACGCATCGCTTGAAAGAAGGAGGTATTCACTAGTTGATGAACATCCATGATTTTGGTCAATGTACGATTGCCAATTTGCCTACGCATTATCTCTAAATCCAGTTCTGTGAGCAAGATCTTCAGACCAGTCCTACGCAGATCCTCATAGCTGCGTATTGGTGGTTCTCTTAGGGGATGTACCAGCAGCGTGTGTAGTTGTGCCAAAAAGATATTGTAGGATATATGACTGAAGTAGAGTAGCAAAAAATAGATCCAGATTTGCCTTAAGTTTAGAACTCTCCGCATCACAAATGTCTGAACAAGCATTGCCCTTAAAACCGAATCGGCGAGAATTCCAATGCACCTCAAACTGGGTGCCAAACCCAACGCCAAACGTTCACAATTGTGTAGCAGCAAAGCAATTAATATCGCAGCAATTGTTGTCAAAAGCAGATACAATTTACTTCCAGACATATTGATTAAAGCGTAATTTAGTTTCGGTTCGATGGGTAACATCAATTGCCATTTGGACATTTCGGTAACATAACTGTTATTGTAATATGGACCTATATTAAAAAAGCTCATAGGTATATCTACTTTGCGCATGAACAACAAACGTCCAACTGTGTCGAAACCAAGTACCTCGTCATCCTTTGAATTCTCATCCCAACGTATCGTTAAAGTTGCATTCAAGCGTTTCGCAAACTGTTTCATAAATGGGTACAAGTAACCAGTTATTTGGCGAGTTCCATTTGCATTCCTATAGACGACACTGCGGGGCAGTACATTGTCTGCTATGGTGGTCAACGGATGACCACCCATATCCTTTAGCTGTGGTTCGTAGTAGCGGTGAACTTCATTGATCCTTCGCTCAATTAGCTTAAATTTTGGAAATGCTTGATAGCTGTAAATATGCTCCAGACTCCCATTAATAATTGCCAACACATTTAACATTCGATATTCATAGCAATTCAAGAATAAATTATGAATATCAACTTCCTGATTGATCAGGAACAATGTTGGCGTTTCGCGCATGTCCTCCAGATTTCTATGGAGTGCTCTCAAAACCGTTTCTGTTTGATTATTAAAACAAACTAATGCCAAAAAGTTTGTTCTAAAGTTTTCTTTGAGCCTTATGTATTGATTTGCATTTAAAATGATTATTGGAGTGGTGTACTCGTTGTTTAGATCCGTCCAGAAATCCTCTTTGGAGTTTCTTAAAAGAAGTAGTGTTTCGAATGCCACTTCGCCTTTCAGTTTGCTTAACAGGTTGCTGGTTAGCTGCGTTTGTGCATTAACTAAGCAGAATAATATTATTAAGGAGACTAAAACTTTGCAATGCATTTTATTATCTTTTCAAAAAGCCAACTAATTATACAGAAACACTTTGCAACTGACTTAAATCACAAGCCATTGGCTCCTTTTATTGAACTTTAAAGTAATTAGTTTGTTTACAGTAGACAATTTTTTAATTTAATGACAGTTTAATAATGATTCATTTTATCAGTGCTGCGGAATCATTTAACCTATTAATCACCACCCTATTTTTAGTGTAAGGGTGAGAACGGCTTACGAAAGAGTGAAAAAACGTTAACGTTTAAATGCCTTTTAAATATTAAACTGACCACGAGTATACAATGGCTTTCGATAACTTGCCTTTAACGATGTATCGCACGAGTGTTGTGCATTTTCGAGCTTTTGCCATGCGGTCACACTTCGATTTTAACACAAAGTAAAATAAAGAAGCGTGCAAGTATAAGCGACCATACCGCTTGCGAACTACATCAACATATTTCAAGAATTTTGGGTGACGACATTGCACCAAAAATAATAAAATAAATACGGCAAGCAGATAGAATACAGCCAACAAAAACGTGAATAAAAAATATAAGGTAACTAACGCACTCAGCAAGCTGAGCAAACAGGGTGTTGCCAGTGTGAAACTTGAAATTCGTTGTTGTAGTTGTGTAATATTTAACAAGAAAAGTGCGAATAACAGCAAATAACAACAAACACAATGAAACATCGCCTGATATATCCGCAATATTGCGTATGTGTGCGTGTCTGCGGTTGTAAGCGCGAGTGTATTACGTTGTTATGATTTTATAAACAGTTGACAGATATAATTATTTGATTAATTTGTGACATACATGTGTAATGTGTTTAATTTTCGGCATGAATATTTATAAATCTCTTTTTTTTATTCTTTTCCATTTAGTTTTAGGCGTAGAGTGAGAAAAACCAATCGAATTTCTCATGCGCAACAAAAAAACGACACAAAATAAATCCAAAAAAATACACACAGAGTAGACAGTGATACGGAAATTCAAAATTGTGTAAACATTGAAAAGTTTTGGAATTGGATTGCCAGCTGAGCCCCGTCAACAGCAACCTCCTCTCAAACAATAACAATAACAACAACAACATTGAGCAATCATGAATATTTTGCTGCATCACAAAGGATCGATGCACATGAAATCCCATTACCTGTTCCAGAACTTCTACAAGCGCTGTAAGTCACTCTCTTGTTGGTAATATTTAGAACGCAACGTTAAAAAAACTTTCCATTGATTTTAGCCCATATTATAGTATGTAGCGTATGCATGTATATGTGCTCTCTTTTGAGTGCTTGTGTATTGGTGTGCCGTCGATTATTTTTGTGCGCGTTTATTTTATCGCAGATTTTGTTGTGACTGCATGTTCGTGCACAGCTGATTCAATGTTTGCTTGCCCCTTGAATTCAAATATCCCTGTTGTGCTTGTTTGGTACTGAGTAGAAAATTTCCCTTGCTTCGTTAGTTGCCATTGGAGTGGTGGATGTTTTTAATATGGCTTTGGTTTAAATCTTTATCGTTATTAAATTTAGCTTCCTTATCCGGTTGCTTTTGGTTATACCGCGTCACTTAAACCAACTTATCTCTTAACTCAAATTTTAGATTAACTTAAAATACATAAATATATATATTGTGTGACTAACACACCAAATAATAGGGCTTACTTTCAGAAAGCAATCTTAAAAACCGTCAATTTATTTTTACTTTATAACACATGACACCTTATTATTAATTTGTTTCATAATAGGTCACTTTGGCATTTTTTGGCTGTTTGCAAAACCAATTTGTATCTCCATTTTGTGTTCACAGCTCAATTTCAACGCAACACACACAAGTTATTGTGTTTATATGTGTGTGTGTTTACGTAGAAAAAGCGAACATGTGCCAAAAACACAGGTGCAAAGTCAGACAAATTGACGCCAGCAAAAGATGCTGACGTACACAGAGAGACACCCTGTACGCGAGTACAGTTAACTACACGAGTCAGAGATTTCGCTCTCTCTATCTCTCTCTTTCACCGAAAGTTCTCGGGCAATGCCCGAACTTTTCAAATGCGTTTCGCTTTCGCATTGACTATTGCACTTTTCTTTTTCTTTCTACTTCTTACCTATTCGTCGAATTCGACGCAATGTTTTTCACCTTGAAAATGATGGATTGTTGCCAAACAAAGAAAAAATTCGAAGGAAAACAATTGAAAGTGCATTTAAATAATTTTCTTTGTGTCTTCTTTAAATATTTGCACTTAATTCATTTTTTCCGTTTATATAAGTAAGTTATTACATATACAATTTGTTCATAATAATAACAACAACAAACGCAACAGGTGTTAATTTCCCTATTATTTGTTTGCTCTTTTCTTGTGATCGACTTTTTAGCTTATCTCTACCTCATAGCTTCCTCAAGTGGAACGAAGCTTTTCTGTTTATCAGTTTGTAAAAGTGCCGCTTCTGCGATTAAAAACGTGTATTTTATTATTATTTTGATTGTTGCTTATACAATTAACCGGCTATTCTAGATTATTGAGTCGTTTTTCTCTTGCTTTTGTTAGTGCAACCTTTGAATAATACAACTTATTATTTATTTTGCAGATGTAAAAACAGACGTATATGCATCAAGATATAGTGCAACAAGACCGGGGCAACAAAGCGTGGAAACTTCAGATTCTACAGAATCATATAACCTGACGCAAAGGAAAATATTCGATGATCAATCACTGAGCAGGAGTCCCCGCCATATATACCGTCAATATCATTTTGCGGGCCATGGTTATCGGCATTTTCATGCGAGTCGCACGCTCTTTGAGACACCCTCAAAGATTGATGCGACAGTTAAGAAGCTGAAGAACCAGCAAAAGGAAAAAGTCGAGGAGATCATGAAAGAAGTAGCCAATGGACAAGCCGGAGATAAGGCAACCACATCTGCAGCTCCAGTGACCAGCGCCTCAGCAGCAGATGCACCCCTGAAGGTAAAAACCGATGGATCTAAACCCGCAAGTGAATTAACGGAGGAAACAACGAAAACAGTGGCCAAGCCAAAGAAGCCGTTACAGCAACGAATTTGGGATGAGATCGTGCATTATTATCATGGCTTCCGCCTGCTTTTCATCGACACGGCCATCAGCTCAAAACTGTTGTGGGCGGTTCTCAATGGAAAGACTCTAACGCGTCGTGAGAATAAACAGTTACAGCGTACAACATCGGATCTGTTTCGTTTGATACCCTTTTCGGTGTTTATTATCGTACCGTTTATGGAGCTGCTGTTGCCCGTGTTTATCAAATTCTTTCCGGGCATGTTACCTTCCACGTTTCAAACGGCCAAGGATCGTCAGGAGCGTTTAAGGCAATCGCTTTCCATACGTCTGGAAGTTGCCAAGTTTCTGCAGCAGACTCTCGGCCAGATGCCCGTTCAGCATGTGGAGCATTCCAGCGAGGAGGCCAAACAGTTTGAGACATTTTTTCGCAAGATTCGCGATCCCAACGAACAAGTTAGCAACGATGACATCATCAAGTTTGCTAAACGTTTTGACGACGAGATCACCCTGGACTCCCTAAGTCGAGATCAATTGGCGGCACTGTGTCGTGTCTTGGAACTGAACACCATTGGTACCACAACGCTATTGCGCTTTCAGCTGCGACTCAAGTTGCGCTCTCTAGCCACCGATGATCGTGTGATCTCACGCGAAGGCGTCGATTCACTCGATCTATTTGAGCTGCAGCAGGCGTGCAAAGCACGTGGCATGCGTGCCTATGGTCTAACAGCCGAGCGTTTGCGCTTCCAGCTTAAAGAGTGGATAGACTTGTCGTTAAATGAACAAGTATGACAAATAAACATCAATAACCCAAAATTTAAAACCCAATTAATTTTGTATATTTCATTTCTTAAGGTACCACCGACGCTGCTCCTGCTTTCACGTGCAATGCTCATCTCAACGGATAGCATTACGACCGACAAGCTAAAAGAGACGATGCGTGTGCTGCCGGATGCGGTGGCTGCACATACGCGACATGCAATTGGTGAGCGCGAAGGCAAGGTCGATAATAAGACAAAGATCGAGATCATCAAGGAGGAAGAGCGTAAGATTAGTGAAGAGCGCGAAGAGGAACGCGAAGAGAAGATTGCTAGTCAAAAGGCCACCAAGGCGGAGCTGGAAGCAGCACCATTTGTCTCCACCGAAGAGATTGTCAAGGTGCCGGCTAAGACCCCGGAGACAGCAAGTGATGAGAAGGTCATTTCTCTGACTGATGTGCAGTTGCTTTCTGATGCGCTTAAGACGCTGTCATCCGATAAGCAGCTTGTTGTCGAGAAGGAGACAATTAAGGAGCTGAAGGAGGAGTTGCGTGACTACCAGGAGGATGTAGAGGAGCTGCGTGAGGTGCGACAGGTGGTTAAGGAACCAGTGCGCGAAAGTCGAGCTGCTAAGCTTCTCTATAATCGTGTCAACAAGATGATATCTCAGCTGGATACCGTGCTGGGCGATCTGGAGCAACGTCAGCAACATATTAAGCAGGTGAACACCACTGATCAAGCCGCAGCAGCTGCAAACGTCACTCCTAGTCATGTGGTGCATATTGATGAACTGGTGTCCACCATTCGACGCATGAAGGAAGCCTCCGATGAGGAACGTTTCAAAGTCGTCGAAGATCTGCTGGTCAAACTGGATGCCGACAAGGATGGCGCCGTTTCTGTGGCTGAGATAACTAAAGTGGTGCAGAGCATCGACAGCACGGCCACCAACATAGACAAGAAACAGCTTGAGGAGTTCACCGAGTTGCTTACCAAGCAGGCAACCAAGCGAAGGAACGAGGAAATTGTTCACATTGATGATCTTATGCAGAACATCAAGAAGCTGAAGGAGACAAGCGACGAGGCGAAACTTAAGCACATCGAGAGTGTATTAGCCAAGTTTGATGGGGATAAGGATGGTGTTGTTACTGTCAACGAAATACGCAAGGTAAATATTCCAAAAAATTTCTTTCAACAAAATGAACAGTTAGTAATGCTCAAATATTCGTCAGGTGCTGGAATCTATTGGTCGAGATAATATAAAGCTTGGAGAAAAGGCGGTAGAGGAACTTATTGCACTGCTGGACAAGGAGCAAATCCTTGAGGCAGAGCAAAAGATTGAAAAGGCGATTGCGAAGAGCATGAAGGAGGCGGAAAAGCTTAAAACCGAAGTGGAGAAAACGGAAAAGGATATGGCTAAGCTTGTTGATGGCATACATGATTCAGCAAAGGAGATTCGTGACATTGCCACCGAATTGGGTGCTATGGATAAGGAAAAGGCCGCACAGCAAAAGTCTGAAGTGAGTAAAACATAGTTTTTTATCCAAATAGCGTAATTAATATTCTTTTGTTGAATTTGTCAACAGCCTGATATGAAAGACGTCGCTAAAACCCTAACAGACAATGCCAAGGAACTGCCCGATTTGCTGGCCAAAGGCAAAAAGAACAACAAAAAAGGACCTAGTTCCCCAACATCCCCGCCTAGAAACTCCGCTGGTGGCACTGGTGGTACCACTGGCAACATCAGTAGCAGCCTAAAAAGCAGCCGAAGTGCCAGCGATGTTGACTTCAATAATATAACAAAGTCGGCGCTACTTGAGGCAACCGAACGTCATGCCGAAAAGTTGCTGCCCCAGAAGGACATTGATCTGCCACCAACGATACCTGCACCAACATCAACAGCGAACCAGTCAAAGGCAACTGCGACTGCGAATGGTGTATCTGGTGCGTCAACCGCACCCAAGAAACTTATCTGACCGGCGAAGCCAAAGGGCACAGGCGCCGACTAAAAAGAAGTAACAGATGATGTCCACCCAATGTCCACTATGTTATGATTGCAATTCTTTCAAAAATTATAATCACAGATCCTATATAATTAGAATGTGCAATGTGTCGATTCGATAGCAACTCTGTATTTAAATTGATTCTTGGCAGATTGAGCTCCATTTAAACGCGAGGCTTAAGTATGGTATTAAGTACGTGTAGAAAATATTATCCTGCACAAATTATTACTTACTAAAACGAAACATACCATCTGGGTATAACTCGTACGAACTTAAACTACCTTAATGAATGATTCATTATTTAAATTTGTTTTCTACCGCCCTAGTTTTATCCCGTATGTATGTGGAGTTTGTGCTGGTTAATTCAACTACTTGGCTCTACTAAATTAGCGATTGTGATCATTAAGCGATAACTTAAATTAAATAACATTTTTATTTGTAATATAAAAATATTGAATTCATTTGAAATCCTTGAAATCACTAAATCACAAAACGAAATTTATTTGAAATATAATCAAACAACAAAACAAACGTGATACTTTTTTAACAATAATAATATGTATGCTTTACTGAATTAGTTAAAATCAATTTATACAAGTGTTCTGCAATAAGAAATAAAGTAAAAAAAAATATTGTTAGTATACACTCTTTGTATTTGTATTTATTCCTTAATCAAATTAAGTTCGACTAAATCTCGACGCTTAGAAAAACATACAGTTAACAGTTTTTGTGGCTTGCATTTTTATGAGCATCATGGTGAACTTTTGGCTGGCATTATTTTATACATGTTTCAGTTAATTACGCCAAACATGGTTTTGTGCTATACCTCCTAAAGTTAACTTCTATATATATATATATATATTTATATCGCGGGACCAACAAGTATTTGGATTTCGATAGAGCTTTTCCATGCGGATCCAATGCACCATAGTTTTTGAAAATCCGTAAAATTTTGGACTTATATATAAATTTTCGGCAAAAAGGACATTCGATTTTAAGCCATAACTTGAACATTTCCTTAAAGATTTGTAAGAAAAATACATTTTTGAACTCACAGAAACAAGATCTATCGATTTGCTTATAAGGATCTCCAGGATCCGCGAACAAAAATTTTCGAAAAATTTTACAGGGGGTAGGTCAGACAAAATTTTAAAAATTACAAAATCTTCATTAACTTGGCCATTTTAAGGACTATCCGGATGTCCTTTGGACCACAGTTAGGCCTAGGCCAGCCAATACGAGCAAAGTAGTTCAAAGGACGATAGTCCTCCAAACGGCTGAAATAAAAGGCTATATGTTTAAAACAGAAAATTGGTTATAACTCGGCTAAATCCTTAAGGATTCGAACGTGTCCTATGTCAGACATTTTGTTTTAGCCAGGGCTACCAACTGGCCAAAGGACATTCAAATCATCCTTGTGGTTTCCGAGAAAACTGCACTTTTATGGTTTTTTCTTATTTTCGCTCGGCCTTAGAGTGAAATTTTTACAAGTGTTTTTTTTCTTAGATGACCCCATAATCCTTGAATGCAGTTCGATAGAGTTGGTCCTTGAAACTCTCTTGCAACATGTCCTTTCGAAATCCGTCAGGATTTAAGTGGCTCAGGACTATGTAAAAAATAATTCAACACATTTTAATATATGAATAAAAAGCTAGCCTGAAAGTATGCAAATATATATAATGAGAATTTATACATCACTTGCTGCTGATTCTGTGCGCCCGGTATACTTGAGTCAAAAACTAGAAAAAACTCGACGAAAGCTCGGCGGTATTCTTTTGCGATCTCCACGAGTTTTTTTTTTGTTTTTCCGACTCCAAGTACCAGGCGAACAGAATAGACAAGAAGAGCAATGGTTTTTATATTTAACTACAAAAGTATGAAGGACAATATGAATTAAAAAAGCCAGCCTAAAAGTATGCAAATATATATAATGGAAATTGTCATGTAACTTGTGCAATGTTGTTATTCTATTCGTTTCGAATCGCGTGACCAACAAGTATTTGGATATCTAGATATTTCCCTGCGGATCCAACGCACCGTGGTTTTTGATAATGCGTCAAGTGGTGTTGTGGTTCGTGTTCGCATCTGTGTTAAGAAAGGATCTCTTCGTATTACAAAAGGATTGAGGAGGATTACTCCCTTGAAGCCGCCGTCTACCGACAGCAGGTCAAACTGTAGCTGGAATACTGATTTTTTCTGTTTAAAAGCGTGATCATAATTAAGCGAATACAGAAACCTTATTTGTGTCTCTGGTACGTGCACTCAATATCAATGACAGCAACCTGAAAAAAATAATGTTAAATTTATTCTTTCAATCAATAAACATGCCCTTACTATACCTAGATGTTTTTTTATTCAATGATAATTACTGAGCTATGTAAAACAGTTACGATATTTGATGTTATTCGTTTATTATGCTGTAAAAAAGACAAACATTAAAGTATTATTTGAATCCTTAACGAGGATTCAATTCAAGCGCAAATTCAAAGGTAACGAGAAAGGAACGTCAACTTTGCGTTTAATTTATGCAGCAAACTAAAGGTGATAACTGCTGAGAAACACGCGACAAAGAAAGCAAACAAAAGCAAGAACCAAATTTCGTTAGACTAAACGACTAAATAAGCCGAAAGGATTTCTGAACCTGAGCAATAGGAAAACAATCCTATCAAGCGAATAACAAAGAAGAGAAGAAAGCGATAGACTTGAGTATTAAGTGGGCAAACTCTTAAGGGTATTTGCCGACAAGCCAATGCCACAAAAAAGTGTTCCAGATTGGATTTGGATTTTCGGTTAAATGTCGATATGGCGCAGTAGCCGCGCATTACATTTATGTAGTCGCCATTTTTTTTTTTACGTGTTCCTTTTCAAGTACTGCAAATGCAACTGTTTGGCGCAGGACGCTGGACGACACGCGACCCACATGCATATAAACCTTTCACAGTTGGCGACATATCTGCGATATTTTTATGGCCAATGTGTGGTGCTTGGTCCTGGTGCGCTTCCTGTATGAACTAGAGTTGTGCACACAAACAAACAAAGGGCTGGAAAATGTGTGTTGCCAGCAAAAACAAAAAGGTTGAAGAAATATGTATTATGGTCATGTTGCCTGGCAGCTATCTTTGTCTATAATCCACTTTATATTTTTCACACAAGCGTAAAAATTGAATATATATACATAAATCCCCTTTACCTCTTACGGATTATCGTAGCGCATAAAAAGTTATAAATGTTGACGCTTGTTAAGGTAAATAATGTTAAAGCTTATCGACAAAAAAGGAAAGTCAATTAATAATACTCGATTTTATCCCTTCTTTTGTTTCCATCAGAAAAAAACCTTTTAAGACTGACAGTTTTGAACTGAAATGTTTTTTGCCGCCTTTAAGTAAGCTCGATTAGTTATCGATGTTTTGCATAACAGCGCTTTAACAGGTCGCTTGTGAGTGATGTGACCAGAGAGTATTGAATCATATAGAGAGGATTCCAGAGTCGTCATCTTCTGTTAACTTAACATTCTTAGGATTATTAGCTCTTGGGGAAATAGGTATCAATACCGCTTGCCAACTTATCTACGAAGTGTCCGAGCATTAGATACCGATAGTGATCGGCCATTTTTAACTTTGCTGTGATTGGTGTTCGACTTCTTTTGCGTTTTGCGTGCAGAAAAACAACGCGGCTCAAGCCCAAATACAGCAGGCCAGCTGAAGACGATTTGCCTTCGACACATATGAGCAATCAAAATGTAAACAAACATATACATGCATGCATATACGTAAATACATTTATACGACACAACAAAATTTTGTATTTATTCAATCAAATTATTGTTATATGAAATAAATGTATGATTAATACACATAACATTAACATTAAATATATATATAAACGCATTTTTATTTAAAAAAAAACACCAAAAAATATATTAAAATGATTTGTATAAATTTATATGTTAATATGTTTTAATTGCTAGTGTAATTTATTGTATTTTCACACATACATATGTTGTTATTTGAAAAAAATCCAAACACAAGTTTTTCATTAAAAATCAAAATTAAATAACTTTTTTTATTGTTTTTATTTTTTTAACTTAAATAGAATTTAAAAATATCAATTTTATATACGTATGAATTTCAGCAGAGTCATGTTTATATTCTCACACAGTGACAAAAATACATGAGACAAATCATGTGCAAAACATTAAGGTACACATACAAACATGCATATGCATACTCATTGAACGACACAACAAAATACACAAGAAAGAAGGCACAAGTCGAGAAATTGCGACTCGACGATACCCTGAACCCTTTACTTCCTTCTGCCTGTTACATACTTTTGTACAAATCAATATACCCTTTTTCCCTTGATAGTGGGTTCAGTTTATACAAAGCAAATTTACTTCATTTGGAAGCAAAATAACCAGCAGCCGACCAATTTCACATGATAAGCAAAATCAGATTGAAACATAGCGGTGGTCCGGGTAGATAAGCGATATAGATACTAACAGTGAGGGGAAAAAGGTACTCAAAAGCCTCAAGAATGTTCAAAGTTAACAGAAAAGAGAAACTCTGGTTACCTCTCTCCCATTTAATACTTTTTGATCTCGTCTGTAAAAATTAACATAGTTTATCAGTCATCAAATACTTGCGTTGAGAATAGTTGTGTTTTGCTGCTTGCGGTTTGCCGATAAACTTCCAAATAAATTTCAAAACCTAACGGTAAACTACAAGAAATCAGTTATTAACATTGCAAATGTTCAAAGTGCCGCAACTAAACGTTTAAAAAGGCAAAGCTAATTGATTTGGTTTGGTTTTCATTTGGACTTGGTTTTTTGCTTTACCTCTACTTCACGTTCAGAATATGTTTATGTTATTTTAGGCATATAGCCTAGCAGCCACAGCCGCGCAGTATACGTATACAAATCAAAACTACATATTGAAAGCCATTAAGTATACGAATTTATTTTTTGTTTCTGCACACGTATTCACACTTCTAATAAAAAGAAAATTGACGTGATTCTATATGCAAATACAGAATGTGTTTATATTTATAAACCGTTGTGGGTCAGAGAGAAATATTTTAGTTTTTCGCACATATTTAGTATATACACTTCACACAAATATACATGCATTCAACTGTTAATGTTTGTGTGTGTAATATAATTTACATCTGGCCGCTTCATTGATAATTATTTCCATTTTTGTAAACTAAGCTATTTTTACCGACTATAACACAAAAACTTAAGTTTTTTGCTTATTGATTGCCGCTTTCGAGTGCTTGAAAACAGATTACAAACATATGTTAATCAGATGCAAAAATATGTGTGTATTCAAAACCATATAGAAGTTCTTTTTGAAAATATGTGTCTTAGGCTTATTTTTAGCCCACGTAATTGCTGCATATAAAAAACTAGAGCAGTGCATATAAATATACACAAAATTGTAAATGTATGTAAACTTTTGATTACAGTTCGATTGCATTACAATGGCAAGCAATCCATCGCCCGTTAAGAAGGTGCCAATACACTTACAAAGCGCTCAAAATCGGGTCTATATCAAAAATGGACAAATTGTCAATCATGATAAGTCTTTCAAAGCGGATGTTTACATAGAGGATGGCATTATTAAGTGAGTGTAGTAAAGTACATAGTTACTGTAATAAAAAGGCTATACAACTCACCACATAACTTATTCACCTCAGATTCGTGGGACCAGCTGCAGATATAACGGTACCTGGGGGTGTGCGCACCATCGATGCAAGTGGTAAACTAGTTATACCTGGTGGCATTGATCCACATACGCATATGCAGCTTCCCTTTGGCGCTGCTGTGGCCGTGGATGAGTAAGTATCTAAAAATTGTTTACGCTGTTTTAAACAAAATCATTTTATTTGAATCAGTTTCTATCATGGAACCAAAGCAGCTGTTGCTGGTGGCACCACAATGATAAGTAAGTTTTTGGTAAAAGTCTATTACAATGCACTTACTATGTTTTTTTTCCACGAATTAGTTGATTTTGTGTTGCCCAACAAAAACCAGTCAATGCTTGAGGCTTATGACACATGGCGCAGCTGGGCTGATCCTAAAGTGTGCTGTGATTATGCCCTTCATGTGGCCATCACTTGGTGGTCCAAATCTGTATCGGATGAAATTGGCATACTTTGCAAAGAGTTGGGCATCAATTCATTTAAAACATTTATGGCCTATAAGGGTCTTTATCAACTAAACGATTCGGATCTTTTGGATGTTTTTGAGCGTATAAGAGGTTTGAATGCATTAGCTATGGTTAGTTATTATACTTACTCTAACTATTTTAATTGTGGTACATTGTCATGTTGTTTTTTTTTGAAGGTACATGCTGAGAATGGTGATATTATTGCTAAAAATGCAAAACGTTTGCTAGCTGCGGGTGTAACTGGCCCCGAAGGACATGAGTTGTCGCGACAGGAAGAGGTAGAGGGTGAGGCCGTTAATCGTGCCTGCATTTTGGCTCATCAGGTGAGTAAAAGTATCAAAATAAATATGTGATAAGTATGATAATAAGCACTGTACTTACCCAGGTTGATTGTCCTCTTTATGTGGTCCACTGCATGAGCAAATCGGCTGGCATTGAGATTGCTCGAGCTCGTGAACGATATAACGGAAAGTACATATTTGGTGAGACCCTTGCAGCGGCTTTGGGTACAGATGGCACTCACTATCGTTGCCAGCATTTCGATCATGCGGCTGCTCATGTGCTAAGTCCTCCACTAAGACCCGACAAAACAACGCCCGAATTTATGATGAAGTTGCTGGCTAGGTGAGTTTGCCGTCGACAATCAGTTCTTTTTAAACTGCAAAGCTTCATATATAATATATATATATATATATATATGTTGTCTCTTACTCATCTAAAACTGAACTAAACATTTCAAATATCCTCTATTTATAAATATTTCTTTGTTATTTCCTTAGCGATGTTCTTCAGACGACCGGCAGTGATAATTGCACCTTTAACAAGAAACAAAAGGAGCTAGGCTTGGGTGATTTTACAAAAATACCCAATGGAGTAAATGGGGTGGAGGATCGAATGTCTCTGGTCTGGGAGAAAGGTGTACATTCCGGCTTACTAGATCCCTGCAGATTCGTTGCCATAACAAGCACAAATGTAGCCAAGATTTTCAACATTTATCCGCAAAAGGGTCACATTGGTAAAGATTCAAAACTATTTGGCGATATATGATAGATGTGATGAATAAATCTAATAATTTTAATTATTAGCTGCTGGCTCGGATGCTGATATTGTTATTTGGGATCCGCAGGCAACTCGCACCATTTCCAAGGATACCCATCATCATGCATGCGATTTTAATATATTTGAGGTAATTTCAAGAATACTTGCTATGGTATCTGTGTAACCTGTGTTGTTTTTCTAGGGCATGACTGTTCATGGTGTTCCGGATTATGTTTTGGTGCGTGGTCGCATTTGTGTTGAGGAAGGATCTGTTCGTGTTGCCGAAGGATTCGGACGCTTTATATCCACACCGTTAAGGTCACCTTTTGTCTATGATAGTATTGAGAACAAAGCAGAGCCAGACGGGGAACAGCATGTTGAGCAGCAGAATGACAATGCGGCCAAAAAGTTAGTGGATTTGGACTCCCACATAGCTACTCAAGAATCTCCTGCGGCTATGTTGTCCAATGACAATATCAACAACAGCAATAGCAACAGCAACAATAACGTTTCAAATGCTCGTGGACGCGTTGATGGTAAACGGGATTTGCAAGAATCTTCCTTTTCGATAAGCGGTAATTTAGTAATTCCTTAAGTGATCTTATTTACTTTGTAAACACTTTTTGATCTTGCAGAAGATTTGGGCAACTCTAACGTGCGTTCATCTATTAAAGTAAACAATCCACCTGGTGGCAAATCTGCTGGTTTTTGGTAAACCTATTGAAACTGTTAGAGAAATACGTTAAGTTTTTTTGTCATTGAATACCTAAATAACTTTTGCAAATGTTAAATATATGTATGTCTGATGAAAATGAACCTTTTAAGACTGATAATTTTGAACTGAAAAGTTTTTGCCGCCCTTAAATATCATTTGAGCTCGATTACTTTTCGATGTTTTGCATAACATCGCGTTAACAGATCGATTGTGCGTGTATGTAATAGTGATCTTGTCTGTAAACATTATCTTAATTTTACAGTCTTATCAAATACTTGCGTTGAGATTAGTTGTGTTTTGCTGCGTGCGGTAAGCCGATAATTAACAATCCAATTAAAATTTCAAAGCCATACGGTAAACTAAAAGAAATCAGTTATAAACTTTGCAAATGGTTAAAGTTCCGCATCTTAACGTATAAAAAGCTAGAGCACGTGGATTTTGTTTTAGTCTTTGCCTCTACTACGCATTTAGAAGTTGTTTCTCCTATTTTAGGCATACAGCCTGGTTAAAGTGCCGCAACTAAACATATACAAAGCCAGAGCACAAAGTTTTTGTTTTTGCTTTGCCTCTACTACTTTCTTTCTTTCGTTTTTTTGACGGTATGTGTCTATATGTGTATTTTCGGCCCACGTAATGGCGGCATATAAAAAACTAGAGCAGTGCATATAAATGTACACAAAATAGTATATGCATTCAAACAGTGATTCGGTGTATTTTGAAATGAAATATTTATTTTGATGAAATAAAATAGTTGTAGATTCACCTAGGTTATTCAAAAGAACCTTAGTTAATGTATTTTTACTTTTGATTACAGTTCGATTGCATTACAATGGCAAGCAATCCATCGCCCGTTAAGAAGGTGCCGATACACTTACAAAGCGCTCAAAATCGGGTCTATATCAAAAATGGACAAGTTGTCAATCATGATAAGTCTTTCAAAGCGGATGTTTATATAGAGGATGGAATCATTAAGTGAGTGAAGTAGAGTTGCTGTAATAAAAGGCTATACAACTCACCACATTAATTATTCACCTCAGATTCGTGGGACCAGCTGCAGATATAACGGTACCTGGGGGTGTGCGCACCATCGATGCAAGCGGTAAACTAGTTATACCTGGTGGCATTGATCCACATACGCATCTAGAGTGTCCCTTTGAAGCTGCAGTGACCGTGGATGAGTAAGTATCTAAAAATGGTTTACGCTGTTTTAAACAAAATAATTGTTTTAAAATCAGTTTCTATCATGGAACCAAAGCAGCTGTTGCTGGTGGCACCACAATGATAAGTAAGTTTTTGGTAAAAGTCTATTACAATGCACTTACTATGTTTTTTTCCACGAATTAGTTGATTTTGTGTTGCCCAACAAAAACCAGTCACTGCTTGAGGCTTATGACTCATGGCGCAGCCGGGCTGATCCTAAAGTATGCTGTGATTATGCCCTTCATGTGGCCATCACTTGGTGGTCCAAATCTGTATCGGATGAAATTGGCATACTTTGCAAAGAGTTGGGCATCAATTCATTTAAAACATATATGGCCTATAAGGGTGTTTATCAACTAAACGATTCGGATCTTCTGGATGCTTTTGAGCGTATTAGAGGCTTGAATGCATTAGCTATGGTTAGTTATTATACTAACCGTATCTATTTGAATTGTGGTATATGGTTATGTTTTTTTTATTATTATTTTTCAGGTACATGCTGAGAATGGTGATATTATTGCCAAAAATGAAAAACGTTTGCTAGCTGCGGGTGTAACTGGTCCCGAAGGACATGAATTGTCGCGTCAGGAAGAAGTAGAGGCTGAGGCCGTCAATCGTGCCTGCATTTTGGCTCATCAAGTGAGTAAAAATATGAAAATGAAAATATGATTATGAAATTATGATAATTAGCACTGTACTTACCCAGGTTGATTGTCCTCTTTATGTGGTCCACTGCATGAGCAAATCGGCTGGCATTGAGATTGCTCGAGCTCGTGAACGATATAACGGAAAGTACATATTTGGTGAGACCCTTGCAGCGACTTTGGGTACAGATGGCACTCATTATCGTTGCCTGCATTTCGAGCATGCGGCTGGTCATGTGCTAAGTCCTCCACTAAGACCCGACAAAACAACGCCCGAATTTATGATGAAGTTGCTGGCTAGGTGAGTTTGCCGTCGACAATCAGTTCTTTTTAAAGGTTCCTTAATGTTTAAGCTTAGTGAGTAGTTTGTACTTCAAAGCTTCATATATATATATATATCAAATATCCTATATATTATAAATGTTTCTTTGTTATTTCCTTAGCGATGTTCTTCAGACGACCGGCAGTGATAATTGCACCTTTAACAAGAAACATAAGGCGCTAGGCTTGGGTGATTTTACAAAAATACCCAATGGAGTAAATGGGGTGGAGGATCGAATGTCTCTGGTCTGGGAGAAAGGTGTACATTCCGGCTTACTAGATCCCTGCAGATTCGTTGCCATAACAAGCACAAATGTAGCCAAGATTTTCAACATTTATCCGCAAAAGGGTCACATTGGTAAAGATTCAAAACTATTTGGCGATATATGATAGATGTGATGAATAAATCTAATAATTTTAATTATTAGCTGCTGGCTCGGATGCTGATATTGTTATTTGGGATCCGCAGGCAACTCGCACCATTTCCAAGGATACCCATCATCATGCATGCGATTTTAATATATTTGAGGTAATTTCAAGAATACTTGCTATGGTATCTATGTAACCTGTGTTGTTTTTCTAGGGCATGACTGTTCATGGTGTTCCGGATTATGTTTTGGTGCGTGGTCGCATTTGTGTTGAGGAAGGATCTGTTCGTGTTGCCGAAGGATTCGGACGCTTTATACCCACACCGTTAAGGTCACCTTTTGTCTATGATAGTATTGAGAACAAAGCAGAGCCAGAAGGGGAACAGCATGTTGGGCAGCAGAATGACAATGCGGCCAAAACGTTAGTGGATTTGGACTCCCACATAGCTACTCAAGAATCTCCTGCGGCTATGTTGTCCAATGACAATATCAACAACTGCAATAGCAACAGCAACAATACCGTTTCAAATGCTCGTGGACGCGTTGATGGTAAACAGGATTTGCAGGAATCTTCCTTTTCGATAAGCGGTAATTTAGTAATTCCTTAAGTGATCTTATTTACTTTGTAAACACTTTTTGATCTTGCAGAAGAGTTGGGCAACTCTAGCGTGCGTTCATCTATTAAAGTAAACAATCCACCTGGTGGCAAATCTGATGGTTTTTGGTAAACCTATTGAAACAGTTAGAGAAATACGATTAGTTATTTGTCATTGAATACTTAAATAACTTACCCACATGTATAAATATATGTATGTCTAATGAAAAGGAACCTTTGAGATTTTATTCTTCAAAATAACCTGAAGTCAGTTGGCTTTCTGCTGTTACTCATTTATACAGTACATATTTATACTTGTTTATACAGTACACAGTTTAATATACTACACTTTAAAAATATATATAAATTAAAAAAATGTATCGCGTTAACCCTATTTCAAATGATGGCCAGCGATCCGCCAACAATTCGTCTCCAAAAACATCCACACAACAACGTTCACCACAACAAACCTCACGCAATAAAGTTACACAGCGAAAGTCATTGAAACGTTTCAATGCCGTCACAAAAAGAACCTGTGGATTATCCAACTCGCGATATTTTGACTATCATCTTTCAAAAGTTGAATGCAAAGGCTTTCAAGATTCACGCCAACCAATGAAGACTGTGCCGTCAGAGGAGCTGAAACTGATTAGAGAAGGGAACCGTGTGGCATATCTGGAGACTAGATACGAACGAACGCCGGACACTAAGTATTATTACCCGGAAGCCACAAACTGGCGAATCGGCTGGTTTCATCGCAAAGACGCACCCACCTAAATTTTGGTTTAACAACAAAGCAAAAACATAACTAATCAAAATTGAATTTTTAAACTGTTTTACAAGTAACATATTATAATACAAACTGTATGTTTATTTTATGTTATGCGACAAAATTTAATAAATAAAATCAATTTTTAAGTAAATTGTCAAAATGAAAAAAAAGTTCTGTTCTGTAAAGCTCAAACAGCTGTCTCCGCAATCTGTCAACACAAATTTCATATGCACTTCGAAACAATTGCAAGTTCTTTTAGCTACCATTGTGATTTACACAATATTTGCATTCATATTCAAACAATTACTCAATATGCACAGTCTCTGTGCATTAAAAAAATATAAAAAAATGTTATTAAAAGCAATTTTTGACATTTAGATTCAAAAATTAAGCTAGTAAAAGATTTATTGCAATCTGAAAAATTAGATTTTTTACATTTTGTAGACATTTAAGCATGATAAATTTTATTAAGCTTCTGATTGGCTTATAAGAGTATAAGAATGTTTCTGTTCAAGCTTTTATAAACTAACCCCATTTAAATACATATAAAAAAAACACTTTCTTAAATACATCGCCCACATTTAAAACCTTTCTCGTTAATAATAGCGAAATAAACCTTAAGAATATCTTAACGATTTTTCTTCATTTGTTTGCAAGCCTCGTCGTTTGTTTGATTACCAAAGCAACAACCACAAATTGGACTTGAGCCACAAGGACATGCATCCTTGTTCCTCAATCTGCTGTCTGCCTTGAATTTATTTATTGTATTTTTTCTTTTTTACGTTTTGTGTATTGCATTTTTTGCTCGGTGTTGCGTCTGGCATTTAAAGTGATCCACCAAGTCCAAGTCCAAGTTTTGTGTGCAACTTATTGCGGATGCTCTCTGCAGCATTTTGATTGACTCATGAAAGTCTGCTGCAAGTTTCCTTTTTAGTTTATTTTTTTAATTGTTTTATAACATTTTCGCAGTCAGTTCAGTTGCATTCTTTGTTACTTTTTAAAGGAATTTGTCTTTATTTAATAGTGAGAGACTTGAGCTTAAATGTCTCCATATGGCGGCGATTCCTGCCTGTCTATTCACTTTATTAACTTTATTTGAGAACGAGTGGTAGAACCACTTTGAATTTGTTCCTTTTTGTCGCTATCCTTCTAGTTGATTGTCTGCAATTCAAGGCATCTTTTTCGAATTTCATTGTTGCATTCCCAGCACTTTTTGCTGGACAAACTTTGTCCGTTTCTGCTTCTCCTATACTAAGTCAGAAACTTGGTGTTGCAACCACTTTGGAATCATCTTTCCAAGCATTCTACTTCTCCCCTTGCCTTCTTCAGTTGTTGTGTTCTTTCTGCTGAGTTTCGCTTGATTGCAAACAACAATTCTCACTTGGCCCGCAGCTCCCGAATGGGGGCGGAGTGCGGCCAGAAGTTTATTATTATTATTATTTGGCTTGTTTCACAATTTTTCCATGCTTTTATTTACCTGTGAGCGCATTTTACTCAAGTCTTAGATTGTGCTGCATCGTTTCGAGTTTTATTTGTATTTGTTATCATCGATGGCAAAAAAATCTTGACTCGGTATTTACACAGCTCCTTAGCTAAATTTAAGGTCCCAAGGGCATATATTTGATTAATAAAGGAACCTTACACAAAATATTACACCAGAAATCTGGGTAGTTGGAGTCCAAAAGTAGCTTACCAAATTGAACTTACAAAACAATTCACTGACCAGATTCCACATTATTTTACTTGATTAAAATTGTTTCTGCTTATTGATTAGCTCTACAAAAATTTCAAATGCAAATCATAGTTTCTTGCAGAATTTTGCATGATTGCCGAGCATTTCCAATTGCTTCCCTTAACTAAATTCCAATGCCAATTTTCGGAGCGCAATGCATTCCTGGAGTAAAATTTCAAGAGAATTTATGGGTCAGTGGTTAAGCAACAAAGTTTATGGAGTTTTTGCACATTTTGAGGTTGCAGTTATTTGTTTTTATGCCCAGTTGTAGTAGATATGATGCCGCAATTGTTTTGTTTTCGTTGAAACTTCCTTTTTGTCTCTATTTTTTTGGTTGGCAATTGCTCAAAACTTATTCGGTTGAATCGGTCCTCATCATCCTGTTTGCCAGTTGTAAAATGCGGTTTTGTGGTTGCCAAAAAAGAGAAAACCAGAGCAAGTTGCCAACAGGATTGAGACTGATTGAATGTTTGGATTGAGAAATTTTAGTATGCTTAATGTTAATTGAGAATTTTAATGATTCTATTTATGGCACTTTCCCATTTAGCCAAAGTCAAAAGCCATGTGTGTTGTAAGGACATTTTCGTTAAGGGAAAGCAAAACTTAAATTTAATTTCTCTTAAACATACGTCTTTGCCAGAATTGTTCAATTTTCTTATAAAACTTTCGATTAATAGTTTTTTTTTATTTGTAATTGCTTTTGCTCGAAATGCGAAAAACGCATTTTGAGAGATGCAACTCAAGCGACAGCTGCTTCATTCACAATTTTACTTGACGAGTCCAGACCATTAGTGGAGCTTCTTTCTTACTTCTTTATTGATTTAGTTAAGATGTTGGCACTTCCATTTTTATTTCAATTTCGCATTGTCCTCTTACATCTTTCGCATTTTATCGATTGACATTAATTTGTGCGACATTTGTCGCCATTTGGCTTTTAGCTTTGCAATCTCAATATCGCGAATAACGGAACTTGTCTGCCTGACTGATTACAGCCTGCGTTGCACTTTACGACAATTGGTTGCACTTTACAGTTTAAGTGCCCCACAGGATTGGAGTTTCAACTTAAAACTTAAACCAGTCGACTGCGTTTTTCCTTAGCTTTGAAGGGGTACGTTGAAAATACCAAGAACTTAAGCACAATTGTGTGCTTTTACCTCAAAATGACGTATCTTCAAAAGCTATACATTTTGTTTCAAATACAACATGACTTCCCATTAAAAATAATTCAATGAGCCTATTATTTTAAAAATTCGTATTAAAAGTATCATATTAATTACTCTTGAACAGCAAAATATTAAAAAAAAACCTGAAACAAAAACTTTTGAAAACTAGTGTACACATCCCCCATTCAAAAAGGCTAACAAATAAGTAGCTTAACTTTATATATAGAGTGTATCTACATCTGAAATTTAAAAGTGAATTGCCACAACCGACTGAAAGTTTGCTATAGTAACCAGCCATAGCAGCATTAATTAGATTGGAACATTATGTATGGGATGAAATCGAATTTAAGTACAGTAACGTTTAAGAGACATCTTTGATAGTTTGCTCCTAACAGCTTGGGGCCAGTTAAAGCATCAACGATGCATGACTGGACACAGAGGATAGTTTTTTCTTATCTGCTTCTGTTGCCAATGCACAGCGGCTCCATTTTGGGGAGTTCTTCAAGTTTGCCTTCTGTGGCAGAAGTTTAGCGAACGTTGGCGGTTCTGTCATAAAGAGCCCAACGACTTAATAACTGAAAAGTGGACGAAGTTCATTGACACTAAATGGCACTTTAGGGGCCAGATAACCGACAGGTGGAGGTGGAAGGTAGGGAGGAGCAGAGATCTTAATGCAGAGTAGTGTCAACAGTAATACGTGTTGCTCGCTTTATTAAATGGACGCAGGTGAAATGTCTGGGCGCTATATTGTGCAGCAGCATGTTGAATCTGAATCCGTGTGTCCGCCTTGCTGTGTTTACTTAAGCAGTACACAGCCACACGCTCAACCATCAAGATTGCCAGGCTGTTTGTCGTTGGTTGCCCGGGTAGTTGTCGCGCACCTGCTTGAGTTTTGTCCTTTTCTGTGTGTATATATGTGTGGTGGCTATTGAAGTTGGTTGCTCGGTTCGATAAACGTTGCTCAAGGGTCATTTGCATTTTGACCTCGTCAGCTGTTTTCTATTATTATTATTTTTTTTGTTTGCTTAAGTTTTCCTAAACAGCAAAAAAAGCAAATCATTTTAAAGATGTACTATATTATTGTATTAAAGAAATAAAAGCAAGATAAGAACTTCTTATATAGCAAGTTGGTTTGATATATAAACAAGAAGACAAAATAAACAAAAAAGAAAAAATAAAGATCTCTCTTTGTTTGTTAACATTTTCTTTTGAATAAAGTGTCAGGTGATTATTTTCCCGTGATATTCAAGTTGATGAACTACAAAATTACCAAATGCTTTTAATTAATAATCAAATATATGTATATATACATATGTTGTTCGACACGCGACTTTTGCTGCAGGCAACAAGCATTTGCGTTGTTAAATAAATGGCAAATGCTTAACTGCCACTTACCATTTACAGCTTCACGGTCCTGATCATTAATTTCAGAGAGAGAGAGAGAGAGAGAAAGAGAGAGAGACACACAAAACAACACACAACATACACTAAAGCTTCGAGTTGCTGGAGCTGGAGCCTGGAGATGGCATCTGAAAAGTGCTCGAAACAATACTCGAAATCGTGTTTATCCACTGTAGCGCTCTTAACTTTTATTGGTCTTTAGCCACGTTTGGTATGTTCGCAGCGGCGAAGGTTGGTTTTTTGGGGTGTGGGTTTGGTAGTGAGACGCTGCAAGGAAGAAAAACAACAATCAACACCATTTGCCGCTACAAATTAAGCTTCGAGCAAACAAATCGCGTTGAGTTTTCCCAAAGACACACACACATACTACAAACGTTTCCCTGCTGTTTGTTCATGTTGTTGCCTTGTTTTATATCTTGTCTGCTTCCAAAGATACCTCCCCTAACATTTTGCCTTGTGGCGATTTGTTAATACTGAGAAAGTAAATGAATATTTTCGAAAGCATTCGATGTATTCGACTTGTATTTTTAGAGCATGCCTTGCTTAATCAGATGCTATTGGCATGGCAACGTTGTGTATGCTTTATTTCAGTTCGTTTTTGCCATTTTCCTCTTCTTCTTCAGATGACTTGAGGGGGTTTGAGCAGGGCTAATTAAGCTATGACTGCGAAATGTTTATTTAAATTGCATATTGGGCTATATTAAGTGATTAACATTTGGAGTCTTGAGATGAATTTTTGTTTGTTTATTTTGCAGCTAGAAAAATTAATTACTTACATTTATTCAAAGTGCTTAAAAGTTTGTTTGTTTATACTGGTATTGGCATATAAACACTTCAAGCTCACTTATAGATGTGGCATGCAGCAAAATTGCCAAATGAACTTGGAGAACTCTTATAAAGTTCGTTGTTTCTTTGCAAAAGTAACTCAAAGTTTCTCAACGTGAAAATTGTCATTCCAATGCAAGCACTTTGTTTTAATTAATAATTTAATATTCAATGGAATCGAGGTATTTCTCTTTTCCAATCAAATCAATAAAATCAGCGAACTATATTAAACACATATTAAAATATAAAAAAGAGTATAATGTGATTTTTATTATTCAATTATCAAAATAAAATATAATTTAAAAACACAAAACGTTGTTTAACAATGGAAATAAATTTGTTAACAATTACTTTTTAGTTTGTACTATAAAATTAATTGCTTGTGTTTAATTCGTTCAGCAAGAGCTTGCAGGCACAAATAAGAATTCGAATGTGGAAAATTAATTCAATTTGGGCATTAAACAAATTTTTATTGAATTGACAGCTGAGGGCAATCATGGATATTGTTTAAAATAATTATATTATCATTTAATTCTATTTATGTTTATTCCCTTTAAGATACAATTGGCAATTTATATATATATACATATATATAGATACATATATTTTTTTTTGTGGAACGTGTTTGGGCATTGAATGTGCCACAAGGCAGGGCAGGGCAGCAGACCAGACAACAATGCGACAACAATGTTGGCACGTGTTTAATCCAACTAAGTATGCCGCCAAAAAGTTCAGATACTGTTTTGCAAGGTCCTCAGCACACGGTTGTCATAAAATGTTAAATGTATATATCTATATATATATATATTTATGGTGGACAACGTGCTTGCAGCATACTAAACATTGTCGGGGCTAGGTCGGTCAACAAACGCCCGCTCGAAAGGAAAAGGGGGAAAGGAAAGGGGATGGTGTTGGGTTTCTAAGCACATTAGCTAAATTAAGCTGTTTCGATTACAAATGCTGGAGATTTGCTCTATTTTTATCATTTTTGCTGTATGAAATTGAATGTGGCATGATAACAAAGATTAGGTTAGCAGCTGATTTCAGTTTCGAAATGGATTTTTATGGGTAGGTGCTTTTATTGTATTTGTATTTGAGTTTGATTGAAATCTTAACAACCATTATAATAAAAATCAGACGATATGCCAAAAATAAAAAAATTCTAAATACATTATAAGAATTCGGCGCTGAAATAAATTTCATAAAAACCTTACTCATATATTTTTTTGACATTAAACTCTAACAAATTACACTAAAAAGTATTTAGCCTGTATACAACATTATTTATATAATGCCTGGTCGTTATGATGGAGCTGTAACAATATTTTCGCCATCTGGTTTTTTGCAGCAGGTGGAGTATGCACAAGAGGCCGTGCGCAGAGGTTCTACTGTGGTAAACTGATGACGATATTCATTATCCTTTGCACGCTTGATTTAAATCTGATTTTACTTCACTGTACAGGTGGCACTGCGCATCAAAGATGCCATTGTGCTGGGCGTGGAAAAGAGGGCTGTGGATCCCCTGCAAATTGAACGGACAGTGCGTAAAATAATCAAACTTGATGATCATCTGGTTATAACCTTTGCTGGTCTAACAGCCGATGCACGCATATTGATGAAACGCGCCCAGGAAGAGGCGCAGAATCATCGAAGAAACTTTGAACGACCCGCTACAGTGGAGTACATAACACGGTGAGTTGAAGGTTCAGATTAAGGATTTTCATAGAAGTACATTTTTGTTTTTCTCTCTTTGCAGCTTTGTGGCAAAACTTAAACAACACTACACCCAGAGCAATGGAAGGCGACCATTTGGTGTCTCCTGTCTGATTGGTGGCTTCGATATGGATGGCCATCCACGTCTGTTTCAGACTGAACCCTCTGGCATCTACTACGAATGGGCGGCCAATACGACGGGTCGTCTTGGCAAGACAGTGCGTGAGTATCTGGAAAAGAATTCCACTGATTTGATCAATGTGCCAGATGAACCCACGGCCATTAGGCATGTGGTGCGTGCTTTGCTTATGTCCACCTCGTTGGATGCCAGCTTCTATGAACTGGCCGTGCTCCGGCATCAGCAGCCATTGCAAATGGTCAGCCCCGCGACTGTGGCTCATTTGGTGCAGGTTATCAAGCGTGAGAATGCGGATAAGGAGGCGAAAATGAAGGCGCAGCTTAGCCCAAAATGAACATGTTCAAATTCACTAGTGTATATTAATGTATATATATAGTATATTTTCTTGTTAAATTCACGTTAGCTAGCGGCATTTTTCGGCTCAATCAAGACTTAATAACATTCTCATTTCTTTTTTCGCTTTTTTCTCTTTTTATTGTCAATTTAATTTTAACCTCTGCCTCTCCGACAAAAGTAATCAGCACAAAAAATGTGAGAAAAAGTGAGCAAATCACTAAATTTGCCTCAAGGGCATCTTTATGTACTTTCAGCGTTTTTCAAAATCGCCTCATCCACTCAATCCTATTCCCGGCCAGTATACAGACTACTCAACTTGGCCTTTGTGTTGGCCAAACAAGAAAAGCAAAAAAAAATGTGCGAGTTAAGAACTTTTAAGTGAAAATGGAAATTGAATTTGCACAAAAAGTTGCATACTTGCACACACACACCCAAAACACACACAAACACACACATGCGTAGCTTGTGGCATGTTGTAGTTTGTGCTACCGTCAATTGCCATTTGTGCAAAGGTGTTTCAGGTGTCTGCCCAGTTTTTTGGGCAAGCGTTCCAATCAAATGTGCGCCTTGGGTAATGCCCCTCTCTTAGCCACACAATATCTGGCACGATGATGAAAGCTATCCGGTACCACACAACACCTTAGCGCACATACACACACACGCACATTGGGTTTCTTGGCTTGTAAAAACTGTGATTTTTCGTTTTGTTTTTGTGCCAAACTTGTAAATATTGATAGGATATTGGAAAATTCCTTGATCTTCTTCTAGCTCGTTTGAGGTATTGTTGAGCCTACCAACATTGTTATTATTGGTTTTTAATCTATTTGCCACACTGAACAGAAGCTTGAAGCTAAGAAAATAAAACCGATTAAGAGAGTGTAATCAAAAGAGCCAGAGTTGAATATTAATTTAAGATTTTGAGCATAATAAAAACGATACTTTAAAAGTATAAGCAAAAAAGATTTTTTTAGAAATCAAGTACTTAAATAATCACTGCTGCTCAGTCAATAAAATCATTCCAATGGTTTATTCCATAAATTTCTAATGTGCATTGTTCAACACCTTCATAATGTGTATACTGTTGAGTGTTCAATTCGAATCCACTTGCAGCCAAGCTAGCTGCTTAGGCCGTTAATACGAATTACTGTTATAAGGAGTTGGAAGTCCTGCGTAGAGAGTTTCTGTGGTTACGCCACCCTTTGCCAAAACGATAAGTCATGACTTTATTATTATTTACAGCCTGCCTTCGTCGTCTCACGCTTTTAAGTTCATGCTGCGTGCCACTTAACCGATTTCGCCTTGTGTGGAGTGTGGAAGGAAGGAGCATCTGTGTTGGAACATATCCCATTCAGGCTCTTGTTGCCTTATTTGCTGTTTGCTGGTTTTCCTGCTGTTCCTGACACTTTTCACACTTAATTTCATTAAGTAATTTTTCATACAGCAACTTTTATTGAGTTTTAAACTGGCAGAGCGCAAAATGTAAAAGCGAAAGAATGAGATGTAAAACAACTCAGGCAAGCGAGCGAGAGAGAGAGAGAGAGAGAGAGAGAGAGTAAGTGGGATAGAAAGTGTCTGCATTTTGTTTAATAGTACAATAGAGCTGTGCTTGTTTCTGCTGGCTTTTAATAACGTATACGCCATGTGTTCTTTTAGTTTCGGCATTGTACTTTGCTGCTGATTATACGGTTTTGTTTCTCCTGCTTTTGTCCCTGCAGCAGTTTCCCTTTTGCATTTTCACTCATTTTACGTTCTTTTGTTTATTGGCACTTGTTGCATTCGCTTTTGTATCAGAATTTTTTTTTTCTGTTTTGTTTGTTGTTGCTTTTACTTCTGGGCGTCTCGGATTCATTTAGCGTGCTTTACTTTTATTCATTATTTAAGGGACTTTTCTTTTTAATAAAACAATTCGCATTGTTCTTTCAGTGTATTTCAGGGCTCTTCCAAAGCAATCAAATAAATTAAAAACTTTATTTCTTGGTCAAACTGTTTGCGCATTTGAGTAATTGCTCACCTTTTGTTTTATTTTGCTTTGCGTTTTGTTTGCTTTGCGTAAGTATAGTCTGCTTTATACTTATATATATGTATATATACAAGTTTCTTATTTAAAAATCCAGTACGAAACTTTAAAAAAAAAACCATATAAACTATAAATTTCACTGACAAGTTATATAAAATATTTTGGTTTTTCACAAATTATCAACTTTCTGCAGCCCGAAGCAAGAGAGGGTATCATAAAGTTGCTTACGTTACTGATTCTGTGAATATTGTAGAATTGAAATTAACATCTAATCACACAAAGTTCTTTGTGGTTTGAAAAATCATCTTATTCAATTGAGTTTGGAAAATAACATAAAAAACATTGATAAATATTTGGCAGAGTATAACACAATCAACTATGCTGCGTCATACAGTAGTGCATTCTATCTTGTTTGTTATGATTTTGAATTGAAATGGAATTTGAAAGGTTCACCAGCAAAAAAGGAGAATGTGTTTTCGTATTGTATTGCTTTTTTTTAGTCAATGAAGAATAACGTATTTGAGAATTGTATTTCCAGGTGAAAACTAAAAAAAAAAACGCTTTTGTTGCATGCTCCATGCTTTGATTGCTGTCCTTTAGGCATTGTTCCCTGCATATGCCACACTTCGTTGTTAGCCACGAGAATTTCGAAAAACAATTATAAAAGAGAGAAAGCAAAAAAAAAAAATAAAAATAAATAAACACTGCCTGTGCTGTTGTTCACAAATATTAGTTTAGTAATTGGAATTTGCATACTGCAACGGAATGTTTTCTTCAGATTTATGAGGCGTACAAAGTCACAAAAGTTTTAGATATTTTAAATCGTTTTTGTTTCACAAAGTGAGTGATGAGAATATTTTTGAACTTCTTGCAATACAATTAACTTAAAGCTCTGCTCTTAGTGTATAATTAACTGACTCATGACTTAAATAGCTTGATATCCATTCTAAACCCTTTTGACGCGTAGGCTTCAGTTAGGCCGTTAGGGTCATTTTTTTGACAACTTTTGAAAGTGAATTGAGGAAGGGAACTCTCACTCTCCCGATATGATTGGCGGCTGACCAATCAGCGGTTTATGGCTATAGCAACGGCTGCAAATGAGTTAAGTTAAGTTTGGTGGCTTGGGCAAAAACTTTTCATAACTTTGCCCAGTAGAAGGATGCGGACCGTTGCGTTAATTGGAGCTGTGGGCTTCACTAAGCGCCAAAGCGCCACTGAATACAAAGTTTAACAGCGGCTGATTAACCCGTCGGGGAAAGCAAAAAAAAAAAGAATAGAAAGAAAAGCGCAGCCGTAATTATCTTGATGAGATTCGCCTAGGCAGCCTTTAAGTCGAAGGTGACCCATGATGCTTCTCAACCAGCTAAAGGTTCATCAACCGTTGCGGGTTAAATTAAGTTATGTGCACTAGAATGGAACGCTTGACATGTCCATCCCCACACACACGAATAAGCTAAATGAAAACAAAAATGTGCGTCAATCAAGTCAGTCGCAAATTGACGGCAAAGTAACCTAATAACTTTGCCCACATAATAATTGGAATTTATGACTCATTTTCGTTCTCTCACGACAAAAGACAAACAGCAGCGGCAGTAGCAGCAGCTCAGGCCACTGGTCTTGTGTTAAACAAAGCGCGTAAGTTATGCCAATGTAAGGGTTATGGACTACTTGACTCAGCCATCAACCAACCCAACCTCTGGTCCCTTTTCAGCCGGCGACCAAATAGCAAAGTAAAGTGGTAGCTGCAAAACACAAGACAAGTCAAAAAATAAAGGGAAAAGTTAGCGCCAAGTTTAAGTGCTTTTAAAAAAACCATTAACGTCATTTCCTGTGCTGTCTCTGCTAAATAAAAAAAAGTCATTTCAGCTTGTAGGTCGATTTATATTTACTTGCCGCTCATATTATGGCAATACAGGTTCGAATTTGGAAATGAATACAACATGATTCAAAAGACTATTTTGGTTTTATGGTAAGCTGACTTCAAATTTCGCTTTGAATTGATGTTGGACAAATGTGTATTTGGAGTTTCTATTAAACTAATGATGGGCTAATTTGGTTGAACTTGCATAGCCTTTGATTTCGACTGAGGTTTTGCGGTCCAATATTGGCTTAGATTTTTCGCAGCCTTTGAAATGCTCCAGTTTTTTTTAATTGATGGTTGCATACCCCCTGAAGCTCTCAAAGAACCACTCAAGGAACGTCCTAAATCTGTTTTGGACACACTTGATATCACAACCTTTTCATCTCCTTGGCACACAGGTTTTTTTTTTGAAGAAATGCTTGACTTACTTGAAGGATACTCCTCGCCTGGCTGCATAACTTCCATAATGCTGGGACAGAGACAATCACCAATATTATCGTCACATTTCTTACACACTGGCTTTGTTTGATTAACAACTGGACATGGCTTAGTTAGCGACATCACTTCAGCGCAAATAAAGCCAGGTGGCTCAAAGAAAGAAACACTTTTCACGGCTGGCAATCCACGGTGTTGCCTGCACTGTAGAGGACATTCAATGGTACATCTCTTATAGGGTCGCTCCTCGGAGGCCATTTTGGTGATCTTAATACAATTTTCGAAGATTTTGTTGCGCTCAATCTCCTGCTCGCGACGGCATTGCTCCCGATGCTCGTACTTTCTGTAGGCCAAAGCGGCCTTGGAGAAAAAGCCGGGCCAGCATTTATCTCGCCGTTTGCTCCTTTTTAACATTTGACCCTCGGGCACCATATCCACATGATTTTCGCGCTTGTAAGTCTCCACAGCTTTGGCAATCGGTAGTAAGGGTCGTCCGAGCTCTTGTGATTCCTGCATTTTTCGTAGAGCATCATCAAAGAAGACAACATCTTCTGTCAAATACGGATCCTCGACACAGGCCAAAATGCGCATAAGCTCATCTTGCCGCCGATCAAGGAACTGTTTCCGTTGGCCATGCAAGTCCTCTCGCAAGTCGTTAGCTGTTTTATCCTGTTTCTGCTTGGCTAGTGCATTGAAATGCTGGTTAGCCTCCTCGTTCCTATATCGCTGCGCAAGCTCAAAGCGTCGAATCTCTGTAGCTTTTTGTCGTTGCTCTTCCTGTCGCTTATGTTCTTCCCGCTCGTAGGCACGACGTTCCATCGACAGCTTCTCGATTTGACATTGGCGTCGTTCCTCATCCATTTGGATCTCTGCAGTTTTCTGTTTCTCAACAGAATCCTGTAGTTTCTGCATTTGGCGCTCTTTCTCCTGCTTCTTCTGACATTGCTTCACTGCGTAAGCTTCCAGTACTTGAAGTCGATTCGAACGCATGTCTTTCGCTGTTTTGCTCCTACGCGCATCCAAATTCCGAGACATTGTCCGATCGACGCAAATAACCCGATCATTAATCTCGTCACACATGCGTTCATCTGATGTGTAGAAAAAAATCCATAAAATTAATCATACATCTAAGAACGCTGCTCAACTTACATTTGGCTTTTTCCGCCCGCTCCTTGAGCCCTTCCTTGTAGGAACGACGACAAAACTCGCGCCTTCTCTCTTTCAGTTCCTTGGCTGCCTTCTCTTCCTCCTCCTGTATACGCTTGCAATGTTCCCGCTCCACAATGCAGTCATTTATCTCTTGCTGCTTTTCGGCCTCGCGGCGTTGACGTCTTGCTTCGAGATCTTGCCGGTAATATTCACGCATTTCCTGTGACTGGGCCAGTTGTTGTGCCTTTTCGTCCTCCACTGAGACAAGCCCGAAGGGTATCAACTGTTCCGGACACTGCTCATCATCCAAACGCTGCTGACGTCTTTCCATTTCTGCAAATTCACATTTGAGCGCTTGATGATAGTCACGTTGATGGATCATTTCGGTGGTGAGCAGCGCCTTCTGCAGAGCACGTGGTCCTGGCTTTAGGGAATTAAGGATTCGATTGGCACGCATAATGCGCTCCTTGCGCAGTGCTTCCAGTATTTTAGCGGCTTTTTGTTCCTTGGCCTCTTTCAATAATGACTTATCACGTATCTCTTGTAACTCCTCTTCATCGCGACCCGTAGTGTCTGGCATGTTTGTGAACTTCTGCCGCAGTTCCTCGCCCCCATTCTTGAGAGCTTGATTATATCGTTGCTGTTCTTCTACGTCGGCCTGCTTTTTTCGCTTCTCCTCCTGACGCGATCGAGACAGAATAGAGTTAAAACGATCTGATGATAGGACCACAGGACGAAAGCCAGTAAAAAATCTTTGGAACTCCTTGTGGCCCGGTTTTGCAGTGCAAGCGCTGCTTGGTTCCATTGTAACGCAAAGAAAGGTGTTAAGTGTATATTTGCGGGAATACTGCAAATTGTGTAGGTTTTTTATTTTTTTTTGTATTTTTATGGTACTCTTATGCTTTTTTTGTATTTTTTATCAGTACTTATTTGCTATTTTTTATTTCTTCTTTTTTTTTTTTCTTTTTTCTCATGGCTTACTTTATATAAGCTTGTGCTCTTTATTCACAGTATCTCCTTAGCTTATTTGCTTAAACACAACACAATTGTTTGGGTTCTTAACCAAAAAATTAAGCGATGAAGAAAAAAAGTCGACTCAAGTTGATATATACTTAAAATCTGGTTTGAAAAGGCGGATTTCAACTTAGAAATAGCAAATTTTCTTGATTCTCTATGCACTTTTACTAAGTTACTACCGTAAGCATGAGGTTTGTGACAAGACTTTTGTCGATTCCATGAACTTTGAATACTTTTTACACGATAAGCATTACTAATATTTTGTGCTGACTTTTTTAATTTAACATTCCGTCCTCTAAGATTGTCTTAAGTCAGTGATACTAGTAACTTTTTAAGTGGCAAGCCAGGCGAATAGAATTTGCAACCATAAAGCACTCAAAGCTTAGCAATGAAACGTATCAGAATATTAATCGGTTATTCCATTAAATTGGCTACTATATTAACAAAGCTTATGTATATTTGACAAAACTAATTGCATATAAAATAAAATTGAAATTATTTAATATCTATTAAAAGTTAAAAAGTCAAACGTTCCCGAAAGGGGGCAGAATAAAAGTTGTACTTTTGCATTTGAGGATAAGTTGTCCATTTGCTTGGTTGGCTTCAGAATTGGATAAACCTCAATTAGTGATGTTTTTTTTTTTGCCTGCTTAATCAAATTAGCCAAAGCCTCGGCGGCATGTCTGATTCGTGACCGAGCCGAGCCGGGGCAGAGTCGCGAGATGGGATGAAGAGCAAAGTCAACGACCGAATGCTGTGGCGAAAACCAATTCCCCAGCTGGCGAACAAATTAAACAGAAACTCAAATGAGAATTGTATAAGCCAAAAGCGAAAGAAAAACATTGCTGTCCAGAGTAAAGTTGACTTTCATGCGAAAAGTTTTTTGGGAAAATCGCTGGGCGTGAATTTCAGCACGCAAAATGTTGCGTGGAGTGCTAACGTTGCGTGTTGGGTGAGGCGTTAGTGGGTGTGGTGATCCTATGCCAAACACCGGCGATTATTGTAACAAAACGCAACGGGCCGTGTAATTTTTATTTTTATTTTTATTTTTTTTGGCAAAGAACACGCGCAATGGGACTCCAAAATGGAAATTCAAACTTGAATTCACATTCGTATTCGGATTCAGATTGAGATTCAAATTGCCCAAAAGAAAAAGCCGCCATCGCTATTGTGGTGAACTTTTACACTGGCCGCAGGGACTTGCATGTGGAATGGGGGATGGGGCAGGAGGTGGCGTGGCAAGTGGGCGTCATTGTCTGCCTTCTGGCTTTTTGAAAATTGTTTTGTGCAAAATTAGTTTTTCAACTTTTCTCGTACTTTTTCTTTTAATTTTTGTGTACTTTTGGGTTGCCATTTCGTATGGGGAAATGGAAATCTAAACGCACAATGCGAAATTAATTAATGCATTTCGGTTTGCTTTACTTTGTCATTTTATTCCCTCCTTTTTTTGTCTTTTTTGGTGGGGCCAATAAAAATTAAATTTAAATAATTGTTAATTTATTCAGTTTTATTGTATCTTCGTTTTTCTTTTTTGAAGATTGAGATTCTGTTTTTTTCGGCTCATTTTCATTTGCTGCTTTTTAAACGTTTTTGATGTAATTGCCTTAAAATGTTGTCAACACAAAAAACTTTTTCGTTTTAATGTGCTAATATATATTTGTTGTTCCACTGATAAGAGAGATTCACATCTGAGCCTTTAAAGAAAATATAGTAAATAATGTATAAAAGAAACTTTTTTTAAGATAATCTTTATTGCGTTTCATTTTAATTCACTTCACAATTCGTTATTTTTATTTAATGTTAATTACACATTTATTTGAATTTTAATATTTTGTTGTCTAAACTAAAGTTTTTTTCTTAAGTTATAAAAATTTTGTTATTTCGCAATTAACTATTGTTTATTTTTAAGCTACAAATGATGTCTCATTTCAACATTCACACACATACATAAACTTACTTAAATTCATGACAATCACAAAAGTTAGGATTTGATTTGCTTTCTTTTAGACAATGTGCAATTATGTGTGTCATCTGATTGGTTGATTGTTGGCTTCAAAGAGAACTTTTTTTTGTTTTCGTTAATTACTAACCACAACGTTTTTAGAACCATCAACACTAATAGTTATGAACTTCAATACTAGTTATATCATTTATAATTTTAAACATATGCATATGTCCTGGAGCAACTGACATGGAAAAGATTGCTTTTTGTAGAAGGAAGATGTTCAGACGTATACGGCTTTTTTGTATTTAAGGTTCTGTCATTTTGGATTAAGGAAGTCTAGCATCTCTATTAATTAAAATCATCTAAGACAACTTAGTCACATTATAGATAACACCCATCAGAACAGTATTTTACATACATTTATTACCTACTTAGTATTACAGTTTTGTTAGCTTAACCATCCAATTGAATTAAGAATTTATTTATGGCATTTGATTTGCACATTGCGACACATTAATATTATTATACGTTTATTCACTAGTTGTATATTTAATATTTATTTCGACAACACACACACACACATACATTTACATATGACCATGGTTTGTTAAATTTAAGTTTAGAAGTTTGCTTTTAGTAAAAATTTTATCACAAACATACATAAAATGAACACTTGATTTGTTGATTTTTCTTTTTAATATTGGTTCCCACTTAATGCCATTAAATTCACGTTAATTCACGTGGCCAAAATTGAAGAGAAACTAAAAAAAATCTCAAGCAGAAAAAAGCTTAACAAGAAGCATTACAAATTAAAATCTTTATGAATTTAGAATTGTAAATTTGTTGTATAATTATTGATTTCTTGCATTATTTTTGTTATGTTTTCGGATAAAAAAAAAAAATGTGAAAAGAAAAAAAACTATATTAGAATGCTGATTCGGGTGAAGTTGTAGTTTAATAAGCATTACACATTGAGTTCAAAATTACTCAATAATACAAGTTTCTACATGTGAGGCATGTTGCAGTTATTTAGACAGACAGACACACACACAAACACCCATAGCAATATAGACTTAAATGCGTACACATGTTCACGGTTAGACCTCCAGGCGATGTACTCAGTAAGAGTAATCCTAACTAGCATTCTACTATTTACGATACTCGGCCATGGACTCGCCAGCCAGCGCCGCCATCGATGGCGGTGGACTGTGACAGGCAACACGGATGCGGGTCAAACGCAGACTGCTCGTATGATGTGGAGCTGAAGCAGCATGGATCAGCTGACGGGCTTGAGCGGCCTGCTGATGGAGCGAATGGTGAGCGCATTTGGCCTGGCGGGCCATTAGTTGACTGTTGGCGAGTATGACGTCCTCTGCGTACTAAATGTCCGGTATGCTACGCCCAGCGGCCAGCTTGGAGCCAACCGTCGATATTGAGGATGGAGCTGCAGCTGCTTCGGAAGCTGGACCCCCCAGCATCAGTTTGCTTTTGGCACAATTGGCATCATGGAATAGATGCTCACAGAGCTTTGGCTCTGACGTTGAGAACTTTCCCAGTTCGGCAGCTGTGGTGCTGATGCTGTTGGTATCCTGAGACGATCCATTGGACAACATATTTAAATGCAGATCACTGTGCTTGCTAAACGAGGTGGTCTGATGCTGTTGCTGATGTTGATGTTTATTTTGATGCTGCTGCTGATGCTGTTGCGGCTGATGCAACTGATGGACATGGGCGTGCTGATGATACGGAAAATGGGGGAAATTCTTTTGCATTGCATGCAGATTACCAGAACTGACAGTTCGCTCCAAGATCTCGCCCCAATACTTCTCTGATAGTCCCTCGATGTCAGGACGTACTGTAGCATATCCTTCGCTAGCTGCCTGATGGGCATGACTATGAGCTCCTCCACCGCCACCACCGCCACCGCCGCCTCCTCCACCGAGACCACCGCTAGCCAAATGTCCTCTTATGTACTGTGAGGCACTGCGACTCAGACTATTGGCTCGTGAACGCGCACAAATGCCAAGCACAGAGCCGCCAATGGTGCTGCCAATGCCACCGCCACCACCTCCACCCGCACCACCCGAAATACCACCATTGTTGGCTGGTGGCCGCGAGGCAGGCGGCTCTGGCGGCATCGGAAGCGTTGTGATTTCGAAATCGTTCGCATTGATGTGACAACAGGCTGATTTGTGTTCGGGTGTGTCCTCATTGGGGAAGCACTGTAACGAGCACCAAAATGGCATCATAAATCTGACGTTTAGTTTGGAAATTAATAAGCATTTTCGATTTCACATTTATTATTGTGAGTTTTTATTTTTACCCTAAACAGTTAAAGTTAAGCTAAGAATAAGCTTCATAAACTAATTTGTGTAATAATTAATACAAAAATTCACATAAATTCTTTCAAAATGACCTTTAATAATAATAAAAAAAATTCAGAATTATAAAAAAGGACACCCAATCAAGACCGATAGAACGACAAAAAAAAAACACTGCGAACGAAAGTTCATAACGAAAATCCATAAAGAAAATATAATAAAAAAAATGTATTAAAAAAATATATATATATATATATATATGTAAAAATTCTTATTGTTTGATTTAAAAAATATAGATATATAATTTTGGCACGGTCTCATCGCTAACTGAGCGCAATGCACATAAATTCGTTCAAAATGACCTCTCAGTGCTATTCGATATTTTCGGAAGTAAATCATGCAACTTGACTGCGCTTTCCAAAAATGGATTTGCTTTCCCTTAGGCATCCTATCCCGATTTCGCTCCCACAGTCAAAAGGGCTGAGTGAGTTTTCGTGTTTCGTTTGCTGCGAGGGCCAATTGGGCCCCCAAAGGGCATGGGCGGTTGGGGGGTGCGGCAAGTAAACGCCGCTTTGGATTTTCTCTTTCATAATTCAAAATCACTTTTCACTCTGTGTTTACTATTGTTGTTGTTGTTGATTTTGTTGTTTGTTTGTTTGTTTGGACGCCGGCACAAGTATCCTGTGTTGAATGCTGCTTTCACCTTTTCGGATTTATGACCCTAGCTCTGCCTGATTTAAAAGTCCTTGCTTAACTTTGGATTAGTTTTTAAACATTAAATTCCTGCATAAATGTAAGCTGCTTTCAACACAACATCGAAACGAGTTCAACCATGGATTTAAATAAAAACCCTTTCAACAAAACCCTGTACAACAGCTTTATTTGAAGAGAACCCTTTTTTATTGGAAAGATGATAAGCAACATAGATGAGAACCCTTTTCTGTTAAGCATCAATATTTAAAATCGCTGAATAAACATTCAATTTAGAAAAAAAAAATATACCTTTGTTAAATAACTTGGCAAGGTTTCTATATAATCACAAGTTTCTTCAGAACAAATATGGAAATATTTATTTATATATATATGTTAACATTTAATTCAAATGAACGTTGACCTTAGAAATTCTAACAAGATTAAATAAATATTAAAAAAAAAGCTGACCAAAATATGCAATAATGTAAGAAGCTTTAAAACGCTTAAGGGACGGTTAAAAAAAAATTAACTAAACATACTTTGTTTGGCATCATTTGTCGGCTGAGGCGACGAAAGTCTGAATTTAGTAGCCAGTACATGAATGGATTCCACAGGCTGTTGCTCAACGATGTCCAGGTGACCAAGAAATCAAGAAACGGTGGCAGCTGCACAACAAAGAGAAAGACAGAGAGAGTAAGAAGATACCATTACACACCCAAGTACAATTAAAGCTTATGGCGGCGTATGCGTAACATAATCACATGAACCAACACAAACTGATTACGTATGCGTAGAGTGTATTAGTGGCGTATTGACCATAAGTACTAGTTAGTAGGTAAGTACATAGTTGCGCTCTCTCTTGCTGCCTATAACTTTCTCTTTCTACTTGCCTTGGAGCCCGTGCAGGCGGTGACAATCTCCTGAATGGTCCACGGTGTGACCATAACAATGAAACCCAACGAAATGGCCGCCATCGAACGTGACGTGTTGCCGCTGGAGTTCTTCTCCTGTATGGGCACAATCTTTAACGAGAATGTGGTGTGTTGTATACATTTAACAATCAAATTAAAAACACCACACAAAAATGTGCAAAACACAACCATGGACAGCAATGTACAAAATTAAAAACATATTCGTAGTTAATTATTATTTTTTATTTTGATTTGGCTTGGCTAAAAAATCCATTATATTAAAACTCAGTTTCACGGTGCTCGACTCACCTTCTTGGTTATTTTATTTGTCATGCTGGGCATGCCAACAAGACCCATGCTCATGGCCATACTCAAATGGTTCATAACCGGCGCCCTATGATGATGCGGATGCAAATGATGCGAGTGACCATGTCCGCCGCCACCGCCGCCGTGTCCAAATATATGCGACGAATGATGCTGCTGCTGATGCTGATGATGTTGCAGCTGCTGTTGTGGCGGATGATGCGGATGTGGATGATGGGCGGCCGCTGTGAGCGGCATTGTTGGATCGTTCAAGCGAAAGCGGCTCATATGAAAACTGGAACCGTAGCAGTACATCAGCACCATTGTGGTTGGAAAGTACAATGCACATGTGGACAAAATCCGATACGAAGGCTTACTGTAAAATGGCTCGCATGCCATCAGGCCCGTATTGTTGAAGTAGTAGCCTAGTATGCATAGTTAAATGTTCGCAGTGTGTGTGAGTGTGTTTTAGGCATTAGATGTTTTAGTGGGTTGTGGTTGTCAGTGGTTTTGTATGTAACTCACCTTTCGGCAAAACGAGAAACCCAAAAACCGTCAGGCTAATTATCCATGTTAAGCTCAATATTGCAACGCATCCCTGCCAAATACATATACATTTAAAACTTCCAAGATTAAAACTTTTATTATTAGCTATTGAAAAAATGTATGTCGCAAAATATATTTGTTTGAAATTTCCAACATTTGTCTTTTTTAAATTTCGGCAGCAGTAAACTACATAGCCATTTGCCACATACTCAAAGAGAGAGCTCTCTGTTGCTGCTGGTGGTTGGCTGGCTGCTCACACCCAGACTGTTTTATTCTTTCTTAGATTTGTAATGACTGCAGCTGTTTCGTGTTGTGTGATTTATAGCTAAGCTGGTGTGGCAGTACCCCGAGCACGTTTCTGATTTTAAGTCATTTTAATGTGATTGATTACAGTTGCATGTTCGATGAAAGTCTCCATTCTTATTCAAAACTGTAACTCAGCCATTAAAGTCAAAAGTCTCTTTGCAAAATTCAATTATGGTAATTGAAATAATAAAACATTGTAACGTTATGCGTAAATGTTGTTATCGCAAAATTCATCCCACTTTATATGTACCCGAAAAAAAACATAAAAATTTGCAAATAATTTTATATAGTTGACCACATTTATTTGTTTTTTTTTTTTAAGCACCACCAGAGGGATTATAAACTTTTGATTATGTTAAAAAGTATAAGAAGAGACAAGGCGGAAACCACAAAACAAAAACAATTGCGGCTGCCACTGAAAAACTGACTTGTTTGCTAGCATAGTGTGTTTCTGTCTGTCTAACTGTCTAAACAAATAAAAACATTAAAATAAGCGCCCCGGCATGTTCAATTGTTTAAATCTTGGATACTAAAACGTCAAAATATAACACGCGAAAAGAGAAACAAATAAAAACGAAGTTCCGAAATTATAAAATAAAATTTGTTATCATTCATTTAAAAAAAAACCATATATTTTTTACTCCCTTCGCGAAGCGAGTTGCAATTTATAGAGAGTTTCAATTTATGTAAATAAAAAAAAAGAAGCCCATTGCAAGCTTTCAATGGGACATTACATGGCGAAAAGTGGGCCAAAAAATTGCGTGCCCCAAGTGTCAGTCGCTTCAGTTGGCGGCAACCGTCTGCTTCCATTTATTAATTTTCGACATTGCACACTTTATTAAAAATTGGGCGTGGCTGGTTGGCTGCCTGAAGACGATGATGATGATGACGTTAATGCATACCATTTAACATAAAAATACCAACCAAGACTACACTCAATTTTCTGAAGAAGAAAACTGTTAAAAACGATGCAGAACTGGAACATGGAGTTTTTAAGAAACCCAAATTCAGCAAAGCTTCTCCACCCAAGGGCTCTCCAACCAAGGGCTTTACCAAGGACTCATCAACCAAGGACTTGTCAACCAAGGGCTTTACTAAGAGCTTTTTACAAGGAAAAAAGCATACTGCATCGATGCATACATATCGATGCTAATGATGATGATGTGTACTAATCATTAAATTATGCCTAAGCGCCATCTTTTTTATTGAATAGTATTCTATTCAATAAAAAATATGGCGCTTAGGCATAATTTATATGCTCGTCTTCACGCTGTAGCCAAGAAATTGCATAACAGCATTCAAAAGAAGGAGCACATACAAAAATTGTAATTGTAAAAAAATATCTTAATGGCACACCGCGCTTTAGATAGAAAACGCCGTTGAGAATTGCAATTTCAAAACAAAAAGTTTAAAAAAATTTATTAAACTTACAAAAAAAATATTTAAAAAAAAAATTGTTTGAAAAAAAAATTATTAAAAAATTTTAAAAAGAATTATTTAAAAAAAAAAAATTATTTAAAAAAAAAATTAAAAAAAATACAAAATTCAATATCAGCAGACTCGTGTTCGGCATCTGCTGGTGAGTCCGGGTTAGTAGGGAGCATACCATGCTGGTAGAAGCTAAAACCAGTTGGGAATTTTAAGGCTAGCTCTGGAAAAAATGCACTGACAGTTGCTTGATTTAAAAATTTTAATCTGCATACTACTATATTATATGATGCACATTACACATATTTTTGATTGACTTGGCCAACTGAGTTTATTGCTTGCTTCGTTTAAAGAACGCCATAATTCCCATAATGTTAATGTCCATTTGCATACTTAAAAACACACACAAACATAAAAGCACCGTTGTCTGGGACGACCGGACGGGCGACTTTTTTCTTCTTTTTTTTAACATTTTGTAAATGATACGCGACGTGGCGCTGTCTGAAACCTTAAAATTATTTCTTTCCACTTCCGCTCACTCACACATAAACACACACACACACACACACACACACATTTCATTTCTGCCTTTTTTTTATTTTTCAAAGTTTTTCCTACTTTTTCTGCAAGTCTCCATCATTTTTTTTTTTCGAAAAGCGGCTGCCTTAATGTTTTTTGGCTCATAAATTATGCTGTAAGTGCGAGTGTGTGTGTAAGAGAGGAAAGAGGATGCCATTGTTTGCTGCCCCTTTTACGCTTGCGGTTCAGTCGCCTCATTTGCCTGCCCTTGCCGGTCCTTTGCGGGACTGGGACTTTGCTGTGGTCTTTGTATTTAGTCAGAGTCAAACAGCAACAACAAAAAAAAAAACCAAAAAATAAAAGAGAGGAAAAGTAAACCCAGTATGGGTTTTTTTTGTAATACTTATTTTATACACTTTTGGTCGGTTTGTGCTTTGTGTTTTATTTCATTTTGCTTGCTTTGTTTTATTTTCCATCCTACATCTCTTGGCGCTTTGTTTTTGTCCGCTTTTTGCGTGTTTTCTGTGTTTTAATGACTGGCAAAAAATAACAAAATAACAAAAAAAAAAAAAAAATTGCAAGCCTATTATCCCTAGTTATCTTAACGTAATTGGCTCATAGAATAGTTGTGGTTGTTGTTGTTGCCGCTTACTAGATTTTATTGGCGCGTGATTTCTTTGGCATTTTCAACACATATGCTTTTGTTTATTGCCTGTTGTCCTGCATTGTGATAAATTCTTATCTTAACTTGTCGTACGGCTTATCTGCAACTGGGCTACGTGCCTTATCTTCCTTGCCGCGCATTACCACATACATTTATATATATGTGTTTATATATGTGTGTGCTCATGCAAATTGTATTGCCAAAGTTATGCAACATTCACTTGCTCAACCCCCTCCCCCCACTGTGGATCCACTTACCTTTTTGCTCGAGTGCTGATAATAACGTCGCGGATGCAGCGCACACATATATCTATCCACGGCCATGCAGACGAGTATAACGGCGCTTTGTTGCGACAACGCTCCACGCAGCAAGGCCTGCATATATATCCATATAAAAGGAATATATAATAGAAATTTACAAGTTAGCCAAAATATAATTAATAGCTTTCATTATGTTTATATTGTTTTCCTAAAATAATTCGTTCTGCATATTTACTTTAAATACAAAACACATTTAAATATAGTAACAAATTTGTTTTATTTGGATATTTATGCGATATTAAATACTAAATGAGCAATAATTTAAAAAACTAAAATCTGATAACCACTTAAAAACCATAAAAATGTGTTTGAAAAATGTTCTCAACAAAGATATGAGATCATCGTAATGAAACCAACCCGTTAATTATTTTTAATCCTTACCCCAGTTATATCCAACTGAATAATAAGCTAAACTAAAGGATAAACTGAGTTGTACGCTCACATGAACATTCGAGTAAATAATAAAGTCCAAGTAAATATGAAGCGCATTTAATTAACTCGGCTATCGTATGTGGGCTAAACAAAAGGCTTGCATTTAGGTTACATTGTATTAGTAAAGCAACATGGTTGATAACATAATTGGCAAGTGAATGGAAGGAAACTCGTTCGTACTCACCTGTATCTGGCAGAAGATCTCGCCATATGGCCAACAATGAAACAATGCAGGCATTAAACCAAACGGTGTAATTAGCAGGCCAATTGTTAGGTCATTCAGCGCCAACGAAGTGAGCAGATAACGTGGCTAAAAGCAACAACAACACACAAACACTTAGCACTTAATGCATTCAGTTTGATATTCCTTCTGTTTGAACTTACCTGTTGATGTATGTAGGCGGCGTAACGGCGATTATTAATGACAAAGATGACCAGACAATTGGCTCCAATGACACCCAATGTTAGCACCAATATTAACACTGCCTCAATTGTCTCCGCAATCCCAATGTGCACAATGAAATTGTGGCCCGAATAACGCGGATGCGAACAACTGGAATTCTTGACAGCGGGCGCCACAAGCAATGAGCCAGTCTTAAGGTCCATTGCGAATCTAAAACGGAAAGATATTGCATAAGTTTAAAGCTATGTATTTAAATTCTGAAAAATATTTGGTTCAAAAGCTTAAAAGTATATTTATCTTAAAGTGCTCATTGTAATTTTGATAATCCTGAATTGTTCTACAGAAATCAAGACCGACGGAACAAGGTCGCTTAGTTAGCTTTGAATTTCTTCTATTTGCCTTTTGTGTGTTGGCTGAGACAAAAAGAAAAAAGACAGAATGATGGCAACGCTGGACGTCGTTATCACTGCATTTGCGGTTAGGTTCGCAGTGATGTGGCTTTCGTTTCCGGTGCTTCCGTTTCCCCCATGTGCAAATATGCAAAATGGCGACAATTTGTTACGCCATAATCAAGTCAAAACATGCGAAAGCGCTTGCCAACGTTGACAATTTATCAGCGACAACGAGAATGTGGATGAGTCAAACTCGGAAAGAATAGTAGAAAGAGTTTAGGCGACTGAGACACACATAGAGTAGGGAGAAAGATAAAGAGAGAGAGAGAGAGAAAAAGAAGTTGTGCCAATATGGCGTCAGTTCCGGCTGGGGCCGAAAAAACTACGCGCTGACTGACATAATGAAACTTTACAGGATAATTGGATGATTTTGTATGGTTTTCTTTGTTTATTTTTTCCTTCACAGTTTTTTAGTGCCTTGCTTCCTTCATTCGCGATAAATCAAAACCACAGTCTGCCCAACGTTGATGTCTTTGTCTGCGCTTCAATTCGCTTCCTTTTCGCCATTCTACTTAGACTGACATTGAGAAATGTTACAGAATAGACGAACATAACGAAATATTTGCTTTAAAGAGGTTTTGTCTACAGCAACGAAAATAAAAATGTTCCTAGACATCGCCAGTCAGTCATTTGTTTTTTTTCCACGTGTTTTATTAAGTTTGGCCATGCTTACAATGTCATATCCCCGAGCTCTTCGACTGTGATTTATAGCTCGGTCGTTTTTGAGCATTGCCCACCCTGTGTGTTAATGCTAAGCCCACAAATCACCGCATGAAATAGAACCAAAACTGCAAAAGCATTAAGCCGAATAGATTTACTACCTCAATTTTGTCAGAAAACTAGTGAGGCCTTGTTATTAGATCCGTGCTGTAGTTCTTAAGCAAAGAACAAATGCCAACTATGACATTATAATCTCTAAGAATTCAAATATGATTGGCTTAAGCTTCATGCTGTTCATGAGTTTCGTTTCACAGTGTTAGAAAGAGTATGATCCACTCTTAGGCACTTTAGAAGTTTAACTTGCATATAAAGCACAAACAATTTCAAATTGGCAATAATTTCTCAGTGTCTTCGAACTTAATCCAAGATTTTCGAGTATGAGATATCAAAGTCAAATTTTGGCCACACCACAAATATCCATTTGTATGCCTCAATTCAAAGCTGCTCCTGCTGCTGGCAATGGAAATCCGATAGCCATTCAGTACAGCACTAATAAACCAAAAAAGAGAGAAACAATAGAGAATGTTGAAGAGCAAAGAGTAGAGAGTAGAGAGAATATTTGCCCACAATGTGCATGCCAAAAACCAATTCAATTTCAAAGTAATGAAAAGAGGAAATTCGCTTAATTCCTCGTATTGTTAAGTCGGATTCAAATCGAAAGCGCAACCAAAAACAGAACCAGTTACAAAACCAAACCAAAAAAACGCCAGCAGCAGCAAATGGAGTTGCCGTTACGTATACGTATACGTATACGGCTTGTGACAGTGTCAAATGCGAGACCGCTTAATTGTTTTAAAATGCGAATAAGCGAAAAAGGGCAATGTAAAGCCCGGCTGGTTTAATTTTGTCAAAATGCAGCGTAAGCGATTGAAATAAATGCAAATGAAAATTCAGTACATTCAACTTGATCCAGTGCCAGACTCATCAATGTTGTACATACATATCAAACTATGAAACAACAACTATCAACCGCAACAACAGCAACAATGTTGATAGAGAGAGAACCCGAAACCCGATTTCCAAAGACAAATGCGGAATAAATAATTTAGTTTGCTAGGATTAGAGAGCCACAATCCGCTTTTGAATTTACACTCAAGTTACTTCCATTAGTGGCGTTTGCTAAGCGCACGAAAACTATTGCATATCATTAGCGCTGCCACAATTGCGACGCCTAGCTGCAAGGATGCGGGGCTTGTTGAGGCAACGGGGGTTGACGTTGTCAACCACCGCATATCGCCTTGCATAATCCGTGCCACAAACTTATAACACCAACTTGGCACAGGATTTGCCCGGGTTGACGATGACAACGAAAACGGCAACGCCAACCAGAAGATTTAAAAGGATGAAGACCAAAAGAGCAGAACTAGTTGTACAATGAAAATGGCACGCTGCCTGTCATTGTGTCCACAGAATGACTAGAAAGAGGCATTCAACATGATGCAATTTTTGTGATGGAGAAATTTAATTCAACAGAATTATACCTTGTGCTTTGACTATTAAACATTTAAGATGGAGTTAAAAAGCAGCTTCAGGTTAATTTTAACGAGAATGTTATAAAATCCTTTTCATGATTTAAAATAGTTTTGAAATGAATGTGCATCTTTTAAGATCATTGTTAAATTTCGTTTATTTGTTTTTCATTAGTTGCTTCTAACACCGATGAACGAAATTCACGACTACCACAAGCATTCATTTGCTGTTCTTGATTTTTTTTCAGTATGCACTTTTGAGAGCGCCAAGATCTAACACAATACAAAGCGGGCGAACATGACAGGAATGCTATGCAGCTGAATGTATAGAGGGCGAAGGTAGAGAAAAGGTTATCAATTCTGTATTCACAATGCGTTTTGTCTACGCAATGAATGTGTATGTGTGTTGGTGTGTGTGTGTTGGTGTATGCTTGTTGTGTATGGTGCTCAATGCGTGCGTGTTAATGCACGAAACTGAAAAGTCCGACCCTTTGTTCAAGCCAGACACAAGATCTCAATGCATTTCGTGCACATTTTCGTACGCACACAGTTGAAACGCTTGCCGTTTCTGTGGCTTTGTACTTAAGCCTGTGTCGACAAACCATGTGAATATGTATCTGTGTGTGTATATGCAAATTTGCAGAGCACGGATTTTTAGCTGCTGCTGCTGCTGCTGCTGATGCTGCTGTTTTTTGTTGCTGTCGCATTTTGGCAGCGTTTGCCAGCTGTGGCTTATTTATAAGATTTGCTTTGAAGCGTAGCGTAGATTTGCGAGCACACTTTACACACATGGGTCAAAGCTGATTCGGCTTGACAAAATGCCCGAGAACCGTTGACTGATTGCACATTTCTAGCCAGACCAGTCAAGCAGTCAGTCAGTCAGTCAGCCAGTCAGTCGGTCTGGCAAGCCGAGTGATTTAAGCCACATTGGTGGTGACTGTTGTTGAAGGCAGCAAATTCTATGCAGTTAATGGAGCCTTTCGTGATAAAGTGCCCAACTGCGTCTTAAAGTTGCAAAAAAATTCTAAACATCAATCAGTTGGTTGGAAGTTTCGTGCTGTTCGGTGTGTGTCACCTGTCAAATGTTTTAAGCCAAGAGGCCAGAGTCGTTAACAAAACGAACATGTTTCGCCAATCTAAAGGAGATGAGTTTCCATGTTGTTTATATTCGTATTCAACTTGTTGTCAGCTGCAGATGCGCTAATTGAAATTATAACAGCTGCTGGCTGTTGTGAAAAGTTTAAAATTTAATTTACTCAACATACAACATGGCGTATACATGTTAACATTATAAATGAATTATAAAATGAAATGAGGCAACGAATTCGTTTCTTAATCGCAAGTGTCAACATACTACATCTCCACTCGACTGTTTTGTTTTTCTTTGCCTTTGAATGTTATTAAAAATGTATACAAATTTGACACGCAGCTGTTGTATGCTTCATTTATTAACGATTATGAATGACAGTTGTCAAAAGAAGTTAATGCAAATATCAAGCCAAAATCAGCTTGGAAATGTTTGCAGTATCAGCTTAAAGCCATGCAAAATGTTTCGGCATAAGCATTAATTAATTCAAATTTAGAATGCTTGCAGCGATAAATTTCTGACAGCGCATTAACTTTCATTGTGCCCAACTGTTGCCAAGCAAGCATAAGCGTCAGCAGTTTTCCCCAATCTAATGAGACATTTGTTCAAATATTACGCATACGCAACGATGGCTAAAGTTTTTCCACCCCTAACATACTCACACACACAGACACACACAAACACATAAAAATCTTAAATAGTGTGCATAAGATTTTCAATTACAGCGCTGTGCAAAACTTTCACACTCAACTTTTTTAATAAGCAAATTTTGTGGTCTTTGACTGGCTGGCATTAAAATCAAATTATGCGCCATTAAGTCGAAATAACTGTATTACGTGCGTTCAATCACGAACAGTGTGAAAATTGGGCATGGAGAGGGAGTGGAGAGTAGAGAGTGGAGAGGAGAGTGGAAGGCCAATGCCGGGAACGAATGCGTGCATAAATCAGTTTTAATATGAATGATTGATTTAATATTATTGAATTCAAATAAAGCACATTGAATTATTTGACTGGCATCCGGCGCCTTTGTGGCTACTGCTGCTACTGTTGCTGATGACTTGATGATGACACTGTCGGCCTCAATTCGATTGCTATGCAAAGCGAATTTACAAACCGAGTTTAGCTGGCTACAGAAAGCGGAGAGGTTGGCTATTACATACCCTATACACAAAGCAAAACATTATATACTAATAATTTGCCACGTGAAACATTATTTTGCTAGTTTCGTATAAATATACCCCTTTTGCAACTCTTTATATTTTATAGAGTATTTGAAAAGCGTACACACACACACAAATATATGTATGAATCCACAAAAATTACCCACAAATGCCGGATAAAGTTTTAACCGAAAAACGGCGCAAACGGAATATAATAAATACGTGCAATGCATTTCTAATTTTGATTTGCTGCCAATGCTTTAAGTATGTACATAAAATGCCACAAATAACAAAAAAAAAAGAAAAGAAAGGAAAACGCACAAAAAAGCATCCAAACTTTTCAACAAAATAATCACCCGCTTGCCTGTGCAATTAAAGAGGTAAGTAAAACCTCAGCTGGATGGAAAATGTGATGCAAGATTGGGGGTTGGCTTCCTTTTGTATTTGGCATGCGTTGTCACGTACACGTAAAAATGGCGTAAATGTTTTAAAACTTGCATCAAAAGTTGTTATGAAAGTATTTGCCCAGGACCTGCCGAAAAAAGGAGCAGCACAAGTACACACACATAGAGACACAGACACAGACACAGAGACAAAGCCAGAGACAAAAAGTCATTTAAGAAATTGCAACGTTGGCAGAAAAGTCACATGAAATTAGCTGCAACATTTTTGAGTTTAAGCTAAATTTAACCTCTATAGTTATATTCTGTTTATATGTGTGTGTATAAAGTATGTGTCTGTGTTTCTGTGTATGTTCACAGTTTACTATGGGTTAATCAACTTAAATAGTTGGCATGAATTGGGATTAAGGTTAAAACTTAAATATGTTGTTTGCAAGTTTTTGCAACTTAGCAGAAATAAAATATATGTTAAGTTTTCTTTCAAAGATGCAATTTAAAAGTTTACAAGGAAGTTAACAAGCTCATTCCCACTGTACTGCACACTAGTTGTAGATGGGCGTGGCGCTGCCTCCTTGCCAAGCATTGTAAGCTTGTCTCTAACGTTTTGGCTTGGGGCCAACTTATGTTCGTTGTGTGCAGACAGGTAGTTCATGTAGTTGTCTTATGTCTGAGTGTGATAGGCGCAAAGCTTATTTGAGGGTGCCTTGAGCTGTGATTTTGTTTTCTTTGTTTGGCCAACAACACTGCATGTTGTAATTATGGTCATGCCTTCTGGCATTTTCGTTGAATTCATCAGGTTACAAAATATGATAAGCACTTCCTTTGGTTAGGAGAAATAAAAACCTAATGGAAGCTTCTGATGTTATGCAGTTTGTGTCGAAACAAAAAGTTGGATTAGCTTAAGAGATTTTCATCGTTTAATGCACTCTAACAAACAGAGATTATTAATTTGAGTCAATAGCAAAACGCAATCAAAATTATTACGGTATTATAGCATATTTCTCTTAAGTTTGCTTTCAGTTGAATGCACTTTGCTAATGATGCTTGCCGATTGTTTTATAAGCAGCTCAAATCGCATCCTTTGACTTTATTAAATATAAATTGCATCCAAGTAAAGTCAAACGATTTGACGAGCAGAAAGCCTTGATGGCGACAGAGGCTGAAGTGCTCAAAATTTAATTGAATTTTAATTGGGATGCAATTAAAATTAATAATGCCTTAATATATAAGGTAAAAAACTGCGAAGCTTTTGTTCACCAAAACCACCGACTTTAGTTACAAAAAAAAAAAAAAAACAATGATCGCTGGCCATTAATTAACACCACACACAACAATAAGTTGTGTGTGTGTGTGTGTGAATGTGTTGTTGTCTGTGTGCTTTATCGTTGAATTGATGAATGTAAAAGTACTTTGTTTGTCGCGCACATTTGTACCGATAATTTTCGCAGCCATTACGCATGTTACTTAAAATGACCTTTAAAATTTAAACGTTAAAAACAAAAGATGAATAAAAAAATTGAAAATGTGAAAACATGAAGTTCTCTCACGCTGAATAAATATATCCTACAAACTATTCTTTCACGCAAAAACTACTGAATGGATTTCAGTGAAACTTAACAATAATAAAGCTTATACATCAGAATAACACAACTATAATTTTAACAGATTTTGTGTGTATTGGCATTGCTCGGTAGTGTTGTTGTGCTGTCCTAAGTGGAAGACGAATGGCAACACTAGCTAAAAAATCATAAATACATTGTTGGGAATTAATTGTGCTTTTAATGTGCGTACAAAGACAGGCAGAGCAGGGGCAAATAACTTGTATTTATATATATTTCCCTAACTAAATAATAAAGTTGTTTAAAAAAAACTTTATCTCCATCGAATTTGCTGACAAATTGTTTGTCAAGCAATCAATATCTCATTTCCTTTAGAGGCGCACGCAGCAAAAAATAAAAATGTTTCAAAGAGGTTGTTTTCTCGTAAATGCGCTGCCATTTGTAACTTCTGACGTCAATTTAATCACCCGCTTCTGCTCCTCATACTTTCGGGTCAGCCAGGGAACTAATTAGGGCAACACATGTTGAATGGGCCCGCATCTCGCATGATAAATGCTCCACAAATGTGGCAAAAGGGAAGACCATTACTCACATGGTATTGCTGTGTGTGTGTTAAGGGACACAATCTCTCTTTGTGTGTGTGTGTGTGTGTGTGTGTGTCATACAGGACATAGAGGTGGTCATCCAAGCAACTGGACAGGATGCTGCTTAATGGCCTTTAAGTTGCTGTTTTGTAGTTGACTTAAGATATACAAATAAACAGGATGACTAATTCAATTAGTCAAGATGACGCCCTTTGATAAATAATCCAAAAAAAAAAGAACAAAAAAGGAACAATATTATTTAGAGTAATTTATTTACTCGAATTGTCAGATTTAGATACCAAAAGGATAAAAAGAAAACAAGTTGAATACTTTGAAGTTAAAGGCATGCTTTAAAAATATTATTATTATTAAGTTTAGTGCTCAACACTTCAGGCGGCTCAATTCAATTGAATTGTCAACGTCTGCGGATATGACCCCTCCCCGAAAACTGTGCTTGTGTGTGTATGTAAATCTCCAGTGAGGCCTTGGCGAAATTTTATCAACGACAGACGAGTTTCCAATTTCGCCTGAAGGCAATCCAAAGCCGCATTGGCAGACAGACACCAAATGGAGCAGTCTGACGAAAATCGAATGTCAAGTTTGACGCATTTCAATCGGCGGTGACATGGTCACTTTTTTTCTTTTTTATATATATTTGACAAGCACAGTACAACAACAAGTTTTAAACGTACAAACAGCTTACAGTTGTTATTGAACTATAGGGTATTTTTAAAGCCATTGGCTTTCGTTCATGTATAAATATATAATGTATGTCTTTTGACACAATCACATGATTAATAACTCTTGAATATTCATTAAATGTCAACATCATGTCGTTTGTTGTATTTACGAAATTGTGTTGCAATTGACATTTCATCGAGTCGAATCGAATCGAATCGAATTGCATCGAATAAATTAAATGTCAACATGCGCCGCTATATTCCCTCCACTTTATCACGTTGTAACCCCTTCAAGAGTCAGTTTGCAGATCAACAATATTTTGATAAACGATGATTCCGTGCATGTTTATAGCAGATTGCGATTCTTTTTTTTGCGCAGAGTTTTCCAGAGTTTTTAATCCTTGTAATTATAAATCGTCATGTATTTTAACATGCAACTCAAAGTGACAAGAAAAGAAGATGTTTACATTTACCCAAATGTTGTTTTATGTTCATATTTAATTTTAACAGTTTTTTTTGTTCCCAGTGTATATTATTACTGACTTTTAGTTCAATTTATGAATGGGGATTTTGTATTTTTATTTTAACAAATATTTATATCTCTCATTTTATTATATTTACAAATGTATCTCTGGCATCTGGCATCACGTGCATAAATATTTACGCACTATTTGTAAATACGAAAGTTAAATACGGCAAAAAGAACAAATGCGTAACAATACGGAGAACTTCCAACAAAATACAATTTCACAGCCGCCAGATAAATGGCGGCAAATAACAGCAACACGTTAAATAAATATAACGCATATATTAAAACAAAGCAAAAACCAATTTGGCTACACAAATACTAAGTTTATGTATGTGTGTGTTTCGGTGTGAATATGTTGGTGTGGTGGTGCGAATTAGCCCACTTGGAATAGGTATTCTCATGCAATAAATGAATAATGGCAATAGCACTTAAACTAAGAGCTGGTAATTTAACAGCACAATAGCAAAAGAACTGATCAAGTGGGAATATACCCTTGAAAATATAACATTTAAATATTCGATTTTGTAGCGGCAAGTTTGTCATTTGCTTAAATCGGTTTCAGAATTTTCTATACCTTCTTATAGATATTGCAAGGCTACAGGGTATTACAAAAGCCCAGCTGACAGGAAAATTAAGTGCAAAAGTCACGAACCGAAAACGTGCGAATTTAATTGCTAATATAATCTATAGATGATTGTGGAACAAACAAAATGTGCAATTTCACTATGTAATTTCAGTGCCAAAGATTATATGCCATGTTACGGGGTTCACAAAATACGCCGATGTATGTTTGTATGTGTCAGGGATCAAACTCGAGATTGATATTTAATGAAGCTGCAAGGTGTGGAGCTTAAAATATTCAAAAGCACACTGCACATCCCTAAAATATCAACTGCAACGATTAATGAATATGTCGTTGATAATCGAGTTTTAACTCGTTTCAATGTGTATAGAGAGGGATGAGGGAGGGATAAGTGCAAACGGATGGGCCTTATTGCTTTTGATAACATGTTTTTTAGGCTGGATTTGTGAACCGTTTAATCAAGCTAAATGCCAGATTACATGACGTATACTTGATGCGCTTATCGTGCAATCAGTTTGTTTTTGCTATGTTAACAGGATTTTTGTTTAATAGCCTGCTTATTTGTACACAAATTAACGAAACGAAACACGTGAATAAATTGCAAAACAATGAACTACATGAATTTGCAATCGGTTTATTTTATAGTCTTTTTCCACACACACACAGACGCACACACTCACACCTAAGGTGTTGTTCCTGTTCTTCGTTTTATTCTCTGGATGACTACTACGATGAACTCAGGGTTGAGGGACATGTGTATCTCAAATGTATCGGAACGTAAACGCATAAAGGTCGCTTCGTTAGCGGGATCCAGGTCCCTAACCACATTGCGTGCCATAACGGCTAATGGCTTCAAGAGCGATGCATAGAGCAAGGTGCGTTTTTGACCTAAAGTCGATCGCAATGGTTTACCAGTGGCATCCAAAACCATAATATCACGTGCATTTCGTTTTTTAAAATGATTCATAAAGGAATCGTAATCGTAGGCCTTCTGACTGCGTGAATAAATAAATACATGTAAATAAATGATATAAGATTTAAAAAATGTTTTTTTCTATAACTTACTTAGGCGCCGCAAGCTTCAGGCGTTTAGCGTCGCCTGTCGACATTTTGCAGCCAGTTTTTCTTTTTTGTGGTTTTTAGAAATCTAAAACATAGTTTTGTTTGTGTTGATATCACAAGGTTAACTATAAGATTATAAATATCGATTTCTGTAAACTTACTCAAAGCTCACTTAAAATCTGAATCTGAAAATGATTGCAAAAGTTCCTGATCTCAACTAGTTTTAATCGGCAAAAACAAAATTCGTTAAAAGAAACCATTAATTTACAATTTTATTACACAGCGAATTGCATATTACATTGTATTTTACCGGTCTGAATAAAAACTACTTTGGTATACGTTCTCGAAGGTAGTTCAAAAGGGCAGCGGTGTCCAATTTAATGACTTGATATCTTGGCAAGCGGAACGGATTTCCACATAGCTCGAGCTTCGTTAAAGTTGTTATATTGCCCAAAACAGGTGGAATATTGTCAATATTATTATTGTTGAGTTTTAATACCCTCAGACGACGCAAGGCGCCGAGTCCATTGTCGGTGGCATTTATCTTCTTGATTCTGTTGTCATTGGCTATAAGGACCTCAAGACTTTCCAGGTTGTGAACGCAGCTGGGTATATGCTCGAAACGATTATACGAAATGTTCAGTTCACACAGCATTTGAAGGGAATCGAATTCCTTGGGTAAGTCACGTAACATATTACCGGACAAGTTCAAGCGAGAAAGTCGCGAGAATTTCCAAATGAACGTGGGTATAGAAGAAAGTATATTCTTATCTAAGTCCAGATCAGTGAGTTGTTGGTTCAAATTTTGAAGATTCCATGGCACTTGGGTTAGTTGATTGCCACCAAGATTCACATTATGGACATATTCAGAGCGAGCTGTCTCGATTAATTGCTGGGGCAGCTGCCTTAGCCTGAGGCCGTTTAGATTGAGGGTTCTGGTGTAACGCATGGCGTATTTATCCGGCAACCGTTTCTCATCAGCGGAATGAATTGATGGTTTGCCACCTTGATAGCGGGGACTGTTCAAGCCATCCATTTTGAAAATTTACCAAACAAAAATAATTGACACGACTCAAATTTAACGTTTAAATAAAACAAAAAAAAAAAAAAAATGTTTTGACTTGTCCGACTACAAAACGACGTTTTCTGACTATGGAATTTGAACTTTCTACATGTTATATAAACTTAAAGTGGATAAGAATTAATAGTCTACTTGGTTCGGAAAGAAAAGTTACTTGTAGAAAATATGACTAAAAATAAATGAAAATTCGGTTTACTAATTGCCATAGATGAAGATAAAGGATCCAATTATTAGCGGGAGAGTTCAAGCATGAAATTTATCTGGATATCATTTACGAATTAGCTACAAAGCAAATTATATGTTACACACAAATTTATATTTATATATGTCATTACAGTAAGAAAGAAAGAGAAACACCAGACATTCTTTTAATCAAGCACACCACAATCTTTTATAACAACCAGATCATGTTTCTTGGTCAAATGCTCGGTGGAACTATGAATGCGTTCCAGCAACTGTAATCCCTTGCGTACTTTGCCAAATGCAATCCGCTTGCCATTCAAATTCGAAAGCGGCCTTAAGCTAAGTGTAAAATTGAGGTCAGTACGCGTATTGCCACGCACATAGCGGCTGGGTATGGAGAGTATGCCCGCATCGACGCCATGGTTGAGCACCTCGAAGTCATGTTCGATGTTGCTCATATCGATCTTGCCCACGGGATCTAGAGAAATGTGGCCCTCCAGCCAAACTGGGGCAAAGGTGCGTGTGAAGCAAATGTTCTTCGTTTGGTGTTGGGTGAAAACGCGCATGAATTCCAATACAACATGAGGACAGGCCTCCGTGAAGAGCTGTATAGTTAGACGACCCACGATGCGTGTGCCAAGCACCTCCAGATCCATATAGATCTGTGGTCGCAGCAGCTTGCACAGCACCCCAACATCGCCGATGTTCATGAGCTCCTCGTAACGATGGAGCACATGCAGCGGCACCTCATAGCTGAATTCTTTGGCCACCTTTGGTTTGCTGCGACGCTTTTTGCCACAAAGGGGATCAAAAAGGTTACCACCTTGATGAAAGTTTTTATTCAACTCCTGTTGCTTGCGTTCCTTATCCCGAGCCAGGCTAGTGTTCCTCCAACGTCCAGCGGCCAGGCGATCTGGAGATTTGGTAAAGGTTCTCAACGTATTGTTGCTCTTGCGATAGAGAGCAGTAAGCATCTCCATATAGGACAACTCCATGTTATTGCCCTCTCGCACCGTGACCTTTGGTGGTGGTAGGCAAGTGTTCACCTTGCCCTGAATATTTGCCAAACGATCACGATGCTGACGATACAGATCCCGTTTCTCATACTTGCCCAGATTGGAGCGGGATTTCGTTTTGGGTAAGTGCAACTTTGATATGGGCACAGGAATTGCACGCTTATGATACTTGTGATTGATAATTGGAGGCGCCACTTGACAATTGACATTGAACGTATGACTGTGCATTTTTGTGTTGGCGTTATTCTCCTCCACTTCCTGATTACTGTACACGGGATTTGTAACGGTATAACGTCCTCGCTTAACGGCTGCCACGTATGGTGTCATCTTTTTGGCAGCTGCAAGCGGTTGCTTCTTCTTGTCTGATTGAATGGTAATATCTTTAATAAACATATTTTGCACTGGCTTGTTTGACTATTTCTACCCGAAAATGTATTAATATGCACATACAAATTTACTAGAATTTCTGTTCTAGTATTAACTTTGTTGTTGATTTCGAACTGAGTGGAATATAAAAGAAATTACAATTGATGAATTGAAAAAATACATTTGGCTTAGCTTGCTGGGATCGTATTTAACCACAACTAAGATAAAAATAAATCATCTGTGAACAGTAAAATCAAAAGCAATTTGGTTGTCTATCTACAACAATTATTTGTTTGATGCCACTCTTAATTCATGTTTGTGGCAAGTTTCTTGTGGCATGCAAAATGTGTAAATAAATGTTAAAACGAAAAACTGTTAATGAATGCTGCCAACGCAATCACGTGGCAAAAACTTTGGGCCAAATATTGAAAGGACAACAAAAAGCGATTTATCCCCATAAAATATTACACAAACAATATGTACATATGTAGTATAGTGTATGTATGTATAAAGAAGCTTGCCCAAGCGATGATGCATGCCAGACAACCTGAGAACAAATGAAACCGATTCAATAGAAAAGAATACGTTGAACACCGATAATAAAGCAAACCGCAGGAAATTTCAAAAAAATCCAAGTTGACAATCGGTCGAGCAATAAGTGATTGACTAGGAAATGCCCTTTAAGCAGCATAAGATTAAATTACAAAAATCTCTTTTCTTTGAGATAAAGCTGTTAGCATTAATAAGATGAATAGCATTTATTTTATTTTACAGGATGTTCAAAAGTACATATTTTTAATCCAAGCTAGTGAACCTAAGTTTGTAACCACAACTGCATGTGTCCAGCATAGCTGGCAAAATCATTGCTGCAGTTTGGTTCATTACAGCCAGTGCGGTTTTTTTTTGATTGGGAAATGTTTAATCAATTGATCGCTGTGCAATAAATTTATGAACCGCATGCACGCTGACCGCAAAGCACAATATTAACTCGGTGTAAGGTTTCTCTTTTTGCTCTGTAGTGTTGTTGATTGGCTTACAAATTAAATTGGACTTTTCGACGAGGATAACATTTTAAATCTGTTCGCATGCTAAAGTTAATTTATGTTTTTATTCCACAAATACTTTATTTGCTGTTTTTAACTAACTTTTAACCAAAAACATCATTAACTTTAATGCTGTTAAATCTGTTAAATTAATAATGCTTTAAATTCATTTTTTTCTTTTTTGTTTCTGTCGCGCTTTAACTAATTACATCACAATGTTGTGAAATTAACATATGCGGTTTACCAAATGCTGTAAACGTGTTTCCGCATAATTACAGATTTAAATTATATTTGCATTTCGTTTAACAAGCGCTTTATTTTTTTCAACATGCTAATTTCAAATGCCAGTCAATTTTTAATTGGGTTTAAGTTTTTATTTATCATTTAATTAAAAAATGTAATAAAAAATTAGAAAAATTTAACACTTCAAAATATATTGTTAGCTTTTTTTTGCAGCTAAGAAAAATACCAGTCATTATTTTAAAGGTTTAAAATGAGAGTAAGCTTTTATTTATAACTTATCAAGCGCGTGAGAGCAAATGGCACATCACTCAAATGTTGTTGCTCATGGTCTCGACACAATGATCTTAACTGTCAGTTTTAATAATATAATATATTGTGAATGTTTGGATTTCTTTTTTTTTGTTTTTTTTTTGAAGTCTTGTTTACGTTGCTGGCTTAATTAATTGAATTAAATAATATCAAAAGCATCTGGTGTCCGCATTGTCAAACAATAAAAACTCAATTGATTTGCATTAATTAAATGTGAATACGGTTACGTTGTCTCGGCAAACAATTGAATGATTAACGGCACGTATGTATAGATATACTATATATATTTTTTGCCCTGTTCGAGTGCGTGTCTGTGACAGAAACTGAATGATAATGAGCTAAAGGAAATAAATAAAAAAAAAAAAACACATACCACACAAGTGCTGCATTAGCGTAAGAATAAGATCAAGGACAATCAGCTAGAAAGAGTGTGAAGTGTCTGGGGCATTAGGGCCATGCTATCAGCGCTTTTATCAGTCAACAATCAATGATGACACTGACAAGGACAATATAGATGGTGATGGGTTGAGTTTTTCAACTAGTAGACGACGAATCACTTAAGCGCTTTTGTTCTCAAGTGTGGTATACACCCACATACACACAGACACAACTATAAACACAGCATTAGCTGCAACCACGCTCAAGAGTTTGCCACGAGAAACTGCTTACGATTTGTATTTGATTTTTCTTTTTTAACTCATGCATATGCAACCTCCGTGCTGTTGTTGTTTTATTGTGTATATGCGTTTGCCACATGCTCAAGTTGCAAGAGCCGTTCTGCTTTTGCAAATGTGTCAAGAATAAAGATGGCAAAAAACCCACACACAGTCGAGTTGACTGACTCAGAAATGCAATCAACTCGAATTCAACAGTTGACAATTTAATCAAATATATTCACAGCGTCTCGCACTGGCAATATTTTATATATTTGACCCGTGAATTTCGAATACGAATATCTTCACAATTTGAATATGAAATATGCGGCATGACTTGTTACCAAATTGAATCAGCCTCAGAAAAGCTGAAGAATCGCTCCAAGTGGACTTGATTTGTTTGGTGTTGGAAACATTTCTAGTTAACTGGGTTCACATCTTTTGAAAACTTATTATTTGAGCATTATATTTAATAATAGAACTGCTTGATCTTCATATTTTAGATATTCAAAATGTGCTCATGATTGCATTTGGCCTTACCTTTAAAATTTTTTTATTGTCAGCACATAACAATGTTTTATTGCCAATAATAAGACACAAAGTTGCTTTTAGACACAAACAAGTTGCACGTAAAACACCCACAAGTATATCCAATACGCCAAATACATGTATATATATATGTATATATATATATTTTCGAGGGCACTTAAAGCTTTCTGTAACTTCTCATTCCTTTGTCTCGGCACTTTTATTTTATTTGGCATGATTTGGTGTCGTGTACATGTCTATATAAAAGAATATTGTGGGCGAAAAAAAATGTGTCTGACCTTGCTGTCTCGCACACACACACAAATACACACACTCATCAACTTTTATGCTTTTATGTTTGTTCATATTTTTGCAAATATTTTTTATGTCGTCTACCGAAAATGGAAACAAAAGCCAACAAGCCGAAAGTTAAGAGCATAATGGAGCATAAATGCTTTGACTATATAAATGTGATTTTATACTGTATGCTTTGATGCGCAACCAAAACCCCCCCCCCCCCCACAATTTACTGTGTTCTTTTACCCATGTCTCTTACGCATGTCAACGCCAAGGGTCCTCTTATGTGTTTGCCTTTTTTTCATTTCAATATACTTCTGCAGGTCTTAGCTTAGCTTAGCTTAGCAGGCGATTTTCAACTTTGACAGCTTCATCAAAAATCAAGCAAAAAGCATACTTTATTAGTTCGGGTGGGGAGCTTCTTCATTCTTTTAAATACACTAAGCAGTATCATAAGATTTGTTTCAAGCTTCTTATCAAATGCAATATCTCATAAATTGGTTCTTATAAGATATTATTATCTAAAAAATGCAATTGGGCAAGTGCTAAAGTTATAATTCGAATCTCTGTGAAAATACTTCCCACTAAAACAATCTTTATAAGGCCTTAAATTGTAACACGTAATACAATCAACTAGATTAAATGCATGTTAACTCCTCAAGTCGTACGGGTTTCTTTGAATGTTAGCTACCCTTTTGAGTTGAGTTTCTTACCACATTGATCCACAAAGTTGCTAGGACCATAAAGACATCAGTTAATTAATGTCATTAATGGTTGCTGTCAGCATCGTTTCTCTCGTAGCTGGTAATTAAGTAAATTGACAAATCAGTTCCCAAAAAGGGACGCAAAATGCCACAACACAGACTCTAAAGGGATTATATCAGTTAACGGGCAGCTTAATTAACAGCAAGTCAAGGTGTTAACAGCGCTGCCTTTAAGCCACCAAGAATATTTAATCTAATTTTGTTCATACGTTCATATATCACAAAGGCGATGTCAACGCCAGTCGGGATGGAAATGAAAGTTGACACACACATTAAAGACCAGTTGAAAAACGTTTTTTTGAACGGGAGTTGGCTTAAAAACAGGTGAAAGCTGCTTACCTTTTATGTTGAAGCACTGAAACGAGAAGGTTAAAAAGAGAAAAAACCGAAAAGGTTAAATTTATAGTCTTGTTAAAGATGAGAGAAAGATAAAATCTTAAGTATGCGTGTAATCTTGAAACAATTTTATTAGCTTAACCTAAAGATGGCTTTAGACGGCACGGAAGCCAATTAGCTTAATGCTTCTGTAGGCCATTCGACACCCAATATGAGCTCACAGCCAGATTATATTTTAATAAAAGTACGTACTTGGGCGTAAAACAAATTGTTTATGCTCTCTTACACATGTTTTTTCAACTTTTCCTGAGCGCGATAAGAACAAAAAGTAACTGCCGTTTGGGCGTTTTGCTTTGTTGCTGTTAAAAAAAAAAAAATTGACTTTGGCAAACTTTGTCGCCATTTAAATTAATATCGGAGATTTGGTTTTTATAGACATTATTTTATTTTCTTGTTCTTATGTGGGCTTAGAAAGCTTTCATGTATAAATCTACGAGTAAAGTAAGTCAAAGCAATATAAAGTGCTCTTTGTAGAGCAATTTTCATACTAATTGAAATTCCATTTCTTACTGAAAAGTTTTGATGTGAAAATACAGAAATCTCAGTTAAATATAAACATGAATAAGCCCAAGAGTGCTGCTAAAATGAAGCTGAGCTTTGCTGCACATGCTCGTTGCTCGAAGCATACAAACTAAGACACAAACACACACACACACACACCAACATCGAGTGGGAAGCAATTTATCAAAACATTGCATAACAATGGAGTGCTGGGGAGCTTTGGAAGCCATAAAGGATATTCAAAACTATTTTGACTCTATGCTCCTACGATTTGAATAAGTGTTAACAACATAAATGCATAGCAGTTAGCCCCTTTTAGACAGTTTAAAACTGTGGCACCAGCAACATGTGCATTTCATAAAGGTTCATATGGTAGTACGAATTTGCCAGGTACTACAAAATATTTCCATGCTGTAAATGATTTCTCATTTCTTTATATGCTTTTGGGAATTTTAAAGCGGCTTTTGAGCTTTGAATTACAACTTTCAAGATATTTGATGTTCAATTAAAAATTGTTTTTATTAATTTTGAATATTTAAGTTACATTTGCAAAAAGATCATCAAAAAGATAATAATAAACTTTATTTATTAAACATATTTCTCTTGCTCGTTCTCGGGAATATAACAAATCTGCGTAATTAAAAACGAACAACTTTTTTCCTTATACCACACATAAAACTTTAGTTCAAGCTCAAGTCCTTGCATTAATTGGCCTGCGGCAAAGCAGAGAAATGAATTTTTCGGCATGCGGTGAAAAATACTCAACACAGTCATAGTCAAGAAAAGGGTCTGAAATCATAAATTAAAATCAAAAGGCTGCAACAACCCGTAATAAAACTGTAAAAACTTTTGCTGAATAGTACTGTGAAAAGCAAAAGGCACGGAGCATAAAAAACGCTTCACAGACACTCTTTTACTACTACACATGTTATAAGTCAAACACACACAAATACACACACCCACAGACATACATATCAAGGCAGGCGATGGCCACAAAAGCAGCTGTAAAATAGTTTTTCATATCCGCTGGCAAGTTTTATTGTGCTCCATTCAGCCTTCTTCTCTCGTTTCAAAGTATGTGTGTGTAATTGTCACCTGAAGTATTCATATTGTTGTTGTTGTTATTATTGTTATTCTGTGCCTCTTTCAGCTGTATGATTGCGTGCATGCATAATATTTCCTTTCCACCCAACGCTTTCTATTCCTTGCCTTGTCTGCTGCTGCTTGAATACAAAGCTCATTTTTTCTCATTTGACTTGCGGAAATTTGCACTGCAGTTCAAATCAAAGTCACTAAAGCTGTTCCATTGACAAAACAAACTCACATACGAACACATACCAACACACGTATGCTAACAAAGTATCTGTCACAAAATAAACTTTGATTTATTTATACACATTGCACTTTACATTTTGGCCCTCGGGCCAAGTCTTTCAAGTCATGGTAAACATTTTGTTAAAGCAGCAGCACCAGCTGCATGCTTCTTATGTTCACATACAAACTATAATATATATCTCGTGTGTAGTGTATTTCCTGTTGCCTTGCCTCAACTTTGCACTTTCAAGTTCACTTTGCACTAAACTGTTGCTGTGTGTTTTCTGTCTCCAGGTAGCAAACGTACAAATGCCTTACACGAAACATCTCTGTATGCCATTTGTAGACAGATTTAGTTTCCAAACAATTAGCAGCCAGATTCACCTAAGTTGCCACGTTTGTCATAAGTTAATCAAATTGTCATTACGTGTGTTCAACACACACATAGAACTCTTTATGGCATTTTCCCCAATATATTTAATTTTAAATAGAATTTGTTTTAAATTTATCACAACGTTTACCATTGGACAATAATAAATTGTGACATTTATTCATGCGTTAAATGGAAATAAAATGATGAAAAGCTTTTAAGTTGTCGTTGATGAAAATACGTACGCAGCTTGAAATAGTTTATTGTACAATTAAATTAAATATTTTTAGACATTTAACTTTGTGGTTTTTCCAAAAATCTCACAAAGCGTATTTAAATTGTTGTCAATAATTACTTATGCAAGGAATTGAGAAATTTTTATGAGACTACAAACTATTTAAAATGAATTATTTAAGCTTAAAGTTTCTACATCAAAAAATATTTATTTCATGCTGCTATTTGGTTCAGAATATATATATTTTTTTCGATTATGCCGAAATCAATGCACTTTAACGTTCAGCTTATACTCAACAAAAAATACACAATCATTGTGAATCCGGCAACAACTTGCATCGGGATACAAGTTTTTCTATTTCCATCTGTCAGTTCACATGTTCACTCGGTCATAGTCAAGAAGGACGTGGTGAACTTATGCTGCGGCTCAGGTAAACGAGGTAGTAACGAGCTGTAGTTGAAGCTAAATCCCCCACAACCGTTTGGCTGTAAAAGCAGCTCGGTGATATAGTATTTGCAATGACAGACACCTGCGTCGAGTTGAAAACCTTTGCACCGCACCGAGAGACGAGTGGCAGGCAAGTAGGCAGGTAGAGGGACATTGTCTGTTGCCAGATGGCTCGTGCTGCATGTTGTCCGCATATTGTCGCGTGTTGCACAAGCTTTAACGGGGATTTATGCAGATTACAATGGCAACAAGTATTTTTTTGAAACGAGCTTCTATGAACCATGTTGCAACAATCTAAAAGCACACACACCCAATTTCCCGTGAAGAGTCTAACCATTTTGTAAAATCAACATGAGTTTGTTGGCGTGTGCAGTATGTAAAAAAAAGAATTCCTAAATCGAATCGAAATAAAAAATCTTTATTGCTGGCTTGACTGCTAAGCTGTAAGCTATATATATACTATATTGATACAGATTGATATATTTTTCAACTGACTGACCACCTGTTTTGATCTTTATACCATGTGCATCAATTGAACTGAATGACACTTTTAACAGTTTATCTATTTCATCTTCGACCTGCTGATGATGCTGATAAATGCCAACATCAAATGCGGTTGCTGCAGCTGCGGCTGTCATTGCATAAGTATAGAATTCGAAAGCGTTTCTTTGGCATGTGGCAGCCATTTCGCATAATCTTAGATAGCAAAATGTTAGTACATTTATGGCATAACGATGAAGTTGCCACTGCATGTGGCACACACACAGCATATAGCCATTCTATCCGTATGCACGTCGAACGTAAACATGCAACCGAGTACGCATAAACACGCGCATTAATTCTTACACGCTATGTGCTCGCAGTCCTGAAGGCACGTTGCAATCGCTTGGTGGCACGTAAAAATAAAAATACTTGCGTACTTATTATATAGTACCGATTCGGTTGACTTTTGAATAATAGATTGTAGCACAATTGATGTGCATTCAGTAGCCTTGACCTTGTTTACTAGAAGCCGCAAGAACTTGTGGCTTATGAAACTTATGAAACTAGAAGTGACTAAGATTAAGTACTGGCAATTTAAGTCTACTGTCATTTGACGTAAATTGCTAGAACAAAAACTGTTTAATGGCATACATTTGACATTCATTACATCACCTGAAATTCATTTAGCTTATGGCATAAATAATAAACCTGAAGCAAAGTACAATAGACGATTTACAATATTTATTTTTGAAGGCATATCAATATCAAGCAATTATTTGTATTTAAATATCAAATTAAATTGAGTATTGCGTATACAATGCATGGTATTCCTGCTTCAAGCGTTAATAACTTTGATCTTAAGCATTCAATGTATTTTCGAGTATATCATGATGAGCACAAATAGTACACTGCTAAACAAAATTTGAGGACAACTTGTTGGAACATAACTAATCCAAATGATTTGCTACTTTAAAGTATCTTCAACTGTTTTGTAATATGTTGTACGGTGTTGTTTCTTATGCTAGAATTTCAGATCTATCAATTTATATTGCTTCTGCTGCTATATGGCTGCACATGCAAATGTATGCAGTTGTTTACCTTTTCGTCATGCAAAAGCCCGATATATTGCAGTTGCTAACGTTTCTGTTTCAGTTGCTCGGCAATTGATCCATAAATGCCGCACAATCTGTACGACGATTAAATAAAATCGTCAGACTTCTCTGCCGTCGTTACAGCCAAAAGTAATTTTATACTGAGCTACGTGGCAGCAGAAAGTTGCACGATGCAAGCAGCAAGGCGCCGGTAAAGTATCTCCGACGTCAAAGTACCAACGAACCACAATTCAATTGAATGCCAGTTCAGTTTTCAGCACTTACTACGTTGATTGACTCGCAGCTGAAGTCAAAAACAAAATGCTGATAAAACTGCAGCAGAGTGATACCTTTTACGATCAAATTAATATTGATAAGGCTAGCTTCAACTTTTAGATATTATGTGAGATACTTAATTATTTCAAAGAAGTGCAAGTTTGTTGTTTGCTTATTGCAAGTTAAGCGACCTAACTATTTCTATTGAAAACTTAAGCCAAAAGTCTATCGATTTGCACTTAAAAGTAATTACTTAAGATTGAAGACAGCCAAACTTTAGTCATTCAGTTGAAAGTTCGATTTTTTTTACTATCAGTGGCAAGTAAATTTGTATTAAACTTGTGTCTTGATGTTCAACTCAATTCCATTTCGACTTTTTAAAATTATATTACAATTTAACATAGATGCTTTCACAACAGTTTTTGTCGTGGTTTTTGGTGGGCTCTTCAGCTTTTCGTAAGTAGTTATTTTTGTTAGCAGCTTATAACTTCAAAGGTGCTTATTTCAAAATGTGTTGTTCGTATATTCGTTAGCCAAACACAAACAAATATTTTTATTTGCATGCATGTTTTCGTTTTTCGGAATAAAATAAAAACATATATGTATAAAAATATTTTGGCGCGTTGCAGATAAATAAAATGTAAGAGCAACAACGGATCGAGGAATTTGAGGCAAACAATGCAGCATACAAAATTCATCCATACCATCCACTTTTCCCGTTCTCTATCTTTGTATACAACGGTATTTATATTTTTGCAGGGCATTTAAATGCATACAATTTTACGTTGTACGAGCAAAAAACGGAAACGAGTCAAACTGGGTAGCGCTATTTTCTGCATATGTAGCTATTGTTGTAATTGTTATTCTTGGCTGTTGTTGTTGTTTGCTGTTGGCGCCACCTGTCGCCGTGGGCGGGGCAAACCGATATTTCATGCCACGTCGCAGTGTCTGGTCGCAAATACATACACATATATAAATATATATATGTATATATATATATTTGTGTGTATTCCACAGCATGTGGCGTGTTGCATGTTATTTTTTGATATTGCAGCTGCTGCTGCAAGTTTTTTGCGAAAATAAATTAAATTTGAGCCGCGAGTTTAGCTTAAATGGAAACTTTTCGTTTTTTGCCCACACACATCTTAAGTTCTTTTGCCTCCTCTTTCCACTTACTCGTCTTGGCTTGTCTTAGTTTAGTGGGTCTTAATTAAAACTCGACTCGTGACGCGCGAAACTTGAGGCAATGATTTTTGTGTATGTGTTTGTAAGTGTGGGAGAGACAGCGGCGGCCTCTTGAAGCTTAATTAAAATACTTATACGACATGTTGTACATCGTCATGAGATGTGTGTCAACAGCTACTAATGCCACACCTGGCGCATCAAGTGAATCAAGTGTATTTTTGTTCTTCGTGTTTTTTTTTTCGTTTCTTGCCGCATCCTCGTGTTTCGTTTTTTTTTTTTGTATGGCTGTGTGTGTTTGTGAGTGCGTGTGTTTGTGTTTGTCTGGCCGATTTCTTTACACTTGTCGCCCCATCCATGTTTCGTGTTTCGAGCGACTCGTTTTCGTTGCTCGTTCAGTGTTTTTGTTGTCGCTACGGCAAAGTGCGCAATTCACGCTAATTTGCAATCCCCACAAAATGACAGCCATCCATCCATCCAAAGCAACAGTCACCAAGCCAGCAGCAGCAGCAGTAGCAAGCACTTGAATCTTTGCTGCTTTATTTAACTTTTGGTTTTTTGTGCCTGAGCAAAGATTGAAGGCAGCTTTTGTTGACACAAGCTTAGAATTTGTATGGACATTAGGGCTCAAACTAAGCTAAGCGACTTAAGGACGGAACTCTAAGCATATATCATGTCTCTAACTAAACAAAATTAATAACAATCTTCACGGTGTTGAATTAAACTGTTTGAGATGTGTAAGAAAACAAATACTTGTTAATCAATGTTATAAATTTGATTTTTAAAAATTGCTTATAATGTTGTTGTTGCACCTTAACGCCAAGTACGAGTACGGATCGGTAACTTGGATGAACGTCCTCCACCGCCCAAGCGATTAGATGCAGAAATCGGATTGTGACCTGAGTTACTTTTTGTAAGCATCGAGTTTGAAAGAACCTTAGGAGTTTCACCTAAGCTAATATTTCCACCTATAGGTCTGAAAGTATCTTGAGATGTTTTGTTAATTGGTTCGGACTTGATGGCTTCTTGGTTGATATCATTGTTTTTCATGGCCTCCATTCCACCCTCTAGATGAGTATCCTCATGGCATTTGTCGCCACCAACATCAAATGAATCAACACTTTTAATGGCAGGCAAACCGCGATGTTGCATGCACCTGATGGGTCCATCCGAAACACATTTCTTATAGGGTTGTTCCTCGGCAGCCATTTTGGTAATTTTAATGCAATTGGCAAAGATGCCATGACGATCCTTTTCCGTCTCCTGACGGCACTTCTCCCGATGCTCATAATTCTTGTATGCCAAGTCTGCCTTGGAATAGTAGTGGGGCCAGCAATAGTCACGTATTTTACTCCTGCCAACCATACGACCCTCGGGAACAAAATCTATCTGGTTCTTGCGTTTATAAATCTCAACAGCAGTTGCCAGCGGGAAAACGGGACGTCCAACCTTACGTGCATCAGACATCAGCTTGACAGCATCTTTGAAGAAGTTGACGTCTTCCTTAAGATAGGGATCCTCTGTGCACGCTGTCAATCGCATTTGCTCTTCTTGACGTTTCTTCAAAAAGTCCTCATGCTGCCCATGAAGTATGTGACGCAGATTGGCTGTTGCCTTCTCATGTTGTTGTTTCGCTATGGTATTGAAGTGTTTGTTCGTCTCCATATTCTTGAACCGTTCCGCAACTTCAAACCGACGAATCTGTGCATTTCTATCTTTGAGCTCCTGAATCTGCATATGCTGCTCCAACTCGTACGCACGACGCTGGTTGGCGAGCTCCTTTAAATGACATTGACGACGTTCTTCATCTTTTTTCACTTCAGCTTCATATTTATCTTCAACTTGAGTGCGTAATTCCTGATCCTTTTGTTTCTTTGCCTGCTCCTGGCGGCATAATTGTATAGCAATAGTTTCCTTATCTTTTATTCTCGCATCGATCATCGCCCTGAAATCTTTGTTGTAGCGCGCATTCGCATTGCGTTTTCTGGTCATATCCACGCAGATCACACGATCATCAATGTGATCACACATTTGTTCATCTAATGATTAAGGTGGTGTTAATGAATGTAATCTCTTCCAAATCTATTAACTTACGCTTCCTGATCGCGGCTTTCTCTTTAAGTGCATCGTGATAGGCACGGCAGCAAAATTCTCGTTTTCTTTTGGCTTTTTCTTTTGCGGCCTTCTTCTCCATCTCTTCCAGGCACTTATATTGTGCACGGTCCACAATGACGTCGCATTCTTCCTGCTCCTTTTCGGCCAGTCTACGCTGATGTCTCTCCTCTAAATCATTCATTAGATAAGTGCGAAATTCGAGTGCTTTCTGCTCTTCTATGGCTTTCTCTTCCTCCACTGTGACATAGCAGAATGGTATTAGCATCTCTGGACACTTTTCATCATCCAGGCGGTCCTGACGTCGACCATCTTCTTCTATTTCTCGATTGAGAGCCTCATTATATCTACGCTGAAAGATCACCTCGCTTTCGACATTCGCATGGTGTAGAGCTCTTTGACCTGCCTTCAAGTCTTCTAATATTCGATTTGCTCGCATCACGCGCTCTTTGCGATGTTTTTCGTCTTCAAGTCTAACTTGCCTCTCAAGGATTTTACCTGCTGCCAGTTCTTGGTCTGCTTTGGCCTTTCGCTCCTCATCTAGAGTCTGGGCGCCAACGTTTGTAAAATGACTGCAGACCCAATCGCTTCCATCTTTCAGATATTGCAAATAGCGTTGATCTTCCTCTGCTTGAGCCAGATCTGCATGTTTCTTGTCCATACGGGATCTGCCCATAATGGCATCAAAGCGTTTCGCACTTACCACAACGGGAAAAACTCGGCGATTGTCCAAGAATCTTGTGTGGCCCGGTGAAGCCGCACAAGCTTTGCTTATCAACATAATTGTTTTTGTGTAAATCTTAGGGGTCTTATAAAATGTTGTTTGGAAATGTTATTTGTAAATGTTGGACGTTTAAGTATATTCCATATGTTCTGAATTAAAAGTGTTCCGTGTGCTTTTTAAATGTATTTGTGCTTAGATTTTCACATTGAAAAGCCAAGTTAACTTGACTAGAAACTTAGCATTTTTAATAAATTGATTATTTACCGACTTGTTAAGCTAGCGCTTTCTTACAGTTTCATTTTAGCAAATCAAATTGAGCTCTAACAATAGTTTTAAGCTGTGACCGTATTTAAGAGATGGAAGGATATAGAACAAAAAGCGGTTTATAAATGAACCCAAAAACAAACGCTTATGCCCATTATGCTCTCACATCCTGTCTGTGGCCTGTCAGCTGTCAGTTAATGATAAAGGCTCGTAAACAGCTCACAGAATGCCACAAAGTATCTGACATGTTGTCAGTAAAGACAAAATACAAATACAAAAATTTTATTAAACTTTAGCAGAAAATGCGTCTCCTTTAACATGATCAATATCAAGACTTTTAAGCAATTTGCTCAAGGCCTTTCCCTGGAGCTACAAGAATAATTTACCTTGCACTTTATTAAAACAAATGTCACACAAAGTACCATTACAATATTTCGTCAATAGATTTGTATAGTTTATTCAATTTATTAATCAAGTATTGTTGAGATGATTGACTATGTTATCTTATTAAAAGTCCAAGTAAAATATGAATTCAATGGTATATAATTGATTTATTGAGTGAATTGAGGTTGTGGTTGGGTTGATTAATCGACCTCCTCGAGAGTGGGGCCAGCAACATCGGAACTCTGCTACAGATTGGAAATGATTGAGTTGCAAAAGCGCCGAAGCAACTTCTGGCAGTTCTAGATAAACTATCGATAGCTATCGATATCCTATACACTTTTCTTTTGCTTTCACCAAACTGTCGATACTTGGACGTTCAATTAAACTGATATATGATGAATTAAAAATGAAGTTAACTGTTTGACAGATAAATAGTGGAAAGTTGATGTTGATAAATTTTAATAACTATTTACTGAATTAATTATGCATGAATTCAGAAATTTTACATATTTGACATCTATTTGCAACTTGTGCTGATAGTTAAAATCATAACAATGACAGCAGAATAAGCTTTATTGAGCTCTTTAAACATCATTATCACAATGGGGTTTCCTTTGGGTATTATGCTAATGCAATATATTGTTGTTGTCGCCTTCAGTGGCAATTTCTTGTTAGCCAAATTGGATTTAAGTTGGTTAACTCCAAAACCCTCAAACACAAACAAAACGCAATATACTCAAACAACCAACATTTCTATGTATATGTGTATGTTGTGTTCAGTTTTTGGCATTGCTTGCCGCAAAGCGTAAGCCAAAAAGTTTAAAAGGGTTATCACTACGATATCGCATACCAACACACTTCCATCTGTTTTAAATGTGTGCGTGCGTGTGTGTGTGAGTGTTGGTGTTGGCCTGGTTAAGATTTTACCCTTCAGCACATACTGTTGGCTGGATATTTTTTCATATTTAAGTATGTAAATATATATATATATATATGACTTTTTTGTGCGCTGCTTTTGACGTTTATTATATTGCATTAAAAATATTTGTATTTATTCTCCTTGTGGAAGCATTTTTTTCTCTTTTTTTTACTCGCTGATGGGGCTTTAAATATACATAGAGCAACGTCTGTCTCCCTGCCCCACCCTCTAGAACTCTCCTTCTTTCTTTCTCTCTCTCTCCCTCTATCTCACTCTGTGTGTTGTTGCGAAAAATTCGTTTGGTGTGTGCTAATTTGAAATGCGGTCGTATGACGCCTGCTTTTGTGAATGTTTGTGTGGCTTTTATGGCGTTGACACAAGTTGTTTGTATTTGTGTGTGTTTGGCTGGATTTTTTTGGATTTATTTTAATGCGTTATATTTGACTCAATATGCTATGGTATTGACAACACATACACATGTTTGAATATGTGTGTGTTTGTTTGAATCAGGGATGTCTCTACGCTCACACGCCCAATATATGAATTATTTATCGATATGAACGAAAAATAAAAATAAAGAAGACGCAAAATCAACAACATATAGAAACCGCAGACAGAAAAGTTTTGCAATTGACTTTGACAGCTGTTTAAACTTGTGTTCGCACACAAGTACGTATTAAACACACACACACTCACACATTAGCCATTTTTGACAGCCACAAATAAGGCAACATAAGGTCGAAATTTAATTAACAAAAAAACATTTTTACAAATATTTAGCATGTGGTATTTTTAATCTCAAGCAAAATATTTTATAGATTACAAAAAAAATTCGAGCACAGGATATTACATTTTACACACACACACGCACACACATACTTATCTGCTACTCATCAGCATAATCTTTTTATATGTATTTGCATCTCTTAAATTGAAAATCTTGCTTGCAAATTCTGCTGGCATGCCAGCTGCCATTTTTTTCGTTTAACTCACAACTTAAATGGCCATCACACGTGTAAAACAAAAACAAACAACAAAAAAAATGGTATAAACTCAAAGAAGTATAACATACTCTGTGCAAGAAAGGGTTAACGTGAAACAAGGCAACACCAAATGATGTAGTACGTTAATAATTTACACTTTACAATCCAGGGTATATTTGAATCTATCAACGGTACGCACAGCACTTCACAATATAAACTACAATGTTCTGTGTTGAGCAGGCGACACTCAGAAAGACAGCGGGAGATATTAAGCACTGCGGGCGGTTGTAAGTGTGTGTGTGTTTGTGTTTCGTGTTCCGTGTATGTGTGAACGGAAACGGAAATCAGATCAGAGGGCTTGTATGTTGGTGGTTGCTGCCAAAAGGTGGCGCAGAATCGTAAACAACCACAGTGCACATTAACGGAAAACGCGTAAAAAAAGGGCAACGTAAAAGAACGACGAACAAATAAGAAAACAATGCGAGAAATGAAGATAAATGCGCAAATATTGCGTAACCGCACTGTTAGCCCGATATAAACTGCTCTCTCACACTCAAACTCACAACATTTTTTTTTTTGGCACACGGCACGAGTTGTTAAAAGCAAATCCACGATACGCGTTTTTGTCGGCTTTTGTAAAGTGTCGAAAAGAGAGCTTTAAAGACATCTTCATAAGCCGCTTGCAATGCAAATTCCAAACCGATTCTCCACTATGTCAAAAGTTGGGCGAAACTTAAACAAACTCAAACTAATACAAACAAACAGTAAGCAAATCGAAAAATAAATAAGTAAAAAGCGACATGGCGTCACAAAAGTACGAAAAAAATTAAAAATTTTATCAAATTTTCGACAGCTGCAAGGCGGAAAAAAAATGCAACGCAAAGTTTTTAGCACTCTATCCGTTTTTGTTGAGGCAATAAGCGCAACATCATAAAAAATGGATACAAAATTGCATTAAGCAGTTAGTTGAATCAAAAAATAAAAAAACTTTGAATAAAACCACCAAATACAGCCACAAACTTTTTCAAGAATAGACAAACTAATGGTATTCACGGGTTGGCTAGGTAAGGAAATCACAACAAAACGAGATACACGGCTGTTATTGAGTAGCCTCGACTTTGAGATACCCTTAACCTTACCATGACGCCATGCTTGTACTACCCCGCTAATGCTTGATGACTAAACTTCAGTTTTCCATTTCTCTGGTGTTTCCCAACCAATTGCAATACAAATTTTGAAGCTTTTTCTTAGTTCGTCTTGCTTAAAAGAAGCAATACTCAAAATGTGGACTTTGGCCCTTATAGTCTCTGAGATTGACGCGTAAAAACAGACAGACATATACACATTGTTATATCGACGCGACTTTTGATGCTGATCAAGAATATATATACTTTATGATGTCGAAGATACTTTCTTCTGTCTGTAACATACTTTTGCGAAAAGCCTTTACACTCTTTTACCCAATTCAATGGGTTCACGGTATAAAAACGCATCCAAAGTTCGCAATGTAAGTTTTTTTTTGCATGGAAATGCGCTTATCATGTTAAAAAAGTTTGGAAAAAAATTAGCTGCAGGTTATCACTATTGAAATACTAAATATATACACACACACATTGAAATATTCCATTGCATGTCGAATTGTTAAAAAAACAATTAAAGAAAATTGCTACATACATATATTTTTAATAGGCTCAACGGGATTTTGTCTTTTAAAGCAATTTCATAAATTGATGTGGCTGCAGCCGAAAAAACGAACCAAAAAACATCGAATAAGAGAAGCGAAAGAAATCCTTTAAGTATAATCCGCTTAACGTCTGTCAGGCTTCACAAAAAAGGTTACCGACGATAATATTCTCAAAGTTAAACTAAAACAGACAAAGCTACAAAACAACACCACAAACAACAACAACAACAGCACATTGCTCAAGATAAAAGTGGGAGAAGGGGTTGAGGCAAACAACAAGATTGAAAACAAGAGCAAAGTGAGGTATTAGCCACAATGCGTGGTCTGCAAAATCTTCAGCAAATTTGCGGATTTTTTATTTATTTTTTTTCCTGCTGCCGCATCGCAAAAAAGTTCCAAAAAAGTGTTTGGTTGAGGGAAGATGAGAGAAACGAAAAGAATGGTTGGCAACAAGGAGAAGCGTTGCGTGCTTAAAAGGATTTCCTATTTGATTTTTATTTAATTTTATGCGCTTTATGTGCTCGAGCTGCTGACCGGCCGAAGCGCAGAAGATTTTATTATCGTGATAAGCTAAACGGGATAAGCTAAACGGCAACAAAAGCAAAACAATAAAAAGCATAATAACGATACAAAGGCCAATGACTCTCCATAACGACTTATGGCAATTTAATAAACTTGGTATATGGGTTACCTGTGCAAATGAACAGCATAATATAAAACTTGTGAAAAACAAGTACGTTAGTGTTTATTGGAGAGTTCTTGGCTAAAAGATATTCTTTTTGAAAAGTCACACTGTTTTTATTGCTTTTCATTATTAGATAACTTGAAATATTTTCAAAAACAAATACGAAACTATTTGCTTTTGCTCACTTTTGATTAAATTGTATAATTTTTAGCTCAAGAGACTCTATCAAAGCATTCTCGATTTATTTTCTTGCCATACGCAACAGAAAAAAAAAGTGAAGTAAAATCAATTTTGTTTATCATGTCAATACAGTTGTATGCATTGCTTCACCCAACCATCTCAACCTCTATCTTTTTTTCAGCCTGCTGGGTTCTTGGGCGCCCGTTGTCTCGAGCATGTTTGTGATTTGTATGCTTGTGCTTGTGTTGTTGGTTGGCTGGCAGCAACAAAATTTCACAATCAACAAAATTGTTTCAAAAACTCTTACGCTGGCACAGAGCACAGTATCATCGATTATTTAGTCAGCTTAAAAAGCACTTATGGCACAAGCTGTAAACAAAATACGTTCGTATCAAAGTGCGACTACTTCTCTCGACTCTTGACCTCCCAAAACAAATATACAAATACATAATATATCGTTGTCGTGTCTTTTCAAGCATTTTGCATCCCAGTTAAACTGTCAATTTTATTTCTATTACAGTTACTTTTGAGTGTACCACTTTAAAGCATATATGAATAACTAATAGCCAAAGAGACGATCTATAAATATTTAACAATATTATTCTGTTTATTTATTAAAATTTTGCTGACACCTCCAACACTAAACAAACATAATTAAGTGTATTTACAGAAGTATGAGCAAATGGTTTTTTTCGCTCTTTCATGTAACTGTAAAATTCAAAAATAAACCATAACCATCAAGTAATTGCAATATTGGTAAAAAAACACCCGATTATTTTTGTTTTTATTTTTAATAAATATTACAGAAAGCTATTTTTGTAAATTTCCCTTTTTCCGGCTGCCTGCAACACTTCAATCAATAAATCATTTCCTCTCATAATAATAAAATCTTTTGGTTGCAAACAGTGACTTTAAAAAAAAATAAATGTACACAAATCCATGTACAAACAACTGACAGCGAAATACCTTTTTTAAAACTGGTGAAACCATAAAAAGAGCATAAAATGTATTTATTATTTGTCACTCAACGGATTTTTAAAAGCATTTTCAATAACTTTTAACAACTTTTGGCTTTTAAAAAATATATATTCTAAAAAAAATATACTTATTAAACGAATGTCAACACTTAAGCGATTATTAACTCATGCTTCTACTTTAAGGTTAATACTGCACTTTAATTAAAAAGTACAGTTTCGAGTCGAACACGAAAAAAATTGTCTGTAGGCAACAATAAGGCAGTGAATTTTTGTTAATACACTCTCGATGACTGCTGTCTTTTTTTAAGTTTCTTTTTCTACAGGTCTCTCCAAACAAAATCAAGAGCGAATGTCAACAAACGAAAGTTAAAGCGTCCTTTTTAAATAGAACCGAATATAGTATATTCTACTCTTCTTCTTTTAGACATCGTTCACTTCCTATGCTTCGTACACTACTTTCAATTGATGCTCGTACGTTCCGGTTGAGTTGTTGGCGCTAGAAAATCCATTTCCCTTTGTCCGACCCTGGGGAATATTCGCTACTGGGCGACTTATGAGTTTGAGTCGCTGGTAAATAAATAATTTCAGGGAGCCTTGTCAGCGACGCTACACAAATTATGATAAGCAGTTAAGCATAATAGGCCATGTAGCAATAAAATCCCAATTGAGAACCAGAATGTGCGCAACATTAAAGTTCACATCGGGATTTTCTTTTTAGCTGCCAGTTTTGCTTCTTTTGGTGCTTTGCCAAGTGCATGGTCAGCATTTGTCGCTCTTTTTCTTTCACTCTCGCTCACGATTCTTATAGCTATATTTTTCTTTGCTGCCTCGAATACAAAATAAATTCACTTAGCTGCCTGTCGACAAACTTCGTTTGCCAATTTTAATTTTTTTTTGGTTTCTTTTTTGTTGCATGCAAATAAAAAATAAACAAATAAAAGCGTAGCAAGAAATACTCTGAAAGGAAACGTGCCAAATAGTTGCTTACACATATACAAAATCCCTCTCTCTCCCTGGCTCACTCTCAAACAGATGCATTTGTTGCTGGCCAAAAACTGCAAAATAACCAACAGCCAAGCCGGAAAATTGCCTTGAAATGTGTCTGGGACACAAATTGAGCGCTTGAACTGCTTGGCACAATCACCATGAATTATGGAATATAACAAAAAATTATTTTTTTCTGCCCACACACAACCATAAACACACACGCACACACATAGAGTCTGCCAAAAATCATATTCTGTTATGCATCTGGGTAAATTTTGAATGTTCAGCCCAAAATGAATCTATTGCAAATATAAATGTGAAATAAAGTTTTTGTGCAAATACGCTTAACAAAGTTTTTATAAGCTTACAAACATTTTTGTAACAAAAAGTATTTAGGAAAAAAAAAGTTTGTTAAATTGTAACTGAAAAAGACTCTTGTTTGTTATTTAAATGAAAACTTGATATTGAAAATTGTTGTAAATATGAAAATGTTTGCAGTTCTCAATTTCGTTGATCACAAAAATTTTGTAATAAATTTTACTTTTATTGTGAAACATTTTATTATGAAACTAAAATAATTTAACTGAAAAATAAAGAAATTTAATAACCCTTTAAGACCAATAATCTACGCTTAGCTTCAATTACTTATGTAAAAAGTTTTTCATAAGCTTTTATAAGCATTTTCATTTTTCAGTTATGTAAGTAAACTTAATGTTTATTGGGCAAACATGCGTTTCAATCGAGTGACCTCCAATTGCAAAATAGCCTTGGGCCTGGCCGGATCAACACATGCCAGTCGAATAGTCTCAACGGACCGGAAACCTACCCATAACAAAAAATAGGAGAAAAATTTCAACTCCAAATGCAGCCAATGGAGAAAAAGTAAAACGAAGCGACAAAAGAAATGAAAAAGGAATCAACTGCCAAACACTGCTACCGAATCGTCTGTTTGTAAGTGGCTTGGGATGGTTGTGAAACGGGCTGGAGTGTTGGTTTTAAGCAGACCCAAACATTTGTTTGCCAAATTAAACTAGTGCGCTTAGCAAATAGAGTGTCAGTCCGTGGATTTAATGGTTAGCTGGTTGGTTGGCAAAGCGGTTCGCTTAGTGGCATCCCATGATGATTGTCCACTATAAATAGAGCACTAAATCTAGATAAAGATCTATAGGACAAACAAGATGCAGTCGAGCCAGGCGTTTATTATTGTTTGCCACTGAAGCGTTACACACGGGACACGAGCACCATCATCATCATCATCATCATCATCATCAGAATCAGCATCAGCATCAGCATTAACAGCGCATCATCGGCCACTCGACTTAACACACACACAAACACACGCACACAAGCGGAAGTCAAAACAATGAAGGCCAACCATCGGAAACAGTACACACACACACACACACACAAAAGGAAGTGAGCGCGGAAGGGAGATAAGCTTGAGAGAGGGTAAAGGCATTTAGAAGCCAAACAAAAGGCGGGAAGCGTGACATTTTGTTTGCGAACTAGACGAGGGTTCTCGCTTCTGTTTTGAATGATGTATAATTGTGTGAAGCCCTCGGGGGGAGCAGAAAAAGTGAAGAATTTTAAGTGTGGCCAAATAGTTTGCTTTTGCTGGTCAAAACTTTACAACAGCTGTGGAATCTGGTATTATTTCTCTCTCTCTCTCTCTCCCTATCTCTCTTTCGACAAATTCGAGTATAAATTGCCCAAGAGATATATCAAACTGGGCAGCGTTGTAGAAATATGCTGACCTAAAGTTAAGCAACTTAACTTGAGGCTTGATGCTTGCACCCCAGAGAGACACTACGAGTTGAGTATACGCAACGAAAAGTGAACTAAGTTTACGTATAACAAAGTATAATTAAAGTGAATAAAAAAGGACAAGCCGAAAACAAAAGAGAAGACAGAAAGAGAGAGAGAGAGAGAGAGAGAGAGAGAGAGAGAGAGGAGAGGAGAGAAAGGTGAATAAATGTAGCGTCAAATTGAATGACCGGCAAGCAACTGACAGAGGTCGCAGGACGATGGACGCCAGACAGATGGCACGGGTTTTGGACCAATGCGAAAACGAAATGGAATTAAAGTTGACGCGCGAAAAAAACATAAAACTGAAAAGAAATTTAGGTTGGCGGTGGATGAAGATGAAGCTGAAGAAGCTGTAGCTGAATTCGTTTCAAAAATGCAAGATGCCGTGAAGACGCTGATAAAATGAAGTAGATTTCAGCCGGAATTATAAACAGCTGTAAGAAAAGGTAACAAGCAGCAGCAGCAGCAGAAGCATCATCAAAAAAACGAAGGTATAAAATGCCAACGCAGGCCAACTGTCCACTTTGGCCGGAAGCAAGCAAAGGGGCGGACAGTTGGACAGGTTGCACGTTCCTGTTACCCCACTCACAGTTTTGTCAAATGAATGAAGAGGTGTCTGCGAATACGAATACGGAATACGGACCGAAAAACTGGAAATGAACAAAATTACATCAAGTGTTGGAATTTGTGCTCTTTAACAATGAAGGAGGGAAAGGCAAAAAAAGAATAAATGAAAGAAAATAATGGAATGAGCATCCTCATACCATTCAGTCAAATGTACTACAGATTCGAGGTGTTTGTGCTGGATTCGTGCCCAGCACAAAAGCCCGGCCCGAGGAAATGAAGTTGCCCAACGAATGCGTACTAATTGAAATGCCTGCTGGTCTTTCGATGCATTCAGTCCGCTGAAAGCGATCCATTTTTCTGCATTGTGTTCTTAGCTGAATGCAGCTTTAATTACATAAAGTGAATGACTTGCTTGCGGTTATAACATTTCTCAAACGAGTGATATATTTCAACTTTTCAATCACGCACACATTTCGCTAAAGGCATATCAGAACAACATAAAAACAGCAGCATAAAATGTCAATTAAATGCAACACATTTTGTTAAATCTCTTCGACTAGGCAAAGAATTATAAAAAGCCATAAAATTGCAGTTAAACAAACTCTAAGAAATATGAAAAAAACAATGCTGTAGGATAATTTGTTGTCGCACTGATACTTTTACTATGTGTTTTATTGTATTTTTGGTGGTCTTACAATTCTGTGATACAATTAATATTGGGTTTTCCAAGAGACATGCATTTAATATTGATAAATTATTGTTTGGACCCCAGAGAGAGAGAGGAAAATAGAGAGAGGCCAATAAAACATACCCACAGATACAACAAACAAGCAGGACAAGAGCAAAAGTGTTTGTGTGTGTGGGGACAGAGAAAAAATAAAATAAATGCTTCGTTAGAACCTTTTGTGTGTCGGCGGACATAATTTAATATTTGCGATGCTATGGCATCTGAAATCCAAAACACTTGAATGAATGCTTTGTCGTGATTTCATATTCATATTACATCGAAAACCACACACGCACACACACACTCACGCACAAGAAATAACTAACCACTAGAAATAACAAAATCATAACGACAACACACACAGACAAATTTAATGAGAGACCCTAAAGGAGTGAGAAAAAATATATATGTATGTATAAAAAATGTTCCATATATGTGTGCTTTTGTGCAAATTATTGTCCTGCCTACAGAGACACATACACATATATATATATATATATATATATGTGTGTGTGTGTGTGGTGAGTGTTGATTTACATTTTTGATTTATTTTATATATTTTAGCCTGGTCGCCTGGTTTCATCGTCTAGGCAGCAACAATCCTCCATCATCACTCACACACAACAGTATTGCTGCCCATAACTTTCATGCCTTCATTTGTATTTTTCTTGATTTTCCTTTTTGGTTTGTTCTTTTTTCTGTTTTTTTTTTTTTTTGTCTCTAGCTAAAAGCGTCTCGTTTATTGTTGAAATTTATCGCAGCTTTATTTCTCTTTGTAAGCGTTTTATGCTTTATCTCGTTTGCGTTTCCGTTTTTAGTTGAAGTATTTATCACAGCGCTGTGCCACTTGGCTTAGATTTAGTATTTATCAAACGCACAGTATGCCAACAAACTAAGCTCTGTGACAGAAGACAAACAAAGAAGGCAACAAAAACAAAACACTTGTCGAAGAGCATCTATCCTGTGATTTATGATATTTGCATAACAATTAGCTAACAATTAATAATCAAATTGATTTTTTTCTCTCATTTGTTTTTAATATTGACTTAACTGATTATTGAGATTAATGAATGAATTTAATATGAATTAAACATTAAATCGTCTTTCTCGTTTATAACAATGCCGTCAACTTTGGCAATATTGAATTATGGTAGATCATCTTCTTATCATTATTGAAGCTTAAGTTCATGTTCATCAAGAGTTTAATTGACATTCAATGGTTTATTGACCACAAGAAAGTCAGCATGATTGCCAATTTATGACACAATGTGCGAGCACAAATACACTAATGAGAAAAAGAGAGAAGTAAGATGAGTAGAGAAGAGCTCATAATTCATATGGTTATGACCCTCAAAGTACTTACTGCAAAATATTTTAAAGCAGAAATTGTGTTAATGGCAAGTTTATTAATTATTGTGTTTGCCCTTCGGATACGCAGACAGCATAAACAGAGCAAGATATATATATGTATATATGTATGTATATAAACTGTGTAATAGTGAGTGAGACAAAGGACTTTCTCTGGCAGAGTCTGGCATTTGCATACAACAACAAATCGCAGCATAGAACATACCCTACGGGTGTTTTAGTCTAATTTATTGTACTTTTAACCGTAGTAAGACTTTGTAAATGTTTAACATTGTGTCTGTGTGTGTGCTCCATTAGTGTTAATGTATGTGTGCTTGTGTGTGTGTGAGCTAGCTTATGCAGCTACTTTAGACGGTCGGATGAACACTAACAGATCCAGCATGAGAATGCTCTTATAGTGTGTTAAGAAACTCAAGTTGAAGTCACACAACTTCCTAATTAGTCATGCCAGTAACATAAATACTTACATTATTTCAGGCATTCAATTTAGTCTAAATGCACTCTCTCCTTTAGCACAAAGTAGACCTGTTTGTCGTTCTTACTTTGTATGTAACGTAAGAGTAAGTATGAGTAATATATATATACATAAATGTATATATATATATATATATATATATATATATAGTTACATTGCAGGAGATTTAGCTTTGGAGTATGAAAAAAGCAAGTTGAGAATATGAACTGTAGATCTAAGCTATATTAAAAGATTGCGCATTAAATTATTATTTCATTTAACTGACTGACTGCTATCAACGCACAGCTAAAATGAAATGGCAACCTAATTTTCCTAGAGCTTACATTTAGAGCCTAATTGTGTGGACCATTATCACATTTCTTACACTTACACAATTTATTAATAAAAACAATCATGGCACATTTATATAAAACTTTCTAACCAAAGCTGACAGCTTGAGCAGCACTCAATGAACGAATTTGCTACATACAAGTCATTGACAGTCAATTGCCATAGACATATTACAGTTAATTTAATTGGCCCAAAATGACACATTTCGATATCCTCATAATGTGTGAGTGAGCTGAGCGAAACCCGAAAGGCATTTGTGACTTTTTCGTTACAGTTGTGTGTTCATTGATGATTCCGCAAGAAAATTGAACGGAAGCTGAACATCGAACTTGAAATGCCAATTAGGCATTGCGACAGGAATTATTGTCATTTCTATTGTGCATGTTCTTGACTATGTAATTAACGACTGGAAGAGGCCAATCGCACTTACCACATAAAGTATTTTAACTTAACTTCACCGAAATTATATAACGTTTCATAATCTTCGCACGTGACACAAGTTCAATTCTACATTACACCAGCCAACATGATACGTGTTGACTTGCACTTGTAATGCATATCAGTTTCAGTGGCCGGACATGAAATATCCCAATGTTAAATGTCCATTTTGGCGTTGTGACCACATACACCCAAGACAACAACACAACACAATACCCAAAATATTTGTTGTGTGCATATTTAAGCAAGGGCCAGCATAAAATACCACAACACTAACACTAGCATGGTACGACGCAAGCACATATATATGTATTTATGTAGTATATATCCACGAAGATATACACTTAATTATAGATGCGACACGCAGACCATTGAGAACATTCTCTGGACCATTGCCATCACATCAAGAGGCGGCGTTTAGCCCTGCGCTTGTCTGTGTCCTGTGTGTGGTGTCTCCAACGGGCAGGATATTAATGCATGAACTGAGAGACACAGATAATGCGGCCTGAAGCTGATGTCTGGGCGAAGTTGTGAAGTTGAAAGTGGTTAATTTTGGGGCCCATTAGATGTCACACAAGCCAGCAACAATAAACTAACAATAAGGTCAAAAATAATAGCAAGCAAAACACGCGCCACACGCACAGGATACACAAAAAGGACTCTCATTATGCGAGACATGCAAATGCTGCAAGATTGCAGCTTCATATTTTTTATTGCTGAGTTTATGGAACGATTTTTTAATTAGTGTGTATTTGTGTTTATTTGGTTATTCTTTACATTTGTTTACTGACAGTAATTAGTACAGTGCTTTCTGTGCATAAAAACTAACTTTTACTTAAATTTGCAACAAAGCTGAAAAGTCTTACTGACGCATTAATTATTCAAGTATTTAAGTATTCAAGACTATAAAAGTCAAGCAAGAATTAGTTTTTGATTCTTATTCATTAATAATAAATATACTAAAATAATAAAAAGTAAAAAAAATGCTTAAAATTAAAAAAAATAAACATTTTTATGCAAATCTTTATAAATAAAAAAGTTTACAAGCTTTGAAAAAGAAATCCTTATTAGATGATCACTTTTTAATGCTCATTGAGAAAATTTTTTAGAATCTATTTGTATCGCACTCACAATTGGGATATTTAATAAGGGATTTAGAATACACGAATATGTTTAATTAGCTTTTAATAAATTAAACAAAATGCAATTAAAATTAAAAAATAATCTCACTGAACAACCCTTCTGCACAAAACAGTTGTCAAAAGACGTCACTAATTTTTGTCTGTTGTTTTAAAACAGCAATCAGAGCTTAAACAACAACAAACCTGAACAAGTTGCACAAAAAAAGACACACCAACAACTACATAACTTGAAAATGCAACTTTCAGGTGAACCAGGTTCAACAGAGAAATATATATAGAAATAAATTTCATAAAGCGCGTCAAGCAAATGTGTAAACGAGTTGTGAAACTGCACCGTTATTTACAACAGGCAGCACTTGAACTTACCATTCACATCACACGCGTCCGCAGTATATGTATGTGTTAACCAACAAGCGACTGCTGGCGAAAACAAAACCAACAGCAACCAGAAAAAAAACGTGTAAGTTAAGGAGTTAAGCTTAAAATTGTTGCGGCAAGTTGACTTCCGTATCCGGTTCGCGAACGACACCGTTGCTATTGTTGTTTAACAAAATGTTGTTGTCAAAACTAGCCAAAATTTGTTGTTTGCAGTCAGGCAGGCAGGCAGCCAGCACAAATATTCTGACAGCAGCAGTTTTGCAAGTAACGGGTTAACAACTGGCTGCAAGTGCTAACTCAGTTTGTTGTTCTTGTAGTCTGTGACAGGCCGGCCAAAAAATGTATATATATTTAGTTTTAAAGCAGTCGCTGCAACGTGTTACGGCAACTGCCACAAAATTCCGGCCAACTTACGAGCGCGCACTTAACTTTCACGGCTAACTTTGCCCGTACACTCTTAACAGCACTTGAAAGGAAACTTTTACTTTTGTTTTTATGTTTTTTTTAGACAATTTTGATTATTAACTTTGACAGTTTGTTATAAGCACTTTGTTATAAGCACTTGAATGTGGCCTAATGTCCCAAGAGTTTTATTTTTTTAAACTAATTAATTATTTATTTCTATAATGACACGTCTGAAGTTCGCTTCAAAAATTTGGCAAAGTTTTTTCAAACTGAATTTCTGACTTTAAAAAATCTTTTGCCGCTTTTGCAACCGCTCCGTCTTAGGAATCACCGCAAACTGTTTGCCAGTGTCCAAGTCCCAGGACCACAGAGCATCCAGTTTGCCCAGAATGCAGCATCCTAGTGTGCCGCACAAAAAACATCGACTCATTTTATGAATGGCGCGATGTTTCGCACTGTGAAGTGGAACGTTTTGGCATTGAAACACATTTAGCGCATGCGCCACGCGGCGTATACAAGATTTATGACAGTTCCACTAAGGTCGACAGCAGGAACAGCGAGAACAACGAACATCGAGCACGTGGCGCCTCCAACAAGTGTGATAAGCGTGAAAACACGCGCTGATAACACCAGCAGCACGCAAATTTGGTCTCTTGTCTAAGGTCAGGGACACAGACGACGACGACGGCGACGTTGTAGCTTTAGCGTTCAGTAAAATGTTTGCGGTGAGTGTGCGATGTTTGCTGAATGCCACTGTACAAACGCCAGGGGAAAAGAACTTTCATCAAAAGAACTTTCATGAAAATAATAATTTGGTTTTTATGACTGTTAGCTATTTTAAGAGAAGTTGCATGAAAAGTTAATCAGAATATTGTTTGTGCTTAAAAAATATAATAAATCAATTATAAAAAAAATGCAAAAAATGAAAATTGCAATTAAAGAATTTTATTTATATAAATAAATAAAAAGAATAATTCAAGAATTGTATTAAAAACATTAAAAACCCAAACATGAAACAACAACTATTTTTAGAGCTCATACATAACAGCAGATTAAAATCAAGCAATGCTAACACAAATTCGACCTACTTGATGACTTTTGACCAGACAATTAAGTCCACGCTGCGGGTGATCATGGAGCCTGCGGGTGTATCAGTGTGTGTGTGTATGTTTGTAATTATAATATGCCTCATCAAGTGTCAATATGGTTAGAGTTATATACCGCTTGACATGACCGCAATTTAACGATGGGGTAGCAGCTGCCAGACGGTCAGCAAACCGAAGCTGAAACCAATACCCATAACCAAAACACACACACACAAACACCTACACCGTCACCAAGGACTTGAGCATACACTAATTTCATTAATATTAACTGAAACTTGTGGTAAGCAGTCGTTAAAGCAATTTCGTTTAAAGTAGCTAATAGAAACTGAAAAAGGGCAAACTTCTGTTCAATTTGCATTCTCTTATTTCCATAGCAATTTCCAAGTTTGCCTTGTCAGACCTTTTTATGCATATATATATATTTATATATATACATATACTTCTGGTATTCGTTTTGTTCATATTGCAATTGTGGAACATTTTTCGCGCACCAAAGAGTATAATTTTCCTTATATTTTTTGTTTTTTAAATATTGTTTTTTTTTTTTGTTGTTGTTGAACGTAATTTAATGTTAATATATGCATGCAGTTCAACCCTCCTCCATATTGGTTCAGAGGGAGGGAATTCCAACAGCATCAACATTGTTTTGTAGGCGAACCCACAAGAGGATGAGAGTGAGAGAAACATAGAGAATACAAGAGAGGGTGTAGGTGGGGTGCATAAATTACTGAGGCTGGCATACAGCATTAAGGGCGCATAACAATAAAACTGAACAGCTCTAAGAACAAAGTTCGCTAGTTGTGTTCATTATTAAGCAATTTAAAATTTCGGTTTAATCTGTGTTTGAGAGCAACTGGGATTTGCTTAAAAGTGTAAAAGTTAACAAAAAACAAAACATTAAAGCTTTGAGATGGAAAAAACTGTTTAAAATGAGAGGAGACAAATATTGTTTTAGTTTTTATGCTTTTTTGTTTGATAAAAAGGTGAACAAACGGTGTTGAATTCTTGAATGGAAATAGTCATAATCTTTTATGTGTTTATTCTGCTTTGTTAGTTTCTAAAGAAATCCATTGAATAATGAATGATAAACAGATGATCAAAGAAAAAATGGGTCGCAAGTGTTTATCTATTAACCGTCACGGTAAAGGCAGACAAATTAAAATAGCTAGATAAAGAAAAATTCTACGAAAGAGTTTTTTTTTTGGACAAAACAAACATCGGGTGATTGATACGAATTTCACAGAGGACAAGCCCCAATTTTCTTATCAACTGAAAATGCTTCGTCGGGCCAAGTTGGCAACAAAAAACAAAGAGCAATAACTGTATATACGATAGGTAAAGAAGTTATAGCGAAGTGAAACATCATACATACGTATTATCACAATTTATATTGCTCGAAAAATATTAGAAATTCATAATTTAGAATTGTTTTGCTTAAATAAATTTTATTTAAATCTAATTTAACCTATGGACAAAAAATATTCTGCTTAAATAACGATGATGTACAAAAAGAATTCATAAACAAGGTACCAAAAAATCTTAAGAATATAGAATTTTCCCACCTTAATCGTATCGCAGCACTTCCATGATAATAATAATTGTATCGAGTGTTGGTGGTACGAAGTTCAGCATACAGGTATGATATTTTAGTAAAATGAGCTAATCTTATGATATATAAAGACAGTCGTTGGAATAATCGCATTCAGTATGCAATTTACATTGTGAGAGACAAAATGGCAGCCAAGGCGTTGTTTCCCACGTTCTACGATGCAGAGACCAAAATTTGGAGCGGTCCGAAGAGGCGACCATTATACGATCCTGACTGCTCAGCAGGTGAAGTGATTAACACAACCCTCAGGAACTGGCCCGATCAAGTTATTCAGGTAAATAGGAAAAAGGACAAACAACATAAGGCTCAGTTATAATAAAGTTTCGTTCAACGAAGTAGATCAACGTTGATGACGGTAGACGGGTAACTTCTTCCGAGATGCGTGATTGGGGCGTTCGTTTGGCTATCTACCTGAAAAAGGAACAACTGACACAGCAGGATGTCGTTGGTATTATTGGTGGTGCCAGCAACTATGTTGCTCCTATAGTTTTAGCCTGTTTCCTGGATGCCATACCATTCCATGCCGTAAATGCGACCAGGGATGCTAAAACTGTGCAGGATTTATATGAGTTTACAAAGCCAAAGCTTATGTTCTGCGATGGTTCAGACTACGAAAGCATCAAGGAAGTCACCAAATCATGGGCACCCAAAATTATCCTACTTACTGGTCGCATTGAGGGTGTGACGAATGTTGAGGAACTGCTTGTGCCCAACCCGCATGAATTCTTCTTCCAGTGAGTTACAATTATCTTTATCGTATTTATAAAGTTAATGTTTCTGTCTTAGACCCGCAGCGTTAGATACTGATGGTGATCAAACAGCACTCATTTTATGCTCCTCGGGCACAGCTGGAAAGCCTAAGGCAGTACATATATCCCACAAATACGTAACAAATCTTGCAGCGTATGTATTCAATATGGTTTTGGCTCTTTCTTAGTTTTAACCTGATATCATATTTTCTATAATCTTTACAGATTCTGCAACAGCACGGATCTTTTATTGACACACGCTACCGTGGATTGGGCGACAGGTTTTATCACCGTTGCTTTAAGTCTCATGTATTGTGTGCCTCGCGCGATCTTTGGTGGTGGCTATGATGCAGGGAGATTTATTGAATTAATTCATAAAAATAAGGCAACTGTAATTGCCATGGCTCCGTGGCAGGCCTACGAGCTATTCACCCATCCGTCAGCCAACGAGGAGACTTTGGCTAGTCTCAAATTGGCCTTTATTACGGGTGGTTGGATATCATTGAAAGTGTTGCAGAGGGCACAGGAAATAATTAAGCAAGGTGTTGTTATGTTCTCGTATGGCACCACCGAGACGGGCGGCATAACTGGCAACATTGATCATCGTTTGGACAATGCAGTGGGTCGAATTCTTCCGGGGTTGCGGATTCGGGTCATCGATGAGCAGGGCAATAATCTGCCACACAATGAGGTTGGCGAGGTGCTGATCAACATTGGCATCAAGTGGAAGGGTTATGTGGCGAATCCCGTAGACACCGAAGCAACTCTAAAAGATGGATGGATTAATCTTGGTGATCTGGGCTACTTTGACAGCGACAACAATCTCTTTCTCGTTGATCGCAAGAAGGATCTGCTCAAGTACAACTCCAAGCACTATTGGCCAAATGAACTCGAACAAATCATTGCCGAGCTGCCTGATATTCTCAATGTCTGTGTCGTTGGCGTTCGGGATGAACAACATGGTGATGCTGCCGGAGCTTTGATCATTACCAAACCGAGATCTATTCTCACCGCACAGCAGGTTATTGAACATGTGGCCAAACGTGTTGTCGTCGACTATAAGCAGTTGCACTCAGGCGTACAGTTTGTGGATAACTTACCAAAGAATCAGAATGGTAAGATTATGAGAGCTCAGGCCAGACAGATCTTTGAGGAGAACATGAAGTGACTGTGTTACAAAAGTATCAAAAACTAATTTATATATTTTATTGCGTGTTGAAAGATTTGTTTGTTTAAATTAATACTTATTTTATAAGATAAGGAGCGTATATAATAAACAAAATATTTTACTGATTATCTAAATAAACAGACTTGGCTACTTTTAATCATTTAAAAATTCTGCTAGTCATTGAGCAAGCGCGTCAAATTTATAGACCTTGGAAATTAATTTAATCAAATCAATTCGAATTTCCCTTAGCTTGAGTTTATGTTTGTCTAGAACATAAATTAATCAACCCACAACATTTGCAGTATTATTATTATTATTATTCAGTTGTGATATGATATTATCATTTTATTCAGAATTCAATTATGATAACTTGTTACTGATATAAAGAAAACGGATATACCGAACTAAGTTTTGGCATAATATAGATAAAAGAAACCTCTTCAAAATTCGTTAACGTTTTAGTTTCGATATATAAACAGAACGTTTTATGAATCTGATTCATAGATTTTGGTGACTATTCTTTTTTTTTAATCAATAAAAATTAAATAAGTTAATTTAATTTTGTTGTAAGTGGAAAACGAGACCTACAAACACTCAATTAGATTAAAAGATAATTACATTCGAAAACAAATAACTATATCTAAAAAATAATCCAAAATGCATTTACTACCCTAAATACATTTTTTTTTTTTAAGATATAAGCTGTCGATAAAGTAAATTTATAGCTCAAAAGCGTGTGGAGAAACAGAAAACCAAAAAAAAAAAACTAAAAGAAAGAAGAACAACAATAAATAAACCGAGCATCAATCAATCAAATGCCAGTTGGATCAATTCAAAATATCTTGAACACGTCAAACATACAGACAGGCCGACAGCTAGACAGATCAGCAAATGCTTTTGCTTTAGCTATGAATGGATGTGTGTGTGTGTATATATGTACATACTTGAATGGAAGTCAGCTGAGTGCCGATACCAAATGTCAATGCTAACAAGGTGGAAAGTGAAGAGACTTTCGATTCGATTCGACCGGCACGTTCACATTTAAAATGCCAATCAAAGTCCGGACATGGTTGGCTTTGATGTTGACTGGTTATCTAAGCAGAGCTCTTAAAGCAGCCGTTAATTCCTCCTTTTCAAGGCACAACATCAAAAACAGGCGCCTAGACCTATGCAACAAATGCGACAACGGCAAAATTTGCAGCCTAGACGCAGACAACCATTTAGCGATTTCGACGACTTGCCACAAGTGCGCAATGGAGTGAAGGGCGCGAAGGGAGTGAAGGGCGTTAAAAACCAAACATTTTAAAGCTGAAAGATTGTTTTCGTGGGCGTGGCAAGTGGCAAAGGCAGAGGCAGAAGCAGAAGTAGAAGCAGTGGCAGCAAACTGTGCTTATGTTTTATGCGCGTTTATTTACGACTTGAAATTTGAATAATTTACGATACCGTCGACTGGCAAAAAATGTTCTCAGGCCATCCTGTGTATAACAATATTCTTAGAGGGTGTAAGTACATGAAATGCAAGTGTGTGCGTGTGTTAGTGTAGTCGGTAAAACAGCACTCAGATCAAGAATTAACAAAATGTATAGTTAAGAAACATAAAATATATATACTATATATATACAGAAAATTAAAGTCTTAGCTTGTTTTATTTCTTTTAAGTAAAGCTTAATAATATTAAAAAAAATATATATATATAAGGAACTTTAATGTTTAATATCAAAAACATTTTTTTGCCACCGTAAAAGTAGCTTCCAGAAAAAATGTATAGCTGATTGAGCACATATTTTTTGCAAGTGTAGTGTTAGAACTACGCTGGGGACATCGTTAGCTGAAAAAGTAGTCAAACAGAAGCCGAAGCCATGAAAACATGGAACAGGACATGGAACATTGAATCTGTTTTTCGAAGCCAACGCAATTGGCTGCGGCCATTTGTAGTTGCGTGTTAGAAAAGAGGATGGGAGAGGAATGGAAGGATGGGCGTAGGGAGTGGTCACTGCCAAAAGGCGCGCGCTTGAATGAAGCGTAAAACGATGGCAGCAGCAACAATAGCAATAACAACGACAAAAACAAGAAACTACAACTGCAGTGAACAGATTGTGGCTAACAGCGGACAGCGGAAATGGCAATGGCAGGAACACATAAACGGAAACACAAAATGCCGCCATGAAACGGAAGTTAAATTATTGCAATTGTGTTGGCAGCACTTTTCATAACCGTAAATTGTTGCACCGCACATAATTCCATCAACTGTTGTTTTTGTTGCTGTTGCTATTGCTATTGCAAATGAAAGTAGCACCACCCATTGTCTGAATTTCTACAAATGCACAAATACTACTAAAAAATCCTCAGAGGCAAATGGTGAATGATTAAAATATACAAATTTTTCATTTTTGTTCAATCAAAGTACAAGTTGTTCTATTTGTATACAATTATGTAATTTGTGAGTTACAACCGACAATTTTGTTATTACATGAAAGGATTTTATTTGTTATTTATGTTATGTAATGTTATTTTCACAAATAATATATTTCTTCCAAAATTATTGGATTAACATTTTCACATACTTTAAAGCGAAAATAAACTACAATTTATCAATAGTTGAGAGTTCTTTGACTACTTAATCCACTTAACTAGTTATAGTTAAGCCATCTATAAGCTTTGCAAGAACATGCCTTCAATCAACCAATCAACTGCTACACAACTAATTATCCCAGTTCCCCAATGCCATCAGACATCTACTTGTACAACGCATATAAAGAAATGTTTACACGCAATTACCGTTTTAGTGTCGCGCTGTCAACTCGAACGCCATTTGCAATAGTTTATTACATGCCTCGAGCAACCAGCTCACAATTTAGCCAGAAATAAACCGGAAGCATGAATGAAACGTATAGCGAAAACGACAGGGGAGGGTTGAAACAAAACAGCGAAGAGTCAGTTGGTCGCATTCTTAATTGCAATGCCTGCAATTTATCATCGGCAAGCAATTTCTGTTACATGTTTGTGTTTGTGTGTGTATCGCTGTAAGGTAAAAATGCTGCTATGATGCTACTGCCTCATGTGTGTGGAGTGAACATTAAACAGAGCCAAATGAATTCGTTAAGGCAATGTGCAGACGGCAAGAGCCAAAACTACAGCTAAGTGCTTGCTAATTGAATTGTTGATCGTAAAGCGTATAGTGGAATTAAACTCTATAATGTCTTCTAATGCTGTTAAATACAAATTTATCGGTTCATTACGTTTAAGCAATCGTTTGCGTTGTTTATTTGAAAGTGATGCAAGAGAAAATAAGTTCAGTACATTTCCAAACTATTCACAGCCAAAGATTCGCCTAATATATAAACTTACTTATACCTTTAAGCCTTCTACAACCAATGGTTCTATAAACTAATAAGCAGTTATACATACTTTTTCTCTTCATAGCCCACATATAATATAAACATTTAGCTAGTCGTTAACGTTTTGCGATGAACATTTATAATAAGTAACTAATTAGCTGGTATTAAATTCACTTGGCTAGCTTGAAGGCCATAAAAGCCGCAATTCACGTGTCGTATATATACTATATATGTATTTTATGTAGCACCCAATGCTAGCGAATTTGGACAGATTTATGGCACTGGCATTAACAGTCCACAGAGTCAGGGCTGCAGTAGCCATTTCCGTTTCTTTTTCGTTGCACATGCCATTTTCGGAATGGTTTGGGATGCTCTTTCTTTATCTCTCTCTCTCTCTCTCTCTCTCTCTATCTCTATCTGGCTTAATTAAGAGCTCCATTTGCAAGGAGCATGTTGCATTTTTCTCGATAATAAAAACACATGTTGTTACCTTCAACATACTGTTATCTGGGACCTGGGTTGTTTACTACTAGCCAAGTTTTTAGTGCCATTTAAACCATTTGCGCCGTTTTCGTTTATGGCCCCTGCCATTTCGTTTTGATGTTGTCAACATTTTCAGCACTACTTCTACTGTTGCTGTTGCGGGCGTGCCTATTAGTTCTGGCCAGCCTTGAGTGTTTGATGTCCCTGCCCATCTCGGATTTTTTTAGTTTGAAATTGGAATGTCATAAAAGTGTGTTTGCTTATTTAAAAAATCGTAAAATAGATAGATACAGAGAGCAACAGGAAGAAAGTGGAAGAAAGCAGGTCGTGACATGTACGAAAATACTAAGGCACAGCAGGTCAACAGTTGTTTTGCTATTGCTGTCGTTGCTTTGTGTTGTGATGTTTTTTGCCGCTAACATTTTGTGTTGGGTATTGTCTTGCCGTTTGCCAAGGCTTTACGAGCATCCTTCGGTTGGCGCCCTTTTTGCCACTGCTGTCTGTCGACGCTGACTTCCGTTTCCGCTTGCATGCCTCTCATTGTTTCATTTCGATTGTATATTCTCGTTTCTGTTTTCTGCTTTTGATTTTTTATTACCCCCTGGCGCACATGTGTCTTCAATTTTGTTGCGTGATTCACAACTTGTCCCTCTGACGTGTAATGGGTTTTTGTGTTCATAAAACCCGTTGGACAAGGAACTAAAAAATTGTATCTGTAATATCTGAGAAGGTTATTATAAGCTTATTGCAGTTGTTACACATAAATAAGTATAATAATATTTATTTTAAATAAATATATATAGAGCAATATATTCGCAAAGCTAGTTTCTTATCTATGAAAATGAAATATTTAAATAATTATGTTAGTTAATTATTGTTCAAAAACATTAAGCAGTGTATTAAAAAGTTGCTGACTCTCTGACTTCATTCTTTTTCACCCCATTCATCTTTATGTTCAATATACACTTTTTGATATGCTGAAACCTGAACCCATTAAAAATTGGTAAAACGGTTATAATAGTTTTGTGCAAATGTATGTAACAGGCAGAAGGAAGCATCTCCGACCCCATAAAGTGTATATATTATTGAGCAGCAAGGTTGAGAAACACCGGAGATATGCAAAATTGAAATTGAGTATGCAGTATGCAGCATGTGCGTACATACACACACACATACTTGCAAGCACTGACTGTACTCGTAAAGTATTGGGTTCAGGGTAACCGCTAGTCGGGATTTTTCGACTTGAGCCTTCTTACTTGTTAAAAATCGAGAGATCAGTTTGTAACATTACTCATAAAATAACAAGACGATCTTTCTGTCAACCAGTGCAACTGAGTCTTAAGCAATAATTCTTATCGCTGGGGTTCTTGCTGATAGCCCTAAATAAACCAAATACACATGATTCCACGATTTGTTGGTATATTATATAAATATTATTATGTTATCAGATATAGATTCGTATAAAAATAAACGCTATTGGGAGGAGTCTCTTTATAATATCAATACTATATTTACGTTGATTGATTCACTTCAATATTAAATACTCTATCTATCTATTGAAACCTAAACACATTGACCCTTGGGGTATTCGCTAGTTGAGTTCTTATTTAAACGAAGTCAAATGCGTCATTTAAGAGATTACTGTGCAACAACAACAAATATGTAAGTTGCAGTTGACACGAGATAAGGGAAACACAACTAGTACTTAGTTCGTTCGTTTCGTTATTTCGGTTAAAAGCAATCCCAATGGTATCATAAAATGTAATGTCAACTATTCCCTCCGACTGATTAATGCCACAGTATACGCGCTGCTTAAAATTCGATATTCAACGAGACCATAAACAACAACAACATGAAGTTTCTCTTAAGTAAAATTCTCTATCAGCTGCTTGTTATGCTGATCTGTCTGAGTGTATTGATCGCAGCATCGCCAGCTCGAAAGAGACATCCAATTCATTGCCCACCTCGCTTCAAAGTGTTGGACGTTGTCATCTGCACGCCTGAACATCACTCGAACATGCTTATATGTTATAATGTTAGTCATAAGCTTTATAAATAACCTCTTGTTTGCATTTATATATCGCTATTGGAATGTTTTTGTTGTTAGGTAAAGCCAACTGTTGGCTTAAATAATTAAACAACGACTTTTGTAAACTTCCGCATGACATTTATTTGATTCACATTACACGTCAATTAGTTATTTTAGACTAATTTTCGGCAACGATTTTTCTTTGTGGTTAGGACATAACCCTTTCGACATGATGGTAGCACTTCTAAGGTTCCTTGCGGTGAGTTATCCTTATGCGTTGAGGTATCATCTTCCGTGTAGTTATTCTCATCCGTTGAGTTATCCTTATTCGTTGAGTTATACTGATCCGTTGAGTTATCTACGTTCTTTGGCATTTCTGTTGTTGCTCCAATGCTGTTGAAGCCTTCTGGAGGTAATTCTTCGCTCTGTGAGCTCACCAAACAACACAAAAATAATCCCAAGCACAGTGCGAGAAAATGGCGTTCAGTTAGCATTTTTAATGGATTACCACTTAACCTTAGCCTTCACACTTCTTCAAAGTCAGCAGGGAAACTAAATGAAGCTAAGCTTGTGAAAGCATTTATACATAATTGATCAAGACATAATTTGAACATTTTTTCAAGCAAATGTGTCTCTAAATAGACAACAACAACGAGCGTAAGCTTAAATTCGCTCGACAGAGAAAGCTGTTACTTGAGAGCTTAGAGATAACAAATTGTATAAACGTGAATATTTGCTAAATTAACATAGAGACCGGCATTGGTTTATTACTTGTATAATTTAAAATAGATTTTATATAGACAAATGAAATTTGACGGAACAGACGGTATGGCTGTGTCGACTCGGATGTTGATGCTGATCAAGAATATGATCTCGAGTTTCCGCGTCTGAACAAATAGCGATTAGCGACCCCATAAAGTATATATATTCTTAAGCAGGAAGGTTGAGAAACGCTGGAGATATGGAACATTGAATTCGAGTATGCATTATGCGCGTACACACATACACACACTTACACAAGTATAGGGTTCAGGGTATCGTCAAGTCGGGATTTGTCGACTAGAGTCTTCTTACTTGATTTATTTTTGATGTTTGCTTAGCATTTGACCTTTCGAACCTTTTTGTTCGGTTGAGAAATGCGCATTTACCTCAGTTAGCTGAAAGTTTGTTTGTTTCCTGTCAATGCGTAACCGAAACGCAACGAACTGCAAAAATGAACCGTCAATTGAGTTTTTTACAGCCATTGAATAATATCATTTTACTTTAAAGTTAAAAGCCAAACAAATGTGGCATACACCTTAAAGGAATTTATGTTTAGTTAACGCTTATTAGTACATAAAGATGCCTTAGCAGTTGTCCTATTGCTTTTCCCAGAATTGTGTCCATGACTTGGCCTTTGAATTGAAATTCTAATGGTATGAGTTGATGTTGGTGTTAAGCTAGAATTGGCAGCTGTTTGATTGAGTTGGCAAAAGGCGCAGAAAGGGTAAATGATAAATGAATTATTCATTTTCCTAGTGAAAGGATTTCAATTGATTCCGATTCTCGTCTGGCTGCCAGCTTAGCCCTTGAATGCTTTTAATTTTATTGATTCGCAAGCGGCTTAAAGTCAATTAAATGCGGTGACTTCTAACTGAGTCATAAATTTGAATAACAAATCCACGCCCAATTAAATTAATTAATTAACTTGTTTATTGACAGATTATTTAAATGCTCCAGACTTTTAAAATATATATAATGTCGGACCAATCAGAGATATGAATATATGAGGTTATGGTTATAATAGAAATATAAGGCCGAAATAAAATTACATTTAAGTCATTTAAATATATTGAGTAAACAAAAAATAATAAATAATTTACACGTAAAGTGGGAACGCTTTCACAACGAATTAAAAAATCGTATGGAGTATGAATAACAATGAAGAGTTAACTTTAAGTCATTTGGGACACGAACAATGCGCTAAGGATTTAAATGCATGCAAAAGGGTAAATAAATTATAGTTCTTATGAAATCAATTTCCGTGTGAGCTTTTGAATGAACTTTGAACCCGTTATCCCGGTACGAGGCTGCAGTCGTAAAAGTGGGGACATTCAACACCCGACATTTTGTTTCACTTGCCGCAACACGTCCTTTAAGAACTTAATTAACTCTCGTTGTTGTTGGTGCTATTTTTGTTGATGCAGTACCCTGCGCCACGCAACTGAACGCACGTTGGCCGGCATCGTAAAAAATATCCAACAATATTTAACTGTCACATTGTGCGCCTTTTTTTTACGCTTCGACAAACACATAAACCATACCATGCGACGGCGACTTTTGCGAAAATATTCTCAATATTGTGACTGGAATACGGTTAACTCAATGCTCGTTGTGCCTTGTGCGTGGTGTGTCGATAGGGTTGGGCGGTGGGTGCTCCGTAGGGTGTGGCAAGTGGCAGCAAACGACAACATTTAAATTAACCATTTAGAGTAATATTTTTTATTTAATGACTGCTGTTTGTACGAGGGGAAAATTTATTGTTGATAGAACTTCATTTATTTTTAGATACTTAAGTAAATATTTATACGTACAATAGGACTTTTAATGCTGGCTTAGAATAGTATATTTAATAAAGTACGAAGGGAGGAAATTTATTTAGTTCATGAATCTTAGTCATCAACTACGATGACATTTAGTCATAATGCAAACAATAGACTAAGCAATTAACTTACTTAAGGCACATAATAAATAAACAGAGCAATCAACAATAAATACCTAGTTAACTTAAGGCGTGTACAAAAGGTAAACAAAAGGTTTAAATGCAATTATGTCGAAGATTTAAGCTTTGTTTAGTTTGAGGAGTAACGAATTGAAAACCACAAAATTAATTGTACTTGAATAGTTGTAATTTGCCACAATATAAATCTAATTAAAAGAGCGTCTTTAATTCTTTTAAGGCATTATAACATAATACCATAATACCGCGTAACATTTGAACATATGTTTTTACACAGTCCACATGCTTATGCAGTAAATATATTTAAGCTGGATTAGGGCATAAATTCGAGTATTATTCGAGCTTATATGAATGAATGTCATACATGTTTGTACTGTCAATTTGATCCCATATACGAGTATATAGAACTACTAAATGAAAAATCAACCACATCAACCAAACAAGTAAACAAATAACGGTAAACATTTTGCCATTCAGCGCAAATCGTATGTAATTAATCATTCAGATGCGGTCCCTAACAAACCAAAAAAAAAAAAAAATGATATCACCAACTGAGTACTGAGTGCGACCATTTGCATACTTTGTTCTTTGTTTTTTGTTTTTGGTTTTTGTTAGTCCCGGCTTAGGGTTGAACAAATTGCTATAAATAACAAAATATTGGACAGCAGGGAGTGAAGAGACCCCAAGCTCTTTGTTTTTATACCCTGTATGCAGGGAATTTGTAACGAATTTTAAAAGGGGACGCAAAAGTTTCACAAAAACATAAACACAAATGAGTAGTTCCCTTAGTTAATTGAAAATGTGTTAGTTTTTCTTTACACTTCTGTCTACAGAGTATCTTTCCGTTCAACTTAATCTGCAATTTGGCAACGGCAACCTTAGTTGTTATTTGTATGTCACTAGCGGCAGCTGGGCATGAACAGTGGTTTTTTGGGCAAGGATTCTTGGTTAGGCAGCCAGGCAAAACAAGTGCAGCCGTTCACACGCGCCGGCATTGAAATAACGTGCATGCTGAATGTTAAAAACAAAAACAAAGAAAAGTTATACAATAGTAACAACTTGCAACAGCATTCCATCAGCAACAGTGCTGCCCATAGAAATGCAAATGAATATTCAGCGAGTGGTTGCGAAAAATTCAACGAATATTGCTAGCATTCGTGCAGAAAACGCATACGCATCATCTTTGTAGATAAGGCAAAAAAGAGCGTCTGCTGCAAATTGAAGTCGATAACTTGTCAGGTCAGCCATCAATAGAAAGGATCTCAAACCGCAAACGAAACGAAGCGAAAACCAGCAAAAGGTAAAGAAAACCATTGACGGATAAATGTGGAAAATTGGAAGCAAAGCAAGGGTCAGAAAAAACAAAAAACAAAAAAGGGAAAATGAAAAAGGATAAATGTAAAAATATGCAAATATTAAACGAGACAATCAAATATGCAACAGTAATTTTTTGTATCAACTGTCGGGTCAGCGTTGAAGAGCAGTCATGTGACCTGGTATAATATTACAGCCCAAGGGATAGACACAACAGAGCAACATTGTTATCCCTGGACTTCACAAACAAGTCAGCTGGGAGCTGAGAAAAATATACTCTTTAGTTTTATTTGCAACGACGTCTTTAAGGACGAACGATAAGATTCTCAGTAAAATCATAATAAATGTCTTAAACCTATTAAATTCATCATTAATGTAACGAACTCAACTACTTTTCTGCCCGTTTTAACTTGTCCTACAAATCCAATTTACATGCTCAAATCACTTTCGCTGTATGATTGAATGCATTCAAAAGGGTTTCAGTTCGCGAATAAAATTGTTAATCATAATGTCGACAACGTTTGCAGTCAATGGATAAATAAAAAACGAAGAAAGTTAACGTTGAATAGAAGCACAGTGTGAGTAATATTATTGAATAGTATTACCAATCACACTTCAATGCTTCTCAAGACTCAAAAGGATTTCAACATGCATTCAGAGATGTCAAAGTGTTATTCAGTTGCATGTGGTTGCTTTCTTCTTCCTCTCTCTAAGTGCAATGTCCTTGGCACACATACATACACTCAGAAAAGTATTCATACACTTGAGCACACAATTTTAATAACATAATCTCAATTAGTTTTTTTAAGTACTTTTGCGTTAATTTATTAATATTTTAGTCAAAATATTATATCAAAGTATTAACTAGATTAAGTCATAAGAAAATTTCAAATAAGTTTCACTTTAAAAAGTATTTGGGAGTTGTGCGAGACTTTGGCACGACTTTGTTTGTTTACTAAACTATACTTTGTAAGGTTAACGAGCACGTGCAGAAACAGCAAATGTTGAAGGAGACCATAAACTGGAATATTGAACAAGAGGGAGTTGAGTCTAGAAGAACATTGCAAGTCATTCGGAGTGTTTTGGTTCAGTTTAATGGAGTTATTGAGAGGTGCGCAGTTTGACAATAAATATTTGAGTGCCGAAACTCAGCTGGCTGATAAGATTAAAAACGGATAATAAATTTTGTTTACTCAATGGATAACAAACAACTGCAATGATTTGTGTTTAGTGTAGTATATAAATAATTTAGTATTAACTAAAAGCTTAACTTCTTATCAATGTACACTTTTGTTGTTGTTGGTTTTTTAAAGACAATTTATCAACTTGCACATGATAAATGAAGTTAAATAGAAACTAAAGTGCAATTATTTCTGAAGAATCCTAGCTTCAAGCACTTCTTTATTCCATAAATAAATCATTTGTGTATATTTTTATCCTATTCATAAAGAGATCAATTTCATACTTAACTCCTGACACTGGTACGTACGTAGGCACAATATAATTTATATATAATATTTAAGAGCATTAAATAAACATAAATTTACCTCAAGCACCACGCCCAGCTGCCTTAAACTCAAACACTAAAAATGTATTTATGAACGTAGCCTACATAAAACAAGTAAGAAGGCTCTAGTCGAGATATCCCGACTAGACGATACCCTGATCCCTATACTTTCCGCGTACAGTCAGTGCTTGCAAGTAGGTGTGTGTGTGCGTGTACGCGCATACTGCATGCTGCATACACAACTTCAATGTCCCATATCTCCGGTGTTTATTATCCGATTTCGATAAATTTTTCACAGATTGTCATTATTTTGTTTTATAATTCAAATTGCATCTCAAAGTTTTCAAAATTCAAGATTTTTTTGTTATCGATCCCATGTGTATATCGGAAACGGGAAGAGTTATCGAAAATCGGAAACAAACTTGTACTGCCTAGGGATTAGGCGAGCTTAAGTTCCAAATCTGGAGTCTCTAGCTCTTATAGTCTCTGAGATCGACGCGTTCATACATACAGACGGACAGACGGACAGACGGACAGACGGACATGGCTATATCGACTCGACTGTTGATGCTGATCAAGAATATATATACTTTATGGGGTCGGAGATGCTTCCTTCTGCCTGTTACATACTTTTGCACAACTTCATTATACCCTTATTTCCCATTTTTAATGGGATCAGGGTATAATAACCGTGAGGTGTATATAGTATGGTACATAAATATTTATGCGCTGTTCGGCTCTTGGCTCATAATGGTCATCAGTGCTAATGACCTGGTCAACTTTATTTCGCTGTGTTGTATGAAAAATCACATTGCTGTTAAGCACAAGTGACACGCCCACACGCCATTTGTCTTGTACAGTCGTGGTCATAAAACTGTTGACATATCATTTGTCATATTCACACGACTCCAACAGAAACATTTGCGGCTGCTGCCGGTTTTGTGTTAATTTACATATTGCGCAGGTGTGGCAACACTGGCAGCAGCACATACTTCATTTTAAGAAATTTTCCGTTGCGACCCACTTGGTTGGTTGCCAAACTGGAAATGTGACAAAAAAAATATAGAAAATATTTAAAAAAGAAAACAAAATGAAAGCCAAAGCAACTTAGTAGTTTTTAGTCGACTTAACTGATTTTTCTTTCTATGTCATGTTTAGGAGCTCAAACAAAATTTTAAAATGAATAGAATATGTAAACTTCGATTAAATAGATTAATAGCTAGGCAGTTATTGCGTTACTGCTGCAATAAGGGAGGAAATGAATCCAAGAAGTGTGCCGATCTCAAGGCGGCCAGTGTCTGCAAGGTGCCCGAGAAGCCAAAATCTGGAAAGGAAAACTCCAAAGAGCCAAAATCTGGCAAGGAAGACTCCAAAGAGCCAAAAGATTGCAAGGACAAATCAAATGAGCCAAGTAATTGCAATTCTAAAAAGCAAAAAATCACTGTAATCGAGGGCGATGGTGTGGGCCATGAACTGATCGGATCACTGAGGACGGTTTTCGAGGCAGCCGAAGTGCCTGTGGAATTTGAAGACTTTTGTGAGTACAAAGATCCAAAGACCGATAAGATATGCCCGCAATTGCTGGAGTCCCTCGGACGCAACAAGGTTGGGATTAAGGGTCCCCTGCAATCCAGCTTTCTCAAACAGTTCCGCAAAGCCTTCGAAATGTACGCCTATGTGGCTGTCTGTCGCAACCTGAAGGGTCAAAAGTCGGTGTATGGGAGTCTCGATTGCGTTGTCATCCGGGATGTGCTGGAGGGCGAATATTCGGGCATTGAGCACAGTGTCGTGCCGGGCATTCTGCAGTCCATAAAGGTCAGCACATCGGTTAATGCCGATCGCATTGCTCGCTTTGTCTTCAGGTATGCTAAGGAAAATAATCGCAAAAAAATCACTGTTGCACACAAGGCGAACATAATGCAACTGACTGATGGCAACTTTTTGCAAAGCATGCGAAAGGAATCTGTCAAGCATTTGCAGGAAATAGCTTTCGAGGAGCGCTATATGGACACGGCATGCTTGAATCTGGTCATGCAACCGAAGTTGAGCGATATACTCGTTGCCTCCAGCATGTATGGCGATGTACTTGTTATGATGGCCTCGGGCATCATGGGTGGAAAGTCATTGTGTCCTGGCTTTGCTGTTAGCAAACATGGTTACTACCTCTATGATACACTGAATAAGCCTAATTTGGATGAGGCTGGCAAGGATGTAATCAATCCAACAGGCATGCTACTCTCATCCTCTCTGCTGTTGAAAAAGTTGTGTCTCAACGATTATGCGGATAAGATTTATTGTGCTGTGCAAAAGGTCTTTACGGAAACGGATTTACGGAGTCCGGACATTGGTGGCAAGGCCAAATGCTCGGAAATCACAAAGGCTGTTTGTGGCTTTCTAGAGTAGAAAAATTAAACTAAATAATTATCAGTGCATATAAATATCTGACAGAATATTATGTCGTGGAAAGCAGTATTAAAAACTTATGTTGAAATGAGTAGATGAACCTTCCAATAAATCCTAAAATGCCTCATATTCTATTCTTTTGCAAAAAATAAACAAAATTTTAAACTTTCACGCACACACACGTGTACGAAATGACGTTAACTAGCTTAAAGTTAAAACTAACTAAAAAAGTAGCACAAAATTAGATTCACTCCACAGGTAGTTTGTGTTGATAGCTGAGCTAACAAAAGCTAAAAGTTTTCACTTTTGACTTTTTTTTCGTTTGTTTGGTAAACAGCAAAGTTAAAAATTTGAAACTTTATTGTGTGTGCTAAAACATTTTTGCTTCCGTTTTGTTTGTTGTGTTGTTGTGTCACCAAAAGTTGTTTTCGAGTTTGTTTGCGAAAATTGCTTGAACAAAAACGGTTTTAAACTGTTTTCAAGTTTAGGTTGATTATTTTTGAAAACAATAAAAGAGTGTATGCAAATAGAAATAATTGGCTTGGAAAAAACGGATAAAAACTATCCAGTTGTTAATAATAAGCCAAAAGAAGTTGCTTGTTGTTTGGTTGTGTCTTCAACTTGCCATTAATAATATAATTATTTTCTATCAAAGCAGCAAGCAAGTTTTTTGAAAGAAGGGTCGACTTGCGCTGGGTCACGTACTGGCCAAGTGCTGACAATGTAAGCCCAGATGCAAAAGATAATAAGAAGCCAGACACAGGAAAAAGAAGAGGAGACAGAAGACAAGAATGTAGAAAAACTTGTTAAAATTTAATAATTTATGGCCATGGCCCAAAGAGGCGAGGCAAGCAATAAACGTCAGTTTTTGTGGGCTTCCAGCACTGGCATAAAATTGGCTAAGTTTGTCAGCCAACAGGCAACAGCAACAGCAGGAACAGCAGAACTGACAGCAGTTCTAGATATGAAACGTGAACATAGACCACGAAACCAGGACGAGCCAGGCAAACCAATTTGGCTCCTAGCACAAAATTACAAACAGTTTTGATCAGGTTTTTTTTTTAGGCTTGTCTATGCAACTATCTAATATGTAGTTGTAATTAAATTTGGACTTTGCTTGGCCCCTACACCCAAAAAGTTAGTCAGTTATGTCAAGGAGCCAAAAGGTTCTATTTACCTACCTGTCAGTTATGTGCAAGGTTTTCAGCACTTCATGCAAATTGACTTCATGGCGACACTTAGTTCACTTCGCACTTTTTATACCACATCGCGGCGTCTCCTTTATACTACGTGAGCGACATTTTAATGCTATTGTTAATTGTTAGGTGTAGAAGTTTAGCTTTCAGCCAAACGAAAGTGCTTAATAAGCATATTAAATGACACCTGAGTGACGCCAACAAAAACTGAGCATAAAGTTTAAGCTGTCAATTATGCAATATATTAAAGTTGTTATTAAATAAGTCTAATGATGCATTAAGAGCTTTATAACAATTCTTGCTTGTAGGTAATGAATATTAATGAGTTTATTTATGTTTAATATTTACTTTCGCATTTGCTTTCCATAATTTTATCTCTCGCTTGTTGTTTTTGGCAGTCTTAGATATAATAAATCAAATACTAAGGATGAGCATATAATTGCAACTATTTAAGCCACACATAAAACCTTTCTTCTCTTCCTCTATCGCTCTCTGCTTGTTTTTTCTGAGGTGCCCCTTCCCCAGCCAAGAACAACAATAATAATAAATAATTAAAATGTGACACGACCAACTTGTTTCTCTCTCTCTCTCTCTCTCTCTCTCTCTCTCTCTCTTTGTGTTTCTGTCTTGGTTTTACTCTTCCCTTCTGTGCAATGTTTGTTGTGCATTTTGAGAATGCTTTTATGAATGAACTCACGGGTTAATTATGGGCCATTGAGGGGCGCTTGTGCCGCTTACCAAATTAAAATAACTCACAATCTGAAAACGAGACACAGCAGAAGCAGCAGCAACAGCATCAACTGCTGCCAAGCCTTGCAGCTTTGTTCTTATAATTACAATGTTAAAGTACTTAATATGCGGCTGCTGAGTTTGAGTGAGTGATGCGGCGAATCAATTATTTATATCTGCATAAACAGCTTTCGTGCAGTTCGTAAATTTAAGCCGTGGCACATGTGAAAGCATATTATTATGTGGAATATCAAACAATGACAAAAGGTGAAATATTTTCAGAAAATAATAATTAAAATATAAGATAAGACTGCGATGAGTGGCATTTTCAGATATTTTGTTCCTAGGAATAGTTTACCATATAGTGACATATAGTATCCACTTATTTTCTTTAATCTTAATTGTATACCTTGCCCTTAAAGTATGCAATAAACATTGAGTAGTAAAGATAAGTGGACAACCATTAAACTGAATATTTTAAATCCAAGCTCTAATATACTATACACTGATAGCTGTCAGTAGTGGACCGTTAAGGGCAGCTGACCCACCAAGGGAGCAAGCTATACAGTAGTACTGGTTAGCTATGAAAATTGTTTGGTCCACTTTTTTTTTAGCAATCTACTTTTGTTGTGGAAGTAGAAGTACTGTATAATAGAAAGATTTCTTTAGTTTTTACTATGCAAATTGCTAATTGTACTCATCAACAGTTCCCTTTTGGCCCCTCTCGATCTTCTTCTTGTAACGAGAAATGCAAAACATTCGCATTTTATAAAATGTTCAATGGCATAAAGAATAAAATTAACGAGAGCAGGGCAAAAATTAAGCGTTGACTCGAGTCTCGCACTCGTTATACTACAGTTACTCTATATACACACACAAACACACAAAGAAACTATATAGAAACTTAAGTGCCCAGAAATGCGTGCGCACTGAGGCGTACAAATTGTTTGGGGACCATTCAGAGAGCTGAATGTAAGGGCGGTTGAGAGGGAATGGCTACTGAGCTCGCGCGAAGTGCTTCCACCTCGCAAGTGAATATCCTTTTTTTTTGCCAAAGAAACAGCAGCAGGCAAGTTGAAAGCAAGCGAGCCGCTGCTGCTGCTGCTACTGCTGCTGCTGTAGATTTAAACAAAAGTTCCCAGACGTATTTTTTTCGCATTTTCATTTGCACTACAACATGGCCGCATTATGCAAAAAGTAAAAGGCACACGGTGAGGATAGTGTTAGGGCGGTGAATGTAACGGATGCCATTGCAAGTGCTATAAGTTGGCGTGAAGTATTTGCATGAGAATGCAGAATATGCAGAAAAAGGTGCAAAAGACGACCAAAAAGCAACAACAGAAAACAAATTATACAATAAAAAATAAACAATTTCCTGCCCTTGTTTTTGTTGTCAAATGCAAATATGTACCGTAAGAAGTTGTTACAAATGAACTGCATCTAATAAATTACTCTTCAATAAAACCCTAACCAAAATAAATTAAATATGGGAAAGTTGAAAAAATGTATTCGCATTTAAATATTGTTAGAAAAAATATTTACGAATTTTTACAAAAGTATTTAGAGATAAAAATTACAGCCAACCTTTGCATTCATTGTCAATTTAACAACTAAAATTTCCGTTTAACGCCAATACGAGTTTTACCTTAACGCAACGTATAACAGTTTTATAACACTGAACGGAACAATTTTGGGAATGGAACAGAACTTACAGAGAATAATGGTAAAGACGTATTTGTCAGTGTAAGCGAGCACAAAGGATGCGAAGTAGAAGTTTTGCATAAATTTACACAATTTGAGGAAAGTTCATTTGCATTTTTTATGCATTCAGTATTAGACTGAGAACTAAGGACTATGGATTGAAGCAGGAGGTACATTCCCTGTGTGCAATTTAGGCTATCAACGTTCTATCACACAAGGCAACTGTTTCAATAATGTGACATATGCCCATTAGCATAAGTAATAATATGTTAGTATTAGCATATGTAATGTGTTAAATGATTGAATGGTGTGTTTTAGTTGGAGGAATCGTACTCAGAAATATTATTTGGTTACTTAGAAAGCGTTATGATAATTGTGACGATTTTAATTGCTGAGAGCTACTTATTGTGCTCAGAATAAATTGAGAATTATGTATATTGAACACAAATCTGATATCCGTTCTATTCTTCACCTTTCGGTTAACTTACACTGCTCTAACAACTATTTAGTATGCAATGCATTCTTCGACAATTCTTTAAAGATTGCACAAATGCAACGCAATTAGGTTTTAAAGTAATTAAAAGTCACAAAAGTTTAGCTTAGTTTGGCATTTTACAGGTCTTGATTGGGCGGTTGCCAAGACGACGACCCACTGAAAGACACTTCCTTCTCCGCTTGCCCTTTTGCAGCCTACTCCTACATCTATTTCTACTCTACTGCGTTGTCTTGGCAGTAACTGCTGGGATTTTCAGAGTCGAGCAATGTCAGCTACGCCATTTAGCCTTGTCACATTATTTTGGTTATCCTCCGTCTGCTGCGGCAGCGGCTTCTCCTTTTATCGCTTTTTACTTGCTTGCTTGCTGGGTCGAGATTTGCTCTGTTTCGACTAATTGTTGTTGTAATCGCCCTGGTGCCAGTTTTGCCACCGTTGCCACTATTCGCCAACCATTCATTCATTCATTGCTTAAAGCCCCGTCGACTCCCTTGTCTGCATCGTCATCAACAGCTTGTTGGTTAGCCATGGTAATGCTGGTGAAAGGGTTCTCTTTCCCCTTATTCTCAAGTAGTCAGGGAATCATCAGCGACCCTCTCTCCCTTTGTCCGTTTGTCCCTTTGTCCCTCTGTCAATGTGCTTACTAAACTTACACATTGTGTGTGTGACACGATGCACTTTATTTTCATTTCTGTTTCAGCTTCTGTTCCTACTACTAGAAAGCAGTTCAGTTCAGTTGAGTTCAGTGCAGCTGAGTTGAGTTGAGTTTTGGGCTTAGTTGAGTATAGTTTTTGTGATAGTTGGAGGCTTGCGTCCGTGTCGTTTGCCTCTTTGTCTGAATGTCTGTTTATGCCTTTTTCAGAGCACTTTAGTGCTTTTGCATCGGATGTCCAATTTCCGTATTTTTGGTGGTTTTACTATTTTTTGGTATCAAACTTAACTTTTATAACTGCACGAATTAAGCTGAACAACATGCGGTTGCTGAAAATAGCTTAAGTCAAACTACTATATTAAGTTAGTTGGGATTGAAAAGGTTTGCCAACATGGCGTATGATTTTGTTTCGCACTTATACTTAATTCTAATTGTAATTGCATGCTCATTTTATAAGTACTTCCTGTTCTCTCAAATCAAAGTTCATGTGCGAATATCATACTAACTGACACGATTTTCATTCGTAAATCGTAAATCGTGACTTCGTGCAACATACTTCAATTGAATATGCAAAATGCACTAAAAAGACCACACACACACACACACAACTTTTGGAGTTCAACTACATGGAATACATTGCTTAACAGCCCGTACTTATAAATTGTGTAAAGTTGTGAATATGCACTTGCTTTTTTTATTTAGCTCTTTTTTTGCGGTTTTGTGTTGAAAGTTTAGGCTGGACCTTTGTAGGTCAAAAAACTTTATGTAGTATATTTTATGGATTTATCCTAACATAAAATCTCATATTTTTTTAAATCAAAGTTCGGGGGTAACAAAAGGGAAATTCACTTAAACAAATACACATCCAAGAAATAATTAAACACTGTAAAAAAAAAAAGATTTATTGGGAATGAATTATTCTACAATGGTTCAAAAATATTATAAGCTAAGCGCACATAAATAGCTTTCGAAAGTAAATATTTGAAAACAACATATTTCTAGCATCGATTTCGCAACTTTCCTCAATAAGGGTCAGTCTATCATAGCCGGCTATTATAGACACACACTCCCTGCACACATACTCTCAATTGTTCCATCGACTGACCATTATAGTGTGTGTGCTTAGTTTTAGTGCCGTTTGTTATTTGATTTAAGGCGCCGCTATATATGAATTATGATTGTTAAACATGAATATTTATTGCATTTTGTTTGAAAATTGCTGTGGCATTTTTGCATTGGACGGTAGGGCTAAACTAACTATGGCAATGAGTATAATATTTACTCTGCATCGGTGGATCCTTGGTCTAAGTGTGCTTTACCATAATGTATTTGGAATTTATGCTTTATGCATTTAAATGCCATGATGAAACTTTGATTGGGCGAAATGTTACTTTCAGCCTTTACATAATAATTGCAATGAACCAAAATTCTTTTTCTTACCAAAAATTGTTGTTGCAGTAGCAACAAAGCAAGTGCTTTTTAATTAAAAATTTTTGGGCAAAGCAGCAAAACGAGAAACGGAACCAAACTTGACTTGCTCTGACAATGCAATTAGTTAGAAAAGAATAATGCAATTAGAATTTCCACAATATTTTGTCTTTGCCTAAAATATATATATATATATTTTCTTTTTGTAGCTGTGGCAAACAACAATTAAGAAAAAACACGAACAAACAAAAAAAACCACAAATAAAAATACAAAATAATAAAACATAATATGGCTATGCGCAAAATGCTAGTATTGTAGCAAAAAGCAAACACGAATGAATAATTTATGGAAAGCACATGCAGAATAAGTCGACAGAAGGTTTTGTTCGCCTTTCGGATATGGCCAACTGGCGTTTTCTGGCCAATGGCCGGCAATGGCCAAATGGCAAGCGCCAGCTTCAGTTTCAGTTTCGACTTCCAACGCCAACACATAAAACAACAAATGAGTATTCGTTGCCATATTTTGCAACCTTTAAGTAACAACATAACTTGGCAAAGTATAAACAAATAAAAAATAATAATAATTACATATTGATATTTATTAAATGTAAAAAATGAAAAGAAGTATTTGTTAAACAAGCATTTTATTCAGAGAAATTTAGAAAAAACAACTGAAAATATTGCAGTCGAAGGCAACCAACTGCTGAATACTCTGTTAACACTATAAAAACGGGTGTTAAGGAGTAAGGCAGTAAGGGGAGGATATGTGGATTTTCGTCGTGACTGAAACCGAAAGAAAAAATATTGTTCTAAAAAATTGATTACACAAACGAAAATATTTTTAATTATTTCAAATACTATTTTTTGAGTGTACGCTGCTGCGTGTGTTCTACATTTATGCACATAAATTGTAAAGGCTTTTTGGCTCTACCTTATGCAGTTTTGTTTAACTTCAAAAGAAATAACAAACTGAAACTGAACAGCGTTGGATGTTGTTATTTTGCTGCTACTGTTTGCAACTGTTGCAAGTTTTTGCGCTTGCATTAATCCAGCAAACCGTAAACAAACGAGGCCAGTCAACATAAGGGCCAACATGTTGTATGAGCTATTAAGTGTGTGCCATGTGTATGTATGTGTGTGTGTGTGTGTGTGTGTCTGTCGTCTAGTCGTATATTTTATGCTGTTCGCCTTTAGCAGAATTTGCTCGTTTTGTGCTTTTGCAAGCAGTTTCTACTTCTAATTGTCTCGCCTCTAAAATATATGCATCCAAAAAAAGATTTATTATGCAAAAAAAAAAAAAAAATGGATATTCCATCTGAGAGGGCATCTCTTAAATGGCCTACACCTATTGATCAACACACAGAATTTTTGAGCTGCAACAGAGACAGCTTATCAGATTGTTAGTTGGCAACACACTTTTCAAAGGAGTAAAGTAAGCGATGCGGTGAAGTGTGTCTGAACATTTTTCTTATTCAGTTTAATGAATACAAAGTACATAAAAAAATTGTGAAAACTTAACATTTAACTTTTAACACAGCCCAACACTTTAAATAAATAAATAATATGATAAATAACCACACAAACTTTTTAAATAAACTTTAACATGTAAAAAGCTTTTCTTGTAAGTGAAAAATAAGATAAGCATTCGGAATAAAAGCTAATTAAATATTAAAATAAATACTTAAATTTAACTTGCACTCTATTTTTTAATTGACAAAATATTTTCATTTCCGTCTGAAAACTAAATTAGTTTCTAGTCTTGTAAAATTTATTGTTACTCTTCAAAGCTTTCAAGTAAATGAGAGAGATTAAGATGGATTTGCTCAACACACAACTCAAACAAAACTTTGCCACAATTATTTTTTGTGTAACTAGTTGTTTTACATTACATAATCTGTTTTTCTGTCTTACAGTCATTCTTTTTTTTATCGCTGCAGAGTGTTCAAATGTTGAGATTCAAGTTGTTGATGTTTTCAATTTTCATTAACAGTGACTTAAAATTAAACGAAAAAGCTATTAATTGGACTAGCGACTGCAAAATTACATCCTAATGGATGAGCTTAAGACCAGAGCTTAACTAGGATAGAGGAGATTAAATGTGCAATGGGGCGAGACTGGAGGAGAAAGAGGCGCCTTGTCACCATTTTCCACTTGAAATTGCGCAAAATTTACAAGAATTTGATTATTATTATGATGGCAATTTGCAAAAATGTCATCTCTCAACTAAAGTAAAGAAATAGAAAATTTCGAGTTGGACAAACGGAATTTCCTCATTGCGCAAAGTGGCGCAGGAAATGAAAAAATTAAACAGGGTGTTCAGCCAAGTGGCAACTATGCCATTGAGTAATGGTCAGTGGTATGGTGTACCCTGTGTGTATGTGTGTTCAACGAGAGCGGGAGTCCTTGGCATCAATTGTGCCTGTTCCACCTAACACAAATTTATAGTCCCTTGCAAGCTGTGCTGTGCTTTTCTTTACTGTACTGTACTGTACTGTGTACTGTGTGTCTTCTTGTAGCCATCTTTCTTCGCTTATCGCGGTTGCCCCATAATTATGACGCACTTTGTGGCAGCAATAGTGCAGTAGAGGCAATGCTAGCGACAGCGGTAGCATCCTTCGCGTCTTACGCTTCCTTCGTCCGCCAGCATCCGGCAGCAGGATGTTCAATTTTCGCTTGCCTCTTATTTCGCATTGCCATTTTGATTTCCTTATTTGCCTTGTCGCGTTTTGCATTCATTTTGCCTTGTGCATTTTATCTGCCAACGTTGCATTACTGTAAGTGGCAACAAACCCAACAATCTGCCCCGTCAAAACCCACCGCCGCCACCCACTTTATTACCGCACTTTTCTGTTGCCGCTTCAGCGGCGGCTCGCTGAAATTATCTGTTGGCAAAATCAAAAGTTTGCTTGCGCTTTTATGTGGCTCTGTGCGGGCTGAGTTTGGCGAGTGCGGGGCGGGGGTCAGAGAGAGGCTTTAGTGGGCGTGTCAGTTGAAGAAACAAGAGCTGAAAAATGTGTCAAGGACACAACGCCCCAAAAGGCACTTGGCGGCAAATTTCTAGAAGTTATTGCGGAAAAGGAAAACAGTGCCGCAAACATTGTTTAATTTTCATTGCCGTTTTCCCTTTTTCAACTGCGACTTTAACATTTGTTATGTAAACAACCCACACACATACACACACAAACAACCACTTTAACCCCGCAGCCGAAATTGCCAATTAAAAGCAGCTCGAAGCGTTTTCAACTTTTCAGGCAGCCGTGTCGACCAAAAATGTGCTGCTTTTATTTGCCAAAGAGCTTACAATGAAAATTGATTATACATTTATTTTAATGAGTATATTGAGTGTTCTATGTACTCTTAATTACATTAGGTATTTACTGGCATCAAATAAATCAGCGTAAATAACTTGAATGTTATTGTTACAGAGATATTCGAAGATTACAAACAAGTAATAAATGCCAAGAACTTACAAATCTTCCAAAACTAGACTAGGGATAAATCGGTTTCACTTTCTATGTTCAAATATACAAGTTAACTTAATCAAAAACTTAATCTTTAGTAGTTTCCTTGTGAAATCTTTAAAGTCAAATGCAATTATACAAAAATGGATTATACCCAGGCAATTTAAAAGGAGGCCTTAGGCGTTTTCTTAAGTAGAATTTCAAGTTTAAATTGACTTACCTGACACTAACCAACACACTCACATACTCACACGTGGCATCCACATAGTATTCACATTTCGCATCTTATAAGATTTTCGTTTCTAGGTCACACTGAAAGAGGACGAACAATGTGGAGCAGGTCTATTTTATGGTTACCTCAAGTGGCTTACTTTAACAACCCGACAAAAAGTTAACGGCGAAAGTACTATCTTATCGAAATGTGAATGTGAATATACGCGAGCGTCTGTGGTGTATGAATGAGTGTTTATGTGTGTATGTATGTGTGTGTGAGTGCGGCAAGTAACACACAAAAGTGCATGTTAGAGGCGACACAAGGATGCAACCACACTATATTCTACCTTTGGCATTGATGATGAGAGTTTTATGCGCATCTATAAGCCTCACCTTATGCACATATATTGTGGCCCAATCACACATTGTTGGCAACCCGTCAATACACAGGGAGAAAAATATGACTTACTCCTTTGAAAAAAAAACATTTTATGGAAATCGTTTGAAGAAATCTTGCCTTTCTTTGAAATATGATTAACATAGCTGTAAGCTATAGTTTTGTTAATTTCTACATACGTACATACATTTCTTTCAGTGCGCTGTCAATTCATTCGTATAATTTAATTTTGCTTGCGACTGAATCTGGTCTGAAGGCGACCCGGACAAGATGTCAAAGTTTGCTGAGAACTTCATTAAGTCGAAATCTGACAGGCAACTGAGCGCTAAAGCGAATCCCTTCACGGCCAGCAGCCACTTGTGGATATGTCTGTCTGTATACATATATATATATATATATATTCTTTATACTGTATTCTGAGTACTGATTTTCTTATTGCCATGACGATGGTCTCAAGTTCTTAAGGATTTTCCTTTTGGGCGGCAAAATTAAATGAACCAGAAACTTAGCTAAAGTATTTTAACCAGTGCAAATGTTGTTGATAGGCTTTTGACATTTTATAGCTGGCAGCAATAAGGAATTAACATTTAAAATTATCCGACATTTGTTTTATTTCTAGGCTTGTTGCTAATATAAATGATACAGAATTTCGATATTTTAAGTTCTCCTTCAAAAAGAATATCCTTTTTACCAACTTAGTATCTTTAGAGGCATTCTATATTCTAGGGTATTTTATAGCCAGTTAGACTGTCAACTATCATTTGATGGCACTACCTTTTAAAAGTTGTTCGGATTCGGTTCGGTTTGCTGATTGTGCAAGGCGCAAAGTTCGCCGCTTCAAAGTTGCCTCATAAGTATTTTGCCAAGGGGCAAGAAATAAGTTTGACATCCAGTTGTCGCAAGCAAAGTCTTTTAAGAATCCCACAAGCAATCCTGCTTTTCAAATGCTAATCAACTGTGGGCTCTAAGTTTTGAGTTGTCAGCGACGACAGTCAGATTTGCATAAAGTTTAAAGTTTCTAATCAATGCAAAAGTTAAGTCAACATTTTGTGATTGCATTAATACAATTAATGACCAATCAATTACCAATTGCTTTAAGGCATTATAAAAAAGAGAAATTAAACTAAAATTCAATTTCACAAACCAAAAATAACTAATGAATCTCAATTGCAGTTACATCTGCTTATGAATTCTATACAAAAATATTTTTTTGGGGTTTCTGATTTGAAGCTACCAAACAAATTTTTTTGGAATGCTTTCTCAAAAGTTTCTTATGTCTAATCAGGTTTTAAAGATTTCCATTCTGAATATAATGAGACTACAAAGCCTCTGGTATTCCTTAGGTGCTTTCGGCTTTGGCTCCTTGGCTACATATGGCAGCCTCAAGCTGATAGATCGTCGACAAATACATGATAGCCGTGTGGAGGAGTCGTCTTTCAAGAGTGGCTGGTGCCACGACTGGGATCAGCGTAAGCAACAGCTTCAGAATGTAAACGGACCGGAGGACAACACTGAAGGTGTGGAGAAAGCTGTTGCACTGCGTCACATTGTTTTAGTGCGTCACGGGGAGTATACGGCTTCGCCAGGTGGCGGACAACTCACGAACATGGGTCGGATGCAAGCACATCGTACTGGTCAGCGGCTGCATCAGATGGCCGTGGTTTGGGATCATGTTGTGGCCTCAACAATGACACGCGCCCAGGAGACAGCAATGATCATACTGAAACAAATCAACTTTGATCCGCTGAAGATGAAACGCTGCGATCTGCTACCCGAGGGCACACCCTGTCCTGCAGATCCGCCACAGAATCGCAGTTTCTCCAAGGTGGAGCAAGCCTATCTGCGTGATGGCCCACGCATCGAAGCCGCCTTCCGTCGCTACTTCTTTCGCGCCTCGCCCGACCAAAAGCATGACTCCTACCTTCTGCTTATTGGACATGCCAATGTCATTCGTTATCTGGTCTGTCGTGCTCTACAGTTCTCACCCGATGCCTGGACACGTTTCAGTTTGCATCATGGCTCCATCACCTGGCTAACTGTCTGGCCATCGGGCTATGTGACACTCCGTTGTCTCGGCGATGCGGGCTTCATGCCCATCGATGAGTTAACCCTGCAAAGACCAAGGAAATCTGCGGCACAAGCTGCTTAATATACATATTTTTTGGTGGCTACTTGTTGCAGAGAAGACTTCAGTTAACCGCTTTTCGGATGTAATGAATAAATTGTCGAAGCGATATTAAAAATTTCAGTAATTTCTTTTTCTATGCTTTTTGAAATTGAATTTTATCGAACGAAAGTTCATAAAAAAAATATACAAATTAATGAATGCGAAAAAAGTCAGGCTTTAACTTTTTTTGGCGTATGAAGTGAAGAGGGCGAATATGTATGTAGTTATTTTATACTGCGCCACGCATCCTCTTGGCACCACTTGAGTACTTCATTTACACAACAGCGTTTTTTTTTTTTTATCACGCCGAAATACGCATACTTATGGGTACTTATGTGTCTGCATATTGAGAGTGTTTATGTGTGCGTGTGTATGTGTGTATGTGTAGTTGACGTCATTTGTAGCCAGACTTTTTGGCATTATAATTTCGCATGCTTGTACCAGCTGACCAACCGGAACGTGACTTTTGTGTCCATTTCTGTCAAGCGGATGGCACTGCCATCCGAGTGCTGCTCCTGCTGCTGCAGGCAATGGCGAAAAACCCCTCTATAACTTTGGCCAAAATCACTTTGCAGCATTTTGGCCAGCCGCCTGACTCGCTGCCTGCGGCTGCCACGCCCACAAAATGGCATGGCCCCAGCCGAGCGTTGTTTCCATCCACATTCGTGCACTCTTTCGGCTTTGTCTCTGCTCATTAGTGCGGCTTTAATTTAACTTCCCTGATGTTCGGTTTTGGTGTTTTTGGCTTTGGTTTCGCCTGAGGTTTAACGCGCTTTTGGATGCTCACGTTTTGGTTGTTTTTGTTGTTATTTTTCAGTAAATTTGCATTCCAACAACTTAAATTCAATTTAGCGTTGACACAAAATTGCATTATTTCTGTTGTCGCACGCGATTTCCAATTTTAACGCCTGTCAGCTATTACACATTTGCACATCGTCAGTGGAATTTCAATAAATACAAAATATGTTGATATGTATGTAAAATGTGTGCCCTTCCTTTGGAATGCTGACTGGGCTGTGGCTGTGGCTGTTTAGCATATGCCACACAGCCGCTGTGTCTGCCTGACCCACAAAAGTTTCTCCCTTCTGTGGCAGACAGTTTAATAACTGCATATTGATTTCTTGAATATTCAAGATATCTTAAAGGCATTTTTACAGACAGCGAAACGAATTCAGAAAACGATTGTTATGAAATGAATTTAAGATTTAATTTGGAGTTGATGAAAGTGAAATAACTACATAAGCAAACACATCACGGCTTAAGTGTCACCTCATCCTGTTCCTTTTGATCCTGTGGTATCAATGCCTGACGCATTGCCTTGCGCTTGCGTCGCTGACTGCAACTGCCACAAATGCGCATCGAAAAGAAATAGACAAGCTCTATAAAGCTCAAACTGGAGATGCCCATGAACAAGCCAAAGATGCCACCACAATTCGAGATCAAGGTGGATACACCAAAGAGAATTGTGCGCTTAATAGCCGTAAACTGATGCTCCTTGAAGTAAACAGTCAGACGAGAGCCAATGGCACTACGGAAAAAATACTTGTAAATAGCATTCGGTAGTAATTAATTATAACTAACTCTGTGTGCTCGTAGACTTCGCGAAAAGCTTTAATTGTCTTCTCCACATTGTAGAAGGCTCTCGATATCTCAAAATTGTACTCCAGCGAGGTGCAGGCTGGCATGCAATTGCACATGACCTTGGCATTAACATCGATACTCTGCTGTATTGTCTGATTCTGCAGCAGACTATAAAGCTCATCTTGTGCATCAGTGTAGCAGCCAATATCCTTAAGACCACAAACCGGAACATCCAAAGGTTCTGTAAGCAAAGAAATCATGAACTTGACCATACTAGATATTGGCAGTTAATAATCTTACTAGGCATCCAGAACTTAACGCAACCACATTTGGCCATGGTAAAGTTGGCCAGGCACTCGGTTTGGCAATTACTTTGCGAGTAACTGCGAAAGAATGTCAAAGCACGCTCATCATCGAAGTAGCATTGTCGCCTGCAAAATGTCAACAATTTAAATTCACTTGGTTACAATTTAAAGCAAAGTTGAATGAAATTTATGCACGTGATTCAATTGAACGCATCTTGTTAATGTGCTAAATGGTTCGCAATGAATATTCTGAATGAAATTAACATATAAATCAATGAAAAATTAATGTTTTAAATGCTGTAAAGCTTAAAGTTAATGATGAATGATAATGATTTAAGTTAATGATAAATATGTTCATGAATGTTGTAAATAATCACTTTCAGAATTCTCAAAATTATTGCAAACCCTTTAAAGCTCGTAATGAATGTTATAATAGGGTGTGTGGGTGTCTCTAATATGCTCACTTGTCAGCGCTTATTTCGTGTAAATTATCTGTGGACACGACATAGTTGGGCAGCACGCTAACCATGACTTCATGGCCATGGGGCACCAGTATATAATTGCCCGAGGTAAGCGGCACGCTCTCCGGAGAGTTCAAAAAGACCTGCAATAAACAAAGTCAACCAAACTAAACTTCACACACCCAATATAGGAAGAAAACTTCCCCTTTACTCACTTTGTAGCCCTGCTTGAAACTACGACAGTCGTAGTCATAATTGTGCTCGAGTCCCTGAAGAAAGGCAAAGAAACCATTACGCACCGAGGAGACGACAGTGCGCTGGGGATACGAGTTCTGGCCCTGATCAACATAGCCCGAGCCCAGTGACCAATTGCCCTTGATGTCATTGAATTTGGGCAAAGCCGTATCGAAGTAGTTCTGAAAGTCAACCACATCTGGATCCACATAGCTAATAAAGCGTTCATCGCGATATATATCCTTGGGCCTTAATCCATTGAACTGGTAACAGATGCCCTCATCCGTAGCCACAAAGTCAAACAACTTGTTACAGAAATAGAAGCGACCATTCCATCTACAAAACGGACCGGTTTCATTCTTCGATATGCTCAAATCGACCAGTGTTTCGGTTACATCTTGTTTTTGTGAGCTCATCAATTTGGATATGATGGGTGCAAATTTGGCTGCCACATCACTGTCACAAATGTGCATGGTGGCCGCAAAGCGCTCCAAACTGTGAAAAGATAAATCTACAAAAATGATATGGAACATGCATTTACCAACAATACTCAACTCTTCCTCGTCAACGCTAGATGTTTTCCCATTTTGCTGATATTCTCGCCAGATGAGTTCCGAGACATTCGCATAGTCAAAAATGTTGCGTTCCATTTTGATTTCCGGACAGATGGTTATGGTGGGAAAGGGTATCTTATGCACTGGAACCAGCGTCTCATCGAAGCCCAGTATGACTGGTGAATCCTGCCACTTCAAATAGGTGGCCCAAATAAGCGACACAGCAAAATAAACCGATGTGCAGATCAACACCAGCCAGTACAATCTAGAGACGACACAAGTTTTATTTAAAGGAAATGGGAATCAGAACAGAGCCGGTACACTCACTTCTCGTAGATAGGACGATGCACTTCGAATATGTAGCGTATGCCGTGGATCGTTGTGCTTTTGGAGTACTCCAGCAGGATACCCTTGCATGCCGATAAGCGACTGCCATATCTGATCCGGGATTTGATAATTACATCGCTTGGCACATCGCTTAACGCCGCCGAAGTGATGCTAGCCCGTTGATAGTCAAATCCGGGCAGGGCTAACAGTTCCGGACCCGGCAACAGACAGCTCGGCTTTTCATCTGGCACAACGGTTGCAGCCATGCTTCCTTATACCCCGTATATGAATGTGTGTATGCAACACCACTAACGTTGCTGTCTCAACTAAGCTGTTACAGTTGTGCGACCTGCGGTTTTATAGCCAGCGTTAAAATGGGTGCGTTCCACGAGCGCATTCCTGTGGGATGTCACACACTTGGTGCTCGGGGAGCATTGTATAACCGCGTCCATGTCCATGTACTTAGTCTAATTACTTAAAATGCTTAAATGTGCAACATTTACTTAGTATGCTAGTTTGCAATTCTCTGTAATCATCAATTTATTTTCTCTTTTAAGGCGAACTAAAATACTTTAATAGGTGAAAAGTTCTGTTATATAATTTCATGTAATATTAAAAGGTAATGCTTGAATTAACAGTTTCTTTTGTTGCTGCTACGAGAGTTGATAGGGCTTACTTTGATTATTTGTATCGATAGTTATCGAAACAGAGTGTACTTATATTAAGAAGTAGTAAGAAAATTAAACGGATTTAAAAAACAATAAAACTTTGCCTAACATATATATTAATTTTTTACAACCTATTTAAGATCCTTTTTTTATTTGCAATTTTTGATTTCTATACCCTTAACCCAGTTTCAGCTGGAACAATGATTCTAAAGATAAATTCGTATCAGACCTTAAATCCAGTAGGTCTAGACAAAGTTCATACACTTTGTGAGCTCAACTAAAAAAGCCAAAGAACATTTGCATTATCTAACAAATAGAGCAAGCAACCAAACAGTAGAGCTATATAATATAAATATGTGTGTGTTCGTTCGTTGGCTCAAAAAGGGCAAAGTGGCCCTGTCAAAGCTGGAAAAACTGTTTCGTATTTTAAGGAAGTTTACGTGAGTAGCAGCAACAGCAGCCGCAACTGCAGTAAATGCAACTACCACAATTGCAGATGTTGTCAACTTTCCTTGTGTTACAATTTCTGGATTTCAAGCTTTTAAATCTAGTTGAATGGGGTAAAAGAATGTTGGTGTTAAGGTGGTGGGAGGGGACATGTCCGTAGTACAAAATGCATAAATCAAAGTAAAATTGAATTTTAGCCATGTAAAGCATTGCATACGTTGAGGCGCAATGAAAACGACAATGTCATCGTCGTCGTCGCACTTAACACACGCTGAGAGCCAGTGACAATATGTTTGAAACGGCAAGATTCGGTGGAAATCCGCCCAAGCCACCCACTCTTTCTGACACCCCACTTATATAGCCCGTCGGACGCCCCGTCGGGCGCATTGCTGAGCAAAAAGTTTGTCTGGCTTGGAGTTGATGCGACTTTAAAAACAAAATCTTCGAGTGGCTTATGCAAAGACCTAAGTAGTTTATAACGAACTACAAAAAAAGAAAAGAAAAGAACGAGAACAGTCTTTATTTCTACTGATTGAATAATTTTCAGTTGCCTGATGGAGTTACTCACTAATTTAAGAATGTTGGTAATATTCTATTCGTATTGTGAATCTACCTAACCTTCCCGCCAATATTTGTTGCTACACACGTGCCGCTCAACAAAGTGAAAATGAAAGAAATGAAGAATTGAATTTCACCACTGTTTATAGGCAATCATACCACACGCTTTCAACAGCCGGGTTTTCTGTACACCGCCTGTTGCCACAAAATAAACTAAAGAGAGAATTTCTATGTTTTCTTTAGCGATTATTTGGGCTTCCGACAATTTGTACCGTTCAGTCTTTTGTGGGCGCTTGAAATTGCAAAACGTGTCGAGCTGAAAAAACAATATACAAAAGAAAATCAACAAATATCTATATAATCAATGTGTAGTCCCAGGACACTACGGCATCAGTTCCTGGGCAGTGCAAATTAAATGCATCATCAACGGTTCGGTGGTTCGGTTCGATGGTGTAAATTGGTGTATCAATCACACAAATTTTTAAAGTCGTGAATTCGATAAATGTGACAAGCTAGCTGAAAAATGCAATTTGCTGAATAGCAAACAGCTCTAAAATAAATTCTGCAAATGCCAGCGAAATCAAGTTTGTTTTGGTTTTTTAATTTGCGATAGGTTTAAACAAAAACACACAATAAATACTATATGCTTCGATAAACTAAATGCATGTGGCTAAATATAAACTGTCATATCGAATTGCTGGAATTTGCATTTTAATGAGTTTCAATTAAAATACTTGCTGGCTGGAATATCAGGCAGCATTTAACAGGCCATTCCAATTACGCAAACACAGCCACTGAAAGAGACGCAAGCATCAGGTGTGAAAGCGAGAGAGAGAGAGAGAGAGAGAAAGAGAGAGCGCGAACTAAGTCAATCAATTCAAACGGCAAACGAGGTAAGTTTGTTTAGCATAAAAAATTTATTAATTAGTAGATATTTTTGCGCATTGGCTAGAATTGGAGCGTGAAATACCAATATATGAATATATATGTATGACATCGCTAATTCACATTGAAATCATTGACTATACTTTCAAAACACCCACACACACACACGTATTTGTATTCAGATTTGGAGCTTAACGTTCATTGAATGCTTTTTATAGTAACAAAATTTTCAGCAATTTCTATAAATGCATATATTCAAATTCAGTAATTGCATAATTTTGCCAGAAATTGGCGAAATTGATTTTTATTATAGTTTTTGTGTTAGTTTACACTCTATTAAGTATACGCTACGTGGGTTTTGTGACCTTGCTGATGTCAATTTTATTGACAAGCGATGATATGATTTATTTAAGGAATATTAATAAGAAGAAGCTCTTTAATTGAATTGAGTTTATTTTTTACTTACTTACTTTTAATTTATTATTTATATTACCATAGTTATAATATTACATCTTATAACTCTAATATTAAACCTTAAACATGTTAAAAGCTTTACATTTTAAACATATTAATGTTAATTTGAATAATAAAGCAGTAGCGCAATAAGCTTTTTGTTGTTGGTGGGCTATTATCATTATGTATGTGCACACATTATGCATTATGCATGTATGTTAGAAAATATATATTTATTTAACAAATTACATAATTTGTGAACGTACTCCAAGTGCATAGCATGGTACTTAGTAAAGAGTTTAACATGTTTCAAGTTGTACCACATATTACCTGAAATCTAAGCCCAAGTCATGAACTTTGTGCACCTTATGCCGTAGAAGCAGTACTTATCATAAAAGGGCTTTTACTAATATGCTGTGAACAACAACAAACATGTACATTGAAGTTGCGTATCGAGTTGCCTTCAAAAGAGCTTGCTTGGCAAGCAATTCGAGGCGCCTTGACTTGTGTCCATTGAGCTCACATAATCGCACACAGACACAGACAAGCGACCAGAGATAGAGATAGAGACAGAGCTAAAGCCAATGGAGAAAGACAGCATTCATGTGGCTCTCTCTACGAAACGAAAGGCTCATGGTTTGCCCTGGGGTATCGCATTTTAATGACCCACTTTTGAGCTCAAGACTATTTAAGTTTCTGCTCGTATTGGTTTGTTCTAATTCTAAACTGTGTACAAATCCCAGGGCAGAGCAATTAGCACTGCAACAAATATATTGTCAAGGAAACTGAACTGAAAGAGTTGCCGAGTGCTTGAGGGGCTTCTTCACACACACACACACACAAACAATCGGCTGGGGTTGCCGCACTCAACAAATAGCAAAAGCATAGACACAAAACATAAAATGAAAATATATATCTATGCAACATAATGTTGCAAGCCAGTGAAAGTCATTACCCACGAGGTGAAATACAATTCTCAACTGTTGACAGCCCAAAGACAGAGGTAATAAATACAACAAAACACAATAGAATGCAGCAATTGCAAATAAATAAAAAATGAAAAATTAATGGAATTAACATGTCTGTGTGTGTGTGTGTGTGTGTGCGTGCGTGCAAAATTCAATTCAAGGCGTCACTTATATTCAGGGACAACCGAAGACAACACAACCAAAACAAAAGTGTTGACAATTTGGGGCACCTTGGCACAGCGTTGAATCGTTAGAAACGTTTAAAAGTTAAATGCAACGAAAACTTGGTCAAGGCAGCGAATTAAAAAATGTCCGTTATTATTATTTATTCTAGTATTTAACCTATTATTTACTGTGTACTTAAACTTTCCTCTTTAAATTTTAAGCATTTGCATACAATTATATTCATATGTTTATTGTTATGTAGAACATTTTTGCCTTGAGTCTATTAAATTACACAAGCACTTAAGCTGTAAATAAATTTGGTAAGAAAAATAATGTGGAAATGTTGCACGAACGAGAGCAATAATTATTAATTTATGTGTGTGTGTGTGTGAGTTTGTGTGCGACATATAATCTATGTGTTGTTACATGTGGTGTGTATGGGGTGTTCGTATAAATATGAATGCATAATTGGAACATAAAATTCCAAAAATATTTTACAACACACACACACACATAGAACATATTCCCGTGTCCAGAGTGTTCCATATGTATGGTTGGTTGGTGTTTTGTTCGCCCAGGCATTCATTGTCCTTTTATCCCATTTATTCATTTTAGCCACACACACACACGCAGAGAAAGGGACTTGAAGCAAAAGATGGACCTACGTATACGTAATCTAACACTGCCAACGTCAGCCGCAACAACAATTATGTTCTCGTCAACAGCAACAACAGCGACGGCCGCAGCAATGTCTAGTGCGACAGCAACAACAATATCACCAGCAACAATGGCGGCGGCAGCAGCAACAACAGCTGCAACAACAACAACATCAACATTTTTTACATACAGCATACCAGGCATGGACATTGCGCCAGGACCATTTATATTCACCTACGTTAGTGAATTTTTATCGCTTATCACGCCCGAAGAATTGCCGCTTGGTAAGTTCCAAGAGAAGAAGGGTCAGGGCTTCTTTGTGTATTTGTATGTGTATGTGTATGTGTATGTGTGCTTGTATGTGTGTGTAAAGCTTGGTGTTTGTTTTTGTGTGCTGCCTGCCAAAGAGCAAAAAGGACATGAATGTGGAAATGTGTGGCACGGTCTACACATTCATATCATTTACAAAATGGTTAACAACAACGGGCGGCCATTAGAAATTCCTCAAAAATGGTGAAGGTTCTTGAACGACAATTAAACAAATTTTTGCATATATTAGGACGTTTTTGTTGGAAGCAGTTTAAGCTAGAGATGGCAGTTGAAAGGGTAAAGGAGTACTAACTTTAACACATGAAAGGCGAGGGTATCAAGTAGGTTAAATTTAATAAATTACACTATTCCTTGTACTGTTCAATAGTGAAACATTCTGCAGGAATATGCAGGATATAACTTAGAGTACACGAAACATTATAATCAAACTAAACATTTACAAACTTTATAAATACTCTTTGGATATAACATATAGTCAGATTTCCTGTTAGTTTATTTTTATTCCTTTGTATTCCTGTACGGAAACTTCGTATTCACATCCTTTAGATTGTGAATGATTTCTATAGTCATGTCCAGCCTTCGATGTGTGTAAGCATTGTGAATGCCACACGCTGCTCGACATTGGATTAAATTATGACACTAAATTCAGTTGGCGTATTTTTTATGGGCCTCACTTTATACATACATTAAGCCGTGTACTACACGAATTTCCCCAATGCCAGCTCCTTGTCAAACATGCAAGTCATTGCGGAAAGCCAAGCAAAAACCATAAGAAAAAAAAACTACTTTAGTCGTTAAAGAATTAAAGCAAAGTAGGCCAACACTTAACAATGTAAATTATGAGTATATCAAAATTAATTTAACAATACCAAATAAAAAAGTAAATTAACTAGTTGAGGGACGAGGGTTGAGAAGAAGCCGATGTCAGATGTCCGATGAGCAAAAGCTGGCCAGCTTTATGAGGAAACATGGCACACAGGAGTCGGTAGCACGTCTATATCTCACGGCCAACAACTGGACACTGGATGAGGCCAGCCTCAAATATGAAGCAGACCAGGCAAATAATCAAACCATAAATACACAGGATTCATTTCATTTGTTGAGTCGCCAGACACACAACAGAGATGTGGAGTTGGATCAGACGCCTAGACGGCCACAAGCTGATGATGTCTCCACGCCAGCATTGACCACTGTCGATAGTGATCGCAGTTTGCGTGCTTGGGGCTATGGTGTAAGTTTGGGCAGTGCTCATCCGATAAATCCACCGCCGGCACGTGAAAATCCAGTGGATTCGGACTTGGAATCCGCAGAAGAGAACGTTGAGAATGTGGTTGTGTTGCATTTGTGGAGTGAGGGTTTCTCCCTGGGCGATGGCACCTTGCGTCTCTATGAGTTACCCGAGAACGAGCGATTTTTGCGTCGCATAATGCGCGGAGATTTTCCTACAGAGATGCAGGATACGCATGGCCGTCAAATCGAGCTAAGTGTGATGGATCACACGAACATCTCGTATCGAGAAATCTCTCGCAAACAATTTCTAGGCTTTGGTCGCTCCCTGGTCAGTGAGCCTTCCCATAAAAAGATGGAAACTCCTCCATCATCGGAGGAGGAGCTACAAAATTTATCACCGGAGGAACTGCAACAGCAGCAGGAGCAAAACGCTCAGCACTCGCTTCAACTGAATGAACGTGCTGCCATGACCACAATCCAGTTTCGTCTTGCTGATGGCAGTCGCATCGCCGCACAATTCAATACCACACATAATGTGGGTGATCTCTATAGATATGTGCGTTTGGCGAGGCCTCAATATGCCAGTGAGCAGTTTTTGCTTATGACATCATTTCCACGACACGAGCTCAATGAGACCGATACTAGACACTTGACTGCGTCTAATCTACTCAATGTGGTCGTCATTCAGCATATTCCGGAACGGGAAGATCCACCCCAACAAGTTCCTTAATGCTCTTCATAAATTTGTGTGTATTGAAAATAAATATTTTAAACTAACAACATCTTTCGGACTTATTTAGATATTTAATTGGGGTTTCTACTACCAAAATACATTTACTAATAATAATAATATTTTGCATATATATTTGTCAGATTCCATACGCGATGTACTACACAATAATGTTACGCTTATTGATTTTGCTGCCAATGTAAGTAAAAGATATTTTTCTATCTTTATGCCTTCTCTCAACGCTTTTTTTATTTATTAATTATTTTAGGCCATTAAAATTGAATCGGGTTTCATAGCGCTGATAAGCATATTTGCTATTTTGTCGCTGGTGCCGTTGATTGCCACCTGTGCGTGGTGCTGTGGACGTCGCACCACCCAAGATGAGGTGGATCTCATTCGCAATGCGGCTGTTCATATACGTGACGACACGTTGGAAGAGAATCTGCGATGTCGCAAAAGTGCTGGTCTCTTCACACTTTGGATTATCTTTATCCTGCTCACGTAAGTTGTGGCAAAAAAAAGTTGTGAGTTGCGAGCTTTGAAAGTTTCTTACTCAATTTGTTTGGGCACTTTGCAGGCTGAGCGATTTTAGCATATTTTATGCGAACAGTCGCTTGTCGGCTGGCATTGAGATGACGCCGGAGATGGTCAAGTCTGCCGTGCACGATGTGGAGGTCTTCTTAAAGGACACGCATCTACAAATCAAACACAAACTGGATAATGGCTTTCATGTTTCCGTTGAAAGGGTTGTCAAAGACTTGGAAGGTCAGTGGGTGGTGGCAACTACAACTACATACGAAAATACGGAAGAAAAAAACTTTTCCCTTTTTACTGCCAACTTTATGGTGCACACATTTTATAGTTTTCAAATTCATTGCTCGTATGGTTGAGTGTGTAATATTATATATGCTTTAAAAACTTTATGCATTGCATTGTGAGTTATTGCAGTGACTGTCTCTGTCTCTCTTTTATGTTCGTTTGCCTATTGTGTCCATAGTTCTAGTCAATTTACTGTCTGTTTCTTTTCTATTCCCAACAGACGTGGATATTCTCCTTGGCGAGCCAATTCAAGCGGAAATATCTGCACACACTGGCCTCGAGCTCGCATATGATTCATTGACAACACTTAGCCTGGGTAAGTCTTTTGGTTAAGTGCTCCATTGCGATTGTCTCTGCATCAATGCGTAACAACCAACAACTCGGACTTGACCCAAATGCCCATTGTGTTGTTTGGCAGCGTAATCCAGCGTCGGTATTTGCTTGGCAAGTGTGTTAGGTTTTTAAGCGGATTCCGAAAGGTGATTTATTTTATTGTGAAACTTTGATTCAAAAATTACAAACGTGTTAACTCTCGTTATAATGCCAAAAAGTTTGATTTAAACTGACTTTAGTGAAAACTAAGCTGCTGATGTCTTGAAATCTTCCCCTCAAAATCCATATTCTATAAGTGCTTTCATTGTCTTATCCACTTCCCAGCGAAGGCATCAATTTCAAAGCTCATATTAAGTTAAACTATCGACTTTCGGCAAATGCAAACAAATAACCGCATCATATGTCAATACAAATATTTACTGAAGTGCGTTGAAAGAGAAACCCGTTTGTTTGCTTCCAATTTTATTATGGCGATGCGAACGTTCAAATCGCAAACTCATAAGACATGTTACTATACTTTGCCATAGTTGCAAAGACTCAGGCTCAATCGTAAGACTGGCTGGCAGTTGAAATCCACATCCTGTGACAAGTTGACACAAGCACAGTGCAAGTGCCACGAGGACAACTGCATTATGTTTGCACACAATGTGTAATTTAGATCAGGACTCCCAAACTCCCAATCAACCTGCAACGCGACTCCTCGCCAGCCGCCAAATAAATATATATATATGTGCTACAATAATATTTTTCATTGGATTTTTGTCGCAGCGAACGCGGAGCTCATCTATCGCGTCCTCATGCTCCAGGAGACAGTTGGACGCGCCCTTAAGTTGTCGCAGGAGGCTGCCGCCCGCATGGAGGAGCTGCAGATACAGTTGTCTGTGCTGCAGCGCCAATGCACGTACAGGGATCGTCCGCTATGTGACACATTGCGTATACGCAGCTTTGAGGAGAACGGCGTTGTCGACGCATTAAAAACGGTGAGTCTTGGTCTTGGTCATTTGTTAGTTTAGCTGGTGTTGCTTTAAACTTTGAACATTGTATCCCATTTCGTTTGCCATTTGTCAGCTGCAAGAGGACCAGACCATCTTTCGCATGCGCTACTTGGGCGAAATTGAATTTGGTGCCACTGTCAAGAATCTAACATCGGAAGTCGGCGTCTCACGTTCCATTTTTAGCAATTTCCCGCAACAAGTTAAACTTGACACGGCATATGAACGCAACTGTAAGTTCTTTCTTTATCTCTCATTCCCTCTCTCCTTCCGCAGTCATAGCTCGAATAGCAGAATAATATGATAAATTGCACTGCAAGTACAAACAAGGAACAAGATTAATATATATATAGCAGTGCCAAAAAAATAAATAGAAAAAGATAGAAGGCTCTAGTCCCGACTTGAAGATACTCTGAGTAGTCAGTGCTTGAAACCGATTTCAATAAAAACAAATTTACAGATTTTCATTATTTAATATATTGTTTCAAAGGTCTTTTGCAAGTTTTCCAAATTCAAGATTTTATTCTTATCGATAACCTGCCGAAAGACGTTATCGATAACAATGGGCAGAGCTATCGTTGTTATCGGGGAAGAGTTATCGTTTCTATCGAAAACGTCTTTACACATATCAAGATCATGATCAAGTATTTATATACTTTACGGGGTCAGAAATGCTTCCTTCAGTCTGTAACATACTTTTACACAAAACCATTATACCCTTTTTACCCATTATCCATGGGTTCAAGCTATCAAAATGTTGACCTGGATGGGCTTAGCCCGAAAATGTAATAGGAAATTATAACTCTACTTCGTTATCCTCAAAACATTTGTCCATGCGATTTTGCTATTCATTAACCTTAATGCTATAAATCCTACAAAAGCTCTCTCTCAATTCCTTATCCTTTTAAGTCCTAAATCCCTTCTATGCTCCAGTTGTCTTCACTGTTTGAGCACAAAACTCATTTATGGTTCTCAATTTAAATGTACAATTCAATCAAAACCACACATGTCAGCTTCATGTTTTCGGCTATTCAATTTCCCGTAACATACAAAGAGACTAAGAGATGGAGAGAATGTGTCTTTGGGGGATGTGGCTTAACTTGTGCAAGTTTAACACAATATTAATTATTGTCACCTGTGCGACACAAGACACTAATTGAATTGCTTGCCAAACTTCTCTCGCCATCAGACACGTTAGAGCAGTTGGCCAGCATCCGACATAGAACAACGGCAAATGCACAGATGCTCACATCGACAATAAATGCGTTGCTGCAGCGATTGCAGCGTATGTGGCCAGCATTGGAGCCGACGTACAATGAGATCAAAGAATGGGCAAAGACATACTGGAGCATTGGTTGGATAGCAGCGATGTTGATCGTTTGGGTATTGCTCTTCATGATGATGTCCTACTGCTGTTTCTTGTGTGAATCGAATGTGAAATCTGGAGTGGTGTTCCTTATAGCCGTATTGATCATATGCCTAGGCAGCATTTGTTTAACCTTTTATGGCGTTGTCTCGTTGACTGTTGGCGGCAACACTGAAGTCTTTCTCTGTCGCTCCCTGAATGACAATAACTTTGAGATGCTGGATAAGCTATTCGATAAGCCGGGCTATATCTATGCCCAGGAGCCACAAACGGGCATCATTGGCGAGCTACTGCGTCCCGCTGGCGTTAATCGTTCCGTGGTGAATGTCAGTCTGGGCACCGCGCTCAGGTGAGTTTATTGCCATAAATTATATCTTACCTGTTGCTCACTAATACATATTAACTAAGACTTCCCAGAAAGAGAGAGAGAGAGAGATATTACCCAGTAACAAAGTCCAACAAGTAACGAATTTTGTTATCCAATTACTTTGATACTGTACGTGCCTGTAATTTTGATAGCCCTCAAACGCTCAACCTGCCTTCTCTGTTGTCCAACTTTAATCAACTGTCAAACTGTGTTCCCGACTAATATCGGATCTTCAAGAAAAGTAAAGTAAAGGAAAGGCTCTTTAAAAACATTAATTTAATTTTTTTTCTTTGATATTTCAAAAAGAATTTTTTTTAATTTTATGCTATCCGTTTTATAAAGAAAAAAGGCCCAAATTTTAACAATAATTAAGACTTATTACTGAACAATCCTAAATAAAAACAAATGCAATAAAAAAAATATATAAATACTGAAATAATGCTTTTAAAGTTAAATTTATTATTTGAATAATTAAAAAAAAAATATTTAAAGTAGTGTGTCATAGCAAAAAGTACTTAAATAGCAACAAAAAAACTTAATCCGTGAACATTTGTCAAGTTTTTATGTCTTTTATATGATCCCTTAAAAAATCCAGCCTTACTTTTATTATTGTGTCCAATTTTAAGTAACAGGAAGTTAATCAAAACTAACATAATATAGTTAATAGTTGAATGCACTCGCTATTTTTGTTGCCAACTTTTACCACCAGACCAAACTTGCCCTGTGTTAACCCTGTGTGTCAATCCAGAAACGTGTCTATCGACTCTCGCCAGTTCACTTGTAAGCCACATTTGATTACCCAGAACTTTGCTTGAACAAAAGTTCCTTACCCCACAACACAACCGCACAAGAAACAGTTAGAAAGCACTATCACAAGTTTGCACTTGGCGAACTCCTCGACCGCAAGTAGTCGAGTCGAGATGACCAGCAATCAAATGTTCGTCACTGTCGTAACAATTATTATTCAAACCGCATAGTGCACAGTTGACCGGGCAATCGGGACGAGTACCGAAATTTTAGATATGTTTAGATTTCTGTACGAAGGGCTAACTAAGCCGCAAAGTTTTGAAAGCCCAGTGAAATTTGCTAGCTGCCGCCGCAGGCCACTTAATTTTACGCAGAAAATTCTAATGCAAAAAAGCACACACACTTACGCACACATACACGTACGTGTGTGTGTGTGTGTGTGTATTGAGATGTAACAAAACTTCCACCACCCTTGTAGCCACAAATTTTAAGCCCAATTCCAATTATCTGCACAGATAGAAATGCGCATGCATGTCACCGATGCAGAATATGCATGACCGCATACACCCACCCTAGCCACCCCCACCCCCCCTGCACCATTACATGCCAGCTAACTGACTGCCTGTCTGAATGTGTGTCTGTTTGTGCCTGTGCGTGTGTGTGTGTGTGGCTGGTTTTTGGGTTAAAGTAGCTACCGAATATCTAAACGAAAGCACATTGCAAGCTGGCAAGCAAGTTTGCAAGCAAAAGTAAAGCAAAATATCTTTTGATATCCGCACACAACTCTCTAACACTTGCAACACATTTACTCACTTCACACATGTACACACACATGTCGTATACGCATTATACAGGGGCTGCGAACAAAATCAAGCATCGTACAATGTCTTTCAATTGGATGCGTTCGTTAATACCACCAAAATAGCTGATTTGAAACAATTCCCAAAAGTCTCAACGGCCATCGATGCGATTGCGGTATCGGAACGCACATTCCTCTCGCTAACGCAGTCAATTCAGCACATTTTAGAGAATATGCTGCAAACATCCGCATTCAATTTGACCACATACCGCAATAGCGTCGGTGCACCCACACCCGAAAAGGATTTGGCCACATTCATCGATCAAATGCAACGCGTCGCTTTACAGGTGAGTCAACAACATAACAAACAAGCTTTAAAAACAACAAATGCAACAAATTCACGAACAGAATCAAACACAAATTGAACAGACCAATAAACGTTTCCAACATTCTATCTATGTTTGGCTAACAAGTTGTGCTATTTATAGAATAAATAATTTGATTTTTGATTAAGATAATAGAGCTTTAGATTGTTCAATATAAAAATGGTGGTAAGAGTAAGATACAAATTAAATAAAAGACTAAAACAGTTAAGACGGTTAATGAAGATTTGGGTTTATTCCAAATTATTTATATTTTCAAGAGAAAATATTAATACTCTTCTTTAAATAGCTACTAAGAACTTCTAACAAATTTTTCCGTTTCTTCCTTACCCAAACACAAACCGAATTCGAGTCCCAATTTAGATTCAGGACGTTGCTACTTCATCTCGGATGACAACATTGGGCAGTCGATCGAAACGTTTGCAAGCAGCCATTTTGCAGCCGCTAGAGAACTTACAGAATGAGATACTCTACCATTTGACGGCATTGGAACTGCAACGAGGTCCCTGGGCAAAGCAGGTCAATCAGACACTTAATCATTTGAAGAGCATCCAGGGCTATTTGGAGAACAAGGCTGGTGAGATCTGTCACAATCTGACGCGCGTCTACACGGAGCGGTGAGTACCGCATGCGCTCTTAACTAACCCAATTTCATACATATGGATGCAACATGCAACAAATTACCGGTCTTAATTGCACTGAAAACTGAGTGATTTTCTATGCTGCAATCACAGCCTTGCAACAACATTCGTTACGTCTCGCCTGTGGGTAACCAAAGAGTCCATCTTGTCCAGTTATCTGTCGTTGTGTCTGTTTGTTTTATTGTTGTTTTGTGCTTTGTTGCTCTTTTCGGAAACAAACGAGACATCGAGCAAACAACCTCATCCTTAACTCAGCTTGACCAGGGGCATTGTTCATTGTACATCGCTTTTGCTGTTTTATCAGATAATTGAAAGTCGTAATCGTTTGATTAAGTTTGCCAAGTGTCATGATTGCATTTCTCGTTTTTGTTTCGCTCTCTATCTCCCTCAATGTGTTTGTGTATTGGTTTTTTGAAGTGTCTGAAGGACGACTCGAAACTGAAGAACAACTTGAAATATGGTTAGATAAATTGCATGCAAGTTGCAATTGTTGAAAGCTGGCATTTAGCCTTTTGGTTTGCAGCAGGAATTCACTTAACAATAAGCAGACAAGGAATAAGTCGGAATGCTCAACTCAATCATTAAATCTTGTTTATTCTCCCCAGCCTCAAGAACTATTTGACCAGCAGTCGGGCCACCATGGAATCCCAACTGGGTGATACCACCACCAAATGTCGTCCATTCTACGATACTTTTGATGCTAGTCGCATATTTCTATGTCGCAATCTAGTGGACTTTATCAATGGATTGTGGTTCTTTATATTCCTAACGCTGCTCCTCTGGGCAATTGGCACGCCAGTAGGTCTCAATCTAATCACCATACAGACACGTCTCAATGCCATGCAGCTGGCCCAGACACGCAACAAGAACAAACCGCGACGCAGCAATCAAAGTGATCGTAGCGATCGATCCAACGAACGAAGCCGACGAAGTGACGACAGTCGTGGACGCCAGAAACAACGCACGACCAGCTCAGCGAAGAGGGAACAGGAGAGGGATCGCAGCACGAGCAGCACAGCTAGAGCCAGAACCACCAGACCGCCACTGTGAGTAGATGACGAAAAGAGATGAAGTTGATAGATGATCAGCTTATGACCTTTATATTAATACCTAACTATAAATGTGGTTCCAAATTCATTTCACTTCTATAAATTCGTGAAAACTGAATCGAGCTTAGTAAGAGTGCGATCTAATGTAAGTTCTCCACTAACAGACGACGCACTGCCACCGAAGAAACCCTAGACCTAAATGATGATGACTCAACGCCAACCAGGCAACAGCAGGCACAACAGCCTCAACAGCAGCATCAACGACGTCAGGAGTCCGAGCAGCGTGAGTTGGAGCGTGAGCGTGTGCGTGATCGTGATCGGGAACGTGATACACGTAGTCGTGAGCGTGAGCTGAGCCGCGGACGCGAAATGGCTACCATTAATACACCAGTACGCAGTCGCCCGCAGCTGTAAGTAGATCAAAGATCAAACAATCGTCATACATTTAGCTCACCAGCTTTTCTCAATCGCTCATTCACACATTTTGACATTCACATGTGAACGTGAGTGTGCAGGCAACGTGACGATGACAATTGGGGCTCATCCAGTGCGGCCAGTCGTGCCAACTCCAATGAGCGCGACAGCAGTCAGTCTAGAAAGCTTGTCAACACTTGGCAGTCCCGCAATAAGATCAAGCCACCGCTGTAAGTTAATGCCGCAACCCCCGAAGCTATCCCTTCCTGATATCACTCTGTTGTTGTTGGGTTAGTAAACGGCATAGCACTGAGTCGTTTGACTTTGGGGATGAAGAACAACAGCAGGATAATGGCTGGCGATCAAAGGCCAGCGCCAGTCCCGACCAACCAATCAGCCGTCAACCGGATAATCGTCGACAGCAACAACAATCGGATAATCGCAATCAACTGCGTGCTATACCAAAGTTGTAAGTGTGTGTGTGCGTCTGTTTCACCCCCTTTTTAGCCCATCCATCCAAGTAAGTGACTCACACACATTTCTCCATTCAAGACGTGTGGATAGATCTGGCAGCGAACTGATTCGTCGTCCGGTTACGCCCGTATTGACCGTCAATCCGGATGTACCCGCTGCCGTGCCCATGCCTCGAACGCCCATGCGTTTGAGGAGCAAAGTGTCATTAACTGCCCGAGCCGTGCAGGATATTATCAATAAGCGGAGTCAGCGTCTGTGAGTTGACTTGCCGAAGACTGCAAAGAAGAGCTTTCAGTGAAATCAAGCTCCTAAAGCACTTTTAAGCACAACCTAAAAACTCTTTAAAGCTTTCTTCTTACCAAATTTTCTTAAATCTCACCCTTTTATATTTTAAAGTGACAGACCTTTTCTAATTTTCACCTTTCACCATTTAAAGCGCTTTCATTTTAAAAACCTTTTCTTCCTCAAGCTTAAGTATTGCTTTCCCTGGCACTTAATCAGAACATACCTTTGTAAAAGCTCTAAGAAAAGCTCATATGAAGAATTATTGAACCTAAAACTTCCTCTTTCACAGCCAACGTTCTGGTACCGATGAATTTGATATAGATGAGAGCGATATGTATGGTTCTGGAGCACATTTGGACGCTAACGCTTTGGAGGCGTAAGAAATACAATATTCAACGCTCTAAGAATCTAATTCGAAATTCTAATTCTTTCGTTTTCAGTGCCCGTCGCACTCCGCCACGAGGCGCACCGCCACCACCGCCACCGCCCGCAGCTGGGATGAACAGGTTCTATCAACGTTATTGAAACATTATGTCGAATGAGCTTTTGTTTTTTGTTCAGTTCGTTCCATTTGATTATGCATATTTTTGTTTTGTAATCGAATACTTGACAATGAGTACCAATCGAAAAAAAAACCACACAAATTCTTATGTGTTCACAGCGACAAAGACTATATATTCTGAACTTACCCTTTTATCTTTTCGCACCGCCAACCGACAACCCACGACAAATGGCATATGATACCCGATTGAAACGCAGAATCAATCGCGAGCGGAGCGTGCGTTGGACCGCTGGGGAGGAGGAGGATGAATTGGTTTTCGAGGATGTTGACTTACCGAAACCAAAACCGAAATCGAAACCGAAACCTAGGCCGTAATATCCAGTAAACCTTTAGTGTTATTTTTTTTTGTATTTGGCATATTTAATTTAATAGTTTGTAAGTTCAATGTAGTCTAGTTCAACAATTCAATATCTATTAAGCATTTAAGGTTGCAATCAATCACAAAATAAATAATAGATCCATCAATTACTAAATAATACATGAAATGGTTCAATAAACCCTTAAGAACCCTTTCAGTTTAGCGTTCACTTTCCCAATAATTTTAAGATTGATTTTGAGTAGTTATCTTGGTTTATTTAATTGTCAGTGGTTCGGAATGAGGTAGGTAAAGGATGGAAGATGGCATTTTTCTTCGTTTACTTCTTCTTCAGGAAAGGGCTGATAACAGCTGGTGCAGCATAGGTGGCAACCGGTGCGGCATAAGCTGGAGCAGCAGCATAGGTGGCAACAGGCGCGCTATACACGGATGCAGTGTAGGCGGGAGCAGCGGCGGCATAAGTGGAGTAAGCAGCGGGCACAGCATGAGCCGAGTATGTGGTCACTGGAGCAGCTGCAGCATAGGTGGCAGCATACGATGGTGCTGCGGCATAGGTGGCAGCATACGACGGAGCTGCGGCATAGGTGGCTGCATACGACGGAGCTGCGGCATATGTGGCAGCATACGATGGTGCTGCGGCATAGGTGGTATAACCAGGAGCAGCGGCATACGTCAAAGGTGAGGCGATGTAGCCAGCCTGGGCGGCAGCCACGCAGAGAGCGACGAAGCAGATGAGGAACTGCAAGTTAAGACGAGGATTAGAACAAACTAAAGGCTCTGTACAAGATCCTTGCAACTTACTTTCATGTTGTTAATGTTGGTTGAATTGTCAGCGACTGATGCTTTTGGCCAATTATCCGAATGGTTTTATAGCCAATTGCTGGTACAGCCTACAACAAACTCAAACAAGTTTATGGCTTAAGCTGCAGAACCCAAAAGTAAATTAGAACACAATGCGCAACGTGAAATTTTTTGCTTGGTAACGTTCAGTGAACGCGGATGCCGCACCTTGAGTTGAGTACAGGTACAAGAACGATTGGGCCAAATGTTTGTTGCGCCGTGTCAAATGGATTATCAACGTATTTTCCATTTCATGTTGCCAATTTGGGCGACAATTCAATACTTATAATTAAATCATATCAGCATTTGTTTGACCAACAAGTAAAAAGTTTAACAACTTGCCAATAATGATCAGGTTTTTTTTTGTCAAGCGAATTTTTGATCTATTGACGTATGGCTTAAGAAAAGGAAGGAAAAAAAATTGTGCAAGTTCTTTGGCATACTTTTTCTTGATTTAAATGTCTTTGGTCTTTAAGCTGCCCTTTTATGACTCAGCTTAAATATTTTTTAGAACTATTTGGAATCTTATCTTTAGGCGGATGTCATATCAAATTCATATTTAATGCTTTAAGAATATTTATTAAAACATACTTATTCATATCAAATTCATATTTAATGCTTTAAGAATATTTATTAAAACATACTTAATATGTTATATTTATATATTTTACATTGTGTTTAAAAGTTTTTAGGAATGCAGCAAACTTAGTTTTAATTTTTAAATGTGAAAAGCTTTAATGAAGCTTGAACTTAATAATGCATTCATATTTTATAAGGTCTTATGTTCAGATAAACATAAATTTAAAATATAAAATGATTTTATTATGAGCATTGATACATATAGTATAGTAAATATTGATAAGCTGGAATGTTAATATTATTTATAGATCAAATATTGTGCATAATGAAAAGAGAGATGGACTTTTGACTAGAGCTTTGCAATTATTTCATGCCAACAACTGATTGATATAATGCTTAGCTTAATCTTTGGTATAAGACACACATTGGACAGGAAACTGAAGTAGATCCGATTACGCTGAGGATTCGGGCAGCGGTGTCGCTGGCGCAGTGTCCAGATCAAGCGTGTGAGTAGTTGTCTCTCTTTTTGATTGCCTCCTTCGTCGCACATCAATCTCATAGAGCGCGAGTCCGAACTGATGCACGAACGAGCTAAACTGGCGACTCACGTAGGCAAAACTTAGCGTTGGCGGCTGCTCCACGGCACAAGTACCACGCAAATCATCATGCGTCCAATGCGGTGCATCCACATCGCAAGGATGGCGACCCTGCAAGCGTGGAAACGCTTCTGTAGACAGATGTGGATAGAATACGGAGACGAGTTCAAAGTTTAGATAGCTGCTGGCATTCGAACGTTCTAGTGCCTCATGGAGTTCAGCACTTAGAGATGCTGGTATGGCCAGATACATCTTGTAACGCAATCGTTTCACACCATTCCGTTTCAGTTCACAACTGGCTAAAATAAGTTTCACTTTGTTCATTAGACTATCCAGTGCGAGTCCACCATAATCGTATAGATAAAAGTCACGTTGTCGTCGATGGCGTTGATGTGTCTTTGGGTTAAAGAGCTGCAGACGCGAACTGGGCACATTGACCAAATGCAGCGGCAGGCTGTATGTGTGCGAGGTGAGTAAGTGGACATGGGTAGCTGCTGGCTTGGTGGCCACCACATGTGACATGCGCTGTGCCAGCGGAAAGATGCCAGCCTGATGAATGAAGCCGAAGAAGAGCGTCAGCAACACATTGGAAACATACCAAATCCGTAGCAGATGTGGCGCGGAGACTTTGCAGCACAGCAGCTTCTTGTAGAACCATATCAGTAGAGGATGTTGTGTCTGAAACGGATATACTCGTGCGAATCCTGTTATCAACTTTGGTGCATGCAGCAGCAGTATGGGGAATGTGAGTGGCAGCAAAAAACGCGCCTCCTGATGATTGATCAGTGATAGGAAGAATAGTGGCACAAAGATCGCACCGGACATCAGTGAGACGATGCTTTGAAATCTGGGCAACAGTTGGTATTCGGCGCAAAAGAAGCGTAGCAGGAGCTGAGCAAATGCACCCAATGAGGCGAGACCCAGGACATTAAAGAGCAGCGGCACATTGATGAGTAAATGAACATAGCAAGGATGAACGCCATGCGATGCTGTCTGTGCCGAGTCCAGATTATATTTGATAAAGTTCCACGGTGTAAACAAAAAGTTATCGATGCCCAGTTGGAGCATGTGCAGCTCTCCCACCGTCAAGTGCTGATAGTACAGTGAATCACAGAATATGAAGACAAGTAGAGCTGGCAATGCGCACAAACAGAAGATTCCAATGCGCAGATTAAAATCACGAAACGTGACGCTCCTTGTGCCCATGCCACGCAGCAGCCAAAAGAAGACCATGGGTGCACCAAATACCAGGAATGTGGGTCGATTAAAGACACCCGCCACACATATAGTGGACATGGCGAACACATGTTGTAAGTTGTGCGGTGGCAATGCATTCTTCAGCTTCCAAATTTTTACCCGTTCACTTATCGAGGCAGCCAGCTCATATTTTTTCTCCAGAAATTCCTTTTTGTAGACGACAGTATTTGTTTTAAGCATGCATTCGCATACGAGGCAGTGCAGCCAGGAGCACATGGCCAGTTCCAGCGTGTTGGAGAATGTGCGCGTGCCAAAGACGAGTAATACCCAACAGCTGCCCATCGCTAGCAGTCGAATCTCATGACGTATTCCATACAGCCGGCAAATGCGATACATACAATAATCGTTGCTATATGAGATCAGTGTGTAGATGAGGCGTGGGAATACCAAAAAGGCATAGCTATTGATCATCTCCAGATGCCAATACTCCCGTGCATACAATGCCATAAACTCATAGAAGCTCCAGGGCACACGAAGCAGGGCCCAAGGCAATGTTATGCTCCTCACCGGCATTGTGTTATTAAACTCCCAGGTGCGCGTGTGCTCCAAACGAAAGTGATCGCCTAGAGTGAGTTAAGAGAATTCGCTTGAGTACGATTTTTTTTTTGAGCATTTACCACTTACCCGTCATCACCTCAACGCTCTGGAAAAACTCATCGGGGTGCACGTAACCCAATTGGGGAACAAATACCAGAACTAGGCGCAGTGCGGCAAAGAAGAAATATGTGCTGAGGTAGCGGTCAGCGGGACTCCGTTGTTCCCACAACTGGGAAAAGTGGCGCGTAATGCGCATTATTGCAAATAATCAATTGAAACTAAACTAAGCCAACATGTTCTGTTGGTTTATTGGTTTGTTTACAAAATACAGCTACATAAGTTCGACAGTCTGGCAACATTACAATGCTATTTAGACGATACATCGTTCAACCCTATGAACTGTAATACTCATATAATACTGTTAACAGTTTGAGAGTCACAGCTTGCAGCCATGGCGCGAACATTTGGATAGCTATTCGAAATGTTATACTTAAAATAAAACTGTAATGTTAAACGGTTTGATTGTTACTGTATGGCAACAGCGCCTAGGCGGATAAATAATAGCTTAAAGGCAAGAAAAAATAAGCGACTTAAGATCATTTCGCACACAATCTGTAAATTTTATGCAGTTGCAGTTGAAACTCGTGTGTGAACGTACTACTTGCACGGCAATTAGCTGTTAGCATACTAATTGCGTTTGCATCTAATTACAATAACTAAAGCAGATGTGATTGTTGTTGTTGTTGATGATGCTGCGTCTCTCTGCGTGAGCCACCTTCGAGCCGATGACGTATGTAAGTTGTTTGTGGTCGTGGGCGCGCTGGCTAGGAAATTCAAATATCCGATTACATTTATATAAGTTTCGGGGAGTGTAATAGCGCATAAATGTACAGACACACGATGACGCGGCACCAATTGGCATTAATAGAATCAAATATGTGTAGACTTTAAGCCGCTTCTAATGCCCATTGACAGACGCGCCCACAACAAGAAACAGCAACAACAACCAAAACACAACAACAACAACAAGAAAACAAAGTCCTCAGCCACGCTCTTAATCATGATCGCTGACAAAAGCTCAACGATGTGCCTTAGGCTCTTAGCAGATTGAGAGCGAGAGAGAGAGAGAGAGCGCGAGATCGCCAAATTTGCAAATTTCACCTACCTCAACCATATAAAACGTGAGCAGCGCAAGGCGCGCACAATCAGTCTCCAACTGTTGCCGTTACCCCGCAGTTGTCGTCGCTCGTCGCTCGTTGCCCATAACTCAATTGTAATTAAACTGATTTGTTTGACTTGAATAATTTATGAAGCAGCTGCATCTGCTCACTAAGTGTATACAGTTGAAAATTCAAACTATATTAAATGATCTATACGCAAAAAAGAATCAAAACTATGCGAAAACAGCTAATCGGTAAAAATAACTGTTTATTTCGCTTCCTAGTGTAATGTGAAGTGTTTTGTGTGTGTGTTTGTGAATGTAATAAGTAAAATAGTTTAAACATGTATTTAACAAATATACAAAACATAATACTGTTGTGGAAATAAATCATAACTGTAGGTTAGTACGAATTTGTTACACAAAAGCCATTTTCGAACTCGCAAATTGTCTGTTCGAATCGCACACATGCACCGCACCGCACCCTTGGCCCACCACCAACACCTTTAACTAGCCTCTTTTTCAATTCAATCAACTTTTGCAAGCAAGCAACAGTTTGTCGCCAATTCACCAACACCCGACCCCCCACCCCGCACATTTCTTCAACCGTGACACGAGCGAACAAACGAAAAACACACGAAGGATAAATAACAGTTCGGCTTCGGTGTTCGTCCTGTTGAAGAGTATAAAAAGAGGCGCGTTACACGCATTGGCAGCAGTTGCCGTCAGGAAGCGGCGCGCGCCACTCAAAACAAATTTCAATAAACAAGTGAAAAATACATTTTTAATTATAAAGTGAAGAGAAACCTTTTTGTTGTGATTTTCATTATGTAAGATTTTTATTGTGTTAAACAAAAACGAATAGAAGTTTCTTAAATAAACGTAAGTGAAGAAAAACATAATTTTAAAATGTTTTTAATGATTCTCATTCTTAATATTCCGCATATATTATAAAATATTTTCTTTTTTAAAAACATTCTTATACATTTTTATTGAATTTTGTATTTTTAGCTGCTTAAAATAATTTTATTAATACTTTAAGTATACGAATAAGCTTTTAGTATTTGAATTTTGAACACAACTCAGAGCAGTTGCTTGAAAGCTTGACTTTTGTTTAGTATTTAGTATTTTTGTTGAATTAGCATAAGCAATTAAATTGCAATTCTCACGTGCCATTTGTTTGCCTTTCCTTATCTTTGCTTTGAGTGCCTTTTAATTATATCGAATTCTGTTCGCTGTGCTGTTTCCTCTTATCAGAATATTTTGTATGAAGCCCCAGCTTCACATGTACAAAGCAAAACATGTTTTATTTTCATATGTGTGTGTGTGCGTGTGTTGTGTTGAGAATGCGACAGGTGCAAAAACATTCGTAACATTAAATAGTAATTAAAAACGATAGATATTTGTCATTTATATGCAAATGCCAAACAATAACTAAGCAATGAATTCAAATCTTTAATACAACTGTATTAAATTGTATCCTATGCAAACAATCCAACAGGTATATCTTATTTGCTCTCAGCAAATTTCAATCCAAAATGAATATTAAAGCACTCAAACCATTTTTAAGCTTTGCCGTCGGCAACATAACTGTAACTGTTACTGATAACAGTTTACATAAATCGCATACAAATACCAATATGCATATGTAAGTTTTAACAACATTGACATTGAACATCGTCAATTTTGGTCAGCGATGCGCACGGTCCGAAACGCACGGTCCAAACGCCCAATATCTGGCCAATCGCTGGGCCATAGATTACCAAGCCAGAGGACACCTCAGGGAAACCAATGCGTTGTCCGCAAGTAAATGCATGTGCGTATGTCTATATGTATGTATATTTACATATGTGTGTGTGTGTGTGTGTGTGTGCGCGCGCTGTGTCCGTAGGGGCAGCCAGTAAGAGCCCATAAAGTAATTGCTTCGAATGCAGCGAACTAGAAAATTTCCAAAATATATTTAACTCCAAACTTAAATTGCATGACAACATTCGAAATCGTCATCAGATGAAGATTTTAAAATAAAATGATTTTATTAAGTCATAATTCAAGTAACTATTTTAGACATAAAAGAAAACTTTAAGTACAAAAACTCAACATGGTAAAAATATTTCATAAAGTATCAATTTTTATTTGAAACATTTCAAAACAATTTTTTACAAGTATTTATTTTAGATTGTAAGCTAAGACAACCGGGAAAAATAAATTAATATAAAAATTATAATATAAAAATATAAAAAAGTAAAAAATATTTCATAAAAAATTAAATTACATTTTAAACAGCTCTTCAAAACAATTTTCATAACTATTTAGTTATCAAAATTGCTCTTAAATAAACCAAACGATCTATAAAATAGATTTTTAACGATTTTTAGAACAGTTCTTCAAGGAATTTTTGATAAAATCCTTAAATGGCGCAGTTAAATAAAAATCAAATGACATTTGGTAACGTTTTGGTAAAAATATAATAAAATCAAGTTTATCTAAGTTTACCACTCATTATATATATAAATTTGTTTAATGCCTTATTCTTAATCTCTTTCTATATCTTTCTATTTATCTTTAAATATTATTCGATTTTCATGATTTTTATACCTTATTGAATAACCCTAATATTAGCTCTTACCTTTGAATATGAAATTTTGAGCATGTATGCGTTACGCATGCATATATATAACACAGCACACTCGCACATACATACATATGTTGCACATGCCACTGAAAATATGTGCATGTGTAGGTGTGTGTGTGCGGTTGAACATCATTGGGGTGGAGCGTTATTAGTCGTGCATCCATCCATTGAAGTAATCCTTAAACCGCTTTCAGTTAATGGCAATCGCGATTGCAGTTTCAAGGTCAGCTGCACCACCACCACAACCGCCACCGACGCCACAGCAACCGCCTCACCTCCTCCACCTCCTCCTTGTCGCCCAGTTTGTCAGCGATGTGCCGGCCAATATGTAAACACTGATAGCAAAATGCAATATTCAATGCAGCACAGCGAACGCTAAAAACGGAGGGTAGGCAAAAAGCAGTTAAGACAGGTATCTGTGTGTGTGTGTGTGTGTACGGGAGTGTGGAAGAGTGCGATTGAGAGAGAAAGAGAGTGGCGGAACAGGGCAGTGCGGCAGTCCGGCCGGCGCAGCTAGTGCCCCGATCGGCATACACGGCCACGCCCATGCCAAAGCCAAAGCCAAAGCCATCGACACCAACAAACGCAGAATTTACCGAGTTACTTAGGCTCAACATGGATCGCAGTAGCAAGAGCAACAGCACTGAGTTCGCACACAATGCGGCGACAATGAGTGCGGCAACGGCAACGGCCACTGCACCATGGGGCAACAACAAGGAATCACCAAACAATGAGGATGACTCCAACGAGGATGATGGCGATAATGCAACACCGGCCAAAGTCACCGATCCATTAGCGCCGCGTCTCGCCAACAATGAGGTAAGATTCCATTTCGAATGCCTATTATATATATTCATGATCTAAATCATAGTTCCTCATTCCTTGCTTAACTTATTTGTTTTTGCAGCGCGTTTTGGTTGTTTCGGTGTCGGATCGTCCTCGCGAAACTTGGGGCCAAAAGGCCGAGTTTTTGTTGGCCGTCATTGGTTTTGCCGTCGATTTGGGTAACGTTTGGCGTTTTCCCTACATCTGCTATCAAAATGGCGGCGGTGCCTTTTTGGTGCCCTATTGCGTTTTCTTGATATTTGGCGGTCTGCCATTGTTTTACATGGAGCTCGCTTTGGGCCAGTTTCATCGATGCGGTTGTATTAGCATCTGGAAGCGCATCTGTCCAGCTCTTAAAGGTAATTGAATACAGATTTCTAACAGCTAAGCTTCAAAGTGTTTTTCAGATCTTAAGCTCATTATTATTATGTATCAAAAAATCTGTTTTCAATGCAGCAATTTCGATTTAACACGCCCTAAAGCAAGCTTTACCTTATGTGTTTAATGTGTATATCGAGAGCTTCATTAAATAAATGAATCACAAATATTGAATTTGGAGACATGAAAATGAAATTGCATATTGAAGTCTATTAAGCAGCCAATAAACGTTCAATTTCAAGTGTTTGCACATTTAAAATGCCTACAGCAAAATTAATTTTAATAGCTTTAATATTACGTATACGCACCATGTACGATACACACAATTTTTTTTGCCGATGCTTGGACTGTGATAAGCAGTTACTGTTAATGTTACTGTTACAGTTACTTTACGGCTATTTGGGGCACCCGCAGGCTGCTTGCAACACATGCCACTCATTTTTCAGCTGCTGTTGACATTATCAAAAAAGGGACACAGTTTCAGTGCTTTTGAAACTGATAAGGCTCGAAGAGAAAGAGAAAGTCTCTGCCGGAGACTGAATGTCATGTTGTTGCAACAATTTATGCCGCATTCAAGTTAAATTATACATTTGAATAGCGCACAAATCGCATTCGCAGCTCCATAATTAAGTTGTTGACGAACGGCAAATTGACTTATCTCGATAAACAAACAAGCTGTAGAAAGTTTTAGCGTATCAAGTTAATAATTTCATTAAGTAACGAAAATAAAATGGGGCCCATTCAAATGGATTTTGCTTCTTCTCAGTTAGTACTATGTAAGTTCATTTATTCTGTGGCTGACTCTCGCTTTAAACTTCCACCTAACTTTTATTCTTGCTGACTCACAATGTGTCCGTGTGTGTGTGTGTTTTGAATAGCTTCCTGCGTGCCCCTGCCAAAGCTGAATGGCAAACATCACTTTGTGGCCGCCCCATCGTTTGTTCAACAAGTGTTTGCTTGGCAGAAAAAAAGGAAAAAGAAAACCTTTTGCGCCAACTTTCTGCCAGGCGATTAAAACTCAACTCAAACGAATGTAAAGGCAAATAAAACTATCAATAGAAAAGCATTTCAGTTTACTTTAAAGACTGCTTGACTTGTGGATGCCCAGTAGTTAGCTCTTAAGTAGGCCAATCTACCCAAAACAATCGAATCGAATTTGGTATGGTATCTGCCATAACTTTGCCCGATCTAAACCCTTAAAAAGTGTTTACGTTTAAAACTCCCTATTGATATGCCAACAGGGTATAAGCATAGCATAGTAAAGAATACTTGTGGCAGCGTTTAGCGAAAGAAAAGCAGAATAGCAAACCATTCGACGTGTCTTATTGGCATCATCAAGTAAAGTCGTGAGAGGTGTGTGTGTGCAGGGCGATAGATTCCAGCAGAAACCGTTAAGATATCTCAGTTATCCATTCTAGTTTGTCCCTCCGTGCAATAGCAATAAGCAGAAATGTGTTAAATGTCACGTGGGAATATTTCAAGTTGATGATTTTTATTTCGCATCGTTATCAATCTGAGATTGGCATTCCCATGTTGCACACACACACACACAAGCACACAGAAGCACAATTATAATGGAAACCTGTTGATACATACGATACAATAAAACAAAGAAGCTTGCTTGACTATATAATAAAGTTTTAAAAAACTAAACATACATTAGGTAAACTTCTAAAAGAAAAGGTTATAAATAGTTATAAAATTGTATTCCCGTTTAGGTGTTGGCTATGCGATTTGTTTGATTGACATCTATATGGGGATGTACTACAATACAATTATTGGATGGGCGGTTTATTATCTATTTGCATCGTTTACCTCCAAGTTGCCATGGACCTCATGCGATAATCCATGGAACACACAAAACTGTATGCCCGTTACCAATGAGAATTTTACAGAGTTGGCCACATCGCCAGCCAAGGAATTTTTTGAGTAAGTCTTCCCTAGATTAATAACATTATCTTTCTATATCCAACACACTCTCAAATATATATATATAGACGTCAAGTTTTGGAGAGCTACAAGAGTAATGGGCTGGATTTCATGGGTCCGGTTAAGCCAACATTGGCTCTTTGTGTTTTTGGCGTCTTTGTTCTCGTTTATTTCTCCCTGTGGAAGGGTGTACGCAGCGCCGGCAAGGTTGTCTGGGTCACGGCCCTTGCACCCTATGTTGTGCTCATCATATTGTTAGTGCGCGGCGTCTCCTTGCCTGGCGCTGATGAGGGCATCAAGTATTATCTCACGCCCGAGTGGCATAAGCTTAAGAACTCAAAAGTTTGGATCGATGCCGCCTCGCAGATATTTTTCTCACTTGGACCGGGCTTTGGAACACTGCTCGCGCTGTCCAGCTATAATAAATTTAACAACAATTGTTACAGAGATGCTCTGATTACGAGCACCATTAATTGTCTAACAAGTTTTCTCGCTGGCTTTGTTATTTTCTCGGTGTTGGGGTAAGTATCAAAATGCATCCAGAAGCGTAGATATATGTATATGTATTTATCTCTGTATTAATCTCCAGCTATATGGCTTATGTGCAAAAGACATCGATTGATAAAGTTGGTTTGGAGGGTCCAGGTCTTGTCTTCATTGTCTATCCGGAGGCGATAGCCACAATGAGTGGTTCCGTCTTCTGGAGCATTATATTCTTCTTAATGCTCATCACACTGGGCTTGGACAGCACCTTTGGTGGCCTGGAGGCAATGATAACGGCGCTCTGCGATGAATATCCACGTGTTATAGGAAGACGTCGTGAACTATTTGTACTCCTGCTACTCGCGTTCATATTCCTGTGCGCTCTGCCCACAATGACCTATGTAAGTAACCTTAACTAACGCTTATCTAAATCGATCAAACTGTTTCACTTAATTAACTGTTAAGTGAAGCTACTCTGTATGCATGGGGGCGGGTTGCACAAACATGGCTCATTAAACGCAACAACTAACAATGACTGGCGATTGTCTTCGAGTCGTCAGTCGGTCGAATAAGTTTAGTTGAGGCAATAGGAAAAATAAAACCAACGATGGATTGCCAATGTTAAGTGCTTTTTATCGTACCTTCAGTTAATTCTCACATACTTACTCCGGCTCTTAGTCAAGTGGCGTCCTTTTTATTCACATCCTTTTTGTGCTTCTGCATTTTTATCACCTGTCAAGCTCACTTGTTTGCTTGTTTGACCGGGCCAAGCAGTTACTGTTGCGGTTGTTGTTGGTGTTTTGGCTTTCGCTCTTGTCCAAACACTATTTGCCACTCTGTCTGATTACATTTGAAATTGTAATTTCGCATCGTCCATCGTCTTGTCTTGGCTCCTTACTGTATCAAGTCAAATGGATCAAGCGATTCCATTTCTATACATATCTTAGCCTCTAACTGCATTCATTCGCAACATTTTTGTTGGTTAAATCTTATTATTTATTACACTTACTTGATTTATAAACCATTTCCTTTTGGCTTTTCAGGGCGGTGTCGTTTTGGTCAACTTTTTGAATGTGTATGGACCAGGTTTGGCCATACTCTTTGTGGTATTTGTTGAAGCAGCTGGCGTATTTTGGTTCTATGGCGTTGATCGCTTTAGCGATGATGTCGAGCAAATGTTGGGCTCCAAGCCGGGACTCTTTTGGCGCATCTGTTGGACCTACATAAGTCCGGTCTTCCTGCTGGTACGTTTCGATTAGAAAAACCCAACTACAAACGAACTTAATTTATGATTATTTTGCAGACGATATTTATATTCTCCATATTGGGCTACAAGGAGATGTTGGGCGAGGAGTTTTACTATCCACCATGGAGCACCCAGGTGGGCTGGGCAGTCACATGTTCGTCGGTGATGTGTATCCCCTTGTATATGTTATACAAGTTCTTTTTCGCATCGAAGGGCAACTGTAAGCAACGATTGAAGGAATCCTTTCAGCCGGACGAGAGTTGTGGCTCGGTTGTGCCGGGTCAGCAGGGCACTTCGGTGTGACATGACAATGGGAATGCCAATGTTCATTTGAATATACACACAAGCAAAAGCAACATAAATATTTATAACTTAAATTGTAAAAGCTTAATAACAACTAAACCAAAAACCACACATGATACTAATAATAAGCTGTTCGATTTCAACAGTTATTACGCTTATCACACAAATAATCTTAGCTATATGGAGGCAGATAGCTTGGATGATACAGGGGCGGAGAGAAAGGCATGTCAGCCAAACACAAATTTACGGAATAGCAATGATATTATAACTGCATATAGTGCTAGTGCTAGTCTTAGCCATAGTTTAAGTCTCGGCTCGGTCAACGAGAAAAGCTATCACAGTAATCCAACAACTGCTGCCGAGGACAATAACTGCGCCCGAAGGATCAGCAACAGCAGCAGCAACAGAAGCAACAGCAACAACAGCAATACACCGCTCAAGTTTCCACTAGCCAGTGAATGGTTGGTTTAAACAAAGCAACAAACTTAATGAGATAATGAAAACTATACAAACAGCCATTTGTGGAGTTTTCGTTTCATTCTTGGGGCAGCTTTTGTTTTTTTGCTTGCAATTGTTAGTGCACAATATACATATAATATAGAACTAGCCTAAAAAACTTAGTAAAACTTATAACACAAGACATTATTATATATATATTTATACCATGTTAGATTGCTGCTCGTTGCAAAAACAAACAAATATTAATTAAGTAATTCAATAGTCGGATTAAGTTTAGTAATTGTATATTGTCAAAGTAAATTGGTAACGAATGCTTTTTAAAATAGCAAACTTAGCTCAACACTTTAAGAAACACCCTGTACAATGCATATATTATATATATAAAATTTACTTTGTGAAAAACAATTGTAATTCAGCCATTTACGATTGTTTTTCGAATTGTAAACTTTTTGATTTGAATATAATTTTGGTAGAACCAAAAACAAAAAAAAAACCAATAAGATAACAAATGTTTTACTGCAATTAAGGGGGACATTGAATCTATGTTTTTCTTTAACTTTTCGGTAAATGAAACAAACGCATTTTAATGTTAAATTAGTTTTTAATTTTTAATTACATGAACTTGCTGGTTACTTTGTTGCTTTTGTTTTTTAGCGCACTTAGCTACACAATATATAGTTTAAAGAGGATCTTGCAGCGTTTATTATATAGTATATGCATTTAGCGTTTTGTATGTACGATATTCAAGTATGAAACATGTCTTATGAAGAGAGATATAAGGTGTGCTTTATGTTGCGTTGTGCAACACTGGCAAACAAATGGTTGTGGCTGTCGCTTGCTGTTCGTAATTGTTGTTGTTGTTATTATTGATGATGGTGTTTTTTGCGTTTACGATGTGATTTGCGCTTTTTCCTTCGCTCCTATTTCTTGGCACTCTTGCCGCCATCGTCCTTGCTCTTGTCGGACTTCTCATCGGATTTCTTGTCCTTGCTGGTATCCTTATCCTTAGTGTCCTTGTTCTCCTTATCCTTGCTATCCTTATTCTTATCTTTGCCATCCTTATCCGCGCCCTCAACAACCTTCTTGCCCTCCTCAGCATCCCGATTCGCCAGCTTATTGTTGATTAGATTATGCAGCGCAATTATCGAACGCACCATCGATGCCAAATAGACGACAAGCATCTGATCGTTGGTCTTTACATACATGGTGCCGGTGAACTGATCGCTGGTGATATCGGGCAGTAGATTGAATATATCCTGTAGCTGGTAGACAATCTGATGATTGATGGGCATTTTGCCATCGCCAACACGCTGCAGATACTGTTTAATGTCACGCAGTTGGGCATTTAGGCCTTTGAGACCCATCAGCTGATTGGTGATCTTCTGGGATAGACTGCCCACTGTGGTATCCTTAATGTCTCGCAACAAATGCTCCACGCCAACTTCTTCCGCTTCCTCGGCGCCAATTTCGCTGGGCACATGCTCAAAAGTTTTGCTTGTGGGCGAACCATCGTCATGCACCTCCTCAACGGATATGTAGGCCTCAGTTGGCAGACCCAGATCCTTGGGCTTAGCATCGATGATCACCAAAACAGAATTAGGACAATAGCGACGAACCAGTTCGTTTATGGCTATATCATTTTGATGCAGTTTCGGCCCTGTGTGATACCAGCCCACAACGCGTTCACGTGCATTCACCTTCTTAAACATACCATACATATTCTCAAGATAATCATGATCCAAAAACCAAACTGATTTATCTTTATCATCCTCATCGAAGGGCACTACAAAAAGTTTTGGTTAATAACTGAATTTGTCTTAATACCTCATTGACTTACCTGCGAAACTGTTTGACACATCAAGAACGCCCTTGGAACGCCAGCAGCCTAGAAGGACGCCTACAACGCGCTTCTGGTTGCCAATCTTGCCCATGCGATTAAAGTGATCCACAACCGATAACAGAACCAGCGGATGGACAATCACTTTGTTTACGCTTACCTCCAGCGACGGCATTTTGTATTTGTTTGTTAAGTGCTTGTTATTGGGACAAACTTGCAACGTACAACGTTCTAGCTTTGTTTTGTGTAATTGCAAAACGTACTTGCGACAATTTTGCAATAAAAACTTAGTTGTTGCGGGCAACAAATTGAGCGAAACACCGAAATGACAAGCAAATTCTTCTTCTTTTGACGTATGGCTAGCGATGGTTGTTCTATCGATGTATTGTAATCTGCAAAGGCTCGATATTTGACAAAAGCTATCGATTAGTAGCGGCGATAGCTTATGGCTTGCAAGAAAAATTAATTGTTTCAAGCTGCTGCTGATGAAACAAATTATAATATATAAAACATTGATTGAAAAATGTATACAAATGCGAAGGCATTAAATAAAATGTACTGCAAGAGCATTCCTTAAAATTGTTACGCCGTAATCGTATTTACTTTGCGTGCATGAGTAGTAGTTGTAGTGCTGTTTCTGTTTGCCCTTGGCGGCACTGCACACCCGCACAGTGGTCGTACTCTTTTCTCACACGCTAGACATCGTTTCGGCCAGCGAATCAGTCAAATGCGCGTTGCCATATCGTCACTGAGTAACAGATAATTGGTCACACTGGTTGGCGTTGCGCGAGAGAAATTGACAAAATATCCAAAGCAATTAGCGATTTGAGTGCAAAACGTTTTTTTATCAACGCGAAAAGTTTAGTAATGCCATAAAATTCGCTGTGCGCGTTTGTCGAACGTTATTGTGTGAAGCCAACTGATATGATAATACAATTGTGATGCGACGATGAGGTAATTGTTTTTAGTTGCCGTCGCTTGCTGCGTTCGTCTACAGTTTCATACACACATACACACGCCCAGTTAGATGGGCGGCCGCGGCGTAATCATCAATGAGCAACTTTAAAACGAGGCTGAGGCTTCAGAGTGCGCGCGTGTTGTTTACAAATTGTGTTTGCATTGTTTAAATTCAAGTGCTTATCGGCTATATCCAAAGTTGCTAGCTGTGCCAAAAACCTGTCACCCGAATGAAAATTAGACCTAAGTCAAGAAGAAGAGCCAAGCAAAGCCTCAGCTTCAGCTCGTAGACATATACGCATACAAATGCAAATGCACACACGCACACTATCAATATACACAGACAGTCGCCTTACGCTCTTTTTTTGTCTACGTATTTGACTTTTCTCGTTTGTAATCATTTTCCAGCCATTCGTATGTGTTTCTTTCTATGTGGTATACAAATATTAGAGCTCGCGAGCTGCTAATTAAATTATAAACATACAAAAGCGTTAAGCAGCCAAGAAAAGAGAGACAAGAGGCACACACGACCCCAAACTAGGCGGCGCTGCTTTGGCCCATTTCCATTTAAACAGAGGCAAAGAAGAAACAGCAGCAAAAGCAGTAGCAGCATTAGCACCAGCACCAAAGGAGAATAAGCAGGTGAGCAGTGAGAGAGTTTGAATTAAAAAAAAAAGAAAAAAAAAAGAGCAGCTACCGCAAAGCTCAAATCAATCAATGAAGCTGAAGCTCAATCAATGATGCATGTGTTTGCTCTTCTCGTTGTCGTTGTTGTTGTTGCCGTTACGCAGCTTTCACCAAATTCGAATCTAGTTTAAAAACCTGGCGGAGGCCGCTGCTCCTTGCAGCATGTAGAACAGAAGGCACAACTACATCGACTTAATATAACATTTGTGCAAAAGAAAAAAGAAGTTAGTGCCGCCAGAAAGTTATAACAAAAGACGCCCCAAAATGTCCTTCATAACGAATTTGAAGAAGGTCTTCCACCTGGGCGGCGGCGGTGAGGCCAAAAAGAAACGCCTTTATAATAATATTAAAATGGATACGGATCCGGCGGAAGTGTGGGAAATGGTCGGTGAATTAGGCGACGGCGCCTTTGGCAAGGTCTACAAGGCCCAACACAAGGAGCACAGACGCTTTGCTGCCGCCAAAATGTGTACCCTCGAGGATGAGGAAAATCTCAGTGATCACATGGTCGAAATCGATATACTCTCAGAGATTAAGCATCCGAATATTGTTGAACTCTACGAGGCATTCTCAATAGATGACAAACTGTGGGTGAGTCATCCATCATCACATCACATCATACCATACGACATTCCAATGTTTATGTTTGTATTGTAATTGAAGGTGGAATTCACTTGACATTTTTAAAAAAGTTTCTACGAAGCTCTTCTTATTACATTGTTATTTGTATTAACTATTATTATTATTAGATGCTTATTGAATATTGTGACGGCGGCGCCTTGGATAGCATTATGGTTGAGCTGGAGAAGCCCCTAACCGAGCCACAAATTGCCTATGTATGCAAACATATGACTGAGGGCCTTACATTTCTGCACAAGAATAAGGTCATCCATCGAGATTTGAAGGCTGGCAATGTGCTGCTCACCATGGAGGGTGGCGTCAAGCTGGGTACATAAGCTCTCTTAATTAATTAACTCGCTTAGCAAATGCAGCTTTAGTAATTGACCTTTTGCTATGTGCGTTTGTTTTGTTACAGCTGATTTTGGTGTGTCGGCCAAAAATAAGCACACAATGCAAAAGCATGATACATTCATTGGCACACCCTATTGGATGGCACCGGAACTGGTGCTGTGCGAAACGTTTCGCGATAATCCGTATGATCACAAGGTGGACATTTGGTCCCTGGGCATAACACTTATTGAGCTGGCGCAAATGGAGCCACCGAATAGCGAAATGTCGCCAATGCGCGTTCTCCTCAAAATACAAAAGAGCGAACCACCCAAACTGGAACAACCGAGCAGATGGACCAAGGAATTCAATGATTTTCTTAAAAAGTCTTTAGTCAAGGTGCGTATTGTATTGATTCTCATGTGCAATGTTAACTAACTTTTTGTGCTTTTGCGTTTTGTAGGATCCACAGCTGCGTCCGGCAACGGAAGTGCTATTACAGCATGGCTTTATCAGTCGCAATTTGGATGCCAAACCCATTAAAGATCTGCTGCTCGAGTACAAGGCCGAGGTTGTCGAAGAAGTTGTGGATGATGAGGCTGAGGTTAGTTCTTATTTCAAATATGTAAAAATCTTAACCTGTTGTTGCCAGCACAATCTATGCACCTGTAATACGGCCAGCGCTAGAGATTGATACTAACACTCTCTCTCTTTTGTATATTTTCTCTTTTACACGCTGCCTCCTCGTCCCAAAAACTAAAACAAATGCGAAAAAAATGCCAACATTCCGCACTTTGCGATAAATCTTTTCATTTATTTACTTTACTCTCCGTCAATTGTCGGCCATGTTGCCATTCTTATCATTATTTCTCTAATTTGTTTGTTCTGTGTTTCTTACACTCGTCGTTTTGTGTTTAATTTTGTGTGTGTGTTTATCTGCAATTGATTTAGAAGCTTAAGCGTCAAGTGAAGCGGCGCTCGCTCTATCAGAGGGTTGGTAAGTCGTTCTACAGAATCGATCCTCAGTTAGTCGTCCCTTCAACCACCCTCCCTCCCTCCCTGCTCCCTCTATAAGTTTATCGCACGCTCCACATTATTCAAGTTTTTTTTTTACTTATTTTTATCAGCATTGCCAAATATGTTTATCTATTGCTTTATGTGCTCGCAGTCTTAGTTTCCTGTCTTTTCACATTTGTAGCGTATTTTTTAAAAATATTATTCAATACTGGTTATTTTTAAACACATTGCCATAAAAGCTCTTAAGTTCATCGATCAGTTTGGTTATTTCTTGTCTTTTAAAGGTATTGTAGATATAGATAACAATCTTTTATTATTATATGAGTATTTTGATTCCCTTCTCAAATGAACTGTCTTTTAATTGATTTTAATTGAATTCTGAATACAACTCGACCACATATCAAACTGCCCATCAAGTTAACAATAGCTTAGTTGACTACACTTTGATTTCCATACAAATATTTCGTCCGTTTATTGTGACTCAGAGACTATTTATCAACATTTTTTCTGTGTTGATAACGAAATTTTGTAATCTTTTAAAGTTACGCTACTTATATCGTAATCAAACGTTTGACCCTCTTTTTTGTATAGTCAAATCGAGTTCAAACTATTTGGGTTAACTTAATTAAACTTATGTTTCTTATCAAGCAGAGTAAGAAACAATGCGTTTATTAACGTGTAGAAATATTAATGTTATTGTTAATAAAAATTGTTGTAGTAAAAAAGAAAATAATGGTAAAACTTTTAAAAGTATTCGACTAATGATTGTGTATATTATTTTATTGCACAGGAACCCCGCAACTCGGCGCTCCAGCTCGACCTGGACGATGACTCTGCTTCGCTGCAGAGCCAAGACATTGACAAACGTATGTTAGAACTTAAAATTGAAATCAGTTTTATGCTTAACAAAATTCTTATACAGTTCCAGGTACACCTACATCCATATCGCGGGATTCCAAAGAGCAATCCCAACCAAGTAGCAGTCTACCAACAACAGCAGCAGCAGCAACAACAACTACAACAGCAACAACTAAAGCAACAACAACAGACAAACCAAACCAGAGCAAACAAGATGACCAACAAGCGACAGGCGTGGTGGTCGAAACAACAGCGACGCATACCAAAGTGCCAGCACCAGCGCCGCCAACGCCACAACAACAACAACCACAACAACAACAATCGCAACAATTACCACAAGCAGCTGCTGTGCTACAAAAATCAATTGAAGATGTTGCCGAAACAAATGAAAAGTCTGAAGCAGACAAAAAGGTGAGTTTGCCCGAATTTAATTACGAATTAATGTCTTACAAATCGTCTTACCTTTCTAATGGATCCCAACTGTTTTTACAGCAGCACTTTGTCAAAAAAGAGAAGGGCAAAGCGCCACCACCGCCATCAGCTGTTGCAGCTGCCGCTACTGCTACTGCTACTGCTGCAAGTGTTAAGCAGCCACAAATGGATGTAGAGAGAGGAGGATCGCCCAAGAAACAGACGGAGATAACAACCGCCATTGAAGTTAGCATTGGCCAGGAAGCCATCGAAGCGAAGCCGCAGCCACCATCGCCCACCGCCTCGTCCACCATCTCGGTGCAATCGGTGGCCTCCAGCGGCAGTTCGGGCAGCGTAACGGGCGCTGTTCTCAGCTCCAGCACCTCGCTAATAACCATTAATAGTAGCGATGCATCGCCAGCGCCACGTCAACAGCAATCGGTGCCGCCGCCACCGCCACCATCTGAACAGCATTTGGTATTGCCGAATAGTCTGGAATCGGTTAGTCAGATTACCGTTGTGACGAGCACACATCCACCGGTGATTATCGATAATACGGCACGTGAGAATGAAGTCATCATTGTGTCGAATGATATGAATAAGAGCACACATCTGCATGAATCATCAACTGATGATGACTTCCCCTCGCTGGATGACAGTCTAGGGGATCAGGTGAAACAATCATCTATGATACTTGCGGTCAATGAGCGTCAAGATGGAGGAGCACCAGCTGCCACTGCAGCAGCATCTGTTCATGCACGCAAATTGGACGAGAGTGAGGTTCTCATTGTGAGCCCTTCATATGCGGACGATGATTCTGCATATAATACGGCATCGGGCAGTCATGATCACAGTGATCAACTTATGGATACCAGCCATGTGTCCGTTGTCACCGTTGGCGATGAGGTCATCAAGGTTAAGGATAGCAGCCATCAGCAGCCAAATAAGCGACAGAAACAGCAACAACAGCAGGCAAATGGCATTGTTCCTGAGGATGTTAATATTATCGTGAATCGCTTTAAGCCCGGCCAGGAGCAGGAGAAACGCATCTCACCGGACTGCAGTCTGGGCTCTGGATCCAGCGAGAATGGCTCTGTGCATGGCAGACGCGGCATTGAGGTGCAAATAACAAGCGGAGGCGGAGATGCGGACAGCATTGGCACCAACACTAGTCAGGACAGTCGCACCGAAGTGGACAACAACAAGCAGCAGCCACAACAGCAACAATCCATGATGCCCCCACCACCACCATCGGTGACGAACAACAGCAATCGTCTTGCGCTTCCCATCGACGAGGAGGAGGAGGCATCAGATGTTGTGGTCATTAGACAGAAACCTCGTGTCAAGTCAGCTGGGCTTACCAAGGAGGAGATTGAGCTGCGTAATCTGCGTAAGAAGACGCGCAAACGTACGCGTAAATTCGAAATTGATGGTGTTCAAATGACCACAACGACCAGTCGTGTGATCTATGGGGATGAAGAGAACGGGCGCATCTATGATGATCATGATTTCCGTAAACAAGAGCTGCGTGAACTGAAAATGCTGCAGAAACAGGAGAAGAAACAGCAAACCGAGTTGCATGTCAAGGAGCAGTTGGCCAAGGAGCAACAGGATCGTCGTTTTGAACAGGAGCGCCTCTCACTGGAGAAAACCTATGAGGCGGACATGGATACGCTGGCCCGTCAACACAAGCAGCTGATCGAAAAGACCGAACAGACGCAAGAGAATGAATTGCGCAGCTCATCAAAACGCATACGCTCCGAGCAGGAGCAGGAGCTGAAGATCTTCCGTGAGAATCTCAAGCAGGAGATTCGTTTGCTGAAGCAGGAAGTCGATTTGTTTCCCAAAGACAAACGCAAGGATGAGTTCAAGCAGCGTCGCACCGCCATGGAGCTCGACCATGAGGAGAAGGAGCGTTCATTTTTGGACTCGCTCAAGGAGCGACACGAACTGCTGCTGCGTCGTCTCAGCGAGAAGCATCGCGATCATTTGGCCACCATCAATCGCAATTTTCTGCAGCAGAAACAGAATGCGATGCGAACGCGTGAAGCATTGCTCTGGGAACTGGAGGAGAAGCAGCTGCATGAACGCCATCAGCTGTCCAAGCGTCATGTCAAGGAGCTGTGCTTCATGCAGCGCCACCAAATGATCATACGACACGAGAAGGAACTCGATCAAGTCAAGCGCATGCTGCAGCGCAAGGAGGAGGATCTGGTGAAGAAGCAAACGCTTGAGAAGCGTGCATTGCCAAAACGCATTCGAGCGGAACGCAAGGCACGTGATCTTATGTTCCGCGAGTCGTTGCGCATATCCATGAGCATGGATCCCGACATGGAACGTGATCGCTTGAAGAAGGTGAGTTTTTGATTTGTTCTTGTTGAGTTTTTAGATGTTAATTGCTTTGTCCTCGCTCCGTTATAGTTCCAGGAGCAGGAGAAGAAACGTTATATGCAAGAAGAGCGTCGCTTTGAGGTCAAGCATCAGAAGCAATTGGAGGAATTACGCGCCACACGTGAAAGCGCGATTAAGTGAGCTTAGAAGATGATCCTTACCAATGGGTGTAGGACTACTAATCTAACCTAATCTTGCTTTACAGAGAACTGGAACAGCTGCAGAATGAGAAGCGTAAGGCTCTCGTTGAGCATGAGCATGCCAAGCTCTCGGAGATCGATGAGCGCCTAAAGGCAGAGCTGCGCGATTGGCGCGAACAGTTGGTGCCACGCAAACAGGTGTGTATCCCTTGATTAGTGTCTTCCTTTTGCCGCTTCTTACACATACTCTCAACTTACCTACCTACCTTCCAACCTTACCTCCCTCCCATCCAACCCAAACGTATCCCGCCCGCCCACACAAACCAAGGCTATAAAGCTTGTCTTAAAAGAAAATTTGATATTGAAAAGCTATTCGCCTCATTTTTGTTGGTGTTTTGTGTTTAAGTTCTTTTTTTTTTTTGTACATTTTGGCGTAGTTGATTTTTAATATTTAATTTAAACTTTTAGTTACATTTTAATACTGTTGTAAATATTATGATATGCATTTCTTGGTTTATGGTTAATTTTTGTGGTGTCTTGTGCTCCCCTCTTGACCCAACCCCTGCCCCTCCGCCCACTTGTTCCCTATGTCTAACGTTACAAACAAGTTGAGCAATAATCGGTCAAACAATTTTATGGCCTCTGACTTATGTGCCATATCTTACAAGTGCAGTAAAGAGACACAGATAACACAATTGTAGTATGACTAACTTGTTGTTGGCTATGACATCATTTAACTACCATACACGGATATATAGTATATGTTAATGGTATGTATGCTAATGGGTATTATACTGAGAATTGATGAGTAAAACAGAAAAACAACTTGTCAGCTTGCTTAAAGCTTTAATGAATGAGAAATTGTCGAACCGAACTACCTGTCCGCACAAAATCGAATTGCATATAGAAAATCCTAAGGGTACAAAAGAAATTATTTATAAAAATCATTATCTTTCCGATTATTGCTCAGTTGTTGAACGTTTTGTGTTTGCCAAATCCAACAAGAAACCGCTTTTAATGCGCCGTCGTAGACAAAAATCAAATAATATATATTTTGATCAACTTTTCTCTCTCTCTCTCTCTCTCTCTTTACACCCCCCCTCCACGCAAATGCATACAATTTGGTGGCCTACTACTACTACTCTACCTACTACCTACTACAAAACTAAAAAAAATAATATATATATTTATAAAAAATACAAAAACGATAATAATGATATATTGAAATTGTTTACATAAAAACAAATGCTTACAACCGCTGTGCTTTTCCAAACTACTACTAACCAAAACAACAACAACAACTACAATAAACCAAAAAATAAACAAACTTTCGGACTTTCGGGCTTGCATGTGTGCTAACAACAAACAAACAAACAAATATATATTGCAACCCAACCACCAAACAAATATCAGCGACTTAATGTCCTGATAAGCGCTGCTATTGATGAGCACGAGCGGCGACATGGTCTCGTCTCAAATCGCAGCGAATTTGAGGATCTTGAGGTGGAGCTGCCGTTACGTTTGCGTGGCATCTTCAATGAACGATCGGCACGTTTGCTGCCACGCAACACCTTCATCGATATGCAACAGATGCCCCGCTCGCGTTCATCCCTACTGATGCTTGGCGGTGTCGGTGGACGCGGCAACTTTCGTGGCTCGGCGCCCGATCTGAGTCGCAGTGTGCCAAGTACACCAATAATGCATAAACAGCAACGGGCACAGATGCGCAACGATCTGGTGCTGGAGGAGGAGGATGACGACCAGATGATCAAACGTGCCAGTCTTGCCACAATGCCAGTGATGGCATCCAATAAATTGCGTTTAATAACCCAACAACAACAGCCGCCCAGCAATGAGCTGGTCAAGGTTGTGACCACCACACCGCAACTGAACAGCGCCGAGGAGCAGAATGCGAAGCCAGCGATGAGCACATTCAAGCAGAGCAGCACAACACCAACGCCACCCAAGACACCGGATGAACTGGGCTTTGTAACGAATCGTTTTGGTCGTCTCGCTGTCAATGCCGGCGAACCGGTGGAACTGCGCATACACGAGGGACCCAAGCTAACGGCCCATACACAGCGCCTGCTGCACTCCACCTCGTTTGCCATCAAGCGTCCGTCGGTGGCGAGTCGGCACAGCAGCGGTCGCTCCTCGCTGAGCAGCGCCCAGTCCATGTACAACATGCATGAGTTGAGCACATCGACGCGTTATTGCAGCGATGCCGAACTGATATTCGATGCGGGTCGCAAGGCTGCCGCCTTGCTGGATGAGGTGCAGCCGCAACTGCGCTACACGCTCAAGACGACACAAAACGGTGATGGTGGTGGCAGTGCCACCGATGATTTCTACCATGATTTGTATGCGGCCAAGTATAGGCTGCCGCGTATTCCACACCGTCAACTTAGCCTCGACGAGGATAATTCCGCTGCCTGAGCGAAAAAGAGATTTCGCTTTCATTTCAAGTGCTTCCAAACGCATGCGAACGAACAACACCAACAACTACAACAACTCTTCACTCTACGCACTCGCCTCATTTTAGCAGCGTCTCTTCCAAACACTCAAACACTCTCAACTAACACAAACAAACTGCGCTTCATATATCCTTAATATCCTTATTGCTTGCTTATGGTGCTTTATACACACATATCAACTAATATATATATTAACTGAACTATCTTTTGTCAAAACTAACTGCTCCTTTTCCATTCCTAAACGCTGTAAAATTGCCATAACAAAACGAAAAAAATGATTTGCCAAAGTTCTTTACCTGTTATTATAAACATTATTTAAGCCCCGCCCCCAAGCAACCGTTGCATTCCATTTTAGCAGTATTACAAACAAACAAACATTAAAGTACTTAGAAACCAAAAAGAAAAAGAAAAGAAAATGATAAACTTATCAAGATGCCAAGCATAAACTTAACTATAACTATAATCATCATACTATAAAATGTGTATATTGATATTCATGTTCATGATGCTTCACTGTACACACACATACACATAACGCCACCAACACACACATACCCACAATCACACACACAACAACAACAACAAAAAGCAAAAACCACAAAAACAAACAACGCGCTGCTTTGAATATATTATTATATATATAAACACCACAAAAACTATCAAAATTATGTTCAAAAACGTAAAAATCAAAACAAACCAACCTTTTCTTGCCGGCACACACTTCTCTTCTACTACTACTACTACTATTCGTAAAGCAACTACAACAGCGGCTGCAACAAGAGGTTAGTCTATGGGCCAAAAAGCTCTTAACTCTATTCAATCTATCTATCTATCTATCCATAACTCTTAACTGGTAGTTTAAAATGCATGCTTTAACTATTAAATATATATATATACATTTATATAATCTCAACTTTAGCTGCTTTAGTAGACACTTTTGATGTTGTGTGCTTCAAAATGTCGTTGCATTTATTATTGTTATTAAAATTCACATATAATTATTGTTTGGAAATCATAATATTAATTGGAATTTTTTGTGCATTCCCTTAGCGTTTGGAGGAGACATTTGCACAGCAAATGGATGAAATGGAAACGTTGTACGGCGGCGCCTTAATAGTCTCTGTGCCCACGGATACATTGCAGCGCGATCATTTTACGGGCTCAACGCGAAGCAGCCTCAGCTCCTATTCCGAGGGATGATGCGAGTAGCAGCAACAGTTGCAATCGCAGCTATGCAACAAATGTCAGCCATCTATACTTTAAAAGGCGTATCCCTTTCGACTCCCCCCCTCCCCCCTTCACACATATCTATTAAATATACATACATATATATGCATAGGTATATATATACATAGCAAATGCCAAGCAGCGCGTTTATATTATCGGTTAAAGCACAGTTTTGTGTCGTTAAACTTAAAGCATAGAAACGTAATATAATTTTTTTTCTGCATTGTATTAATCATATACATACATATATATATATCTATATATATATATAACTATGTACATGCCCTATCTCTATGAACCAACTCTCAAGCAATTGGCAACTATTTATATAAACACAAACTCACACACACACACACACATGTATAACAATATCGTAATATGCAGCAAACAAATATTCTACTTAATATATATATACACATACATAATTATATATTAATTGTTATCCAAACACAACACACAAATAGAAAAAAAGTTAAACAAAGTTTTTATGTTGACCTTAACGCTATTGTAAATATATATACTAACATACACACACACACACAAACACACATGTATTATTCATAATGTATGAGTATAGCCAGAAACGATATATATATATATATGCCTATAAACATCAAAACAGACATACAATGCTTAATTAAGTCCACACTTTGATGAGATAAAAGTTTTATTGTGACACGTTTGATTAAGTGGTATTGTATGTTAAATCTTTTGGGGATTCAAACTCCAAAGTGAGCATTGAGACAAGTGAATGAGAGATATTGAGAGAAAGAGAGAGATAATAAAAGAGAGAAAGGCTTTGCAAGCCGCTGGAGAATGGTAAAAGATATTTATATTTGTAAACGTTTATGCTTATATATTTTATATATACATATATTAAAACTAAATTTAATACAAAAACAAACATAAATTAAAATCTATATACATTAAAAAGAAAAAAACGACAAAAAACATCAGATTTAAGACTTTATTAAAATGCTATTCTTTACAGACAGTTATTTTTTATGAAGAATGCATTTTAAAGGCATAACTCGGATATATATGCAAGATTCTCAAAAGGAATAAAGAAGAAGATACAGAATTCCTTAAATCGGCATAAAATGCTGCCCAAAAATTACACAAAGCGCTTTTCAAAAGTTTTTTATTAATAAGGTCTCATAAAGTAAGCAATATTTAATTTATTTTGGTTTTTCGTTTTCTTTTGATTAATTTTACAGGAATATAAAGGAAATAAATACAAATATTCAATACACTCTACTTATCATTGTTCTGTTTAAGGATATGCGCTTTAAAGACATAATTCTGATACATCCCCAAGGATCTTAAACTGATCAGTAAAGTAAATGACAGCCGACAATAGATTACTAATTAAGGGGTCCCGAAATCATCTGAAGATTATTAAAAATTCCACCACAAAAGCGTTCCCGAAAATCAATTTAAAAAATGCAATCTACTTATGATAATACTTGAATTGAGTTACTTGAAATACGTTTTCACACAGTAAATTTATCATTTTATATTGTATAAAATTTCTGTTTCGTTTATTTAGTACGAAGTACTTTAAAATGACTACAGTTAAGAACGAAAAAATCTATATATTGAATATGTAAATCTGTTTAAATAACGTTAAGAATAATTGCTATTCTTTTATATTAAAGCATTTTCAATATGCTGTTCCAACTTTTGCACAGTTTGTTAAAAATACACGAGGTTGAAAATGGAAATGTTGTGTGTGTGTGCTTGTGTGTGCGTGCAGGATCCGCAGGATAGCACCCATGGGCATTTGATGACCGCTTGCCATGTCAGCTCTGCCGACTGACAGCAGTTCTCTGTGTCTTTCTGACCATTGTTGTCCAGTTTGTGTTGTTGCTATAAATAAAAGCTGACGGAATACAAAGCAAAAAGGACAAAAACAAAACAAGAAAAACAAAAAAAAAGAAATAAATTCAAATACGGTCGTGGTATTATTTAATTGAAATGTGAGAATGCGCTTTTTTCCAGCGCCTACTTCACATCACCCATGCGAATAGGCGTACTAAAAACCCCAAGTTGTCTCCCTCGACCCCTCTATTACATGCATACTACATACATAGTATATATGTGCTCATCATCATCGCTTTCATCCATTTTCATTCCATCACAATCCTGCGAGTCCCATTCAGAGACACAAGTTGCCGCCACTGTTGCCTGTTCAGGCTGATGAAGAGCACAAACAGCAACTGTGCTACAGTTAAACAGAAGCATGCTTGAGCCAATGTCCCCTTGGGGGCACAAACTCATCCCACTTGCCCCGCCTTCCTGCCTGCGTGTTAGCCTAGGCAGCCAGCTAGCAGTTGAGCATTTGGACTCTGCACTTGTCAGTTGTGCGGCTCTTTCATTCATATTCATCCATTTAGTTTCTGTTGTTCCTATTGCAGCTTTACGCGCAACTACACTCTTCAAAATGGCGAACTAAGTAAGTAAATATAACTAACAGAATGTTTTGTATTATTTCTACTTATGTAAGCGATCAGTAAATTCAACGGAGGATTTCTCAAAAACAAATCTGCTTAGTTTAAAATAATGTTTTAAAGATACGAAAAGTAATTTCAGGTGCAAAATAATCTATTCTTTTCAACTTAGTCATTTTATGCATAAAGTTTCCCGAATCTTATGAACTTAAAATCATAAATAATCAAAAACTCAACAGCAACAACAACACAAATAATGCTCAGTGTAAAAGCGCACACGCTGACACATAGCTACACACACGTTGTAACAGTTTTTCCGCTTTCACTTACCCACATGTACACACATACTCACACACACACACATTTGCCGGGCTGGGTCCATTATTGAGGGTGTTGCTGAGGATGCTCACCGTGTTGCCCAACAAACACAAATTCCAGCACAAAGCGAAAGATAACAGACAGAACACACATACACACACACACATCAACACACAAACACAGCTTCCTGAGTCGGTCAGAGCCGAGAGTATAAGATGAACGAGAGAGAGAAAGAGTGCCAGAGCACGAGAGCGAGCAAGCGCTCGTTCAATTTGCTTGCTCTCGCTTGGCAGAAAAGGTACCGTTAAGGTATATGCTAGAAGCTTTTCAGCTTCAGTCCCGGACGAGATTTAGCAACGTACGCTTTGCTTCCATCATCCAGCTCCCCAGCTCGAGCTCCAGCTGATGGCGAACGCGTGCAACGTGAAAAAATAGCAACGATTTTACATTGGCTCGGAAAGCGGATTAAAAATTGGCGATAAAAAAAATAATAATAAATAAACACACGCTATAAACAACATTTAATTTTGTATAATAAGCGCTAACAATTAAGTGACGCTGCTGTTTTTTAATTGGAAATAGTTAAAAGCGTTTTATACATTTGTATCTATAACACAAAAGCATAAATTTAATTACAATGTTAAGCGCAGGCCGAATGTAAAAAAAAATTCTTCTGGGCCAGCGCTAAAATCACCACGCAAAGCGCTTCAAAGCGTTGACGGCGCTGTCGACGCTAACATAAACGTCAACGTTGCGGCGTAAACGCAACGCCGCTCGCATTTTGTGTAATAAAATTGTTGCAAAAATAAAATAATACACAAATATATAAAGACGAAATGAATTGAGCCAGCAGGCAGCGACGCTAACGTTAACGCCGACGGCGACGCTGACGGAGACGCTGAGGCTGATGTAAATGTAAAGATGTGCGCGCACAATACAACCAAGTACAAAGCATACTTTTGGGAGCGGCAAATGGCCAAAATCAACAGCAGAAGCAGCAGCAGCAACAACAGCAGCCAGCATCATCATCATAAGCAGCAGCAGCAAAAACAATGTCAACGCTGAGCATGCACAAATAAGTAACAGACACCCACACACACATACACACAAGAACAAACACGTACACGCACACGTACACAGGCACCGTTAGACCCGAGAGAGCGAGCCACAGTTACGTTGGAGAGAGAGATCCGCGAGAGCTTGCGCTGTAACGTAAGTAAAGATATGAAATTGTGTTGAGAGAGTGTGTGACAGAGAGAGAGAGAGAGAGTGTTTGCTTGCCTGCGTGTGAGTGCGTAGCAACGGCATTTCTTGATGTTGCTGTGTTTCCAGTGCTCTCGTTTTAATTAAAGCAGCGAGTAGGTCGCTTGGTCGTTTGGTTCGGTTAAATGAATCGGGTCGGCTTGTCGGTGGGGCGCGGCAGAAACTATACGCGTGTGTTCTCAATATGCTTAGCATTGAGGGCCATGCCCAACCAGCATAAGGTGTTGGCAGCAGCAGCAGCAACCAACAACCAGCAAACAGCAGCAGCCCAGCAGCAATTCAATTTCCGACAACAGGCAAAGGCCAGCGAGCGCACAGAGAGTGCCCCAGCAGCAATTAAACTTGCGCGTAAAGAAATTAACATAAAAGCTAAGCAGCTAAACGCACAAAAAGGCGGCAGCTAGTTTTTCCTTCTGTTGTTTGTTTTTGTTCGTGTGTGTGTGTGTGTGTGTACGTGTGTGTTTTGTACAATTTGGTAAAAGCTTAAGATCTTTGTGGGTGTCTCTGTGTCAATGCGTGTGTGTGTGTGTGTTGTTTTGTGTGCCGCCCGCATTAAGCGCCTAAAAAAACAAAAGAAATAGAAAATGGCGAAAAATTCATACATAAAATTAAGGCAGCTCAGCATATGTGTGTGTATGCCATGTGTGCGTGTGTGCGGGTGTGTGTGTGTGTGATTTTGTTTGCCTGTCATAAAAATAGCCTTAATAAATTGGCAAATGAATGCCGCAGGTTGCTCGCGTGTTGTGTTTGTTGTCGCGTTTTCATAATAAATCCATAAATCCTTTTTTACGGGGCGCGCCAGTCAATTCGATTATTTGCCATTGAATCGACGCTAACAAATTTGTGTGTAACGCTAAGCCGACTCTGTGGCCAAGATTGGCCGGCTAACTGGGCCAGTCAGGCTAACACACACACACACACACACTTATACACCCACACACATAGCAATAAGAACTAGAAGTTGTTGTTTCTTATTTATTTCTCTTGTTTTTCTGGCCAATTATTGCTGCTGCTGCTTTTGTTTGGCCATCAATTTCTTGGCGCCCGCTCATTTTGGGCTGCTTTGATTTAAGTGTGTATGTTTGTGTGTGTGTGCCAGACGGCAACTGAGATAAATATTCAGATTTAAGATTGATTTATTAACTAGCTGGCACATTGAATTGGCCAAAAGATTTGTTTATCTCATAGATTTTTAAGTTAAGATAAGTTGTATAATTAAGCTTTGACAGACTTGCCAAAACCTACAAGTTAAGCACTTGTCATGATTCTATTACTGATAATAATAAAAAGCTGATTTATTTTTATTTAAAATGTTGTATGCTCAAAAATGTTCTTCGAATTTTGAATATTCTGTCGGTGTTGATTCAATGATGCGCTCGTTATATGTGATGTTATTGAAATTGCTGTGTTTTGACCTTTACGCATAATATGCTGAATATTTTATCATGTCACATTTTTGCATTTTGCCTGCCATACTTCTGCCAAGCTTCTGTTTCAAGCTAAAAACCACGAAAAAAAAGTTGTAAATTATTTTGTGGACAGGAAAAAAAAAGTTTACACACATTTTTTTCGTTGGCATGAATATTTTTTCGTAGAAAAGTAAAATGTTGTGCATTGCAGTGGGCGTGGCGTAGTGGCCCTAACTGGGTGTTTAATTTATGCAAGAAGAACAAGTTGGGACAGTTACAATATGGTTGGTCTAAAGTAATCGAAATTCTTAAAGCTTGTTAACAGCTGGATTTAACTTCAAAGAAACAATGTGCAAAGTTTTTAAGTATATTTCATCTTAATAACCATTCATAATTACATTAAACATTTCAACATTTCCTTAAGCACTTGGAGTTTAGTTAAAGCCCCCATAAGTATGCTACAAAAGTGTGCTAAGGCAATCATTGAATAGATTGGCAGCTTGACTAGCTTAGTTCTTAGCCATTAAAACAAAACCAACTGAGAAACAATAACACACAATTCCATTAAGTAGCTTGTCAGTTGAGTGCCAAATTAATATATATGCATAAATTTCATTTCAATTTACTTAATTCAAATGTTTGCCTTAGAGAGAGAGAGAGGTTGAAGGTGTTTGTACACAGTTGTCATTAAATATACATTTATGAAAACATGTTGCAATTAAGATTCTATCTTTCGATTCAATTATAATGTCACATTGCTTGACGTTTTACAAGAAGCTTAAGAGTATTACTCTAATCAAATGTTGACTGACTAGCAATATTTAATTAAGTTCAAGTAACTCATCAATATCAATATCAAGAAGTTATTAACTAACAATATACTTGATTATAACAAAGTTAATTATGACTATAAAAACATAAGCCAAACCGTTAAAAGTTAATAACTATTAAACACTTCGAAATATTGAAAAACGGACTTAATCCTTGTCAGCTTATAGCTGTCGATTCATTGCAATAAGGCGTATGAAAAAGACAATTACATTTATTTTTGTTTGAGTAAGAAAAACTCCCCTTCAATCTAAGCAGCATTCATTATTGTCTGGCTAAAAGCTTTCCATTAACTGATAATTCAATTGTATTTGAAATCTATTTTGGTCACACACACACACTCGTACAGCTGTCAAAGCTTCAAATCCCATAATTCAATTATAAACTTATGTTATATATGTGTATATATTGTTGTTGCTGTTGTTATTCGCCATTTTTCATGCTCATACGCAAAGCCTTTTGACACATTCTTTGCCAGGCTGGTATCTCGCCTGTTACGCCTGTGATTTGTGCTGCGGACATAAAGCAGAGGACAATGCAACAAGGATGAGCATTGCGACAGACATTCAAACAATGTCCTCAATGCTGCTGTCAATGCCACACAGAACCAAACTAAAGCACTGAATAAACTGCCAAAGGACTCAATACAAATCAATCATGTCGCATATCATGTCAAAAGCATCAGCATCAGCAGCAACAGCCGCAGTAGAAAAGACTCCAATGCCAACGTTGCGTATGCGTAACTTATTAAAAAACTTTCCAAATCAAAACACAATTGTGAAGACCACGTACATATATATGTATATACATATATATATGTATAGCCAATGACAACATCAATAGTTTTTGAAAAGTGACAGAGGAAGCCGCCTTGAACATTTCCGTGCCAAAGTGTTCTTGACGAGGGGGAAACGGAAGGGGGTGGGAGGTGGGGCAGGGTGTCTTTTGTGAGTGTGCCAGCCAAGTTTCTGTTTTATTCTTGTGCTCTTGTTGTTACTGACTGTTGCATGTTCAGGCCCATTGTTGGCACAATACCAACAACAACAACAAGAGCAAATACGTGGGCGTGGCATGTTTATCTGTAACTGTGTATGTATGCTTGTGTGTGTGTGTGTGTGTGTCGACTTTGTCAAGGAAACGCATTCAGAAAAGCAGTTTTTCATTTACATTTTCATTAAAACAAATCACACAGAAAATGTCATTTGTAAAAAAGGACAAAGCTGGACTTTGCGGCCGCAGGCGGCTGGCAGCAATGTCTTTGAGTGGAAAGTGGGTAGGAGAAAGTGGGGAAGGAGGGGTGGGATGGGTGGTTGTTATGTATCTCATAATTCTCTCGGTTTATATATATATTTTCTTGTCTTTATAGTTATATATATATATATGCTGTTATATATATTGTTATTGCAGCTCAAGTGTAAAATGCGCACAAGAAAGGCGCCAGCGCCAAAGCGTGGGTGCAACAAGGATAAGAAGCAACTGCAGTAGCATCAGGACATTTAGATGTCCACACTCAAAACAATCGTGCCACACAAAACAATACTCTCACTCGCTTTATAGAACTATCTCTGTCACAGAAGCAGAGAAAATCAAATCGAAAAAAACTTTTAAGAAAAAAGATATCACACATACGCCATGGAGCCAGTTATGAGTTTGGCCTTGGCCGCACATGGTCCGCCCAGCATACTGGAGCCGTTGTTTAAGACCGTAACTACGACCACAACCACAACAACAACAACAACACCAGCGAGTACAAGCAGCAGCAGCGCCAGCCCCACAATCAGCCCCACCACAAGCAGCACCCTGCTGACGGCCCTGCTGGAGAATCTAACATCGACAGCGGCAAGCAATTTCTATGATCCGTATGGCAATCAAACCAATGGCACCATGGGCTTTGAGACAAAAGGGCCGCGCTACTCGTTGGCTTCAATGGTGGTGATGGGTTTCGTAGCGGCGATCTTGAGCACGGTAACAGTTGCTGGCAATGTGATGGTGATGATCTCATTCAAGATCGACAAACAACTGCAGACGATAAGTAACTATTTTCTGTTCTCGCTGGCAATTGCGGATTTTGCAATTGGTGCGATATCAATGCCACTGTTTGCGGTCACAACCATTTTGGGATATTGGCCATTGGGCTCGCATGTTTGTGACACTTGGCTGGCACTCGACTACTTAGCATCGAATGCATCGGTCTTGAATCTGCTGATCATTAGTTTTGATCGATATTTTAGTGTAACACGGCCGTTGACTTATCGCGCCAAGAGAACAACAAACAAGGCGGCTGTTATGATTGGTGCCGCATGGGGCATAAGTTTATTGCTCTGGCCACCCTGGATCTACAGTTGGCCGTACATCGAGGGCAAGCGTACGGTGCCCAAGGATGAGTGCTATATTCAGTTTATAGAGACAAATCAATATATTACGTTTGGCACAGCGTTGGCGGCATTCTATTTTCCCGTTACGATCATGTGTTTTCTGTACTTTCGCATTTGGCGCGAGACAATGAAACGGCAAAAGGATTTGCCCAACTTACAAGCGGGCAAAAAGGATTCCAGCAAGCGTTCCAATAGCAGGTGAGCAGCTTATAAATTAAGTTGATTATTGACGTTAATTAAGTGTTATTTCGTGTAATAACTTTTATAAGCATTTAAGATAATTCTCAGTAGTTGCAAAGCGAAGTCAAATTCAGTGGAAACACTTTTCAATAAACCAGTTGGTTAAGCACAAGTTTCACAAAGCTATTCAAATTAAAATTGAATTAAGAATTCAAATAGAAATTCAATAGACTATTAAATAAATAAACAAATTTTTATAGAATAAATTACCTTACTTATCAATTATTAAACATTTGCAAAAATAATGTAACTGCATTACAGAGCTATTAAAAGCCCATTTAGTTTTGAATATTTTGTGTAGCATACTTTTATGAGCTTTTGAAAAAAATATTACCTTCCCGCCTAACCATTTTTGACCCCACTTTGTTTAAGCGATGAAAACACGGTTGTAAATCACACTGGTGGAGGCTTGTTGGGGTTTCCGCCACTGGGTAACAATGATCACGATACCTGGCGTCGACCGCGCTCCGAGAGTTCAGCGGATGCGGAAAGTGTTTATATGACCAATATGGTCATCGATTCCGGATATCATGGCATGCATTCGCGCAAGTCAAGCGTAAGTTAAACCCCCTCTCTGAATTTTTCATTGCGTTTTCATTGGAATTTGGCTGTTTGTTTGGTGAATACAATACATATATATATGTATATATATATTTTTTTTTTGTTATGCAGATTAAGAGCACGAATACAATCAAAAAGCCATATTCATGTTTTGGCAACGTCAAGGAATGGTGCATCGCGTGGTGGCATTCGGGTCGCGACGATTCCGATGATTTTGCGTTTGAGCAGGAGGAGCCATCTGATTTAGGGTATGCAACACCTGTAACAATTGAAACTCCTTTACAAAGCTCCGTCTCCAGGTAGTACAAAAAGCAATTCTCATTTCTCTTTTAATCGTCTAATATTCGTGTGTAAGCAAACACCGCACCCCCCTCTGCAATTTAAAGGCACACACACACACACACAGAGAGAGTTGGTAGCGTATGTGTGGGTGTGTTTGTGTCTTTCGCATCTCGAATGCACTCAAAGCACTTTATACACAACAAAAAACAACACAAAAAAAACCAACACAAAATTCGATTCGTTGCTTGCCCCAAAGGGAAAACACACATAAATGGATGAAAATAATTTCACATTCCACCCACACACACACATACTATGGTCTCATTTTGCACACACACACATACCATGCACCAGCAAAGCCATCAATAGACAGCACAGTGCACCCGAAAAGTACGCACACACATGCACACTACACAGGCGAATGCACAGCAATGGGCCAAACTCAGTTTGAGAGTGAATTGGAAATGCCTTTTCGTTTTGTTTATCATCCTCTGCTTCTTCTTTGCATACTCAATTTGTGGCAACTTTTGTCGCTTGTGTCGAGTGCGCGAGAGGGTTTTTGTGTTTTTGGTAATTGGAATTCAATTTGGCTTGTGTTCTGTTCTTAACCCATTTGTATCCTTGTCCAAATTGTTATTTAATGAAATCAAAGTTAGTTAAAGTCTAAATCTCTATGTGAATATGAAATCAATATATCCATGTCCATAACTTTGCCAAAACTAAAGCGATCTTTAAACGCAAATCTAGTTTGAGTCAAGTAAACTGCATTCGTTTGACCCATAGATGAATACTACTTTTAAAGTAGTGAACATCATTATTAATCGACTTATACTTCAAAATGTTATCTATATTCATAACTTAGTCAGAACTGTACCAATTCTTAATACCCATGTCTTGCTATGCATGGCATAAACTCTATTTTAAAGATGCATTTTAAATCTAAACGATATTTAAAAGCTGTATCTCCTAACTGTTGCCAAACCTTTGATACAGTTAGGTAAGTTAGGAACACCTAATTGCTTACAATGCAGTTAAGTTCTAAAAAACTTTTCACTCTCAAACAAAAACCCAATTTTTGGTGTGTGTATGTGTGCGTGTACGAATGGTGTGTGTGTGGGGCAGCTTGCATCCGTTGCTCCATATTGATCCTTTTTGTTGTCGTTGTTCTTGTTGATGTTGTTGTTGTTGTCGTAGCTTGTCACAGTTTTGTAAGGCCTGTCAATGTCCTGACGCCCGATGCCTGAAAGGCTGGCAGGTGTCGTGCTAAAGCTTCTGACGATACTAAAGTGCGACATGCCTTTGTGCGCATATATTTTTTTTGTTCGTTCTTTTTTGTTGTGCGCTTGTGCTTGTTTCGTTCGCAGATGCACCTCGATGAACGTGATGAGAGACAACTATTCGATGGGTGGCAGTGTCAGTGGTGTCCGGCCACCGAGCATAATGCTGGCGGATGTTTCACCGACGCCGTTGCGTCCGCCACTCAACTCAATTTCGCAGATACAAATGCAGGATATGAATGCGGTTAACAACAATGGCAATGGCAACGGCAATGGACACGTCAACGGCAACGGCAATATCAACGTTAGCATCAACAGTGGCAGCAGCAATGTTAGTAGCGGTGGCGTCGGTGGTGTTGGTAGTGCTAGTAATCTGAATGGTGGCTCGGCGGCTAATTCACGCTCTTTGCCCGCCAGTAATCGCATTGGCTCGCGTTCGGTCAGCCAGGATTCGGTCTATACAATAGTCATACGTCTGCCGCCAGATGGCGCCAGCACAGCGAACGGCACTACTATTGCACCGCCTGTGGGCAATGTTGCAACCCAAACGGATACTGCGCCCTCCATCAAGATGATACACGAGGATGCTGTGGCCAATACCACAGTGACCGGGTCAGGTGCGGGAATGGGCGTTGTCACCGCCCCACCGCTAACACGTCGACCGTTGCCATCGCGTGACTCCGAGTTCAGTTTGCCGCTGGGTCGACGCATGTCGCATGCCCCACAGGATATGCGACTGCTTAACGCCAAAGTCATACCCAAGCAGCTAGGCGGCAAGGCGGGCGCACTTGCCACTCAGAATGCAATTATAAATGCACGCAACGCCGCTAAAAAGAAGAAAAAATCGCAGGAGAAACGGCAGGAAACGAAGGCAGCAAGAACACTCTCAGCCATTTTGTTGAGCTTTATCCTAACGTGGACACCGTACAATATTCTGGTGCTGATCAAGCCGCTCACAACGTGCTCGGATTGCATACCCACCGAATTGTGGGATTTCTTCTATGCGTTGTGCTACCTCAACTCCACCATTAATCCCATGTGCTATGCCTTGTGCAACGCATCCTTCCGGCGCACCTATGTCCAGATACTCAACTGCAAGTGGCATACACGTAATCGCGAGGGCATGGTCAGGGGCGTGTACAACTAGAAAGGGACGCGCCCTTAAATGCAAAAAATTAAAATCAACCCAAATTCAGTTCATTATACAAAAACAAAATAGTTACAATAAATGTTGTGTGCAAAACGTAAAATACAAACAAAAAAAACAAATACAAATTGTTAGCAAAAATAAAGCAAAAAAACCAAAACTAGGCTTAGGTTAAGCACTTTTGACAAGCAGTACTGATTTTTTGATGTCTAGCCCCCAAATATATATATAAATATATACATATATGTGAAATAAATATATCTACGTATTTGTAATTGCGATTTGAGAGTGTTGCTTAACAAGTTTTTCATATGCCAATCTTCTACAATAATTGTTTCGATAAAATATCAGAATTTATTCAATATTGAGATATTATTATTTTTTAACTATTTGGTATTATTTTATAGAGTAGTAGCTTATTTCTTTTTATACAGTAAAGTTTAGCAATTTGTTATGTTTTACAAAAACGTAAATTATATATAAAACTAAGAATTGAAAACCAATCAATACAAATGTTTGTACATCTTCAATGAAGTGAAGTGAAATAATAAAATAATTAAGTACATAAGATAAAAACCGATAAAATGCGTCTTCCATCTGTAAAATTCTTCCGCATCCCAAACAAAAGAAATTCTTTGCCAAGTTTTTTAAGAGCAAGATAAAAGTTATGATCAAAATTATGTTTGCATTTTAAAGAACTGACCGATAGCACTTAACACTAATAGTATAAAACAAGAGCACTTAGAATTTGAATCATTCCAAAAACAAGCACGGCATATTGAAAACTTGTTAGGCAGCCCTCGTAGCTTCTAGTTAAAAGGCAAACAAAACCACATCATATGAGGAAAAAAAAAATAAAAAATACCCAAATTTTGTTTGGCGTTTACTTTTAGGTAGGCACATGCTCCATGCAACATGAATTTAATACAAATATAAAGGATAACAATTTGGAATACATTATATAAATATATTATATTATATTATATTATACATAAATCAAATATATTATACATATAAATATTAATTAAACTTAAGTTGTTGGCGTACGCAAAACCCGAAAAGAAAAAGCTTTAATACAGTTCAAACTTACCGAGATTTTTGTATGGCATGACAACGAGGTGGGAATGGGATGGAAAATAGGAATTGGCAGCAAATTGGTTATTGGTTAATGCGTAGAGACGTCAAAATGCGTACACAAAACTATGTGATTGTACTGCACGTGTTGTTTTTGATAAGTTTTTTTTAAAAATTGTTTTTGGTTTGTTTGAATCATCTTTTTTGTAAAGCAAAAACGTAATTTTTAAGTACCAGCGGAGCGAGAGGCAAAAGAACTTAAAGCATTCAGAACATCAACTATGCGTAAGCCAAGCAAATTTGTAGTAATATATATATTATTAAATTGAAAAGAAAAGATTAACACAAATATATGTATCTTTTAAGAACGTAACCCACCATAGTTCAACTACTAAGAACAAAAACTTTTGTAACTGTTGATGAAAACTTTCTTAAAAAAAAAAAACAAAAACAAAGAAAAATATGGAGAAAATAACTAAAGTTTATTGAACAACAACAAGATCAAGAACAAGAACAAAAGCAATAGAAATTCAGGCACGCACATCACAAATGGGGTAGTCAATGGTCTAGAGAAAAGTTAATCGCAAATCTTTTGATATAAACTTGTAGTATTTGAGTTTGAAAGAGAGAGAGAGATAGCGAGAGATAGCGAGAAGTTTGCTTGACAAAACAAACAAAGAGACCTGCACAAAACGTTGAAATAGATCATCTTTAAGCCAAAACGAAATACTAGTTAGCAATATTTAACATAAAGGTTGTGCCGTTTAAAAGAAAAAAGGGTATTTGAGTATGCCAAATATATATCACAAGACGAGCTTGTCAAGTATTGGGTTAAGTGTATGGGTTTCAGTTATATATAGGTTTTTGGCAGGATATATATAATACTTAATTAAAAAATCAGTGCTCCATTGACTACCGCCGAAAGTTTGTATTCCATTTAATAGTTTAATAATGAAAGCAATTTTCCAAAATGCACCTAAATAAAATACATTAAGAACTCTGCATACATATATATATATATTTATATATATTACAAAAGCATATGAGAAATAAAATACAAATACAAAAACAATAGCGTAAGCAAACGAAGACAGATACAGAAATACATACATATATATAGATATATATATACTAAACGGATACATAACTGATTCTTATATAAAATAAGATGAACCTTTTTATCAATTTGTAGCTAACTAATTAACAAACCAGATAGAACAACAATTTGGATATTCCCGTTGAGGATATCTGCAGCTGAAATCAAAGCAACATTTGTAGAGTTAACTTAAGATATCTAAAAGTTTAAACCAAAAACCAACAACAACAATGGCGAACGAAACCAAACAACAACCCAAAAGACATGATTTACAAACCACGCACACATCCAAAATGAAGCATATAGAAACTATAAATACTATATAGTAAATATATATACAAACATATATGTCTCTGCAAAACAAGCCCAAACTAACTATATACAATACAGATATATATATATAAATATGATCTTCAAAAACAATTTGGAATGATTCCATTCGAAGCAAATATTGAGATTGAACAAGAAAGAAACTCGCAATTTATTGATATTGAAATGAGATTTAAAATGCATACAATCTAATTGTTTGGAAATTATACTACGATATATGAAAGAAATAATAATAATTTAATAAACTAACAAATTTAAGATACATATATGAATTAACGCTAACAATAAAACAATGTGAATGAAAAAATCTTTTTTATTTTATTATTATTATTATTTTTGTAGCTGTGGTGTATTAACTTTTTATAAAATGTTGGGTAAGTGTGGTTTTATTGTGTTCAGTAAGTATATCTAAGAAATGTTAAGCCTCTGGTTTTTTTTTTTAATATTTGTATTTATACCTTAAATCGGTTCGGACAAAATGAATATTTAGGCTAGGTTCTTCACAAAATGTGGGAATCTTAAACATTATCTGATAAGAGTAATCCATTTTTTGCTTAGGATTATTGCAGCTATTTTATTTAATTTCAAAATGACAATTCTAAATGCTTAAAGTTACAATTAAAAATATAATACCTTTAAAATAATTAACTCTTCACAAAAGGCAAAAGATAATTGCATGTTTTTCAAGATAATATTAAAGCTGCACGATTAAAATATAAATAGATATATAGATATATTATTCTATTGACTGAGTTAGGACAAAGATACATTAGTATTTAAAGTTCACTTATTTGACACTCATTCAGAATACAAACTGAATCGTTTAAAATATTATTCGAGTGTCTTTTGTTCGTGCTGTTGATGTGTATTTGCATATATATTGTACTTAGTTTAATTTATCTTGCAGCTCCTCGTTATCCTCCACTCTCTCCTTCTCTTCCTCCTCCCGCTCCTCCTCCCCCTCCACCTGATGTCCGCTACGCATAAGCATTTGTGTGTTCTTTTGTATAGTTTCAAGCTTCTGTTGCAATAGCTCCTGGCGTCGCTGTTCCGCACGCTGTTGCTTAACCTCCAGCTCCTCGATGGTGATTGGCTCCGTTTCGGCTGCTTGCTGCATCAGCTGTTGGAGTCGCTTTGGCGGCTGACGTAAAGTTTCATTTAATTGATCCGTTGCATTAGTCACGTCAGCAACAACATCATCATCATCATCGAGTGGTATAATGAATGCCTCCGAGGCAGCTGTATTTAATGAGTTATTGATTATATTTAAGGTGTACATACATATATATATACGCTGTCTAGATGTGAACCACACTTACGGTATTCCGGCTTGGGTAAGTCAGCCATTTTGCTCTTGTTGTTGTTGTTGGCGGTTGGCTTGTTGTTCTCGTCTAACGCTGTCGTGGACTTTGAATTTGAGCAGCCCATTGCCCTCTCAGGCGCAAGGCATTACGCTAAAACTTCCGTTACGACGGCAGCGACGGTTTTTTCAAACGTTAACTGTGTTGCGATTTGTTCGCTGATGCTGATCCCGAATGCTAATGCGATTTCCGGTTTCTACCAGTGTAGCCTTGCCTAACATCCGATTTGTAGTCTGTGATTCCGCTTCTACGCTCCGGCTATTCAATTTCCGTTTCAGTCATTAGCTTGAGAGACAGCCTTTTAATGGTTCATTAATATTGATTTTGTTTGTGTGTGAGTGAGCCTTTGATTTTGTTTTTACACCTTGGAGGACCTTGTCTTTGAATGTGCGGCCGTTTGACAGCGCGTCGCAATGGGAACTGAAATTGGAATTGCAATGCAAAGTTTTGCGCTGGTCATTAATAATAATTGCTTTGGGCGCAGCTAGGACAACTGTCCGGCTAACAGGATCAATATTCATATGTCTACGCTCGCTTATTATTATAATTTTTTTTTTCTAGCTATTTCGCACATTGAATACACTGAAAATAAGTTAACAACTAAAAACTCTAAATAAAATAAATAAAAAATATATATATAATTCTTAATTTGTGTAATTTTAATATGAAAAAAAGTAAAAATATAAATATTAAAATATTTACAAATAAATTACAATTATTATTGATCTTTTGCAACCCATATTTGTTATTTTTCAAGTTATACCAAATGAGTTTCATTTGTATTATCTGAAAAATGCTTAGACTGATAACTTAGTTAATGCCTTTAGTGTTAAAAAGTATTAACTATAGCTTCAAAACGATTTTAAAAAACCATGGGAGGATATCAAAATATTTTAAGTAGGTTTCAGTTTAAGGCCTTGACTTTTAAAATCTTTTAATTTCACAGTTGAAATTAAAAAATATTTTTATTTTTACTCTTTGTTGTTCTACGTATTTTAAAAGCTGGTTTCTTACAAACTAGTTTTAAGTCATTTATTTTTTTGCGTGTAGTTGCGTGGGTGCAGTTAATAAAGCTAGTCAAAATAAACTCAGACAGACAATGACACACCCGGACACACACACACACCTAGTAAACTAGCCACACAGTGACCAATGTCAATCAACTCCTTGCTCGTGGGTCCAATCAACACTAATTGTGGTTTCATTTACATACACAATGCACACACACACACAAACCGCACACATGCACCCACAGAGGGAGATATGCTCTACACACCCACATGTCGAACATTATATTAACCGCCAAAGTTTAGTGACCCACTCAACTTTGACCAGTGAGGAGAAGGAAGGGTTTATCTTACTTGTTTTATTCGATTTTTACAGTTGGCCATTGTCAATGCCATAAAAAGTACCATTGGGCAACGATAAAGAAACACTAACGGCTTCCGGCTGAGAAAGCTGGCCAAGAACGAACCCACGGAAGCTACGACGCGTGCCAAGCACCGCCCAAAGCGTTCACAGTAAGCATACATTATGCATGTGCCACACGTTGCCTTTTGGGTGATTTTTTTTCTTTTTCTTTTGCCTTTTTGTTTGTGGTCAAGTGCCCGCTACTTGGCATGCAAATGGCTTAAAAGCGGAAGCGTCGCCGACTGCGTCCCCCCTTCCATCTGCTTCCCATCGTATCCAACATTTAATAAGTATAAGCAAAACGGTTAAAACGAGACCCACAAGTTGAAAAGAAAGAAGAGGAACAACCACAACAGGTGCCTGACATCCAATGGAAGTGGGAACCCTCTTTAAGATACCTACCTAAGTAATGAGCGACGTTTAATTAGGTTAAGTGTCAATAAGATTATGTCGTCAATCAATCAATTGCACAAACACACACTCACACACACACACACATACGCCACACACATCAATCAAGTAACTAAATATCGAAAGGCATTTTTAGCTTGTTTCTTCATCGAATTTTCTTGTTGTTGTTGTGTCATTGTGCGCGAAGTACGAATGTTGGTGTGTCTTCGATGTATACGATGTACATTTAGTAAAGTAAACTTACCTGCTTCCACTTTGTCATCGCATAACTCATCGAAGTCAAATGGGTGCTTTTACTCCTAAAAAATAGTTAAAATCTCATCACTGGATTTCATATTTTATATTCGGTTAGTTTAATTTAAATAACTTTCGCGTTATTAAAGGATAATTTATATTTATAATATTTCAAGTAGTCTGAGTAAAAATTCGCAACTGTCATACTTGCTTTCAGGGTTTTATATAATACATAGTATAACATTTCCTGATATAACATGTGTACATGTCACGTTAAACATATATTCATATTTAATGCTTTATCATATAGTTGGTTTAACCATGTTTTTTTGAATGTACAAAATATTTTGTTCAAGCCCATTTAAGCTTTTTGCAACTTTGCATCAACATCTTTAAAAAAAACTCAGTTAGGTTCTCGAATTTATTATCCTCTTTATCATTATCACACTCAATACTTACTGATTCTTTATACCTGTTGATTAAAAATTGCTACAACAATGTTTTTGCTTGCATTGCATTTGATTTTTAAATTGGTTTATTAAAAAAAGTACAATACAATACAATTACAAAAAAAAATCGCAATTCTTTTTGTTATTGTTGGCAAAAAAAAAAAATCAAAGTTTGGTTTATATGTGTATATAATTCATATATTAAAACAATATAAACTATTAACAAAGCAACTTTATTTCTGCAGCCTAGGAACATCATCAGCATTTAATCTTCATCTCTCTTTCATTTTCATCTCCTTAACCTTAATCTCATCTCGGTATTCAATCTCATAGAACTTGTAAACTTTATAACTTATGCAATATTATCATCTGCCTCCGACTGAGACAGATCCCAAGCCAACTTCAGTCAGCTTAGGTTTTTTTTTTTTTCTTTTTTTTTTACATTGGTATAAAAATATTCAATATAAATATGTGTATATGTGTATGGGTGTGTTTATCTGTGATGGAAGCAGTATATAGTGATTATAATCGCATATAATCTGTGGTTAGACTTGTCTGTGTTTGTATGTGTGATTGGATGAGGATTTACAATATGGTTTTTAATTTGATTCAAATGTTTTTGTCATAAAAGCAATCTCCATTTATGCCGCTCCAATGCATTTACGAACGGTTATTCATATTCCTGTTTAATTGTTATGGTTTTCTCGGCACTCTTATCAGACTTCTGGTTAACGGTTGCAGCAGACGTTGATTTACCCTTGATGTAGCTGGCTACCGAAGAGCTAAGCGGTATGGTTACATACTGATTGCCATCTGGAAAAGATAAACATAAAGTTAATATTTGTATGCATTTCTGATAAGTAAGTATTTTACAAGTGAACAATATTAGTTTTCTTTTAGATCAACTTACCCTCCTCGGCATGCACTTGCAATTGTCCTGATTGTATAAGCTGACGCAACATATCCGGCGGTATGTTGGCAAACGAGGTAGCCGGATAAACATATTTGCTATCCGGTGCTGTTAATGCTGCTACTGCTGCCATGGACGTCGATGGGCCCGATTCAGTCTGATAGCTCAATGCTGCTGTTGTTTTAGCGCATGTTGGGGCAGCCACTGAAGTTGCTGCTACTGCCACTTGTGTTGCTGCAGCTGCAGCTGCTGCTGTTGCTGTTGTCTCAGCTTTAAGCTCCTGAGGCGCTGACTTGGCTACATCGATTGCATCCGTTGGCATTGGCATTTCGACATCGGAAGAATCATCCGATTCGTTGCCAGACGACATTGGTGAACGTTCATCCTGCAAGAGACAAATGAAAGAAATGGGATAAAAAAAACAAGCGATTAGATGCTGGTTGCAGCCAAACAGTCTGGCCTGATCCTAAGCCAAAGATGAGCTAGCCAACTGTTCTATATGCGGGGCAAGTTAAATGGCAAATGTATGTGTGTGATTCTGGCTGACACAAAAACAAAAAAAAATAAAACAAATAAGAAAAAGAAACAGATGAAGGAGAAAAAAAAAGCAATATGCTTGCACCAAATATGGCGCGAAATTGCGTATAAGTGCTGGCCGCGTTGCACGCTGGCGCGCATTTCAATGAGCCAGCAACTCGTTGCCTTAAATGTGCACACGCGTTAAAGAATTTAGAATATTGATTTCTGGCCAAAGATCTCTCTCTCTCTTTCCCTCCGTATCTCTATGTGTGAGTGTAAGTGAACCTCTCTGTGCTGGGACAGCTCCTCATCATCAACATTGTCGTCGCATCATTTTAATTTTGATTAGTGGCTCGCACAAAAAGCACAACAAAAAAAGTTAATAAAAATAATTGCGAACTGTAACAATGCGTTCGCCATTTTGTCCGTCCATTGCGCATATGCTGCGCACCGACTGCGTCATGCCACCATCATCATTATCAACACTAACTAACATCATCATCGCCATCAACTTCCAATGAAATTGTAGCAGTGACGCGTATGGTTAAATTGCATTGTTGGCACTGCAACACTGCAGCACTGCAACACACAACTGACCGAAAATGGGCGTCGTCTGCCTGGCCTCGAGCGACTGCCTTTTGAGTGACAGCATCAAGACATTTTAATTAGCAAACACAGCAACAGCAACAGCAACGAACACAGTTGACAAAGTGTCTCGTAAAGTCGCGTAACTTGACTTTTGGCAGCAGCAACTGTTGCAACTACTTCAGCCTGAAGTCTGCAACTGTTGTTACGCTCACAAACCAAAAACAAAAGAAGATACGCATGTTGCACGGTGCCACAAAGCTAAAAAGCTAAAAAGACACCTCTACGCCACTTTGTCACTCATGTTTTGAGGGTGTTGAGCTTTACTCTAAGTCATTTTTGTGTATGCAAAATTGTTTGTAATTTGATACAGAGGAATTCTATGTGCACAAAGTAAGCTAAAAATTTAATTTCTTTGATTATATTTATGCTTTTAAATATGTAAAAGAAAACTCTAATTTAAAATATTCTTCTTTATTCAAAATATCATAAGAAAAAAAAAAAGAAATGCGCCCCCGGGTGGACTCGAACCACCAACCTTTCGGTTAACAGCCGAACGCGCTAACCAATTGCGCCACGGAGGCAGTTGTGAAACAGCTGGCAAAAAACACAACTTATGCTCAGGGAACAAATGTTCTGGCTTGTTATTCAATACAAACAGACGATACTATTTTTAAACGCTAGATAAGTGAATGATTAGCTAACACAAACAAAATACCAGCGCAAAAAAAAGAGCTACAGTTGATAGCCATAAATATTTATATATACACGTAGCTTTATTAATTAGTTGTCATGTCTTGTCAGTCAGCAACATATCATTAGTTGTTGTTGGAGGTTCATAAGTTGATGAAAAGATTAACATGCTCTTTAATTAGTGAAGAAATAATTTAAACTGTTTAAATTACTGAGAAACTTAGACTTCTATTAATATATGTTTAAAAAATATATATAAAGCTTTCTAATACGAGCATTTATTTATATAGCAGCCAAGATAACAAATAAGTGGTTTTCGTAACGATTGTAAAACTAAGTATTATAAATCAGAATAGCTTTCAAATGAGGAAAAGAGTTGATAGTCAAAAAATATATGCACAACCAAGTCTTTTAATCAATTTTCAACTAAAAATGCATTTTTTAAGTTCGATAAAACATAAAAAAACCACAAGAAAATGCAGCTCATCGTTTATTTAGATGGAAAAAGATTGAATAGTCAAATAATGTATATCACAATCGGTCAGCAATCACTTTTAATAAACTATACTTTAAAGGCTTTCAACCGATATGAAGTTAAATATTTAATGAAATATTTATCTGCTTTAAATGCATACCAACTGCAAAAATCTTACGAGAACAAATCAATTTACAAAAATCACAGCGGCCAGAAGGAGGAGAACAAGGTGGAGCTTGAAAATAAGGACACGCTTCGGTAAAGAGTCTCAAGAACCGATACAGAATCGCAAAATAGTTATCGAAACGAAGGAGAGGAAAGGAGTGGTGGAACAGAGGGCATGGCAAAATTGATAGTCGTGTGTCGTGCGCAAATGCCGAGCGTGTCTCATTAAATGACAATTAGAGTTGAGCTTGGAGCTGGAAAGCTTGGACAAAGGACAGAGGACAGAGCTGTAACTCGAAGCGAACTGAACCGCACCGAACCCGACCCAACCCAACCCAACCCAATCCAAGCCAATGTGAGACGAGTGTGGCGTGTAGTAGCTGCGTGGAATGCAACGGCCAGTGGCATGCAATTTATAAAAATAATGCAGCATTGTTTTGTATTGTGTTTGCTTTTTAGTTTTGTTTTTTCTTTCGTATTTTTATTTTATTTGTCGTGATGGATTTTTTTTGTTTTTTGTTTTTGTTTAGTTGTGGCCTCGAGTGAGCCTGGCTACAAAATGCAATTATATAGAAATTTGTCTTGCTGTGATATGTGCGGCATGTTGCAGTTGCAATTGTAATTGTTGCTGTTGTTGTGTGTGTGTGGCCATCAACAGAGCCAAAAATAGTCAATTTGGGAAAGGCTAATAATAAATGCCGATCCGTCAGTCACTCAGTCAGTCAAACGAGTCAGTTCGTCAGCGAACCAACGCGAACCAACGCGCAAACCAAAATGAATACACTCGCTTGCTAGAGCTGACTTGAATGAATGAATGAATGAATGCAATGCAATGCCTGCAAAATCCAAATTGGCCAACTGACATTCACAGCCAAGGTGGCATTTTGTTTGGCTATTGCCAAAGTGAATGCGATTCAATTCAATTTTTCTGTGTGGTGTCGTGTGACCTACACCACAACTCCAATGATTGACGGATGGCACATTTGCGGATTGATTAGTTGTTTTTACCAAAATGGCTACACTCCGACAATGGCGACAACAGTTGTTCAGCCTGGCTGACTGACTGCCTGCCTGCCTGCCTGCTTGCTACTGCTGTTGCCTCATGTTGCATGTTGCACATTGGCTAGCTGCCTCGCTGTTGACAGTCAGCACCCGCTTAACTTCAACTTCAATTTCTGTTTTATTCCCCCACCCTCCCCCCTTATACTCCCCCTCTCTTGTAGTATTTTGGGCAATAAACATTTGCATTTGCATGTTGCCTGTTGTTGTTGCAACCGTTGATGGCGTGTGCATCTACCGACACTGATAGGAGCCGCCGCCGCTAACAGCAAAAACAAAAACAAAGGAATAGCCAAATGTATTTGTCCGTCTGCCTTTTGGTTCGCTTTGCTAACCAGCTTCGCGTTTTGCGGGCTCCATTGATGCTGGCGCTTTCAATGAAAACATAAAAATAAAAATGCAAATTAGGCCCCCACAATGAAAGCACTTAAATCTAACGCACAATTCCAACAGTAGCACAAACAGCAACAACAACAACAGCAGCAACATCAAAATCTAACAACACACAGTGGTACAACAAGCATATCATAACAATAGATTCAACAGATTTAAGGATGCGAGAGAAATAGTACAAGTTGAGGAGAAGCTGAAAAGCGTACATAAATCAATAATTCTTGTATATTTTTTGATCCTTTTTGTGTTTTGTTATTCATAGCTTATTATGCAAATCTTTCTATGTAAAGTGGGTATAGAAATAAATTTCACTTCTACATCAAAATTCATAGTTCTGTATTGGTTCTCGAACATTTATCACTTCCATTTTACTTTGGTTTAATAATGCATGCATTAAATGCATTTTATATTTATATAAAACAAAAGAAAAGTTTTTTTTCATTCTTTACAGAAACTTAGGTAAATCTATTATTCATTTTAAAATGAATGGTGAAAAAAGCAACAGATGGAAAAATATTTATAAACGATATTTCACAATCAAAAATCTTCTAAGAAATTTCAAAGCAATAACATCAATTGACGAAAATTTCCAAATCAGTTTAAGTAGCTGCTAAAAGCTTTAAGCATTTGATACATTTGAGCCTAAAATGCGCCCACTGTGTGTGTGTGTGTGTGTGTGGGTAGGCGGAATCACAACCCAAACCTTAAAAACCAAAAACCCGAAACCGAACCTTAACCAAAGCAAACCAAATGATGCCAAGTGAGGCGCAGCGCAAAGAGTTCAACAGGAAACGTTAAGCAAATGTTATGGCCAGGCCGGGACGACTTGAGCTTGGGCCAAAATGGGGCGGCTGGCGAACAAAGCCAAAGCCAGTTGACACGAAACAGCAGCAGCAGCAACAACAACAGCAGCAACAACAACAGCAACAAACTCTGCGTAGAGAGACATTGTCAAAGTTGGAGTTTTGTGGGGTTTGTTGTTGGTGTTGTTGCTGCTATTTGGTCGCATCCGGGCGAGCAAAACATGCACTTTGAAAGCGTTTATATCCGCAAGCCTGGCCCGATCGTCGTCGGCGGCAGCGTCGGCGGTGCTGGCGGCTTTCTGTTTTTGGTCAAATCACAGTTTTGCGGCTACACGGATTCACGCGCAAAGAAAGCGACCAGCGGGAAGTAGTTGTAGTAGTTCCAAATAGCTAAGAAAGTTTGCAGCATCGTGCAGCGAAAATCCATTTATTAGTAGACCAAGTCGAAAGTCTTAAGTCTCGAGTCAGTTATGAGCTGATGAGAATTAGCATCTATTTAAATGTCAGGCGCGCATTAAGATGCCACGATTGGAACTGAAAACTCAGCATAGCTTATTGTTCTCGGCCAGCAATTATTTGGCCAAATTGTATGCGGTGCAACGATAGCAACCTGCTGACTCCTTCTTAACAAGAGAGGGATAGAGTCTAGGACCCCAGGCCTAATTATGCGTGCGCCGACAACAGAACAACACAACTGGCCAGCGACAACGACAATGACAACAACAATGACAACAACAACGACAGCGACAACGACAACATAAAGAGCTGATCTAGTCAAGAGTGTTCGGCTACGAGATGCTCATTACATAAAAGCTATGGCTATTATTTAACTAACATAGCTTTATAATTTGATTTATCGAAAACTTTTCAGTTTCATAATTACGAGAATCGTTTAACTTATTCATTATAATATAACTTATTTATAGAATATAACACTGATTTCGTTCTGAGATTAACAGAGTCATATGATAAGTACGAAAAGAGGATGATCTTCCTATAATAATCTTCGAAGATACATTAGAAAGACCAATAGTTTCAAAGACTTTTCCGTCTGCCAATTACAAATATTAATTGAACTTTAAGTAACCCGTTTTAGCTCGTTTTAAGAGATATACGAAGGAACAGCAATGATAGGATTACGCTGGAGGGAGGTTAACAGAAGCAGGAGCCTAAGAGCGCAGTCAGATGAAACGCCACCGATTAGCCTGGCGTTTGGCCAGGCGCCCGCTTTCCGCAAATTTATGATGGGCACTAACAACGGGCCGAAAAGCCAAAAGCACTGCGAAACATACAAAATGAAATGAACTTGGCCGCAAAACCAACCAAACAAACAGTTGAATGGACATTGCAATTATACCACAAGCATTGAGAGTGTATCGAATATCTGTTTTGCATTTAAACGACTATCTACACACACACAAGCAAACACACACACACGTACTCAAAGTGAATCTGCCTACTCATGTGGGTGCATTTGGTTAACCAACCAATAACCTAAGCGGCGTAACTGTCCTCTGCAATCTGAACAGCGGCAAAACAACACAACTGACAGCGATTAGAACAGAACAGTTTGCGGCCTATTCAGCTTGCGAATCAGTACGATCTATAAAGGAAACAAAGAATAAACCAACCGATTGTCAGTTCAAATAAAAATACACAAAAGAAGCTTTCAATTGTATTATTGATTGTTGCACAGTAGATAAATTATACTCAAAATTCATTAATTGAAAAATATTTTAGAGTGAGTAAAATTTAATGTGATACAGCTTTATAAAATTTGCTGCAAAGCAAGTTATAATTTCTTACAGATAAAAGATAAATTTAAATATTGTTTATTTAAAATCTGTTTTCAAAAATGACATTTAGTCAAACAAAAATATCTACGACATGATTCATTTAAAATAAAATGTTTACAAATGATTTTAACATTACAAAAATTATTTGCAATTAAAAAAGGTTCTCTTTAAATGTCAGCTTGAAGTGTTATTGCATATTTAACAAAAATTACATGGAAATTAATGATTCACAGTAAAACAACTGCGAGTCTTATTTATTCATGGAAGAAAAAAACACTAAGATCGAGCAATTCAGCTCTGTTAATATATAAAACTATACCAAAACAACAAAACTCATAATTTTGTTTGTTTATTTAACGTCTTGAACAGTTCTAAAAGTATGTCTTTTTTTGAAAATTATCAGTCATAAGACAAAAAGAAAACGCTTGTTTATTCTAATAAAAATTGTGATCTTGAATTTAAAATTCACTTTATAAACATGGAAAAAATGTATCAACTAATTACATCTTATGTCAAACTTAACTTTTTTAACATTGAAATCAGGCTTAACAATATCAATAACCTATTTCGAACAAAAACTTATAAAACTCTGTTAAGATCGTGATATTTACGAGCTATTGAACATGTTGCAAATGTAGCAATGTGAAAAACGACTTCATTAAAAACTTTTAGAGAGGCCAACTAATTAATCGTAAACAAACAAAAAAATCTCACATAAGTTTTATAGCTCTGAGACTTGAGCTGATCATTAGACAAATCTTAAAGATTTCATCAAATTGTGTCATTCGACAAAAATGAGCAAAAAACACAGAAAAAAATATCGCGCCTCGTGCTCACGCCCACAAAAATCAAAGCTGATTTCATATTTCAAGCACGGGAAATTTCACAAAAAAAACTACAAACTGGTTACACCCAGCGTATACATAGTATTCGTTTAAATATACGTGATCTTATAACAAATTCGTGTAAATTAAATACTCATATGCAGCAATAACAACAACGTAAGAAACTCATTTGTTTGCTCATTTGTCGCGTCAGTGCCCCAAACGTGGCCCAATGTACATAAAGCCCGGCCCGGCCCGGCCCGGCCCAAAATGGACATGTAAGCAAGTCAAAAGCGAGTCTATAAAATCTAATACGCACAAATACTAGCACAGCAAGCAAACACAAGACACGCCCACAGCAACTCTGGCTATATACTTTATGGTGCATAATGAAGCAACTTAAGAGCGTCAAGCAAAGAGCGCAACTAAAGCCAGCAAAGAAAGAGAGCACACAACACAGGCCATCCCACTCACACACACAGCAACATAAGGGAAACATGCTCTTAAGTCTTTCGGCATAAGTTTAAACTTGTTTGCTCAGGAGAGGGAGAGAGCAGGCTCAAACTGCGGCTCAAGAGTTTGTGCCGTGGCGTTTGCGTTTTCAGTCTGTGAGCAACTGCGTGAGTCGCACGACGAACGATCAACGAATCAGCGAAACGATCGTGCCGTTGATCTCGTGCCTCTTGGTAGTCGAAACAGTTAACATTAACAACGTAACAAAAGTGACTGAAGCATAGAAATTGTCGGCCAATGTGTGAAGCGACAGACAGAATGTTAAAGTTAGCGTGTAAAACTTACAATTATTATTTGGAGTTTAAAGTTAATTGAAAGTTCAGTGATTAGTCAAATGGGTGAGTAAATATAAATTAAATATAATAATACGTACAACTACGAATAATTTGTGAATATATATATTAAATAAATCAAATATTAACTACGTTCATATAATTTGGATGGGGATTGCAATACTTTACAGTATGAAGTAAATATTTAAAGCTACTAAGTTTTTTCTTAAATCTATTTTATTTATATATGATCATTTTAATAACTTGTGCAATAAGCAAGCATTATTTGTGTGCTTAAATAATCATTTTGGAAATTTTCAACCAATAATTTATATTTATAGCTTTATTTATAGCTTTATATAATAATTTATAGCTTTAACTAAATTAAAGAGCTTGTGGCTTATGACTTATGATATAATTAATCAACTTAAAGTTGTTTTTGCTATTTATAGTAAAGATTTTCAAATGGGTACTTTTTGTGTTTTTTTTTAAAGATATCGGTTCTTTTCTTAATAATAATTTCTGAAGCTGTTTCTATAAAAGTTTTTGTTTTGAATTGTTTTCAGATTGTTCTTTTTAAGCTTTTTTACTACTAAAAATTTTAAATTCAAATTACTTTAAAGAATTATCAAATCTATTTTCAACTTTTTGCCAATTCACACCTTAAAAAAGTTTTCAAACTTAAATACAAAAACTCTGTAGTAGAACTTAGATCTATTCAATGTAAAAATAAGTATAAATGCAACAGCTAAGCGCAGCTTATATTATACTTAAGCTTTCCAACTTCATAAAACACTATTAGTGTTGTTATTTATATATAAAAAAAACACCAAGCTTATAAGTAGCTCAGGGTCCTTTAACATATATAGTAGTACTATGTAAACAGTAGCCACTAGTACAAGCGGACAACAACTCAATCAAAGAATTGCAATCACAATCGCCAAAGCGGCAGTTAGCCAGTTGGTAGTCAACAGTAAGCAGTTAGCAGTCAGCAGTTGGTCTCTTTAAGATTTGGGTTACCGAGGAGAGAGAGGGGGCCGCCAAGTCGGCGTCCACATTTCATAAATCAGCATGTCTCTAGAGAGACTGAGGCGGGCGGGGAGCCAACATAAGAAAAAAGAGATAGAGATAGAGGTTTATGCGTTGAGAAAATCGCCTGCTGCGAATCCTGACTATTTATTGTATTTTAACAACATTATAAACGAGCGTTTAAGTGGCAAGAATCGAGTATCCAACTATTCGCAAAGTGGGACCACATTTGATTTGTGTTAGAATGCAAAAATATACACAGCGAGATCCCAAAAAAAAAAACGGGCCCACAGACAATGGCCAACAAGAAGGTGGTGGTTTGGGGATTGTGAGGAGGTTGAAGAAAGACACCGACAAAGCTAACAAACAAACAAACGGAAAGCCGTTTCATAATCAGCCTAAACAGACGTGGCAACAACAACATTAACAACAACATGTGGCCAACACACAGCGTTTTTGTTTTTGTTGGTTTGTTTTTGGGGCGACGGGTCAAATGTCAAGCACATTATTTTTATGTTTACGTATAATAAATATAAATGCATGATGCATTTTTGATAGATTTTCATGCCAATAAACAACAGGCAACCAGCCAGCAAGCAACCCGCTAGAATGGTGTTTAAAAGCAACACTTGGCCAAAACGGACCGACCCGGGTCTCAACCTCTTCGCTTAGCCATTGTGTGGGTACATAAATTTAAGAAAAAACCAAAACAAAAAAAATAAATATAAAAAAAGAGACAAATAAAACGGTACACCAGGAAGCCTGCGTTTTGTGGCTCGCAAATTTTTGTGTCCTATGCAAATGCAACGCGTTGTTCGATTTTTGCATTCTTTGCCTGGCCTGATGTTGAAAAATCGACGAGATCAACTCTGTCAGTCAGTCAGTCATCCAGTCTGAGACTGGCGGACCAACCGCGTTGTTTGTTGAGTTGATGTGGCCCAAACAATGCCTTGTTGACACTGATGGAAAATCTGCGTGTCACAAATATCAAAATTCAATCGTTAAACTATGAGCAGCCAAGATCCGTCTGAATCAAACTTCAACTGCAGACTTTGACATTCAAATTGTCTTGCAGTGAGTGTGTTTTCCCCACCAGTTATAGATCTTCGAACAGCGATATGCTAATGTTGCTGTTGCTCAGTTTCGCAGCATATGATCTTATTGATCAAGAGAAAGACGTTGCATGATAAGCAGCCTTTAATCAGCAATAAGAAAGTGTATAATCTGCAGCCGCCAACAGTAAACATTCACAACTTTCTATCTTTGATCGGTTTCCTACTTCCTGGTCTTCAATTGACAATTTAAATTGAGTTTTAATAGCCCAAAAAGCAAAATGTTTTTAAGAAGCTTAACATATTTTCTGTTGTGTGTGTTTTGGATAACGTTGACATTGCTTTGTTTAAATTTGATTTCCACATACAATATTATAACAACATTTTTAAAACTCTCAAACTTAATAAACTTAACTAAATATTCATTCAACATTAATTGTTTATTGCAATTTCGATTGGTAACAATTTTGTATGAGTTGATTAAGTTGAAGAAACAAACCATTTGGTATAAAATCTAATACATGACTAGATCGAAAAATACTATATAACCTGATCTTGTAAACACATTTCTATAAATCTAAATTTTTACGAACCCAACATACAGTACGTGTGTACAAACATGACTTAAAATGGTATAGAAAAATGATACACTAAGATCGTTGGAATTAATGTTTTTCAAGACTTGATTACAAAAGTCACTGAACGTCAAGCAAAATGCTGAAATCGAATAAATTAACACAGCCAGCAATAATATATTATCTACTATGCAATGATTGATTAATTGAGAAATGCCTTAAAAGGCAACAGAGTCGGCGCTTTAGTTATTAATTATAGAGTTGCTAAATGTTAATAATCAAAAGAGTTCTTGGTTTCCTTGAAGAAAGTGCGCTTTGCTTGAGTTTTCAATTAGAAAATACCTTTTTCACCTAATTGAATGCCAATTTAATGCATATATATATAAAAGAATAACAAATGCAGCGCTTAAACAAATATGCCAAAGCAAACATAAAAGACAGAAAAAAACTAACAAATATTATATAAAACAAGAAAGAAAAGAAGAAGCCAACTAAATTACTTAACAAGCCGTTGAAAGACAACGACGACGACGACGACGAAGACGAAGACAACATCGTCTGCGATGATTTACTTGTGCGTAATAATGCAACGCCCGCAACGCTGAAACGGTTCAAGCAAGTACGGAGTAGGGAGTAACCAAAGAGGAGGACACAGAGTCCACACAATTCCTCCACACAGTCGCAGTGGCAGCCAGGCCGGGGAGTCCAGTCGACGGTAAATGCATGTGAGAAGAAGTCTAACTGGGAATGCGCCTCAATTTAAAATGCGAATTACATTATCTGATCAAATGCATTCTTTGGTGCGCTCCAGGAGGACGACTCGACTGACTCTCATCGATTGTGCGTGCGTATGTGTATGTGTGTGTGTATAGTGTGTATGGATGCTGGACATATAAATAAATTTTAAAAAATACAAACAAGTAGCGCGCGCAAAAAGCGCCGAGTGGAAAATTCGTGACAGCAATTGTTGATGAGCAGCGTGTGAACAGTGAGAGAACAGCAGAGACCGAACGGCGGTTGCCCCCAACTACTGTTCCACGCAAGACCACAAGGCCCCCGAAGAACACCAACTCAAGATCGATCGACAACAACAATATCTGTATATGTTATGTATACAACAACAACAACAAAAACAATAACAGCAGCAAAAGCAGCAGCAAAACGCGTAATATTGAGCGACTAATAGCTGAAACTTGACTTGAAAGCGAACGAAAAACGGCCAACGACTTTGGGTAGAGGATGCGGAGAGCAGAGATACCCCGCTTACCCTTCTAAGATACTTTGTGCCGTACACCTCCGCAGTCTAATTAACTCCTACGAGCAAACAAACACAAACACTCACACACATGCGAAAGTTTTAATTAAGGCGCAAAATGCTTATGTTTTTGAATATATATATTTATGTGTATATACATTGAGTATATTATATAAACGAATCAAATGTTGTATATAAACAGCAGTAACAAAACAATCAAGTTGACGAGAATCGCGAGTGGGCAGCATTTCAGTTAAAAGCAAACAGCTTGTCGCTAAATGCTACAAAAGAATCAAATGTTGTAGCCCAAAGAACTGCAAATACAACCGATTTCAACATACTCTATAGAAAGTAAGAGAACATAAATCTTGACCGAAAAGCCAAGTTGCAGATAAAAGACATTAAATTATTTTGAAAATGATTCTTTGTCTAAAATAACTTTGAAAGGTTTTAACATAAGTGCAAAAAGAATTTATGTTAACATAGATTTGGATTGAAAATTTGGTTTTTTTATATTCAACATGAAAAGATAATGCAACTTATAGAATCATGTTTCCAATTTCTTATGCCGAATAAATAAAATACCATTATTTAGATCGGATCAGATTTGTGTAAGTTATGACTTTGGAAACTTCCTCTCACGTTAAATGCATCGATCCAAAAGGTAAACTATTTACAATAAGGATATCGCTTCTGTAAATGTTATTGCTTAGTTCAAGTTTTCAAGCTTGTATAAAGGGTTTAACCAATGTTCGTTACTGATGCTAATCTTTGATGAAGCTATGGATATTTCAACTGTTGCACATACTGCAATCTTTACCAATCTTTTAAAGTTAAATGAAGCAGATGTCAGGAAAAATGTTACATCTTTCAGATTTAATGCCAAGGAAGAAGAACATGAACATAGTTGTGAATTATAGAAGACCACTTTCAACTAAGTAAATAAGTTATTTTATTGTTTAAAAAGTTGCAAAAATTTACTTATAAACTTAGCCAGAGAGATCCTTGTAAAGGACAAACTTTACACTGCCAACTAGCATTAACTCGCAAGGCAAAAACTTACTTTTTCGTGGAAGTAGCAAGAAAAAAACTAAAACAAGGCAGAAGCAAAAAAAAGAGATGCCAAAGTGCGCAAACTGTGCCAACAAGCATCAGCAGCAGCTACTGCTGGTAGCATCGAATCTCACAGAGAATCTCTTGATGGCTGCTTGCTCTGACTTTGCCAGACATCAATCTAGAACGGCAGGCAGGCAGACAGAGGAAGACAGCTGGACAGAGGTATTGGCAACCGGGTTGACTGAGTTGACAATAATGACGACGACGATGTGGACGTTGGGACGATGCAGCAGCAGCGATAGAAAGTAAAAAAACAAAAAGAGAACAGCATGCGTCGTTCGTTTCTTCTTGTTGCAGCAACCTTATTTTTTTTGTAGTTTTCGAACTGAAATTTTAATGAGACGTGGGAAAATGATCAGCGTTCGTTTTGGTACTTGAATGCGATTTGTAATTTGTAAAACTCGCACGTTGCATGCAGATTTTTATTGAACAGTTGTGCTAAACATTTATGGCTATATTTTGAGTTGCAGCAGCAGCAACAGCAGCAGCAGTAGCATCAGCTACTACAACTTCTAGTTGCCACAAATTAGCGTTGACAGCACAGCACAAACTCTCGAGTCTCGAGTCTTGAGACTCGAACTCTTGACAAAGGACCACCGGCCATTGTTGAATGCATTGGTCAGCCAATTGGACGCCTAGCGTGCGCCTTCTAGGTGGCATGCCGCATCTGTATCTGTGTGTGTGTGTGGTGGCAACTGGCTAACTGGACAGCAACTGGGCAGCCAGCTTGTTAAATGTTTTGCCGCCAAAGCAAAACCAAAAGCTAACAAACTAGGCGACAAACGTAACATTGAGCGTCATTTGAATGGTGGCGATAATTTTTGCGCCTTGTGGCAGCCTTTGGCAGTGAATTAATTGCGTGCCACATTATAAATTTTGAACGTGGCTTTAATAAAGGTCGCTGTCGCTGTCGCCGTCGGCCGTCGATGCCGATGCCACAAAACACGCGTTGCACACGCTGCATTTCAAAAGAAATTCTCACACGCCGCCCCTTCAAAAACATCGAAAAAAAACGAACACAAAAACCAAAACCCAAACAAACAGCGAGAAAAGCGCAACATAAATTCCAAAAAGTTTCGTGGCATGTTGCAAAGTTGTTGGGGTGTTTGTTGTTGTTGTTGTTTTTGTTGCTACGTGTGGGCATGTCAAGGCGTCGCGTAAGTGGCACTCACTAACGCTGCTTATGCTGCTTGCCGCTTGCTACTTCTACTGTTTGCGCATATTGCGCATACGCCATGTGGCTAGTTTGCCTCGCAGTTGTTCGCAGTCAATCAGCTGCAAAATGGCCAAATGAAATGCGACAAATGAAGCGCCGAAAATGCTGAGAACGCGATCAAAGCGTTTTTTTTGCTGCTGCTGCCTGATCATCGCATAGTTTTTCGCTCTTTACGCGAATCGCTTTAAGTGGAATGGATGTGCAATTTTTTATTGGCCCCCCCACACACACGCAACGAACACACACACAAAAGGAAATAAAATGTGAAAAGTGCAGCTATTAGCTGAAAGTAAACTGTACCCACTATTAGTTGAAGCTTTTTTTTTTTTTGCATCATCAATGTGATGTGAATGCTGTGAAAATTTGTTGAACGTGCCGTAGAAAACTTATTGTAGACTTACTTCTTACAATAATACTAAAAGAAGCTGCGTTTACAAATTTTATATGCATTTTTAGGCAAACTAAAACTATAAATGAAATTCAATAGGTTTTGGTGTAAACAAAAATGTTAAGTAAAAAAAACTTTCTTTTAAAACCATTAAAATTAATCATTTAGAAATTAATTCATCAAAGAAAATTAGAAAGTTAAAGTGAATTATATATATATAAGAACCTGGAATTTAACCTTAAGTATTTGACTTGCTTAAGTTAAATCTTAATACATTTATTTACCAATTTGGTAAATTCAACAAACGATTTCTTACAGATAAGTTAATTTTTTTTCAACTTTTAAAGAGTTTTGAAAGTAATTGAAGGTAAAATTCAAAATCAAATAAGCCAAAAACATTTTTTTCTTTTAAAAATCCTCGAGTATGTCAAAATATCTTGGCATTAAGGTCTCGAAAATGCTAGAATATTTAATTAAGTTTTGATAGCTTGTGGAATAACAACGTTTAGGAAATTTGATACTTATGCTATGATACATAAAAAGAAACTGCTTAACATTTAAGAGCAATATATATATATACTGCAGCATACTTTAGAGCCAAAGCAACTTCTTAAGAGTCAACAGCATGAGCAAATTCACACTGAAGCTCTTAAAACATTTAATAACTTGGCTAACGCCCACGCAGCAGAACAAATTCAATAAACAGGATGCTTTAACGATAATCTATGCGCTCTCTTACGACCCTTAATTCCCAGCAATATAAATACAATTTAAAGGCGAGTGTGATAGAAAAAAACTGAACAGAAATGAAAAACTATAATTTTGCTACGCCGATGCCGTTTGGCGATTTAAGCGAAACGACTGCGAACTATATTTACATATGCATATATCTGTGTATCTGTATCTATAGCTTTAACTATAGTTGTACCCCCATGTATCTGTATCTGTATCTGCGACTTGGGCTGAAGCAAATGGCAAACAGAAAATTTGCATATCAAACGCAGTCAACAACAGACGCCGCACAGTCGCCTTCGATACCAAAACAATAACAACAACAAAACAACAACAGCAACAACAACGAGAACAGTAACAACCAACAAAAACAACAACAACGAACACAACAACAACAACTACGACATGTAGCTAATGCATAGACAATGTTGGCGAATTTGCGTACGCCAAACGATGCGAATTAACTAAATTACAATATGTGAAATTGTCGTTTCGGATTCATGCTTGCTTGTGCCTTACTTCCCTCTCTTTCTCTCTCCTCCTCCTTCTCTCTCTTACTCTTTCTTTCTGACAATTTGTGCTATATTTGCGTGAAATTATTATTGCAATCGATTGTGCGTCTTCAAACATTATGAAAATTAAACGCGACGACCACACACATACGAAGCCTGGGCGATAAAATTATTATTGATTACTCATACGCAACGTATAACAGCTAACGGAGGAAGCATAGTATTGAAAATGTAAAAACGCTCAAAGCCTACTCAAAATGCAACATAGCAAAGTGCATGACTTTAAAGTTGCGCTGTTGTGGTTGAGAAAAATAAACGAAAAGATTTATAATTTTTTTTATGGATTCTTGATATTGATAAATATTTTCAGGAGTAGGTACTGCCTTTGGTTAATAAGAAAGAACAAAAATTCCTTACAATATTTTAATTCAATATTTTAATACTTTAGTTTCTTAAGAAAGTCCTTTTAGCTCTGGCATCAAAATTATCTTTTCAAAACTATGTTGATAATCTATCACATTGAAGAAGGCTTATTAGGAATTAATGTATAAAGACTGAAAAATTTAACTATTTACGTTAATTTGATCTGAAACCAGTAAGAGTTTATTAAGTTGTGGCAAGTCTTGATTATTCTTTCTTCTCAAAATCTAGCTATAGTTTTTTTCTGTAATTTGTATATGGTTTGCTTAGTTTCTCAATAAATGTGTTCAAGCATTGGCTTATAAGAATCACTGAGTGATAAGAGTAGAAAATCATAACAACAGTTCAAAGGATATTTTAATTCGCAATATATAGGAATTTTCAAAGAATTTTGGAAACTAGTTTTGAATTCCTTAATTTTAATCATATGCTTAGGATACTTTCAAGACATTCATTTAAAAGTTTTCCTATCCAGCAAATAAGTCGACTTTGGTTCTGCACGCATTTTACAGGGTATTAGGCCGCATCGAGGCACGACACGTTAGGTTGCGATGAAGCTTTCTACTAGCCAAACTGCTACTGTTGTTAAAGTTGAAGTTAAAGCGATGTCGATGACGATGACGATGACGCGATCGCCAAGTCGCGATAGCCGCAATTATTTTCGTCATAAGTCAGCCAATGTGGCGACCACGTTGCACTCGAGCTCTGTTTGCCCACCATCTCACCCCTCCCCTCCCTCCCTCTCTCAACAGTCTACACTGTTGTTGTGACTTGGCCGCCGACGCTGAGCAGTTGTTGTTGTTTTACTTGCTGTTGTGCTGGTTTTATTTTATTCCGTTTTTTTTTTTTTTGTTGCGTTGTTTTTGTTGCGCACCACACACACAAGCTTCCAAATAAGGGACGCGCACATGTGAACTGAGGAAGCTATAACTAGCGCTGTGAGCTACGCAAATCTGTGGGCCTTGCACTTTCGCATAGATTTCAATGGAAATCAACGCATGCTGACAAACTGCACTCTCGCAAGTTGATTGAAGCCAAGCAAAATGGGTTCAGTTGTGCCAGGTGGCGGTGGTGGTGGCAAATCAATTGTCTCTCTCTCTCTGTTTACTGCGATTCTCTGTCGCGGCAGGAGTTGAATACGTTGTGTCGTGCAACATATGGCAGCGATGACAACGCATGTTAACAGCTTTTAAAAGGCAATTGCACAACAACAACAACACACGCTTCTCTTGCTACTTGCCACAATTCCCAGGCCCAAGTGGCAGATAAGCCATCGGAAGCGCCAAAAAAAAAAACACACAGCAACCGATATTTTTATATATATATATATATAAACCAAAGTTTTTGCTTTTGTTGTTTACTTTGTTGTGTTTTTTTGGTTACTTGCAACTTGAGACATGGCTGACAGGAAATCTCACGCGTGCCACAACGCTCGATGCAACAGCAGCAGCTTCAGTGTGTTGATTATCCAAAAATGCGGTCTGGCGTGCCTTTGAATTAAGGTATCGATTTAGCGTCCAGAAAAAGTGAGAGAGACAGCAAGACATTGCCACTAAAGTGCCTTGCAACGCAATGCGGCGCGTCACTCATTTTTCATTCATTGTGTGGCGCGCGCTCATTGTTGGTGTGAAATTTAGCACAACAACGACAACAACAACAACAGTAGCTGGCAACATGTGGCAACTTAAACAAGTGGCTGCGGTTGCAATGAATCCGCATAACAGACATACACCAACCAAATGGACAAATGTCCATTGCTGCTGTTGCTGCATAAAAATATTTCTCTCGACTCTCTGTGGCACGAAAAATACTTTTTAAATGCAGCCAAGCGTCAAACGCAACGCTTTCTACCTTCTACCAACAACAAACAAGCAACAACAACAACAAACAAGCAACAAGGATCAAGTGTTATAAATGTTAATTCACAAATAATTGCTAGGCAACGGTTATACATACACTTTTATTTATTTATATGCCTGGACTAGCTTAATCGGCGCCAATCACAACAGATGATGAGAATTATGTGCTAGCCAAAAAAACTAAGGTTGGGTTCTTAAAGCAACGCAACGCAACGCAACTCAACTCCAACGATAATCATCATTATTAGTATCATCATCGTTGTTGTCTAGACAAATCTGTTGATTGCATAAGCTGCCAAAGAAGTTTATTAAGAGCTGTGCAGAAGCATAAAGTTTAATTGAAAATTTATTACACTTTCATCAAGTGGAAGTGTCGAAGATTTATGTAGCCAGAAGTTGTAGAAAGATAAGATTAAATCAACTTAAGAACCTTTCTTTTTTTGGAAGACACTTTTGTTGCGAGCGCTACAAAAAAACTTAATTATATTTGCTTCATTTTATTAACTTTTTTTATTATTATTTTGTCCTTGGGTAGGGTTGTACTTATTAAATGAAGTGTTTTATTCGAAAAACTATTTAAAGTGTATAATAAAAGGAACTTTTGTTTTTTATAGAATTCTTGAAAGTACTGTTCTTTATAAAAATATATATTCCCGCTTGATCTAAACAAGTCTTTATTATAATGTTGCTTTAAACAAATCTATAAAGAAAACTATTTGAAAACTTTTCATAAGCAGCCCTTTTAACTGACTTTCCTGCTTTCCTGATTAAATAAATATTTTAATAATAACGCGTAAATAAATAAAAGAATGGCTATGTTTATTTTACTTTGGGTAATAATAAAGAATATAAACTAAACTAGCAGAAGAAGTGAGAAAATGTTTATCAAAGGGTAAATATCTTGTTTTAAAATCAGAAGTAGATTTATACTTAAATCAGGAACTTGAAAGACGTAAGACCAAGATCATTCATTCAAAAGTTTGATCATGTCACAAAAAGGTTTCATAAATTATTGTTTTCCCAAAGTTTTTCCAAGTGAATTTTGAAACAATTTGAATTTTCAAAAGGTAAAATTAGTTAATAGTATTAACAACTTTTCGCAGACGTTAACAAAAATTATTGAGACAACTTAATGACTCTCTTTTAGCTCTTTTGTATTGAGTATTAGCAGCAGTGACAACAACAAAAAAAAAAAAAAACATCTTCAGTAATAAATTCTTAACGCAACAAACTTAAATGCCGCACACTTGTGCCATCCAACCATTTATTTCATTATATAATGAAGCGCGCGGACTTCCCACACTCAAATGGGAATCTGAACAGCTGCCCACAGTTGCCAACATGTTCCGAACAATGTTGCCAGCTAAAAGTACAATAAAATGACAAGAGAGCTTAGAGCTCAGCTCATTTCCTGCCCACAAACAAATTGAAATGTTGAAATCAACACTATTTTTATATATATCCAATATATATGGATGTATCTCAAGTAAATAGTTGGGAAAATCGTTAATTGTTAGATGCAATAATTCTATTGATTCAATTGAATTGTTGTATCAATAAGAAACTAAGAAAAGTTAAGCTCAAGTGAAGAAAACAAAATATTTCCCTTTAATTAAGGTTTTTTCTGTAAGAACTTAAGGGTTATCTAATTCAAAAACCGTATCTTAACAATCGCTCTATAAAAATGATATAATCGTTGGAAAATGTTAAAGAAAAAAATTATTAGACAAGCGACTCAAATTATAAATAAGAGCTTCCGAAAGATTGCATGAGACGGAAGAAAACAACAACGAAAACAACTTAATAAATCTAACCTAGGAAACCACTCCAAAAAAAAAACAAAAATAAAAAAACTGGCTAATTCTCAGCCATAAAATGCGCAGTGAAGCGAGTAAAGAAACGAACGAAAGAAAAAAACCTTTGTCTGTTAGTTATGTCTGTCTGTCTGACGGCGGTTAGTTTTGCCGCCGCCTCTGCCACGCTTCAGTGGCAAAGCACATTTTGGGCGTGGCATGCTGCCACATGGCGCTTATGGTAGCAGCTAGGCAGCTAGACACGGCCACGCCTGGGGGGTAAGGTCGTTGAGATTTTTCATAGTCGATAGCAAAGAATTTTGATTAACTTGGAAAAATCATTCGAGTAGGTCTGCACCGTGACTGGGTAACAGGGAACAGGAAGCAAGGGGTGCGGGTTTGTTGCACAATCGATGCTTAGACAGTTGCATACATACAATGTACGCATTATTTGTTTGCATTGCCCCCAACCAATAATTGCTTAACTAAATGCGAAGAGTCCTGAAGGAGAAGCGCCTCGTTAAGGCTGTTGCAAACAGTTGGCGGCGGGTTTTTGGCCTTTAAATAATCACAATGAAAGCAACGAACGTACAGCAGACAACTCAAAGCTACACAGAAAAACGAAAAACAAAAACAATACACAGCAACAGCAACAACAACAACAACAGCAACAGAAAAAGCAGCTCACAAATTGTCATTTCTTAAAGTTTTTGTTTTATTCTCTTTTATTTTGTATCTCTTGTGCTTTGCAGATTGCGAAGGCGGCGAAGACAAGAAGCTGAAGCTGAAGCAGCAGCAGAATCAGAAGCTCTCGGCCACAGTTTCAGCCTTCAGGTATCTGAAGTCTGCTTAGCTGAAGCTACCAACCCCAAGATGTTGCCGACGCTGTGGCTTTAAGAAATGCCGAATTCCAGAAGCTGCACAGTACAATCAGTTGAATTAAAAACAAAAAAAAACAACAGCAGCAACAACAAGGAGTACGCAAGAGTGAGCAGGACAACATGACGATATCATCGCAGCGCAGCGCAGCACAGCTGCAGCGAGCCTAGGAAATTAAGAGGACATTGTGGCGGCATGCGGTTAGAACTCCAGAACACAGAGCCCGGCTTAACACACACACACACACACACACACAGATAGAGCGTTGTGTCCAGGGGCCGCCACGCAAGATTCTTTGCGTTGTTGCGTTGTTGGTGGCGCGTCGCTAAAAATCGCCAAACCTCCAAAACGCTAAAAACAAAACCCAACCGCTCTCGCTGACAGAGGTCGCCCTCGTGCTCGTAATCGTCGTTGCTGCAAAGCTGCATTGCTTTTGTGCTCCGTCTGCTTTATGCTGCCTTGTGCTGCGCACGTGGCCAACTTGGTGACGCTTGGCCCCAAAACACAACAGCAGCAGCAACAGCAGCAGCAACTGGCCGCAAGCCACTGTTGCAAGCAACCGCAGCAGCAGCAAATCATTGAAATGTCGTTAGAGTCTCGAGCGGCACGCGGCTTTCGATAGTCAGCCGAACCGCAAAATGCTTTTAATTTCTCAAACTGATATGTGTACTTAGTACCGGCTGAGCCAGGAGTCGACAGAGCAGGGGGAGGTCAAGACGTGTGTGTGTGTGTGTCGAACACAAACACGTCGAAGTCCATGCCAACAATCCGTGTTGGCTAGCTTAAGGTGTGTATGTGTGTGTGTGTGTGTGTTTGGACCTTTAAATAGTTCAAGAAGTTCGCATTGTTCAAATGAGTTCAATTTGTTTTTAGAAAATTCAAAAATAATTAACTATCCAGAGGAATATTATAAACTCTTCGGGTGTAACCTCATTAACAAGAGAAGTTTTACGTTCCCTTAAAAAGCACGAAAAATATCCAAAAAAAAAATCGCTAAATGTAAATGATTATGTTAATTAAACATCTTGAAACATGCCTTACATATCTTTTAAGTTCAGGCAAACTTTACTAGATTATTCAAAATAGAATTCTATGCTTAAAAACAAACACCAAAAATATTTGATTATATTTTTTCTGATAGCAAATCGAGGATTAAAAGTTCATAAAAAAAATATCTTAAGCTTTGCAAATAAGAAAAAAAAGACGAGTTTGGATATTTCACCTATTACTAAGAGTTATGGAATGAAACTGATTTTAAGTACAATTTTATAGCACAAACTTGACTTAGACAAGAAGAATGTTAAATACTTAACCTATGCCAAAAAATTTGTACCAAAAGCAAAAAAAGAAGAAAGTCAAAAAGGGTCACTGAACACAATTAGCAAAAGAAAACAATATTTAAATAAAATAAAAACTTACTAAAGCCAATAAACTTACAATATTTTGTGTTATATATGTATACACTATTTAATGTTGGGCGTGGGCGTTTTAAGATGCGCAGGTGAGCGACCAAAGAAGGTAATGATCTTTACTAATAAAGAAGCAGAAAAGAGAAAAAAGACACCCGCGCATTTAAGCATTTGCTATACATAAGTATTTTAGTATTAAGTGGCGCAAAGTTGCCCAACAACAAAAGCAACAACAACATAGAGTACAACCCACTGCATGCAGAGAATTAACCTTGACTGGACTTGAAGAGTTGGCGGCAGTGTCAGAGAACGACCTACAGCAGCCCCGGGCAATAATCATAATAACAACACTAACAACAACAACTAACAACTGAAGTTTATCAGTCAGCTGGAAAACTTAAAACATTAAACACCAACTAGCAAACTGTAATAATAACAACAAATGGTGATGACGTGCCCGCCAAATACCCTGTATATTATTTAAATAGGGTTTAACTGTAAGAAAGATACTTTCAAAGAGGAGTTGTATATAAAAGAAGTTTAATCAACGAACAAGAAAGCAAAAACTAAAGAGTCGCCTTTATCTTAATATTTTTAGGAGCCAGAGCTATAAAATCAAAAACATTGGAAACATATCAATTTCTTATCAAATCTATCGAATATAGTTTTCTAACCTCAAGATCTTTCAAGATGAGGGACGCAAAATAAAATTGTAATTTGTATTATTTGAAGTAAAGACGCAAAAGTATTGAATATCAAACACGATGAAAAATTTATAAGCTCAAGATCTGAAGAGCTAAACTAGCAAAAGTAAGTATGAAATTGCTGAAAAACTTGATCCAGAAGAACCTTTCACTTAGCCTTACATTTCAATTAAACTAAAAAAGAAGCAAGAAGCTACTACTAGCACAGAAATCATATTACAGGTCATCATTAAGTCAATCAGTAAGTTGAACAACACACCTACTTCTCTTTGTGTGTGTGTATTTATGTTTGTTGTGCCCTGAAGCGGCGTTGGTGTCACACCCACAACATTTGCGTGGTGGCTGCTGTCGTCGTTGCTTTGGCGTTCGTTCATTCATCGTCTCCAGTTTGGATAGCTGAATGAAACGATACGAAACAAAACGAAACGAAATGAAACGACAGCTGCTGTTGTTGCCAAACCGAAACTGAAAGAAGAAGAAAAAAAGAGTGGCTCAGTGTGGCACACGTCATCGGAGATGCGATGAGGCCTACGCGACTGGCAGTTGGCCTGGCATTGAAAATGCCGAACGAACGCGCGCGCGCCCGCTTTATTTGCATGCCAAGTTTTAAGAGTGTTGGGGCAAAGAAGAGAGAGCGGTAAGAGGGGGTAACTGCTGATGCATGACTTGGACTTGGACTTTGGTGAGGGGCCGTCTGTGGACGAGCCAATTGTTGTTGATCGATTTATGAACTCGTTGAGCGCACGATCATGACGTCACAAACGTCACGCAAAACCCACATGCAGTTATCAGTAATGTTTATTGTTTATAAGTAGAAAGCGGATGAAGAAAAAAAAAACCCTCTTCACATAGTACTACAGCTAGCGGAAGCTTTTACAACGTAATGATGAAACTGTAGCACAGATACAGATACAAATGTATCTAGATACACAGAAAGATATACAAATTCATTCATTTCAGGGAGCTGCCCACTCGCCTGTTGGATAATGTTTGTTTTTTTTGTTTTTTTTTTTGTACAGGCGTGTAGGTTAACAAGAAACTTGTGCAGCTTGTATGGCTGGCTGGTTATGTAAAAGCTCTTAACCTTGCTCTTGAAAATTTCTGAAAAACTAGTTAAAAGCTCACTTTGACTCTCTTGATTTAACAGTTTTTCGTTATGTATTATTATTAACTTTTCATATATATATTGGTTTTTTTTTATTAATTTATAATATTGCGCTAAATAAAATATATATGTATATATATATATATATATATATATGCATTTATATAGTTTCTATATTGGGTTTTTTTTTAACATAATATGTTTTTTATCTTAACCTAAGAGAATTAGTTATTTTTTAAAAGTAATTTGTTTTTCTTTTTGTTTTTAGCTAATTGCACAAGCATTAAAAAATTAATTTAACTAAATTTATTTATAAGCAAATTGTTGTTTGTTTTTTTTTCATTAAGTCTCTTTCTGTTTGACAGAATTGCAATTTGCACTAAATTAACTTGAAATTATAATTTAAATAGGTATCAATTATGAAATTATATTAAATTGCTTGCAAAATTACGTATTTTGTTTATGTTCTACGTTTTATTATCATGCCACATAAGAATAATGCTTTGAGCTGCTTTTTAATTTGGTTGTCTTTTATGTTTTTTATAAAAATATACAATAAATATTAGTAGAGAGAGCAGCAGGCAGCTCAAAGGGTAAGTACTACATTTTCTTTCAATTTGCTGGTTGGGAATTATAACTGCTTTATTTTTGTATTTAAGAAATTTGCATGTGCTTATGCGTGGCACAAATTTATGATCCTAAATTATTGAGAATTGTTATTTATTTTCCATAAAACATTGATAGATTTATCAAAATAACTTCCACGAAATATTTGAGCAATAATCCCAGCTAGCAAATCGAATAAAAGCCATTCGAATAAAGTGAAATCAAATAAACATAACTATAAATTATAAATAGCGCTAAGTTAAAGCTAAATAAAAACGATAATTTCGATCAATTTTGTTCACACAAAAACAATCAGAAAACAGTTTGCAACTACTACTTGGAAATTATATATATGTATATATTTAAGATTATAATATAAATAAGATTTATTTTTGTTTTTTTGTTTTGTTTTGTTTTGAGCACGCTCATCGCACTTAAGGCCATCGCCATGCCCTATTATATGGTTTTTTGTTTTCTATATAGTTTAGTTTAGACTCTGCGCAGCAAAACTTTATAGAGTGGTTTCTCTTTTTCTAAGTTCATCTAGTTTAGTTTCTTCATATTTGTATTGCACTTATGCTTAAGGACTAACTAAAGCAGTCTCGGCTATATTATTTGTTTAGTTTATTGTGTGTCTGTTTTAAAAAGTTTCTGTTTCTGTTTCTGGTAGATACGCTGTAGAATGATGGCACTGGGTTTTGATACGGTACGATAGTTGTATATAGTATATATGTATATGGCTTTAATGGATATTGCTAGTATATGGGTAATTACATATATTTGATATCAATATATATAATATATAAGAGCTGTAAGCTTTGCTATGGCACAGTTTGCCTTTAAGTAAGAGTTTTGACTAGTTTAAACAAAATGAATGTTTGTTTAATAAAAATATATATATACGTATATACGAGCTGCCACGCCCACAACGCTAAACAACAAAACGAGCGGCGAGATCGTCGATATATTGGCCATAATCATAACATTTAACTACTTTCTACTTGCAACTTTTCAGTGACAAACTAATTCATGGCCAAATGCTGCACTTTGGGAACTGCTAATGTGATCTTTTATATAAAAAAAAAACGCTTGCTGCCTATACACACACACACACACTTGCGCTTACACACACACATATTCACTTAAGGTAACGATATAAAAATTTTAAACAGTCGAACTTCTTAAAGAAGAATATTATTAAACAACACTATTCAAATCTTTTAAACGTTCATTCTAAGAAATTGATTTTTAAACTGCAAATTTTGATGGACATTGAATTTCCTTAAACTTCTTTAGATATTTCAGAAATTATATTATTTTATAAAAATATTTAAGGCAAAAAAATTTAAAACGTCTGAATTTAATGAGTTTGATTTAAGTTTAGAAAAAGAAACGACACATTAACCAAAATATGATTAAGTTGACTTCCCTGGCTAAGAAATATTGAGTAGCCAAAGAGTTTTTCAAACAGATTTTTTTTATATAGATCTTTATAGCAAAATTATCTTTTTCTAGTCTGCTTTTTAAATCCTTGAGTAAGTATTTGGTCGAATTGACTTAACCCAGTTTAAATAATTAGCTAAAAATTTGAACAGTTCTCACAATTTCAAGAAGCTCGATTGTATTTCTATATCGCTTTGCCTCAAAAGTTATACATTTTTCTAAAAAGAAGAAGAGAGGGGGGGGGGGGAATAATCCCTTAGCGTTGCGCATGCGTGTGCGACATATGCGAGTGTGTGGAGTGTGGCGGTGGCACGTGCGGCACATGCGCATGATGCGCATGCCCGCCATATGCCTGGGCATGGGACAGTGGCGATGCCTGACCACCACTATAGCCGGACTGCATCAGACTCTGTTCGAGGCTGTAGTGCGTGGGCGGCGCTTGGGGGTGTGCGAGATGAGCGTGCCCATGATGGCCGTAAATCAATTGTCTTACTTTGGAGTCCTCGTCGGCGATGTTGTAACTGAGCTCCGTCTCCTCGAAACCGGTGGCAGACATGCGCTGATCACCGCCACCAACACTTGGCGGATCCGGTGAGTTGAGGCATGTTTGTATCAGTTGTTTGCCCGCCTCCGACGTTATCATCGGTTGCAGTTTGCGCGTTGCAAATGTGTAAACGTGCCCCGTCTCGCTGGCAACCAGCAGCATCACCTGAGTACCAGTCAGCGTCGACAGTTCGTAGGCCTGCAAGCAGAAAGAGAGCCAAAGAAGTGTGGTTAAGAAGTTGTGTTAACTACTTTGCTGAAAGCGGCACATAAATTTGAACTTAAACTATGCGATTATGTTGCAGCGATAACAGATCAGCCAAATGCTGCTGCTGCCGCCGCCGCAACGGCCAAGTCTGTACCAAAACTAACTATTTCGATGGCGATGGCCGCGTGAGACAAAAATTGGCAAATTTGGCATGGTATTTGTTGTTTGTTTGTGTTAAGTGCAATAACGATTTGTGTTAACATTGTTAAATACTTTTTAGCTTGTTTGACACAATTTAAGTTATTCTACCCAAAAAAATCTATATCTAATATATTTGTATCTTAAGTATTTTGTCTTATTAATTATTGGACATATTTTATTAAATAAAGTTCTTTAAAGAATCAAACTAATACAGTAAACTCTACGATAAAATGGAGTAAAAACGATTGTTTAATCACTAAAAATAAATTTTTTAAAATTGAAAAGTTATGTAAATAATAAAATCATGTTTACAAACAATGCTAAAAACTTCTTTGTTATTTAATATAGAAAAAAATTGATTTTCTGTAATTAAAATAACTGAATAATTAAAATTGAATCAAAGTGAAAGTTAATCAAACATTCGAATGGTTTTTGCAAATCGTTTCAAGCCCTTAAATACTTTTTAATCATAATAAGCTACAAAATTGTATAATCTTACCTAAATAAAGTTAAAAATAATGAAAGCTTATCAGTTTAAGCCAAGCCAATTGCAATTGATTTATAAAATCAACCAAGTATGCCACATTTCAATAAATTTTTCCACTTTTACTAGACGCAAGCGATTTGTGATTCAAATCACGCTCTCATCTCGAATTCAAAGATTATTGAAAGCGTCCTGAGGCTACAGACAGACAGACACACAGACAGACAGACGGAAAGACGGTAGCTTAAGCCTATCAACAGCTCGTAATTACTCCAAAAGCGATAAAGTTGCTGTCTCGTCGTCGGCAACACGAAGCTGCTGCTAGCTGAGATAGAGCCAATGCTTTGGCGCATAAATAAACAGAGTGAAAATCGGGCGAGAAAAATCGCGCACAAAACGCGCTCGCGATTGTTGGCATAGGCATTTATTAATATTAATGAAATTGTTGTACACATTGTTGGCAGACTGAGGCAGACTGCCAGGCAGAGGCTGATTGTTGTTGCTTGTTGTTGCCACTGTGGCTGCCAATTTTATGTGTAACATGTGTAAATGCAAACAATTGACACGGCCCGGGCCACTTCGCTGAGTAGGTGTCTCTGTTCTTTCTGGCCGGTTCTGGTTGTCGGCTTTGGTCTGGGTATCGGGACTAGGCCTTATGTTGCTGCTGCTGCCAACAATTCATGTCAATTTGAATTTCGAACACAAAGACAAAAGGACACATACACACAGAGATAGAGAGAGAGAGAGAGAGAGAGAGTAAAGGCTTGAAGGGTTGGGGCGGGGGTTGCTGCAGCTGTTGACAGGACAAGCCCCAGAGACCAGAAGAAGAACGAAGAAGCAGGCAGCGAGTCATTTGTTAGAAGGCGATTGTTGTTCTTACAACACAGTTGCATGTGGCCAAAAGGCGAGCCGACTTGGCCCTGCTGCCGATGCTGCTGCCAACTGCTTTAGCCTCTGTATGTGTCTTATCTGTGCGCAATCTGCCGCGCTGCTACTTGGTATCAATACGCTTCCGTGCTTTTGGCCACAAGACGCGCAGCTCAACAAACAATTCCCAAGCCCCAAAGACCAAAATGCGCTTGGCCCCCAGCTTGGCCTTAGTTCGATCGCTCGCTCTCTCTTTCTTTCTTTCTCTCTGTCTCTCTTTCTCTTTCTCTGTTGTTTAGGCAACGCGCGCCTCGTGATTTCAATTTAACACCTTTTGGCGGCATTTTTCGCCTGCCTGCCTGCCAGCCTGCCTGTGGCGGTGCCCCATTGTTGCAAACGTTTTACATGGCAAACGACAGGCAGCTGGACACCAAAAAAATAATAAAAAAAAAAGAAAACCGAAAAAAAGACGAACGAAAACAGTGCACTATATCAAAAGAAGACGATTTTTCGACAACAAAGTAATTTTGCAGTAAGTGAAACTAACAAAAGCAGAAGATAAAAACTTTTATTGAGCAATTATGCACACTTTATAATTTTTTAAAACTATTCGATCGTCTTTTAATTCAAAAATATCCAATATTTACAAAATTTCAAAGACTTCTACTAAAGTTTAATTCACTGAATGTGTGTTTTTTCTTACTAAATCTATATTCAAATAACACTGACCGGGAATTGATTGATTATTAATTGATTGATTTTATTACAAAAAAAAAACCATCAGAATGGGTTTAGGTTGTTGAGATATTATAAGCTAAAAGTGCAATACATTTTTTTAAGCTGAGATAAGTTATTTTCATTTAAACATACAAGCTTTTATTTTTAGATTAAGCGAATGTCATCTTTGAGGAACGTTTAAATGAAATTCTTTAGCGTACACTAATTTTCTTGTTCGAAAAAAGCAAATTTTCGACTCCAAATTACTTAGTAACATTCATAAATTTCCAATATTAAGTGAAAAATTCATCATTTTTCGGTTTTACTTAAAGATTGTTAATAATATTATGAACTTTTTGTTTCCCATATATAATAATGAGTATAAATATTTATTGCATTATGATTCAGTCTGCCCATGGCGCACATACACACACACATACACACACACACACCAGACATATGTACAAACATTTTCTGCATTTTGTTGCAGACATTCATTAAAGTTGAAGAAGCAGCAGCAACAACAAAACAACAACAACGCCTTTGGGATCTGCCTACACAATTAGGCCAGGCCTATAAAATGAGATCATTGCTTTGACATTAGCTCACTTTTCACTTTTTGGCCTTTTTCGGCCAAGCCAAGCCAAGCCAAGCAACACCCACGCCACGGCCGAAATGAAGGGAAAGAGAAAGATACTGTTTTAGTTAGTAGCTTTTGCTAAATGACCAAAATTGGTAATACAAAAACCAAAAGAAATAAAAAAAACAAAGAACGCATGCGGCAAAGAAAGCAAACGCACAGGTTGACTTTTGGCGTCTGCCACAACAAAAAAAAAACAAAAACAACGAAACTAACTGATCAAGTTCAATAACCGCAATTTGTTGGCCAGGACAGTGTGTGTGTGTGTGTAGCGCCAAGCGTATCCATTGTGTGCCTGTCAACTGTCCGCGGCATGGACATCGATGAGGGCCACATCAAAGTCACTAAAATTTTATATAACAAAACTTTTGTCCCTGTCAACAGGGCGCGCGCCTGTCATAAGTAGGGCCCCAAAGTCCACCAAAGCCAACCAACCAACCAGCCAGACTACAACAAAAGCAACAACAAAACAAAAAGTTACCATTTAAAAAAAAAAAAATACCTGAAACTTATGTCTCTGGGGTCAAATATTTTTGCAATGCGCTCAAAAATGAATTCCACAAAAACACAAAAAAATAATTCAGAAAAGCTAACAAAAAAAAAGCTTGCGCAGTTTTAATGAAACCTTAAACGTCGATTAAAAGTTAGGGTATAGATATTCTTGTTGGTGATATAACCAGACTAAAATAAAACTGTTACATTTTCGTTTTGTTAATAAAGTTTAAGTTCCTCGATTGTTGATTGGATAAGGTTTTTTATTTTGAAATAATATGCCAAGTAATTTTAGATCAATTTGCCTTTTAAGGTTTTATTTTTAAATAATTATTTATAAAAAATTTTAATATACGTTTTTTTTACTATTTAATATAAAGAATAAAAGTTCGGAACTATGTTTTTTTGTGGTTTTTCATAAATAAATAATATAGTTTTTTAATGTTTAATCAAATTAAAAAAAATTTCTTAATCCACAATTGATTTTAAGCTTTTAATTACGACATTATTTCATAATATTTTTTAGAATAATCGAATTTCAATCAGATTCGTTTGGATACCGATCTATCAAGCACACACACCAGCACACCCACACACACACACCTATTTTTTAGCCAAAAGGGTATAGACGGCTTCGAAGCTTAGGCTATGGAGATAATTTTCCTTTTTAAATTTTGTCTCGTTTTTCGTTTTGTTTAACCAAAAATATTTCATAAGATTTTTAAGCGCTGTTAAGATCGTGCTGAGATCGTGATTTAGCGCTGGCGATTTTTTTTGCTGCTGCTGCTGTTTCTGCTGTTCATTTGTGATCGTAGCGACTTTGAGGCCAAGAAGTCTATTTAAAAATGTTAAGCATTTCATATGCGAAGCCCAAGTCGGCGCATTATGTAAGTTTGCGTGTGAAAATTGGTCATTTGAAAAGCAGGCAGCAACAACAAAAACACAAAACAAAAACGAAAGAAAAACAGAAGATTGGCTGAAGAAACAGCAGAAGCAGAAGCAGAAGCAGGCCAAGAACAAGGAGCCAAAGTCAGTGGCAGTTGTTGCCAATTGCAGTTGCATCTTCGCATGACAATGAGGCCAAAGCGGCACGCAACTGTTGCAACAAATGCAGCAAAGGGACGCCAATTGAGATTGCTATGGGTATGGTATATATAGCTAAATGTACATATATATGGTACACATCTATAATACACTCTGAATATTTTCATGGCATTTCTTTTATTTAAGTGAAACGGTGGATTTTTTTGAAGTACGATAAAGGTAAAATAAAATTCGACATAATTTAAATGCTTTTTTATTTCACGGATATTTTTATGATATATTGTTATGATTTTAAATCATATTCATATAATATTTCATTATTGAATACCATTAAACGATATATTGTTTTTGAATTCCATTTAAGCTACTCGTATTTCAATTTTGATACATAAAAAATATTATTTATTTGATTATATTATTAAATAGAAAATCCTTGAAACTTGAACGATTTTCAATAATTAAAATCTTATTGATATTTTTCTGAGTGTATGTATTATAACTATGGCCATAAGGTATAGGTCTCTGGGCTGGTGCTGTTTTTTGCTGCTGATGCTGACTGGCTAACTCTTTGAATGCAATTGCTGGGCCGGCAAATTAACATTTTATGAAGCCGAAAACAAAGGGAAATTCGGTACGGAATCGGAATCGGAATCGTGGCTACCGCGCTTACACAGCGCCGTCGCCGCCAAAGCAAACACAAACGGCAACAGTTGTCCATGTTACGATTGACACGGGGCGTGTATGCGGAGGTGGAGGTGGCGGTGGAGGTGCAACGGGGAGCTTAAGGAGCACGATGGCAACATAACGATAAAGCAAAAGAAAACAATGCCAACGAGAGAGAGAGAGATAGAGACAGAGAGAGGGAGAGAGAGCGCAGGGACTTTTTTTTTGTTGAATTGATGCGGCGGCAAGGAGAATTGAGGATTCGGAAGCATTTATTAATTGCACATGCGCTCAAAACGTGCAACACACTCCAAGAAGAAGCCACTCCCCCCCTCCCCGCCCCCCACAAAAATTAAATTAAAATATCAAGGAATTGTTCAACAATTACAAACACAAACAGAAGATATTTGCATTCAATGAATATTTAAGTAAATAAATGCCGAAATATTTAACAAAATTTAATTTTAATCAGCTTTGCTTTTTTGCTACAAATATTTAAAGCATAACCGAAAAAATAAAAATAATAAACAATGTGAAATGTCAGACGAGTTTAATCCCAGAGCTAATTTATGATGAAAAAAGAAAAGAGAGAAGAAATTTTCGCCGAACTATTTGGTGTTAGGTGTTAAATATTCTTGTTTTGTTTGAGACAACTTAAGTTCTTAACTTTTCAAACTTTCTTACATGATAGCTGTAAGCTTTTAACCTAGCAAAAGTTTCCAAAAGGGAAGTTTAGTAGGTTTTAAAAGCTCCTATTGAAATTTAAAGTTTTTGTTCCACTATCTTGAGCTTTCTGCGCAGATGATTTTATTTCTTGTGTTTTCACTTCTTCTTTGTATTTTTGTAATTAAAACTCACCTTCTTCATGATGCCCGTTTTACGTTTGGAGAAGGTCGTATATCGTCGCAGCTTATTGTCGATGTACTCCATTTTGATTTTGACCCGTCCCTTTGTCTTTTTGCCATTGGCGGGCGGTGATTTCTTATTGGGCAACGCATTGTAGCCATCGACACCATCCACATCGACGCCGCCAACGCTGCTGGCAACGACGCTGCCGACGGCAGCACAACTTTCCAGACCCTGCAGCGTCATGCCCCCGCCGCCGCCACCACCGCTGGGACGATGATCCTCATAGCAATCGCTGCCGCTGCGTTTAATGCCGCGTGATTGTTGCTGCTGTTGTTGCTGCTGTTGTTGCTGCTGCTGCTGCTGTTGCTGCTGCTGTTGTTGTTGCTGGTGTTGTGGACTAAGTGTTTGGCACTGTTGTTGTTGTTGTTGTTGCTGCTGCTGCTGTTGTTGTTGCGCCGCTGATGCAGGAACGGGACGTTGCATAGTAACACCGCCGCCGCCGCCTCCACCGCCGCCGCCGCCCATGCTTTGTAACAGGCCGCCGCTGGGTGGGCGTGCGCCCAATGCCGCAACAGCGGGATTGCCATACATGTCCGCCTGATCGGCTAGACTTAACCCAATACTACTCATCGAGTAGTTTAGGTTATAGCGCGAGTCGCCGCGCGTCGGATCCATTCTCAGGTAAAAGTTCTCCACCGTGGAGCCGTACAGTAAATCCAAGGCACCACGCGCGTCTATTATTGCCCGCTGCGGCACACTTTTCTCCGTCTCCTTCTCCTTCTCGCTCGTACTCGTTCTCTTTTTGACTTTTTGATTATTCGATTTTAGCTTTAGTTTTGCTCAGCTTATTTAATTCCAAAAATAAACACAAAAATAACACGCACACACACACACACACACAAATGCGCGCACTAGTATGTAACATACACTCACACACAGAGAGAAGCGGGCGCCGCTGTCGCCGTCAGCTGTTTTGCTTGCTGTTTGCTGATTGCCTTTTGCTGGCTGTTATTAAGCACCAACGCGTTTCGCTGCACGCGCTGCAGCCTGTTGTTGTTTTAAGCACGTTTAATATACGTAATAGATTTGTGTGTTATTATTAACAATTAGTTAAACACCGAAAATCTTATTTTCTTATTTTCGTTGCAACGACGCAACACGCACACGAACACACACACACACGCGCGGCGCAAGCACACAAAAAAAACTGACAACTTGTGCTGCTAACAGCTAACAGTGTGCTTAAGTAACAGTCGCTTAACAGGGCGCAGAGTTGCACAGGGTTGGTGAAGTGTGTGTGGTGCGCGCGCTTATTTAAAAAATTTGCAGTATGCAAAAATGTTCCTTAAAATCAAAAGGCAAAATATGTAATTGCACAATGAATTTATGTAACTGTTAATTGTTGTTGTTGTTGTTGTTTGATTTGGTGTTGTTTTGTATTGACTTATTTGTCGCAAGATGCGTTTGGCACTTGTTTTGGTCTTTTATTCTTTATATGCTGTTTTAAATGTGGTTACTGCCAAATTCGAAAACGTTTTACTAACGTTGCGCGTTTAAGTGTATGTTGTGGTTGTTGTTGTTGTGTTTGCTGTTGTTCCTATATAGTTGTTGTTGTTGTTGTCACCGCTGCTGCTGCTGCTGCCGCTTTTGTATTTTTTGGTGTCTCGAGCTAACTTTGCGATCGATTGTTGCCTTCGTTGTGCTTCAGATGGCGTGCAAATACCTAATAACAAAGCACGCGTATGGCAAGCGACGGCGCAGCGGCGTTCAAATCGCGCTCCAAACTTGGAGCCCACACAACCGGTCGCTGCTTAAACGAGCGACTGAGACCGATCGCGCGAGAGAGAGAGAGAGAGCACAAACACAAGAGAGTAAAAGCTCTCTTTAAAGCTGCGCAAAGAGCGTGCGCCTTAGGTGTATATAAGCGCTTGTTGTTGCTGCTGCTTTATGGCTTAATTAATTAAGCGCACCAATGAGCTCAGCTGTACATAAGTGTGTGTGTGTGTGCGCGTGTGTGTGTGCTCGCTCTTTTCTTTATTATTTTAGTGGTATGCATAATTTACAATTGCGCTAAACATCTGCCATTTGCGTTCATTTGATTGGCTGTGCGCCGACGCATAGATCGCAATTGGATTTATTCCAAACTCCGCCCACATTTTTTTTGTAGCTGTACTTTGAAGCGCGCGCGTCACGCTTTGTTGTTATAATATGTTATTGCGTGATTGAGTTTTTAATTAGCGGCCATTTTAAGTTGTAGTTGTTGTTATGGTTCTTGTTATTATATTGCTTATCAGCTCACTGATTAAGTTAATTTCATCAAAAAACATCTTCGATATCTTCGAATCTCAACAGACACGTCAAAAACAGAGAGGTTAGAGAGAGAGAGAGAGAGAGAGGGATGAAGGAGAGTTCCCCCTAGGCGCACACAAAAAGCGATACACTTAAACTATGCCAGGAATTTCAGCTTGGCCAGCAGCTTTCAATATGGTCAAAGCAAATGCTCTAGAGGATTTGCGTGGTGGCGGTGGTGGCGTTGTTACAACTCTCCCTCTCCCTCTCCACCACTATCTGCCGTTTCTGTGGTCGATTCTTTCGAGTATTTGCGCAATGTCCTTAAATAGCCGTTCGCAAGAAAACCGCGCCAGCACCAGAGCTACGGCCACGTGCAGTGACTAACAGATACAGTCGACAATCCATCGATCCATCGATCCAGCGATCCACCATCGAAACCATCGATACACTCTGTCCAGTCCAGCTAAACTGGCCAGCAGTTATTGCTCCCAGTTGATAATCGAGACAACAGCAGACAACACAAGACAACAACAACAACAAAACAGTTGCAACATCGACGCATTCCTGGCTCGTTCCCCGTGCTACAAATGGCAAACATTGCCTTTTCCAGACTTTGTGTTTCTGTTTTTTTTTCATTTTGCAGCCTTGCCAGCTCCGCGTTGTCGCCAGCTTGTCTCTCTCTTTCGCGGAATAGGAATAGTCCAACTCCAGTCCAACTGGCTAGCGTCTGCATTTAATTAAAAACACAGAACAGCGAGGGAACAGCGAGCTGAGCTCTCTACCTGCCTAGGCTGCCTAATGATTTAAATTAATCATAATGACTGTCAAAATAGAACGCTCGCTGGATTCGAGTCGACTCGACTGGCTCGACTCGGCTCTATATGGTTGGACCCCGCAGCGGGTGCATCTAGCATCCAACATTTCCAACTGCTTCTTGTTCTTGCCTCATCATGACATTTCATCATACTCACACGCTGGCCACAAGGTTCTCACAATTGTATTGATGTGCGGCGGCGGCTGTGCACCGCTTACTAATTGGTATTGACTCAAGATCATGTCATAGGCGTAGTTCACTCAATCAGTATGATGATTAAAAGCAGTTTGCTTTACCTAACATTTAGGTTGGAAGTTTCAAGGACATCGATCCGTTAGAATAGTTAAAGTTATCGAGTCGCAAAACTTAATATTTAATGGTTAACTTTATCTTTTGGATAACAGTTTAACAGTTAAGCCTAAAAATTATAGATCCGTTAATGTACATAAGTTTATGGAGTCGAAATAGATCTTATCGAATTATTTTTACAGAAAGAATTTTAGTAAAATAAAGTTCAACAAGTGGAGCAAAAAACCGCTCCTTAATGGAACAAAAGTCAAAAGCATAAAGCTTTTAGACAGCTTAAAGTTAACAAATCCTCAGATTACTATAACAGACCGTCAAGTTAGCAGACAAAGGCAGAATAAAAGCAAAAAAAAAAAACATCGTTTTAGTTGTTTACTTAATATGATATGCAATTACAATCCTTCTTAACACTTTATTAGCAATATTACCAGCTTTTTTTCATTACCTCTAAGTTAAATTTAATTTTTTTATATATATTTTGTGTTCATCAAACAGACAAAAACGTATTTGTATTGCAAAGTCACATTTTATAGCATTTTTATAGCATATTAACAGCCATTTATCATGCATACCCTAGAAATGTAAATGGCTGCTTACATAAATGTTAATTAAACTATTCTGTTGACAGATTCAATTTATTTTGTTACTAAATAGCAATAACAGAATATTAAAAAAGCAAACCATCTAAAATACAGACAAAAGCTTAAAATAGCACAAAAAAAACTAGCTTCTAATCATTTTAACAATAGTTTTCTAATCCCTTTCGAAACGACGCCCATGTCTTTAGTTAGTTAGAAGCTTTTGCAGCTGGCTCCAGTCCGGCTGTATTTCTAACATAACGTCAGCTAGTCTGGCCTGTTGAATCCCCCCCTCGCCCCCTCCCACTCTTCTACTCTCTTTAACAGCCTTTCTCTTCATCTATGTTGTTGTTGTTGTTGTTCCCAGCTGGGAACAACTTTTTGCTGATGTTGCGTGTTGCATTTTGTTCCTTGTTCCTTGGAATTTCTCAGCATTTCTAATACTTAATTATTTGTGCGCGTTTCGTAAGCGTTTTACGTGCGTTTATGCCATGCAACAACAACAAAAACAACAGTAGCAGCACTGAATACTGTTAAGATTCTCTGCTCCGCTTATGTAATCACAACAAACAAATCCAAAACCCAAAGTTCACCTTCAAAAAGTGCATTCGTAACAGCTTCAACATACACGTATGCATTGCATATGTAGTATATATATTTATATATAGTTTTAATATATTGTATTTTATTTATAGACTTGGGCGCATGCTGAAAAATGTTTGTTCCATTTACGTTTCGAACATTTTTTTGATTTGCTATGTTTGGCAGAGTCTTTAACGAAACAAAATACAGTGGGATGTATTTATAGAGCAGCTGCTATGCTCATCCAAAAAACATTTGTTTTAAATGATTCAAACTAAATATAGTGAAAAAGAACTAACATAACATGGCAATTATATTTGATACGCCTGCTGGCAAGGATTAACATTAACACAAATGAAAATTAACATTACAGAAAAAGTTTTGTTTTGTAATTGCTGAGAGCAGCTTAACAGGGAGTGCGCGAGAGCGATCCTCACCACTCACACATACATTCCACACAATCCACAGTTCAGTTATTCCGTTATTGTGCATTTTCTTTGTGTTGTTAGGCGCTGATTCTATGTTAATTATGCAAATAAAACAAAAGTTCGTGTTATTTACACTCAAATATTTTTTAATTTAGTTTAAGTGACTAAAGGCGCATTAATATTAATGATCGCGAAGTTATTTAATCATTCTGCAAGGTGCGTCTGTCATTTAATTCAATAATAACCTACAAAAAAGTTTTAACTTTGCATTATGTACAGTAATTTACATTAAAATTCGCTAGCTTGCTAGTAAATCATGAGCAGTTGTTGTTAGTTGTTAGTTGCATGCCACATCCGAGGATCTAAACGACTTACAAATGCGAACTGCGAATACGATAAGACAAATAAAGAACGAGATGACAACTCTGGCACAGAGATCAGCTCAGGTGTCTAATTGGGCGCTGGGGGTGACAATGAAGCACTTATCCAGCGACTGCCTGACCGGTTGCCCAGTTTGTTGCACGCTGCAAGGCGGTTGTCAGTTGCTACACTCAGAAAAAATAAGAACTAGTCTTAGTGGTAAAGTTTTTAAGCTTATTAATAATATAACTTTGTAAAAGAAGGCTAAAGCTCTTGAGAAAGATTAAGTAAGCTTTTAAGCTCACTTGTTATTTGAAGCTTTTAAATATTATTATACTCAAAGCAATTTGAACTTATTGCCATAATATTTATCCAAGTGCTTTCTCAACGCCAAAGCTAAAACCACGTCAAAGAACAAAAAGCGTTTGCTACCAATTGCCAATTGGCAGAAGGCAAAACATGCGAAATGTTTTCTTCTCTCTTTTTTTTTCTTTTTGTGCAACTCATGAATAACACATAAGCCACAAAGGATTGGAATTGGGATGCGGATTGGAAATTGGGATACGGATACGGATTGAAGTTGCAGTTTGAAGTTTGAGGCTTGAGGATTGGGATCGTTGCATTTGGTTTAGTTGTGTTACAATTTAAATAAAATGAGCTTAACAAAAGCAAAAGCAAAAGCAAAAGGGTTGCTGCTGCTCATTGTGCCAAGTATTATGTGTGTGTGTTGCATTCAACTTTACCGTTTGGTATTACAGGAAACAAAAGCACCGCTACAATCATAAAACGATTAACAGGTCGTGACCATTTCACCTGATTCTTTTCTTCCAACTTATTTGCATGCAAACGTTGTTGGCCCACTCAGAAACAGGTAGTAGGTAAATGAACGAAGGTTGTGGGGCGGGGGCAAGTGGCATTACAACAAGTGTGGCACGAAACGGAAGTTCAACCCACACTCTTCGCCGTCTTCCGACTTGACCAGTTAGAAGTTCCTTTCAGCATTTTAAGTAGTCAATTATATATATATATGTTTCTTATATATGTGTTAGCACGCTCAACACATATATAAGAAACATGTGTTAGCACGCTCAACACATATATAAGAAACATATATATATTGCATGCCACATGGTATAATAATGATAACGATAACGCTACCTACACATCCCCCCTCACCGACCCTTGCCCTTCTCCATCTTCAACTGACGTCAGCTTCGTCAGCAACTGTTGCTGCTGCTGCTGCTGCTGCTGCTTCGGCTACAAATTAGAACAGAATTATCCCACGCATCTCGGATAATGTACGCGAAATGCTTGATCGATTGCCAGTGATCGATAATTGTTGTTGTTGTTGCTACTGTTTGTTGCTGAGCAAAAACTGACAACAACTGCAGACGAAGACGACAACAGACAACAGACAACGACGACGACAACGTTGATCGTCAGGACGGACAGTTAGACAGACATGGACAGAGAGGACAGACAATGCCAAGGCACAAGGCAATCGAATAGTGATAATCCATTAAAGGATTTTTCAAGCTAGAATTTTAGCTTCTTTTTGCTTCGATTTAAGCTTTTTCTGGCTTAAAGAGTTAATAATGTATACATTTTAGCTATGCAGACAAACTTTTATTTAGTATGTTTATTATAATATGATCTGTTTATTAAGATTTTTAGCTAAAGAAAGATAATATGATTAACAAAACAATTTTTTTTTCATATATATACATACTATATGTATCATATATTTACTACCCAGTTTTTCGTTTAATTCAAAACAGATTTTTTCAAATTTAGTTATTGACTATATTGCATATAGTTTTAACAATTGATATTTCTCTGTATCCAGACACGACTGTAGAACGATTCCCTCAATTTACCAAAAAATTTAATTTTATCTATCAATATTTTATTATTTCTACTTTATTTAAAAAGTAGTCAAAGCTAGTTTTAGGAAACAAAGTGTTCTGAGGCCGTAAACGTTTTCGATTCTTGATGGTAAAAGCTTATTTAAAAGCAAGAAGTTTCAGCGTTAAAGCACAAAGCTTTGCGGTTTGATCCGTGCCCTCGAAGACAAAGCGCTTAAAAGCTTTAAGATTTAATAACCTAAGGTAACAAAGTTTAAGCAGCTTAACGCATAGCAAAGCTTTCTACATCTAATTTGAGAAGCTTAGGAAATTTTTTAAAAGCTTTTGCCTTACAAGTCGCTCAATGTAAGCTAATTTATCTTTTTATAAGTTTTTTGCTACTTCTTGGCTTGGCTAAATGTGGCAACACTGTGTGTCGAGCATTGAGGCCTGGCAGTCAGGCTGGCGCAGACTCTGTCGATCGTCGCAACAAATTTCAGCGCGTAGAACGGTAACTTATTTTTTTCCTCCTCTCCTCTTCTTCTTCAGCGCTGCTTCGTCTTTACTTCTTTTCTACCACTTATTGTAAAGCGAAGAAACGAATCGATTCGAATCGAATCGAAGCTTCTGCAGCTTTTGCAATGTCTCCAGCTTGGCTGTGATAAAATGTGCGTAAGTGATCAAGTGAAGAAGACGAGACGCGACGCGACGAGAAGACTCTCTGCGACTTGGGGTTAAAATTCTTTAGAGTTTTTTTTCTTTTTTTTTTTGTTATTAAGTATATATAGATATTTGATTTAATTCTTAGCAAGTCTTCGGCACTCGATTGCATTTTAAAATTACAAGTATGTAATTTTGTTGAAATCAAGCGCTCATATGAAAATTCCACTTAAGAACGATTCCAACTTTAATTTGTGCGAAATGAAATCAGAGCAAACACGAACACAGCGAAAGAGCGAAAGAGAGGGAGAGAGAGCGAAGGACTTGTTTTCTTCGACCTTATCGCTATGTGCCCCGTGGCAGTGGCAGTGGCAGCGGCAGTTGCAAGGCAGCCAGGCACAAAATGTCATTCTGTGCACGTCGCTACACAAGGCATCCCAATCAGTCTCCAAGCCACTCTATGGCTCTTTTCAGGTAAAGCACACAACAACAACAACAACAACAGCAAAAACCTCCTCCTTTCTCTCCTGCCCCTTTGGCCTGTTGCTTCAACGTTTCGCTGGCAGCTCGTCATCATTATCTCTGCGCTGCCAACATCACAAATAATATGAAAAAAAACAAACAAACAAACAAAAAACGAATAAAAAACAAAAACAATTGCATCTTTCAAGACGCAAACGCAGACGCCGAGTTGCACGTTCCACAATCCGTGTCCAGGTTTCAGTTTTCAGCCACAGATCGAAGAAGCTGCAAATAAACTATTTCAATCAATGCAATGTTTGTTTCTTCCTTTTGCCAGGGAGTCGGCAGTCGGACGGATCAGTTCTTTGCCCTCTCTCTCTCCCTCTCTCTCTAACTCTTTCTCTTTTTAGATTCCATCGATCACATGCCAAAGGCATTTTTCGATCAAGAGTTTGATTTAATGTAACAAATTAACTCATAAAATGGTAAAAACTTAAAAAGTTTAAAGTTATTATTAACATTGTTATGTATTTAGAAAATTGGAACTTAAGAAAAACTTGGTTTTATTCACAACCACATAATTTTTTACAAAGCTTAAGTTATTAAAAAATGAACAAAAATTGATTATGTCACATAATGAACTTTTTAATTTGATATTAATATATATTTATTTTAAAATTTATTTATTTGCGTTGCCACTAATCAAAGTTGACAAAATTTCAGCTTATTACTGATTTTATTAATTTTTCATCACATATTCGCCAAAGAAAAACCTCAATATCAAACTATTCAAATTGCGCGCTATAAGGCCGCTAGCAAGCAGTGTAGTTGTAACTGCTGGTTGCGCTGCACCATTTTGACACATAGATGACGCTTCACTTAAACTGCTTGGCAGAAGCAGTTCAACAAGCAGTGTTAGTTTTGGCGGTATTTTAACGACTGTTCAAAAAGAGAAATTTTTGTCAATTTCAGCTAAAGCTGCTTATAATCATTATGGTTATAATAATAATAATAATAATAACATTTAATTTAAAATGTTTTTAATATGAACTTTAAAAAAGTTTGAAGCTGAAGTTTTAACTATCAATCTTTAAATATTTTAAGATATTACATTATATTTTTCTTATATTTGTCTTCGCCAAATAAATAGCTTCTGTTTTTTAGCACCATTTTAACTGCACCTAGCGTACATTGAACTCTATTTTCTGATATTCTTTTATTTATTGCCTTTTTTTGACAACAGTTCCAACAGTTCTTCCAGAGAAGAAGAGCAGCTTGACCATTCCTCATGCTCCGTGGCTCATCAATTTCTGATGATGTTGTATGTATTGAATAATGCTGATTCTACGCGATTTGACAATGAAAGTTTTGTTTGTTTCACTCCACTTCAGGCGAAAAGTTCCGAACGAAAACGAAACAACAGAAAACAACAACAACAACAACAAATCAAATACAATTTTTTCAATTGAAAGTCATCGTGTTGCAGTGCCGTGAGAATATTGACAGCACCACACACACACACACACACACATACACGTGTATCGGGTTCAATGCAATCAGTTCAAATTTAAGGAAGTAACCAAAAACGTATCGCTTATCGGTGACTAACTCCAGAATCAAAGAACTCAACTTGCCTTCAAACTTGCCTAGAACAGCTGACAGCTAACTAAAATAGATTATGGAAATGCTTAATGCTTAGATACCCTGTAAACTTTTATTAAAGGGATTTTAATACAATTTAAGCAAAAGTGGATTTTTCTTTATGGTAGATTTTTTTTCAGGTTTTATTGTTTGGTTGTCTGAACTAATTGAACTTTTACGTTGTCGAGAAAGCTCTTATTGAACTGCAAGAATGTAGGAAAAGGCTCTTCTTGAACTTGTAGGTTGTACGAAAAGCGCTTCTTTAGCTTGTAGATTGTTTCTAAAATAAAGATTTTACTTTCCTACTTTTTATTTCTACCCAGACAACCCAATATTTCTCTACTTTAAAGTCTTTTAATAAAAATAAATCTTTCACATAAATATTTCCTCTCTTTTTTTTTAACAAACGATTATTGTAAATAATGATTTTAAGATGGAATTTTATTTTGGCTTCAGGTTTTTAAGAGCTTAATTACTATATACATATTTTTTTTCTTTTATTTTTCTTAATTCTTATAAACGCATAAATAGTCTAATTTTTGCTAAGCTTGACTTTTATTTAAAACTTTTTCTTAAAGGTCAAGACTCAAGTTTAAAATATTTAAAATGTTTAAAGAAGTTAGATTAAACATAAGCTTTACTTATTTTTAGTAATCTATTATTTTATTTTACTATTTTAATGAAAAGCAAAGAAAAGTAAAACAAAAGATTTACTTTTGTTTTCTTTTTAATTCTACTATTTGTTAAAAAGCGAAAAATATTATAGAATCAAATAAAGAGTTGCCGAATATTAAGTAGAAAAGAAAGACTTTTAAGTACACAATGCTATAGCGAATTTTCAATTTTAAAAGCAATTAATTATTAAAAAAAACATCTTTTCGAACGTGTAGTTCGTAAAATGACAATAAATCGCGATTTGTGCTATCAAATCGCTGTCTGCAGCGTTTCAGCCAAGTTAACAACGCTGCTCGCTTTTTGGCCTGAGTGCAATGAACGCGCATTTTTAAAGAATTATTTTTATTTGTTGTTGATTCGGTTGTTTTTGTTTTTTATGATTATTTTTATTTTTTGTTGGTTTTTTGGTCTGTGAATGGTATTTGTTTTTGTATTTTGTGTGATTAATTCTTTTCGTCTTTTTTGCGAGTTTCTTATCAGTATAAAGCAGAGGTCAAAAAATGTTTAATAATTGTTTAATTGTTAGTTGTTAATGGGTGTGTTATAGTTGTTGTAACAGTTGTTGTTGTTGCACGATTGCTTCAGCTGTTCTTTGTTATGCTTGAAAGTGCGATAAGAGCTTATCGATTTTGATAACTGATAAGAGATGATTTGTTAAGCAGCTTTGTCAATGTTGTTACAACAAAGGCAAGGCAATTGTCAATTGGCAATTGGCAATAACATTGGCATTATGTGCAATATGTATGAACGACGCATAAGGAAGCAAAGCAAAGCTTGCAACATATGCTTGCAACATACAGATATGTACATACTATTTGAATGCATGCAGTCATCGATATCGACGATGACTTCGATATCTTTGCTGATTGACTGATAAGCACAAAAAAAGGCTGGCAGCAATGAACGCTTATCGTGCAACGTGCAGCAGCAACAACGTATGAGTAACGGGTTGAGTATACGACACAAACGATAACAAATACGGCAAAGCGCACACCTCAAAAACAACAAAAACAACAAACCAAAAACAAACATAACTTGACCTAAATACGCAGATTAAAAGTAAAGGGAGCGAGAGCGAGAGAGAGAGAGAGAGAGAGAGAGAGTGAGAGCGCCTTTAACAAATTGCTGCATTTAAATCAACATAAAACTACGAAGCGTGCTAATTTTTATGTATTTCATAACAGCGTTTTAATTTAAATATATATATATGTATATAAGACGCAAAAGACAAACAACAACAACAACAGCAGCATATTACGTGAAAGCTCTCGCTCACACAACACTTACTTACGTCTTACGCTCTCTGGCGCGCTCAGTCACGCATGCGCAGCAGCAGCAGCAGCAACAACAACAACTGTTAAGCAGTGCATCAAAAGCGACCAACTTAACGTTTTACTTCTAAGCAGCAGGCAAGCTAAACACAAATCAAAGTGCGCAAGGCGGCAATCTGCTGTTTAAGTGTGGGTGGGTGAGAAGGGTAAGCGGGCGTGGTCCTCTCTCTCTCGAACAACAACAACAACAACAAGCAAAAGACGAAAATGAACCAAACGAAAATGAAAGCGAGCGCTCGCGAAGACAAAGTCGTCAAAGCAGCGTAATCGACAGCGTCGTTTGTGTACGAGAGCTGCCTGACTGCGTTGATGTTGTGACGTCACAGTTGTTGTAAACTCAAATCGCTGTGTCACTTCAATTGTGATCACGCGCTTTTAGTTACGAGATGATTAACAACTAACATTACGCATATATGCGTATTAATCATTGAATCAAGTTGTAAGTCAGAGAAAAAGGATTTGTAAATACAATGCAATGTATCAAATAGCCTGAATAATATTTCATTTATATGTAATCGAAATCGCATGACCTTTATATTTTACATTTCTATATAAGTTTTAACAAACTTATTTTAATTCCATTAATACGCAAACTTTTGAACACAGCACTTTGACTTTATTCACCACACACACACGAATACAAATACCAACAACTTGCATATTAAGTCAACTTGCCTTGCAGTCGCCCGGCTCATGTTGTTGTTGCTACTGTTGATTTTGGCGTTCCATTGAGAGTAAAAGTGATTGGGAAAAACTTTTGCTTTTGCCTGCCGATCGTTTGCTTATGCTCTCAATTTGTCTTTGCGCGCGCTCTTTTGCTCTCTCTCTCTCTTTTTGTCTTTCTCTCAAGCCTGTGCGCTTTGGCCTGACCACCAGCCACAGGTAGTTGCTGTAAAAGCAGCGCAGTCAACATCGTTAACAGCAACAACAACAACAATGACTACGGCGAAGTCATTTTGGGGCTTTTATGGCGCTTTGCTCTCTTTGTTTGTGTGTGTGTGTGTGTGTGTTCGCTTCTTGCCCGTTTGCTGTTGTTGCTTACATATTTATTTTTCGGCCGCTGACGCCGTTGACGTCGCTGCTGCGTTTGCGTCTCATTTTCTTTGCTGCTGCTGCTTCTGCTGCTGCGCTAAAGACTTTTTTGTCACAGTTACAATTTACCAATTGTAAGCAGCGGACGCGAAGAGCGCGCAATTCCCCAAAAGACGAAGAAGAAAAAAAATATAAAAAGCTTGCGCTCGGCCGCATATAACGGTTCTTCAGGAGCTGCTGCTTCTAATACAAAACGTTAGCATTCGCGTTCGCGTTCGCATTCGCGTTGACGTCAACGGCAACGGCAGCGTCAGCGTCAGCGTCAGCAGCGGCATCGTCGACTTGTAAATAAAGTAAAGAAATACACTCGCATATAAAATCTGTTGCATCATTGCTGAAACACTTCAGTCGTTCAATCGCGTGCGTGCTGGCAACAACTCTCTCTCTCTTTCTCTCTCTTACACCGCGACAACAGACATCAGTTTCAAATAACAACAAATATTTAAAGCAGTGCGCGCAGCTGCAGTGACAATTTTTAATCAAAAAAAAAGTGATAGAAAGAAACAAAATAAAACTTGAATGTTTTTGTTTTGAAAAAAAAATAAAATAAAAATGTTAAAAGTGACATTTGGCAACAAAGTGCAGACGCCAAAAAAAATGTAGAAAAGAAATTGTTTAAAAAATTTTGAAACTCAAAAAAATATTAATACAAAATTTCAAAACATTTCCAAAGAACAGTTTACCTCACAAACAAAAACAAAATATGCTAAAAACAAAAATTTAATTAGTGCAAAAACATCTTCGAAAATCCAAATAAATACGTATTAAAACAACAACAATTGATAATAAAGGCATCAAAATTTTACCCTCATTCGCGCAACTCAAAATGTTGAACATGGAGTCGCCCCAGATGTATGCGGATGCAGTACAAACGCTTGCGCAGCTTGATTTGAAGAAGCAGCAGCAGCAACAGCAGCCGCCAACATCCTTGCCACAGCAGGCAACAATTGGCCAAATAACGCTGACGGCGATGACCAGTGCACAACAACAGCAACAACAACAACAGCAACAACAACAGCAGCAGCAACAACAACAACAGGTGACAACTGATGCAAATAATAATAATGCCACAGTGCAGGATGCAGCGTTGCTTGTCAAACAGCATGCAGTAATGCAGCAAATGCAACTGAACAACAACAACAACAACAGCAACAGTAATAACAGCAACAGCTTGTTGCAAAAACAAATGCTGCAACAATATAGCACACAAACAGACCTCGACGAACTTACCACACAGGAGATAACACTCGACTTGCAACATTTGATCGATGATCAATTTCGGGATACGGAAACTTTGGGCATTTTCAGTGATATGGTGACGAGTCCGGGTGGACTGTCGGCCACCTTGCCACCGAGTGGCATGGTCAGTGCAGCGGCCAAAGTGCTGCAGCAACAGCAACAAACATTGGCAAATGCACGCCAGCAACAACAACAGCAGCAACAGCAACAGCAGCAGCAACAACAGCAACAACAACAACAACAACAGAATCCATACGGCAGAGCAGCATTGGCATACATGCCACAAGCGGTACACTCGAACGCCAACTACAACAACCATTCGAGCGATGAGAACAGTTCGGTGGGCAGCGATTCGAGCAGCACGATCAAGGAGGAGCCCATCGATCCCGATTATCGCAGGCATTTGCAGGAGTCGGTTAGCAGCCAGGCGGTGGCGGCGGCAGCGTTTATCAATAACACCAGCAACGGCTTGTACAATGCGTATCAGAGCAACAATAGCAGCAGTAATAACAGCAGCAGCAATAATAGCAACAACACTTCAACAAACTCAACACACTCAACGCAATTCACCAATTTGACCACGGCGAATGTGCTGGCTCATCACAGTTTGCCGCATTTAACGGCGAACGCACAACAGCTGCTCAAGCATCACAGCAAGCTTCAGCAATCGCAGCAACAGCAACAACAGCACGCACACCAACAACAACAGCAGCATCATCATCATCGCAAGCACAGTAACAAGCATGTGGACAAGGGCACCGAGGAGTATCGTAGGCGGCGAGAGCGTAACAATATTGCAGTGCGCAAGAGTCGCGAGAAGGCAAAGGTTCGCTCCAAGGAGGTGGAGGAGCGCGTTAAGTCGCTGCTTAAGGAGAAGGATACGCTATTGCGTCAGCTGAGCGAAATGACCAATGAGCTTTCGCTGCATAAGCAAATATATATGCAGCTCATGAATCATGCAAATCCCGAAGTGAGTCGCGTCTGTCGCAGCTTTCTCAATACAAACGAACATGCGCTGTGACTGTGACGCAATATAAGAGAGCGCGAGGCGCGAGGCCAGTAAACGTTAGAGAGTGTGTGCGCGTGTTTGTGTTAGTTAGTGTGTGACTGATTCAATTAAAGCTCTGTGGGTAGAGCTTTTAAGTCAAAGGATATTCAAAAAGAACAAAAAACCAGCTCGAAACGCATCACATGCTTTAAAACTTTGTATATAGACACAGCAAGCGCGAGTTCTTAGTATAAGTTCTTATTCGCTAACTGTTCTACTCTTATACTCTTAACTTCTACAACTTTTGCTGCCTATGGCATTCCTCAATATTGTACATTATTATTATTAATATTATTATTATTATTATACATTTTTCGGCTGGGCGTTTCTTATATAATTTCTGTGTGTTTTGCTTCTGTTTATTTTGTACTTAATTTTTAGTGAATTGTAATATACTATTGCACATTTTGATACAAATTATATAACATAGTATGCATAAGTTAAGCCAAAGAAAAAAAAAAAAATTAAAATAAAAAAAATGTTAAAATATATATATAAATGTATATTTATGTGTAGTATGTCTGCAAGCAGGAAAGAAAACAAAAAATACAAAAACCAATTTTAACAAAAATCTATTTATGTTAATCTATTTAAATATATATATTAGTACTAAGAAACAACAACAACAAACAAACAAACAACAAAAATGGTGTGCAGCTTGCGCTATGCTTCTGATTGCCCCTGCCACGCCCCCCCGCTTTAGTTGTCGCCCAAAACGACAACAAAAACAACAACAACAACCTTTTATTAGCAAATCTTTAGCTTTAAGCTTAACAAATATCTAAATGTATAAACAATTTCAACTGCTTTTTCAAAACAGAAAATACCCAAAATATATAAATAATGAATAAAATATATATACATATAGTATATATATATATATGTGTATAATTAATTGTACCTAGCAAATTTAATGAGAATGCAAACATACCGACAACAAAATGTGTAAAAACAAAATCAAAACTAAACAAAAAAAAAAAAACAAGAAAAAATAAATCAAGATAATTGCTTAGAAGCGTCGTTGATGAAAATGCTATTAATTTATAAGGCAAACGCAATGTTCTCATTTTTAATTTATAATTTAAACAAAGAAAAACAAAAACAAAAAAACAAACACTGTAAAGCAAATATATATAAATAAATTTTAATAAAATGTGTACAAAAAAAAAAACAAAAATATTGTTATTGAATTTATTTTTTATTTTTAAAATAATTTTTTCTTTATTTAATTTGATAAAAAGTAAATTTAAATGTTTTTGTCATTTCAAGTTTAGACATTTTTCTGTTGTTGCAACAACAAAATTAATGCGCCGCTGCAATTGGTTAGAGCCACATTTTGGGGCGACCAAAACAAAAGTACAATTGTCTTGCCAAAAAGAATAGCGAAAAAAATGCAAAGGTTCAAATTTACAAATTAAATGTCTGCCATATTTAGGCGGCAAAAGATGCAACAATGATGGGCAATGGCTCTGTGTCATGCGCGACATGTTGCCAGTCTAGTGGCACGTGTGTATGTATGTGTGTGTGTGTGTGCGGATCCCCAGACGATTGTTGACACAATTTGACAGTAAGACAAAAACGAAATGAAAACCAAATTTATAAGCGACAAGCAGAAAAATTAATGCAACTGAAGACAGAGAAAAAAAAAAAGACAAATTAACGCACAGAGAAAGCCAAGCAGCAGCACCAACAGCACCAACAACAACAACAACTTGGTTAACTGCAGGCCAGATAATCACTTAAATACATTTTCGGGCTAAGCCCTTTTTATGGAGACCTCAGGCGGCCCAAAAAAAAAAACCGAAAAAAAAACAACTACAACAACTTTCATTTGAGACTGCGTGCATTCAATTTGTCTAGGCGCTACACATTTTTCCGCTGCACCCGTTCGCCCCCCTCCCGACCTTTAAAGGGGCTGCATTGTTGGCCACTTTGATTGATGACAGCTAATTGCAGACTCCAACCCCCTTCCCCCCCTTCACAATACAAAAAACAACATCAAAACAAAAAAAAAAAAAGTGTACAGAAACCAAATAAGAAGGAGCTGTAGTCGATAGAAAGCTCAACGAGGAGATACCCTTTGATTGCAATTGCTGCTTTATTGAGTAAGGATTAATCGGTTCTGGTTTATGGTTCATGGAACTTCTAACATGATTTTAGTGTTTTCGAAAACATTTGTATATCGAAAACGGGCAGAAACTTAATAAAACTATGATTTATTTATTTAATTGATTGAAAACGGGCAGGGTTATCGATAAATTTAAATAATATGATACTTAGTGTTGTAGGATGTATGTAGATATGCACATTCCAAACTTATATTCCATATCTTTCGTAGTATATGGCTATTTCGACTATATATACATATAGAGCTTTATAGAGTGGAAAATGCTTTCATTTGTCTCTGACATTCATACGCTCATCCTCATTATACCCTTTCACTCACTTGATATGTGCTTAGGGTATTAAAAGTGAAATTGTGTGTGTGGGTGTTTGCACTCCCTGGTGCAACTGCAACTGCAACGGGAGCTGCTTGCCACAATTGTTGGTGCACAATATCAAATTGAAGCGCGACTTTGATAAGGGTTCTAAGCAGCTTACAAAAAGGTGAAAGCGGCTGCCGGCTGACAAACAAATCAAACAAAAAACTAAAAACTCTCAAACACTTATGCGTTTTGTTTCTATTTCTTTCTGTCTGTCTTAATGTTTCTGTGTGCCATCTGGTTTCATCCTGTTGCCAACAAATTGACGCACAATTACTGCTCAACTAAGCGCCAAGCAATCGTGCACCACACGGCGTATGAGTTATGAGCGCCAAGTGATAAATTTGCAACAAGCGGCGCATAAATTCATTTTAATATTCATTAAATATGCATGACTTGTGCATTTTTCTTTCAAAGTACTCTATATATATATATATATTCGGATTTTGGGTTGCCTTGTGCAGAAGAAGATGACAATGATTAAATATATCAGCCAAAGAAGTATATATATATTCAAATATATATAGTTAAACTTTAAGTGAGTATGGTTTTTGGTCAAGAAAGCTCGACAAGAAGATAATCTTAAACACCAGAAAAATAGATTCTGAGCTGCAGGGAAAACTTGCTGTTACGAAGAACGAGAAAGGAAAAAAGAAGATGTAGTGACATCTATCTTTGTTTAGATCTTAATGCAAAATTAGACGAGCTGCGTAGATACCTTGCCGAGATCAAGAAACAAAAAGTAAAGAAGAATTGTTTATGTAAATAGCTAAATTCCCTTTACGAAGAACATGAGAAGAAAAGTTAAGAAAAAGGAAGTATACCCAAAGAGCTAAATGCAAAATTAGGCGAGAATAGATTTCCCTTTTGAAGAACGAGAAAATGCGTTGCTTTGCGATGCAATATAAACATAAAATTCTGAACAGACGATTAAGATAACGATAATCATTGTGCCATAAGTGCGTTGGTGGCACTACAACTGTACAGAAGAGTTCGTTTTTGAATACATATAAACTAAGTATTGTTTCTATTTAATTTTTTGTTTTTATTTCAATCTTTTGGTACTCTGATTTGGCTAACACCAGAAATGCAGTTAAAAACGGTAAGCTTGCCTATTCGACCGAAAATAAAATAATAAATAAGCCTTCCAATACAATACAAGGAAAAATTCAACATAATGAAACAAGTTGTAATCGTATTATAGTATCAGTATTTTATAATTATTATATTTGACTTATATCTCTTAAACCTGCTTATCTAATTTTGATCATAAAAATCATTTGCTATTAATTGTTTTATAAAATGTTCATCAATCTGTTGAAAACCCGATCTTATTCATATTCTTTTAAAACGTATTTTAAATGTTTTTTAAATGCCATGACAAATTCATTTACCCAAATATATGTTTATTACAGGTACATTTCATTTAATCTAGTTTAAGTTTCAGTTTCAGCTTCGGTTTCGGTTTCTTGCCTTCCTTTTTTTTTATGCCTCAACAATAACAATAACAACAACTATAACGGAAAAAAAGTGGGTTACTTCATTTTCATTTTCTTACATTTTTTATGCCACCAATACCGATAGCAACAACAACAACAGCAACAACAACAACTAAAGCCAGCTTTACATTCATGCATCTATCGGTCTATCTTTTTCTTTTTTTTTTAGCACAGATTGAGTAATAGTTTGTTGTTGTTGTTGCTGGCGCTAGCTGCTGTTTGGTTTATATGTATATCTTAAGCCAAGCCTCTCTTGCACGTCTCTAGTTCCCCCCCTACTCACTCTCTCTCACTCACACTCTCTCTCCCTCTCTCTCTCTCTGTGATCGTGTGGCCAACAACTGCTTCTGCTGCTGCTGCGGCGAGCACGGTTTCACTTTCTATGCCGCTAACTTTTGCTATCTATAAAACAGCAGCAGCTAGCAACAGGCAACGGGCAACAACAGCAGCAACAATGAGGTCGTCAAGCATCTAGCAACAACTATTAACTAGTAAGATTGCTCTAGTCGACAGCATACAACTACAACATACTCAGCATTAAGCTTTTGAGTTATAATAAAGCTACTACTTTCTTAAATTTTAATCCATAAATAAATATTGCTCACATATCAGATTTTGTTACGAATTTTTACATATTTCTTATATTTTTAAAAACTGTAGAATTTAATGTTAATTAACAAAAGTATATGCTTTCTTCTAAATGAATGGATTTGATTGTTATCGAAACTGTATATCGAAAACTTATAATCTATTTCCTACAATACATTCACATACTTTGAGTAAAGTTTTCAGGGCTTGAAGGAGCTAAAAACTGCAGAGCAGATATAGTTTATTGATAACCGATAACTCATTCGATATACTAACGTTGTCGATAACAATCGAAACCATAATTTGTAGAATAAATCATTTGATCGTTCTCTCTTTAGTCATACACACATACATACAAACAATAACTATACGCGTCAAGTCTAGACTTGATTAGAGCCTTTTTACTTGATTTGCATATACCCGCTTTAAGGTTATTATGTTCACAGGGTGTTTAGACGTTAACGGCGTTGCTCTGTTCACCTCTTTTTACTATAGTTGTTGTTGTTGTTGGATCCAACAATGCTTTGACTATTTTCTTTTCGACAGCCCCAACGATCTGCTGTTGTTGCTTTTGCTTTTGCTGCTGCTGCTGCGTCTCTAAGTGTGCATCTGAGTGTGGGCCTCTTACGTAATCGTCTAGCTGCTGCTGTTGTTGTTGTTGCTTTTGTTGTTGTAAAAGATGCCTTTTCTTTTGTTGTGCAGCTGATGACCAAGTTAAGATATTATGTTCGTTATGTTGCGCTTATTAACGTGGCCTACAAAAAATTTGTTTTGCGTCTTTTATTTTGCTGCTGTTGTTGTTGATGTTATTTAAACGATTTTTCCACCGTTATAAATCAAAGCGTCAACGCAAAAATAGAGACACATCTTTCCCCTCCGTCCCTTGCCTTTCCTTGCCTTTCGCTTTTCTGGGCCATGTTACGCAACTTTGGCATCAAAATGCAATCGCCTGGATTGAGTTTATTCGAGGCTCACTCAACAATAACAACAACACAAGCAGCACAATTAAAAACATATAATTCGATTTATATGCTATATTTATACAATAACAATAACAACAATGCGTATTTGGTTTTTATGCATTTTTTTTTTAGTCGTAGGGCAAATACAAGTATCTTTCAGATACAAAGATACAAGCTATATAAATTGATGTTTCAAGTATGGCTAAAGGTGCAAAATCACATGAATAGTTTTTGAGAAGTTCTTCCAAATATATTTTTTTTATTTTGGAATTTTAGAAAATAACAAAATGATTAACAACGACTTCTTGCATACACTTCGATTTAAAATTAATAAATGATAATTTTAATAAATAGAACTTTATTCACAATTATCACACAATTAGATTTTTTTAATATTTTTGTAACTTGTCAATTTAATATTCAATGCTAAAGATATATAACAAAGTTTTGCTTTAGTTTGTGTTTAAATAATTTTGCATATATTTTCTTATAGTTTCTTATAAGCCAACTTTAGTTAACATGCAACGAACAAATTTTTTTGTGGCTTAATTTTGGTTGTTCCAAAAAAAAAATACAATAAAAAAAATATTATGTATTAAAATTTGCTTGCACTTACCAACCCTAACTCTAACAAATCTAATTATTTGTTAAAATTGATATTTAAATATTTGTTTTTAAATTTTATATGGAAATAAATTGTTTTTATTTTTAACACAGAACACTTAATCGTATATTTGGTGTTAAAGTTTGATTGACCAGCTGTATAACGTAGCTCAAATACTTCCCTATTGGCAAGGGCATGCACACACACTCACACACGCACACACGCACACACGCACACACACACACATACGCACATTTGTGTAAAGAAAACTAAATCTAAACCACTCACCCAAAGACCCATTGGCCTACTTTTCTTACCAGACCAGCAACACACAAAAAACATATAGGAAATACTACAAACAACGAAGAAGAAAACAACAGCAACAAAATATAATACATATATGTATATGCTAGAAAATAATCTCAACGCCAACACACATACATGTGTGTGTGTGCCGCTAATCAACCAAGAAATGCGTGTGTTTGTTTGTATTTGTGTTCGTGCAGCAAAATTTACAACGCGCCCTTTTGACAAAAACACAAAAATCGGAAAAAAAAACTTCTTCTTTCTTGCTCTCTACTATTTTCATTTTTCAGCTGCGCGTTGGCGTAGCAGTCGCTGCTTTATCAAACTGAAGAGTGGCCAAGGGCCAGGGGGAGAGGGCGGTGCGTGGGCAAGTTATCTTAGGGCAAGACCCGATGCCGCGCACGTCGGTCCCAAGTTGTTGAGTTTTTTGGGACCCAGACCCCCAGACACTTGTTGCAGGCGAAACGCACAAACAACGAACAAAAATTGACCCAATTTTCCATACAGCAACAACAACAACAACAACATTTTTTACTGCACACACATACACGCACACTTAACACAAACAAACCTAAATATGCCCTAGCCATAAAGAAGACAAAAAAAAAGCTCCCTTAAAGAAACGGAGTTGAAATTGTTGTTAATTTTTGTTTGCTTTGCGGCATTGTTGAGTTGTTTGCAGTTGTTGTGTTTGTGGGTGGCGGGTGGTGTGTGTGTGGTGGCAGGGTGTGGCGGTAGGCGGATTCTTTGGTGGTGCAGTCGAAACAGCAGAATTCACTTTCAATTTGGGCGCATTGAAAGAAATGTCTGCACTGAACACTAAAAACTGAACGCGAGAACAAGAACCAAAACAAGAACAAGAACAAGAACAATAATAATATCAAAATTAGTTCGCTTGACTTTGGGCTAAGTAGGTCAGCAGCTGTAAAATAGTAGACACGACGCCTAGATGAACAAGAAAGAAAAAATGTTTTTTATTTTAGCTAAAAAAAAAGGGAAGGGGGGGTGTAGAGAACTGAACGATGGCATGTGCACCAAGGGAATTGAAATTGGAATTGTTAATTGCTGAGTATAGGCATGGGAATGGGAGTATCTATAATGTATATATATATAAATGGTAGGGATTCGTTTACATACATGTTGTCTAGGCATTTGCTGTTGGTCGACAGCTCATCAAAGGGCCCAGACACTGTCTATATTATATAGGTCAGCAATTTTCTTTACCCCGGATCAAAAGTTTTTCAATTTTATACCAAATGCAACAAGTTAAAGTAACATAATTTTGTTACAGCATTGCCTTTAAGCTTTACTAGCTTAGGTACAGTTGCAAATAACTTGAATAGTTAATTTGATGTGAAAAATCATGGATGTTAACCTTTTTTCAAACATACGATGACAAAATCATCTTTATGGAAAGTTTTGGGACGGTTTCCCATTGATTGTCTTGATTTTGAATCTTAAACAGATTTCAAATATCGTTTCCAAACAAAATTGCAATATTCATCTAATTCGAGATCGTCCCATTTTCAAAGCTATCTTACTTTTTCAAAATATCTTTTCAGTTTCAACTAATTTATAGTTTTGAAAAGTATAGATGTTATTTTAGTCGAATCGAAAACTTAAACCTTTTCTAACATCTTGAGCAGATTTGTATCTTAAAGTCACAGATAAAAGTCCAAAAAAATTGTCACATCTAACATTGTTACATCTTTTAACTTTCAACTTAGGTTGCCTTGACTTGAATCCATTTTCTTTCTTTAACGAGGCTAAAAATAGCTAAGTTAATTGAAATAAAATCAATATGATCATAAAAATGTATATAAATGTTTATTTATTAAGTTTGCTTTATCAAATGGCTGTCAATTTTGAAATTTAATAATCTGTTTCTTAAAACTTGCCATCATTAACTAACCGTAAACTTTTAACTCGTTTTACGTAACTGACCTAAGCTATCACGCTACGTAAGCAGTCAGTTTAACGTGCGTTACGCAACACACTCTAAGCGAATGTCTATTTTGGGAGGGACTGAAAACAAAAACAAGACGAAAACGATACGAAAACCAAAACGAAAACACTCTCTAAGCTGAATCCCATTCATGATTCTAATGTATTATCAATCTGACTGCCTATGCGATGCCCACTCATTGATCGAATACTTACATACATACATATAAAATGAATTCGATGCGCTCGGAGCTTTACAATATATTTGTTTGCTTGTACTATTTCTATATGTATCACTCTTTTTTTGATACCCTATAGGAGGGTAACATGACTTTGTCTGGTGGTTGGAAGATTAAAATTATTGAACTTAGTAATATTAAACTCAGTGTAGGCAATTAATTTTATTATTATTATCAACTATTCATGACCTTTTTCAATTTATTATTGGATACACCATTAATATCTATGATGATTGTTTTTTATTACGATGCAAATCTTTTGAATACCATATACAAACTTTCCTTCGAGCTGTATTATTTAACTCTTTTTAATATTTGTCACATCCAAAATTTTCTATCTTCAATCTTCTTTTCTTCAATTGCACAGCATTCTTTTCCATCTTAGCCTTGCTTTTTCAGTACCACAAATAATTGAATAGTGTATTCAATGCGTCGACTTTCTGTTGTTTCTTGATATGTTTGTAGTCCGTCTTCCGCATTTTTAGGGTCACATTCGTGCGTTTTGTTTTGTCCGCTTTTTTGGATTTGATTGGGTGTGTTCGTTTTCAGATTTGTAGGTGTAAGTAAGTAAGTGTGCATGTGTGTGTGTGTGTGTCTTTTTGTATATGTGTATTGCCGTGACAATCGTGTGTCTATTATGCGCCCTTGAAAGTGAAAAGGTGTCGAGAGCGAGAAACTTTCGCTTTTCAAGCTTCTTCACAAATGTGTGTGCTTGTTTGTGTGTGGGTTTTAAGTCAACATTTTGTTTAAGTGCACAATTTAAACAACAATTAAATGGCCCGCCAATTCTAGCACTTCGTTTCTAATGTCTGACAGTCAAATCAAATGTCAAGCAAATGTTGCAGTCGCCCACACATAAGTTGCAAGCGCCCACAAGTTGCAAGGAGTCTGTTGTTTGGATGGTGCTTTTTGTTTTCTGTTGAATTTGTTGTCTCAGGCGCTCATTTCCATAAGATCTGTAAAGTCAAAACGCTGCAAGTTAATTGCCAAAATGGCTTAAATGGCCAACATGGGCAACCTCATTTCATAAGCAGTTGCAGTTAAACATTTTGTGGCAATTAAATAACTGGGCGAACCATTATATAAGCCGCCACGTAAGCATATGCTATTTAATTGTTTTAAACTAACTTTAGCTAAGTATTACATGCGTTTAACTATTACAAAATATCTAAACAAAAACAAATACAAAAAAAAACTAAGTCATTTCATTAAGCTCAAAAAAGCCAAACAACAAAAAAAATGGATGAATAAATAATGAAATACAGTTCCGTTAACGGTGCTTAATTATGCATAGGCCAAAATTAAAATAGTTATGCATCTGTAAGCCAAATGCTCATAAAACAACAACAGGCGACAACAGTTACATCTGTATCTGTATCTTCATCTATATAGTATACATATGTATCTATATAGTAGATGTATACGGATACGGCACAAAGACGTGCAACTGAGAGGAGACCCACGTTAAAACAATTTTTTGTTTTTCGCGTAATCATAAGCTCCAAAACTCGCTGTGTGCCACTTACACACACACACACATATACATACATGTGAACTACATTTTTTGGAGGAGATGCGCCAACCAGTTACCATAAACCGGAACTGGCGCGTATAACGGTACAAAAAAAGCCAACGAGCGAACCAAACCAAACGAACGAACAACAAACGGATCGAACTAACTCTTCAGATCTCAAAGCTCAAGCTCAAACTCTTACTCTCACTCTCAGACAGTTAACGTTGTTGTTTGTGGCTTTTGCATTATTCATCCGCATTGAGGCATTTTTCAAAGTCTTCCTCTTGACCTTGGACTCAACAACGGCAGCAACAACAACAACTGACGACAACTTGTCGCTGTGTTGTGTTGGAAAGCAGCGCCAAAAGCGTGTGCCACAAAAGAAAGCCAAACCACTTTTACTTTCAAGCTCAAGCCGGCGAAATGAGGCAATGTCGACTCAACTCAACTCAACTCGACTCGACTCGACTCAGGCCTGGCCAACTGGCTTGGCCTGCTCTTGGCCCGTTGCCTGATATTGCTGTTGTTGCTGCTACTGCTGCTGCGGCTGCTTCGGCTGCTGCGGCTGCTGTTGTTTTTTGGCGCCAAATTGTGGTAGCACTGTTTAGACAAACCATGATGCGGCAAAAATGTAATTCATATGGCTATTTCAGACTTTCTTGTCTAGGTCAGCGGAAGTGGCAACAAAAACCAACAAAAAACTCTCCCCAACAACTTAATGGCCTTAAGAAAGTATAACTAGGGTACACAATTATATTTCAAAGAATGTATAAAACATATTTAAGAAAACTAAATCTCAATACTTTGACGATCCGTAAACAATTTAGTTACTTTAAAATACTTCAAACAGTTATGATCATAAAATACTTTTCGTCAATGAACGTTAAATACCATTGAATAATTTTTGTATATGAAAAATTAATCTACTTTTAAATTACGATTACGATATCCTTTACTATATAATTTCTTTGATGAGTCAACGTTAAATTAACTATTTCAATATATTTTCATTATCCTTTATTATTTCGATTGTTTCGCTGTGATTTTCATTTTATACATTTTCCAACTATATAACTTTCTCAGTGCTATATAAAATATTAAAAATAGGATCAGTTTGTATATTTTATGTGCATGAATTTATCTTAAAGCAAACTTTTAGTTTAGTCTTAAACAAAAAACCGAAATCAAACGCTTTTGTTTTAATTGCTTAAGTGAAAAGTACATTTTGAATAGGTAAATTCATAAGATTATTTTTAATTGTTTCAATAAGAAGTTTACCATTCTCGGTTCATAAAAATTCCAAAATATGCATATAAATTATTTGTAAAAATATTTAGCTTTTGGGGCGCCACAAAAACAAAAAAACTATAGAAAGGAAATTGAAGAAGAGAGAAAAAAACCCGATCTTTCAAGTGTTGAAGTTTTGTTTTGAACAAACAAACAAACAACTTCCACAGAGGGGGCAGGAGGACAGATACGGGGGTGAGGTGTGTGAATGACAGATAGACTGGAGGTCTGGATAACTGGAAACTGGGTAGCAGGGGATGCGGGGTAGCTGGGTGACTGGGAGGGTTGGGTAGGTGTAGAGTGGTTTGGCATACACACTTGTAACTGCATGCTAACATGTTTTGTTCAACAACAACAGCAACAAAAATTTGTCTATTTATTTATTTATTAAACACCACAAACAACACCAATAACAACAACAAACAAACTTGTTTGCTTGCACACGCACACACACACACACACTCGGAGACTAACTCTATATATGCATATGCATAAATATTATGGAACCTACCTACCTAAAAATTCACAGAAAGCGACAAAAAAAAACAACAAAAACCAACAACAGCAACTTGAATAAATTTATAGTTTTAGTTACATCATTTGTACCGTTATATGCGTATGACATTAATTTGCATGCGATGAAGATTCACACACAAATTAATTTCATACATATATATATAAAATATTTTAATCATTATTTCACTGCTTCTTTCCCACAACCCCTCCCGACCATCTAACGCTTTAAAGTTTTTCTTCTTTTGGTTTTTGTCTTCTTGGCTAGTCACGCTGTCGTGGTTCTTGTTGTTGGCTTGCAAAATCTTAACTAAGTATTTGCTCAATATTTTCCATTTCCTCACCAAGCGTCGCTTTTCGTAGCTGCCCCCCAACACCCCCCCCCCCTCTCACCAACCCTACCCCCTGCCGCATCGCACTGCAACAGTTTTCCTTTCGCTTTCATTGACGCGTGAAGTGCCTCTCAGCATAGGGCAGGAATCGTATGCAGCGCAACAACAACTACAACTACAACAACAATAGCCAACGAGCAAACAACAATAAGCAACAGTATCAACAAGCAGCAATAAGATCAAGCCAACAGATGTCGAAGTTCAGATACCCTAATGTGATAAAAAATAAACTGTACAAAAATATTACATTATTATTATTACTTATTTTAAACTAAAAAAAAAAAATAAACTAAAAATAAGATCATCATTTTATAGAAAGTAAACACGATTAAGACTATTATTCTTGTTAAATTATTATTATTGCAAGCAAATATTAATAATAAGATACTTTTAGGTTTAGAAAAACTTGATCAATTTTGATAAGGAACTTAAAAAGATATCTAGCAAATAAAAATCTTTAAAAATATAACATATATATAAGATATATAAGTTAAGAAATTGTTGAAACAATATTAAATGAACTAATAAACATGAGCATAAAAACTTACTTTAAATTTACTTATCATACATGTCATACCTATTATATACTATATATATATAATATACAAACCAAGTGGCAATTGTTAAATGCTCTTCATGAAGCGTATCGAAAAATGCTTAGTTAATGTGCATTACATTTTCGTGATTCTGATCGATATCGCCAGCCAGCTAGCGGCAGTGAGCGTCTCTCAATAGTTTATCTCTCTCTCTCTCTCTCTCTTTAGTTAATAGAGCTTTTGTATTATTGCAGACATAATCAACGAAGCAGAAACACAAAATGCTCCTCTAACTGCCCTGTGATGCCTACCACCCTCTCCCCGTACCCCTCCCACCCCTTTCCCCTGACACTTGTCGCTTGTTATGTGCCGTTTTTTGTTTTGTTTGAGCCTATTGGATTGTTTCTTTTCCTTTGCTGGTCAATTAAAGCAAAACACAAAAAAAATATCATCCAAAATTAAATGCTTCCAAAAATTTTTTTTTTTAATAATTTGTCAGAGCGCCTGCATAATATCGAATGATCAACGCATGATAATTGATAATGGAAATATGTACGTGCATGTGTGTGTGTGTACGCGATTCGATTACTTCGGGTGTGTGTGTTTGTAAACTGCATAAGAAACCGAATCAGGCAGAGGCCGACCAGGCACGAAGCCCAGCAAGAAAATCAAGCAAACCAAAACGACGACAACAACAACAAACCATAATAATATTAATTCCAGTGTGTGCTTCCACGTTCGTTTGTAGTTGTATGAGAAACTGGGTCAGCGTGTCGTTACACACACACACACGAGAGCACAATATATGCATACATGTAAGTTGCTGCTGTTGCTGCTGCTGTTGCCGGCAGCGCACGATAGAAAGTGAAAACGAAGTAACAGCAACAGCAGCAACAGCAGCGACTACGACAACAAAATGGCTATGAGACTATGACGAATGTACGTACGATACGTACGTAAAGGAAAGAAAAATCACATAATCGCCGTCGACAGCAGCGACAGCAACGACAGCAGCAACAGCAACGCTGCTGGCGACAACAGCAACAGGCAGCGTTAAACAGCAGCAACTGAATTATAATTTAGGGAAAATTATTCACGCACCACTGTTACTATATAAATAAATATATATAAATGATAATAAAAACACCCAGGCACAATTTGAGGCACACGTCGTGTGCTTTTTTTTGTTTTAATGGACACCAAACAATTTCTAAAAAAAAAAAAAAATGCTCAATGCCTTTGAAAGAAACTTTTAGGCCTAAAATTATATAAATAAAATTCAATTTTGATTTTTACAATAATTTCTATGAAGCTTAAAGCAATTAACTTTCCATGTGTAGAACGGATCAGAGCAATATCCGTTTAAGGATCTCGGCAACTTTAATCTAGAGAATTCCTTACAGATCGAGATAACGATAACAGACAGTATTATAGAGGCTGTACAAAGTACAAAAATAAATAAACCATATTATACAACAATACAATTGTCATCGCACAAGGTATCAATTTAATCATCAATATATATTCGATCTTTATTTCTTTAACTTTAAAATCTAAATTTAATCATAAAATGCATTAACTTTTGATTTTCCAATAAAGTGTTAATCAAACTATTCACAGACATCTTTTTTTTGTATATTCTTTAAAACGTTATTCTAAGTTTACATGACTTAACCCGGCTGATTGATACTGATCATAAATATATACACTTTATGGGCTCGGCGATGCTTCCGTCTGCCTGTTCCATAGCTCTCTAAAAAACCATCAAACCCTCTTTTGCCTACTAGATGGGTTCAGGACATAAAAAAGTCAATCAAATAGTAATAGTACGAGACATAAAAATAGTCAAACAAATAAAAACTACTTGGTTTTTCTTAAAGAAGATGCCCCAAACATAACGTATGCGCCATGTAAGCCAATTGCATAATAATAGTACTAGAAAAATGAAATCCAATCGATTTGAATGTTCAAATTGGCGCACGTTTATCGATTTGAAAGACAATTGTATTTTGAGATGCTCATCAATTGATGATGCCTAACATAATTGTGTCAACAATTGAGGCTAACAAAGGCAGACCTCCTTCCTCCTCCTTAACCAGCTGCAGCAGATAGCAAACAAAAAAGAAATAAAAAAGACAATATAAAGGCAGCTCCAGGCTCTCAAACGTGATCAGGCAATTACGAGTTGGCAGCATTTGAAAGGCGCAAAAAAAAAATGGAGATACAGAAATAAAGGGGGAGATAACAGCATAGCAAAAGAAGGCTTCAAGGCGCTCTTCAGTGGCAAGAGACTGAACCGGTTCAAGGAGTATAACCACACCCAAAACAAGAAAGCGCGTTTAGCAGATTTACAAGCTGCGATTAGAGGAATGCAGTGTACATATGTGTGTGTGTGTGTGCAAAGTGTGTGTGGGCAGAACGGCTGCCAGAGAAGCAACTCTAAGCCAATATAGCGCTGGACTTGCCGTCAAGCTGCTAAAATCAACGAAGCGCTGCAAAAAAACTAGCAAAAAAAAAAAGAAATACTCGCGATTACGAAAGTTAAACGAAGATACTCCAAGCCAAGCCAAACCAAGCCAGGCCAAGACAAGCAAACCCAAGCCAAGCCAAGCCAAGCCAAGTCGAGCCAAGTCGAACCGAGCCGAGCACAAGCTATAAGCCAAGTTGGGGCTACCATCAAGTCACTAAGTCAGTCAGTCAGTCAGTCAAATAGTCGGCCCACGGTATGCAGCACCCCTCTAACCCTCCCCACCCCACCCCCCACGCCAAGCGATTTTTTGCCAGCACACAAATACTATTTGCTAGTAGCTGAGTTTTGTTTTGTTTAGCGCGCCAGGGCCTGGTTATATCATCAAGCGTCGCGTCGGCGCTCTCTTACGTGCCAGCCAAAATGGTCAGCAACGGAACGGATCGGGGCTGGAGCGACCGACTTAGGAGACCGCGTGCGCGTTTTATGCATTTTCAAAGCGGGACACAAACCAACAACAACAACAGCAGCAGCGCTAAATGCTCGACTGGCCAACTGGTTGGCTGCTTGGTCAGCCAACGAGTCTTCGCTTTTTTTTTTTGCCTTCTCACTCTCACTGTTCATTCATTCATTGCACTCCGCTTAGCCCCTGTCTCTGCATTTGAATAATGTTTGACCTAAATTCGAATTTTGTGCGCGCGCTTTTTATTTTTTTACTTACATTTTTTTCTTTCAATTTTTTTTTTTTTTAAGAAAGAGTTAGTTACTAACAAAAGCCCAGCTGAAAAGTCAACAATGCCTTTTGCTGTTGTTATTTTATTTTCCTTTCTTTTCGTTCATAATACTATTTATTTTTTTCAATTTTTACACTCTTTGTGCGCATAGTTTATTTGTTTGCCGTCTAAATGGCATTTTTCTGCGTGTGAAAAGCTGTCAAAAATCATTTTGTTTAAGTGTTTCGCGCATTAAAGTTGCTTTTGTATCTAAGAGTAACACCACAAATGCTGCGTCAGTTTTCGACCAGGCTTTAATGTGAGGCTATCATCTATCTTATCACTTTATCAGTCAACAAAATACAAAAGGTGTTTCTTTCATTTCTTTATGGTTTCGTTTTCTTTTATATAGTGAGTCAGACTTTGATTTGATTTTTGGAATTTTGTAAATATTGTTTTTTTCGAACTATGTTAATAAATACAATAAAATGATTCAGCGCTGAGACATCGAAGTGTCCTTGAGAGGGAAAGAAGATGCAAATATTTTAAAAAATTACTTAAGATCTTTAACATTGAATATTAAATTCCCAACCATTTTTGATTAGCATAAACATATGACATAATTCGTTGATAACTTTCGAGAATTCGATGTCAATCCGCATGCTTGTAAAGCTGACTTTATTTTACTGCTACTTACTCACATAATTAGCCCAATTTACTTACGTTTGATACTTCGAATACAGTTTTTGCTCTCGCTACGCCGTCATGTGATTCATCGTGGTGCACTTTAGGGTACTCTTTTGGTACGGTACTCTGGTATTCGAGTTTTCGGTTATATTCGAGTACTGCAAGTATGTAAGTGCCCCCAAAATGTTTGGCACTCATAATCACGTTCATGAGCTCACGTATCTTCGTTTTGTTAGTGTTTTTGTTGTTTTTTGCCCCTTTTTTTATTGTTATGATTATTACTTAGTTTGGTTTTGTTAGTGTGTACGATTTTGGCCTTTGTCTTAAGCCAAAAACATTTGACATTTTCATCAAGTTTTACACACATGTAAACAAAACAGTTCAACTTTGAGCGCGCTCTCCTTTCATGTGATTTAATGTGATATGAGACTAACAAACAACAGCAACAACAACGCATTAAGCCAAATATGTTGAGCACGATCACAAAAAGGTTTTTTTTTTATTATATTTATGTCATATGTCCGTTTTGGTTTTACTTTATATGATAATGATGCAGCAAAAAAAAAAAACAACAACAAGAAGATGCCATAAACGAATTGAAAAATGTTTGCCTTAATGTTCCCAGTAACAAATCAAGGATTAAATATAAAAAGATTTCCTTTAATATTGAAATTTGTTTAAGTTTGTTGGGCAGTTGCTAAAAAGGGTTTTAGTTTATTACCTAATGAGAGCATTTCGAGGCAAGTAGCATATTTTTTCGCGACTGGATTATTTGTGTGCCATGTGAGAGAGCTGCTTGGCCAATTTCGCATTATGCCTGAGATTGATGCCACAAATTGGTTCACATGGCACATAGCACTACTACGACTGACTGTCTGGTGGTGCTACTGTTGTTTGTGGTGGTGTTATTGTTGGTGTTGTTGGTGGTGGTGGTGGCATCGTCAGCGCCACTGTTGTAATTTTACAAACTTTAATTTCTGTTTTCTTGAGTTGCTTTTTTTTTTGATTTTCCTTAGCTTTTGATTTTGGGTGCATTCTCGCATTGAAGTTTGCCCGCCATGGGGCTAATTTCGTATATTTTGCTATTATTGCATGCTTAGATTGCCACTTGTTGTTGTTGTTGTTATTTTTTTTCTAATTTTTTGTGTTTTTCTATTTCGTTTTTGCCAACGTTGTGGTGTTGAGCGTGTGTTGATTGTGTGTTAATTAACTTTGGCATCAGCTAGCGTCAAGCAATGTGGCTTGTCTTGGCCAGGCTGAGAACAGCTACAGGTCAGGGGAGAAGGGAGTAAATTATTTTTGTTTCTTTCTTCTTTTTTTTATCACTTGCCAAATTCGTGGAAGCCGCAGTCATAATGTCATCTTCCAGGGCTTTTATTAACCGTTGACATTTGTTAAACGCACACGTCGCTTACAGTTAGACCTCTCTCTCTCTTTCCCTATATATAAATATATATATATATATAAAGCACTGCTTGTGCCGTTATGGCACATTTTCATATTCCCAAGAAAGGCAGACCAAGTGTGCTCCATTTAACAACGCGCAGCAATTACAAAATTTCAACTTAAAGCCAAACCAAAATGATGTCAGACAAGCAGCACATTTTCTGCCTATTGGCAACTGTTGCTGCTGTTACTGCTGTTACTGCTGCAACTGCAAATCAATCAAATCATAACCGAATGAATGGTAGACAATTTGTCTAATGAGCTGTTGCCACAGTTAGCCAAAGTGGTAGGCAACTGAGGTGCTAATAATATCCAATCAATTGAATGAAATCCATTTCAATTGTCCAGATTACGGTTGCTGCTGCTGTTGATGGTGCTGCTGTTGCTGCTGCTGCAATGCGTCGCATTTGTAATGCAATTTGCAGCAAATGCTAATGGAGCAGAGGCTCAATGCATCCACATAGGAATAGACATTTAGATATATATACTAGATATATAGATATGAGAGCGTGCAATAAATGCGCATTTAGATGAAGCCGACACAACGACACCGGCATAAAATCGAAGGCAAAGTTTGTGGCTTATCTCGACAACTCAAGCGGCATACATTGAACTCTTCTTAGCTAAGCAAAACGTTCCGCAAAAACCAATAACAAAGAACACGCATATTTATGAGTATCGTTTTTAGCACCAAAAGTATCTAATGGAATGAATAGCTTAACATCTTTTATTAAGCGGCATGCATTGAACTTTTTTTTTCATTTTATTTTTCATACTCAAAAAAAGATTTGAGAATGTTATACAAATGCGAGTGTGGCACAAATTCTTAGGGAAATTTTTTAGCAAAAGATAAAATATTGAGATGGCTTTTAGTTAGGTTAACAGACACTTAACATTAAAAAGCATTGTCTTACAATTTTCACACAGTTCTTTTATAGGTTGAAACGGATTGATTTGGCACAGCGTATAGTATCAGCTGTAATATGTTTTGTTTTTGGGAATTTGTTAAATGCTAATGTAGCCTTGGCTAAGTTGGATTTAAAAGAATCAAACTTAGTTGGTCTATAATGCCAAAAAAAGCAGACCATATATCATTAAGCTATGACAGCTCAAAAGCTCTTAACTCTGAATGTAACTATATGAAAATTGGCAACAGCGCAACCCAGCCCCGCGCAAGATTAACAAAAAAAGGTGCACTTGAGTCACTTCCGCTGCACTTTATAAAGCACTTGCTGCCGACAGAAGTTTGGCAACGTTGCAAAGTGAACGTCTGCCTTGGCGTGACTCCAAAGCACCCCGCTCGTCAAATCAAATAACTGAACAATATGTACATATGTTTTTTATTTATGATCGTCTGTGTGTGTGTGTGTTAAAGTTTGGGCACGCTGTGCGGTCGCATCAATGACCAGAGTTTTCAACCACTGCAATTACATTTGGTACATATGTGAATGTGTGCTATTGTTGTTGTTGTTGTTCTACCTACAAGCAAAAAGTAAAACCGCAAGCTAGCAAAATGCAGGTACCCAAGTATCACAAAATATTGATGGCAAAAAAAACCATACAGCGCCCAGATCAAGTCTAGTCAGCGTTTGCCTCTACTGGTACCCAGTCCGATCTAAACTAGTCGAGGCGTTTGCGGTCGTTTTGGCCAAGCAAAAAACAACAACAACAACAACTAGTAACTAGAAACGAGCAACTAGCAACATCAGAGTGCATTGACGTGTTGTTTGCATGTGCTTGCAACAACAAAAACAACAACAGCTTTAGCCAAAGTTAAAGCTCAGCCCATCTCTGTTTGGCTGTATTCATGAACCGTTCTCCTTTTTCCTCCACCTCTTCGAATACATGCATGCATAGCTCAACTAACTCTTCTAGCCAAGCAAGTTTCGTTTTTCTGTTTTTTTTTTTATAATTATTTTTTTTTTGCTTTTTTATTTCTGAAGAATCGGCAAATTGCAGAAAACGAGATTTTTGTTTTGTTTTTGTTCGATTTGGCTGGCGTCGAGTACATTGCACTTCTGCAGCGCACAGCTACAGTTTCCAGCTGGATTCCGTCAAAGTGTTGGTGTTGTAGTTAAAGTCGTAGTAGTAGTCAAGCTGAGGATCGCTGCCGCATACAGGTACGCTTCATGCTGCGATGCTTTGCACAGTGGAAAAGAGTTGTATGTTAATTCAAATTTTTTTTTGTTCGACTATTAATTATTATAAAATATAATATTTTTTAAAATCTATGTTTAATTCTTAGCCGTTTCTTATTCATCCCGAGTCAATCAATTATTGAAAAATAAAAATTCAAAATAAAACAGAGATGGTTAATAATAATTCAATTTATCTTAATAAGTTTGATTAATTTATAAAAATTTTTCTGTGTATATAACAAGGCACCACATAAATTCAAAAGAACTCAATATCAGTTTTTCGATAAAGCCTACTTAACAATTTGAGGATTATATATATATATATATAAAATTTATTTTATTATTATTTTATAAAATTTATTTTATATATATATATATATGAGAAATCGATAATGTTCAAGAAATGTGGATGTATTTTTGAATAGATTTTGAATAGTTAAGAAAGGTATTTTTTCAATCTATTTTATCTATTAAAAAAAAGGCCAAAATGGTTTTTGTTACATATCAAATAGGGAACCCTAAAGGATTCAAGTAATTTCTAGCATAAACAATCAGCATTAGAGCTTAGACTTAACTAGCAAAACCACTGTGCCTTGTCCGTCTCCGTTTTGGCACGTAGGTTGTTGGCTCGGCGGTCGTTCGTTGCCGTCGTTACTGTCATTGTTGTTGTTGCTGGTGTTGTTGTCGTTGATGTCGTCTTGAAAACTGGGTCAATCGCTGCTTGGTCTGTTGTGTACGTATTTATTTAGTTTTGTTGTGTCTTGCATCTTGTTGCCTGGTTCGACTGGATTTTGGATGGACAACTGGTTATGGGGCAAGGAGAGGCCTGAAGGGGGTTCCCCGGGGGACTGGGAGTACACAGCGTCTAAGAGTGTAAATTGCAAACTTTTTTTTTCCATTGCTTTTTCATTTGCCTATTCCTTTGTGCGACTAACTGGTTGACAGAATACCTAAGATAAGCTTAACACAGCGACAAAAACTAAAGGAAAATATATTCAAACATGTGTAGATACTTCGGAAAGTCAAAATTCTCAGCTTAACTTCCGTTCTTCAGTGACACTAGTAACCTTTGCTCTCTCTCTTTCTCTCTTAAACTCTGTAGCTCGTTTTGTGTTCTTTGCTTGTTTCGTTTAATTGTTTGTGACATAACTGTTAAACGCACTTTGGCCGAGCTTTGGCCGAACTTTAACAATGTCCGCGTCTAGACGGAAGAACGTGGTTGTTGTCTACAATCAGAATGCCGGCCGGCTCTTTCTGCAAAAACTGGTTTCTTGTTTCTTGCTTGATTGTTATGGTTCTTCTTTCCGTTGTTCTTGTTCTTCCGCGTTTGCTTGTACTCTGTTCTGTTATTTTCTTAACAATATGATTCGAGTTTTGTTTTCTTTTTGTCACAAGCGGGAGGTGGAAAAGGGCGTACTTTTAAAAACTTTAATGTGTTAAAGTTCTGCTGAATTCTGTGGCATATGCTATGGAAAAGTTTGTACGACTGTGAGATCAACTAAAGATATAACAAGCTTCAGCTTCTGCGGTTAGCTTAAAAGTCTTTAAGACTTGTTTTTTTGGTGAATTAAGTCAAACAGATAAGAAGCTATGCAGATAAACAATAATGTCAACGAAAGAATTATGCATAAAAGCAGTTAAACGATTTCTGGAAGATTTCGATTAGGAAAGAAAGATTAAGCTGAACAGCCATTTGTCTATATAAAATTTAAAATATAAAATAAAACTTAAGCTGTGATAATGCTAAGTTTAACCATGAGCGAAATCATAGCTCAAAGCGTTAAAGAATTATAAATAAATAAAGTTTTTTATATATCTTAATCATCAGCAATACAAAACATGAACTACACCAAATTCAGTTAACATCTTCGGTTAAAAACACAAATTTTTCTTAATCGTTTTTAAAAAACTGTTAAACATAAACCTCTGGTCACTCTAAAGCTTTTACTGAAGTGGCTTTCATTTGAAGAGCTTTGATAGTGCTGCCACTCGGTTTAACTTTAAGTGTGAGCGACACCTGGCGGTAAAACGTGTAGCATTTACTGAACAGTGTGGCAGCACAAATGTGCATTGGTTCGGAACTTGACTAAGCACAAACACTTATATTCCAAATAGACCTAAAATTTTTTATTTTTTAGAGTTGATAGCTCTCCAATATCTGTAATAACATATAACGTTAAAATACAGATCGAATGTGATTTTTCTAGGCAAATTGCATTTTTATTGAAAAAGTTCTTGCAGCATTTAATGTTTTATTCAAGTTTAGCATTAGTTAATTACTTGGGTAATTTTTAAAGACTACTAAAGAATAATGCACAGGAATACAAAAACATGTGTATATATGTGTGTGTGTGTGTTTGTGTGTGTAGGTGTGTTGTGCCTAAGATTAATACAATGATAATATTCAAATTGTTTTGTTTTCAATAGGATCGATCTTTGGGTTAGCTCATGTTACAAAGTACTCGTAATATTGCCATTGAGTCCAAACTTTTGCCTGTCCGTCAGTCTTCGGTGCAATTTGAAGTATATGATGTATTTATTTTTGTTCTTCTTTGTGAGAATTGTGCAGAATATTTTTTTGTTGGTAAAATATAATACGTTATTATGTTCTTCATTGTCCATATATAAATAGTTATGTATATTAAAAATGGTTATAAAATTGAGACTTAAATTAGCGATAGGTGGTTGGATGTTGGGCATAATGAGAGAGAGATATGAAGAAAGGGTAAACAGAGATGTAAAATGAGAGAAAGATTAATGAAAAATGGCTGCGAGAAATGCGATAGACGTGCCTCCGTGTAAAGTGTAGCGTAGAATGAAGATGAATAAGTAGAAATACAAAAGTGAGATAAGAGTTAAGAGTGAGAAGAGTGAGTAAAGTAAATGATTAGGTAAAATGAAATGAGAGCTTTGGACCACTTCCGGCTGATTATGTTTCGATTGCTGTCAAACTACGCTTGACATTTCCTGTAAGTAAGTATATATGTGTGTGTGTGTGTGTTTGTATCTGTGTGTTGTGTCGCCTTTTAGAGTATGATGCAATGTTTGGCGCGCAGTTGTTGCCGCATGCCACGCATAAACACATTCCGTGCACCACCAAAGGCGAGACGCTCACGCACGCACCTCATTCCTCTGGCCACACCATTAAATACAATCGCCCTCGACCTCCTCCTGGTTAACATCCGGATCGAATTCATCATCGGCGGTGGCCTCCTGATACTGCTGATACTCCGATACCAGATCATTCATATTGCTCTCCGCCTCGGTGAACTCCATCTCGTCCATACCCTCGCCAGTGTACCAATGCAGGAAAGCCTTGCGACGGAACATGGCCGAGAATTGCTCAGAGATGCGTTTGAACAGCTCCTGAATGGCAGTCGTATTGCCAATGAACGTCGAAGACATCTTCAAACCCTTTGGCGGTATATCGCAGACAGCTGTCTTCACATTGTTCGGTATCCATTCGACAAAGTACGAGCTATTCTTGTTCTGCACCGCCAACATTTGCTCATCCACCTCCTTCATGGACATGCGACCACGAAAGACGGCAGCCACGGTCAGATAGCGACCATGACGCGGATCACAGGCAGCCATCATATTCTTGGCATCGAACATCTGTTGGGTCAACTCGGGCACGGTCAAAGCGCGATACTGCTGCGATCCACGCGACGTTAGAGGCGCAAAGCCAGGCATAAAGAAATGCAGTCGCGGGAATGGAACCATATTCACAGCCAGCTTGCGCAGATCGGCATTCAGCTGGCCGGGGAAGCGCAGGCAGGTGGTCACACCGGACATGGTCAGCGAGACAAGATGATTGAGATCGCCATAGCTTGGGTTCGATACCTTCAGTGTGCGGAAACAGATATCGTACAATGCCTCATTATCGATGCAGTACGTCTCGTCTGTGTTCTCCACCAGCTGATGAATCGAAAGAGTGGCATTGTACGGCTCTACAACCGTATCGGACACCTTGGGCGATGGCACCACCGAATACGTGTTCATTATACGATCCGGATACTCTTCACGTATCTTCGAGATGAGCAGTGTACCCATGCCAGAGCCAGTGCCGCCACCCAGCGAGTGCGTCAGTTGAAAGCCCTTAAATAGGAACAGAAAAAAATATTTTAAAAATACTTTTTAGCTATAAAATGAAAAAATAAATGGAGATGTATCTTAACTTGTCTTAATTTCATTTCATTTTTGTATTGAAAAAAAAAATTTTTAAACTAGTTTATTCTTTCTCTTCGTTAGGCAGCTCCTTGGGAACTATTCTATTACACTCCCTTATTCTTCACTTAATTTTATGACTCACCTGCAGACAATCGCAGTTCTCACACTCCTTGCGCACCACATCGAGCACATTGTCAACCAGTTCCGCACCCTCTGTATAATGACCCTTGGCCCAGTTGTTGCCGGCGCCCGATTGCCCAAAGACAAAGTTATCGGGACGGAACAGCTGTCCATACGGACCCGAACGCACCGACTCCATGGTTCCGGGCTCCAGATCCAGAAGAATGGCGCGTGGCACATACTTTCCGCCCGAGGAACGACTCACAGCTTTATTGGAATGCAAAAAAAAAACAAAAGCGAGTTGTGAATTGTGAGTCAAAGTGCAAGATGAGATGGAGAAGGGGGAGCAACAGTAAAATACTTACCAGATGCCTCATTATAGTAGACACTGACACGTTCCAGCTGCAGATCGCTGTCACCCACATAGACGCCATGATTATCAATGCCATGCTCCTCCGAAATGATCTCCCAGAACTGAAACAAAGAAAACATCATTAGTCATCATTGCAGATGTAAAAAAAAAAACGAAAGATATAATTTTTATTTTAACTGAAGATCGTTTTTCATCAATATAACTTGCTAATCTTGAATTTGGGCTCTCGTTTTAAATAAACATCAGACTTCTTCATAATGTGTATATAAACAAATTTATGTGACACCTCTTGGATTCATTTTACGAGTAAGTAGTACAATAATAATGATCATGTTTATAACAATTTAATGACTTTAGCCGGTGTCATCATAAAAAAGAGATATAAGAGCTACTGCAGCTATTTTTATGATAGTTGTTAGGGTCTCAGATTTACTACACACAAAGGGGAGCAAGAAAAAAAAAACACACTGTGAAGTTCTTCGGAGATCGAGAAGATTGTGTGCCTTGATGTATTTTTTTTTTCTATTTATGTTGTTTTGACTTTTTTAGAAACTTAACATTGAGTTTATGATTCTTTAAAAGAGTTCATTTCACAACTCAAGCGAAGAATTTGAAATTGAAGTATTGAAGAAAAACGAAGAAAGGCTAAGAATATAAAATTGAAGTAAAATAAACTATGAAAAGTTGTAGATTGTAGATTGATAGATTGAACTTCTGATTATCGATCAAAACTTTCAGCTTCAAAGACAATGAAACATTTAAAGTACTTAAGATGATAAGCATTATCAATCTCAAACAGAACCCATATAATAATTTATACTCAAGCTATCAGCTACTACGCATATATAATTTACAATATGATAAGCGAGGTTCTTAACTTTAGATAGTCGCAATGCAAATTCTTATCTTTAGCTGTAGCTAAACTGTTAAACTGTGGGACAGTTTTAATAGATGTGTATATATACATATATCACTAACTGCAGTCAGTCATCTGTCAACCGCTTGGCCGCATATTCTTGACTCTTGGCTATGCGTGACATTTGTCAAAAAGAATTAATAGCCAGTCAGCCATGTCAGAGTTCATGTTGCCAGCCGCAGAAGCCAACTACAAAAAAAAAAGAATCTCAACAAAATTATTAGGAAATTTCGTTTTTTTTTATTCTTTTTAACAGTAGGCACAAAAAAAATAGAAGAGAGGGAGAGCTATGGGACAGTTTGAAAAGTGAGACACATTGTGTTCCGCTGTTGAGGCTGAAAATTTATGTTTAGTTTTAGCCGTAAGAGGTTTTTGGTAGATCTCTCGTCGTAGTTCTTCCAACCAACATGCCCTGATTTAGTGCTAAATTTAAAGAGAGAGAGAGAGAGAGAGAAAAAGAAGAAACGAAGCTAGCAACAGCAGGCAATCAAAAATAGTTTTGGGAATAATATATATATAGATATATATTCTTTTTAGTTGAATATACATATATATGTACGTGTATATATATTTTAGTGTAGCGTGTCGCGGCATGGGACATTTCGAAGTTGAGACTTCATTGGTACGCTCCTGGGGTGCAATGTGCAACCTTATGCAGGCGAAAGTGTTAAAAATAGCACTCCACTGCCTCGAGGCGCGCGTTGTTGCACACAGATACAGATAGAAATGCATCTGCTGAGTCATAGCTGAACTGCAGGCCAACGACCCAAGCGGGCACAGCTCGCAGTTACTAAATTAACCCAGCAGACGCCAACTTTTCGTAGACAGCATCGACAACATCATTAGAAGGCAGCAAAACACACACACACACACTCTCACACACACAGACACATTCCATTTGTAGCTGAAGCAAAACTAATAGATACTTTCGTATCTTTTTTAGATACGAAAAAGCATTTCATTGATGTTGCTTCCATTCTAACTGTAGCATTTATTGCGGAAGCGCTCTGCAAATGTTTTGCTGCGTTTAACAAAACCGATCACGAATTCTAGACTTTTGTCTTCGACTGTTGTCCAAACATGGAGCGCATTAGTTTTTCATTAACAAGATCAAAAACATTAACATGGTATTCAAGCGAGACGCATAAATCGTCCAACTAAAGTCCCGAAAAAATTCCAATTCGAATCTACCCCAAAAATAAACACAAACAACACACAAAACGGGCCGTCGAGGAAATAATAAAAATGTTATCGCTTGAAGTGGCTTCGCGAACCGCTTTAATTTCCTCTAGTTGCCCTTGCTCACTTTGTCTTCCAGAATCCCAATTCCATTTTACATTGTTGTCTGTCGCATTTCCCTTTGGCACTTGAACTTGCCGTGTGTGAGGCGATATAGTAGCTGGGCTGCGTTTTGGGGCCTGCTTCGATGGCGTCTTGTATATTTGCTTTTGTTTATTTGAAAGGCAGCTCAACTAGTTGCATGTATACTGTGTATACTGTCTACAATCTCCGCAAGATCATCAAATTTAATTGGAGTGTGGCCGTTGCAATTATGAAGCTTGCAGCAAAATGCAGCAGCAGCAGCAGCCACAACAATAAAGCGCAGTTTATATGCCGGACGAGAGCGCTTACAGCAAAACAAACAACGAAATCATCATGCAACCAACTTGGGGCAGCAAAAGCAACAAAAATAAATTAGCACACAAAACTGTTGAAGTGAAAAGTCGTTTTTCATGTCTCTTCTACTCTTTTCTTCATCATCTTTCTCTCTTTATACCCAACGATCGCTTTACTTTCAACTAATATTTCTTGGCTTTTTTTTTGGATTTTTTTCCTATTGATGATGCTGTTGATAGTTGCGGGAAATTGCTTTTTTTTCAGTTAACTGCAGTGATTGCTTGGGGAAATGGATACTATAGTGGAATGAAGGTGGAGGAAGGGGTAAGGGGGTTGCTATCTTAAGCAAGTCCAGCTGTGTAAATTGGTTTTAGCTGCGTCATATTCCAGTGTGATATCCAAAACACAGAATGCATTAGATTTGATAAAACAAATTGTGAGAACGTCAATAAAAAAATAGTTTGGACCTATCAGCAGCACGATCTGACGTGAAAGATGAAGTGAAAAACAATTATAAGACGGAAAATTCGTTGCCTGAAAAAGTTATAAATGATTTTTGGATACTGAAAATGGTAAAAAATCTTTCTACGGATATGCCATTAGTTTTGGTAGCACGAATTTAAAAACAATCTTCATTGTCATGCTGCTAAATTTTTATCGCTTATGGCTTAAGAACTTAAAAATAATTATATCAATAAGATTATTTTACCTTTCAAATGATTTTATTGTTGGCGCAAAGTTTATTTTATATTAATCATAACTATTTTGTTCTAGATTGCTACAAGGTTTATTTTTGAATTGAATAAATGAAGTTCATCTGTTCCTGTTAAATCAAATATTTGTTGTATAAAATTACTTAAGAAAAGTGTTTAAAAAGATTTACAAGATAAAAAAGGTTCAGAAAACATTTTAAGCACATTCTTAATATATAAAACTAACTTTTAAATGCTTAAAATTTAACAGTTACTTTCTGACGGCAAATGCATGGTGAATCAAAATTTTTTTTTCTAAAGCCCAAACAAAAGTCAAAAAAAAATTGTTTTAAATTATTTGCCAAGTTGCTGTTGTTGTCTGTCTTCTGGCTGCCACTTGCCACATTGCCTAGTAACTTGAGAGACTTCCAATTAGTTGAAAAATGTCACGCCCCCTTTCTCGCTTACCCTCCTAGCGCTTTTGAGCGCATGCGATCAGCTGCCGACTGTTGTAGACGCTCTCATTAAGTGTTGCATGTCTGTGTGTGTGTGTTTGTGTGTGTTTGTGTGTGTTGCTTGCCCCAAACGCTATGTCTTACAGTCTGTGTACCACTTGAAATCACTCGGGCATGAACTTTGGAGCTGTAGCCAACGTCTGAAGCACACAAAGAAGACTTCAAGTCCAGTCTGCAAAGTCTGTGCAGCTGTACAAAGATCGCCGGCAGCTTTAGCTATATACTAGCAAGCTTTTCCGGCAGCCCTTGAAAAATATGCAAAAATTGCATTTTCACATGATGACTGTCAACAAATTTTGCCCGCCCTCGCCCCCGCTCCCATCTTAAACTCCAACCGAGCCTATCGAATGCATTTGCCATTGCTCAGCAGCTGTTGAAATTGTTGTTCTTGAAGTAAGACGAGGGCGATAATAAATCTTTCACAAGAAACAAAAAAAAAACAACCATTAAAAAACCAACAACTAAAAACAGACCTCAAGTTCGTTGACTTTATATGTGTATGCCATATCAAATTATAATTTTATGTATTGCTGATTATTTAAAATGCAAACGGAAACTCATATGCGGCCAGCCCCTATCCTGTAACTGTAGAAGGCAATCCTTCAATCAGCTCTGTGTTCCTTATACTATACATCTATATATATATTTAAATATATTGATACACCGTGAGTCACTTCCTTTGCGTTGCACTTGTGCGGTTTTTTGATTCAAAATTAAACATGTGGGTTTGGTTGAATTGTATTGCCTCACATTTGAAGTGTCCACTCAACTGTTTTTCTTCTTTTATTTATCATTATGTGCAAACGTTATTCTCTTTCTCTCTGTTTCGCTGTCAAATCTCTTGGGTAATGTGAAACCAACGGTTTGCTCAAATTACCAACTCGGCTTCAACGACATCGTCGCCGTTGCCGTCGTCGTCGTCGTCGTCGTCTGCTTTAGATAAACATTATGAGTATCTCATTCATGGACAAAGCGAAAAGTAAGCAGATATATACATACGCGCAATAAAACCATTACTATGCCAAATTTCTGAGAACAACAAACTGTTAGCGCTAAATTAAACGTACCTACCTCCGCTCTCCACCACCCCAGCACCTCTCTCAGCTACATTTCCCACAAATTGCGAACCTCAATTGAGTCACAATATGAATGTGTGTACAAAAAGTAAATAAATTATAAATTTTGCTTATCTTCTACTTGAATTTGTAGTTTAATAATCGCTTTAGTTCGCTTTTATCAGCATTCACAACATGCAACAACGTGACACACTTTCTGTTCAAACAGTCAAGCATTGACATTGATTTCCGATCACCCCAAAAACCGAAACGAAAATACAAACCGGTTACAATGTTGCCAAAAACTACTGCGCACATAACTGCAATCAGTAGCATGTTGCAGGCAGGCACGCTGCTTGTTGTTGTTGTTGTGGCACGTTCGTTATATCGTTGCTGCTGACTGCTGATTGGTTGTGCCTGATTGTGGTTGGTGAACCATATTGATTAACTGACCGACGTTGCTGCTGCATCATCATGTACTAAACCATTAACCATATAATTGATCGGCATCAGGGCAGCAGCACTAATTGTTGTGCATCGTTTTAATTGCAAGCATTTACAATTGATTAACTAGTAAGTGGTCGATAAAAGCTGATTAAAAAGCCAGCTAACTTTATATTGTTTTAAGCCATATGTTTGCTTGAAGTTCAGCTAAAATCGATATTTATATCTGAAGATCCTTTTGTTTAATGGAATTGCGATAACTCTTATAAAATGTTTAGTAAAATTATTTGAAAATTGAGCTTAATAATATTTATACATTATAAATCAAATTTATATAAGCTAGTTTCTTAATTATTAACCTTCAAGCTACAAACGAATATAAAAAAAAATCAGAAATGCCTTTTCTTATCTTTTTCCATTTATTTATATTTTTCTTTGAAATATTTTTTTATAATTTTTGCGTACATTGAAAATAGTTTTTAATAATTTTTTGCAGTTTGTGATTCTTGAAAAATCGATGTTATGATTTATATTTGTTTCTCTCATATTAAATTGAATTATAAAGAACCTTTTGCGGCTGGGCCGCTAAAAAGTCGAACCAGCAAAGCGAAAAGATACAACCGCAATTATAATTCTATAAGGCTTTTTTTTTGGCATCCGTAAAATGCAGCAAATAGAGAGATACAAAAGAAATGACGTTGAAACAATTGCATTAATGCCCCAGATTAGAGCAAGTCAAATTCCATCTCATTTATTAAAAAGGGGAGTCTCTTTCGCTGCTACAATCACAGTTGGATGTTGAAACTTGGAGTCTTAAACAAAGGGCATATCGAGTGCCTGACAAGCCCAAACAAATTTCATTTTCTTCTTCGCTACATCGAGTTGGTTTTTTTTTTTACTTTGCAGTTTTATTTGATTTAATGTTTTTTTTTTCTGTTTTGCTTTGTAACTTTTTTTTTATTCTTTTCTTTATGTTTATTCGTTGGCCAGTTGCTGTTTTTTTTTGGTTTTTTTGCAGTTGTATTTTTTGCGTTAATTTTCTTTTTGCTTTAATTGCGCTGAATGCGCTGTAAAAGGCGTCGGCAACGTTGTCTCTGAGTTGTGATCAATTTGGAAACTCATTGAAAAACGTTTACGGGCAATGTGCATAAATTAGCTGCGCTTGCCAAAAAAAAACCCAATAAAACCAAAACCAAAACCGAAAAAAATAACGAATATCGTATAGAATGAAATAAAATTGAAGGAGACTTACCTTAGCGCCAATCTGGTTGCCGCACTGACCAGCCTGCAGATGCACAATTTCTCTCATTTTGATTTATGGACTTTAATTTTACAATTTAACAATTTCTGAATGCGTGGGACGACGGCCAATAAGTCGTTTGCAGGCGTGGTCCTTTAAAGCACAACGTTAACTCTCAATGGAACCTGAACCTGAATATCTCTGTGTGGTGTGGTGTGGTGTGTGTTTGTGTGTTTGTGTGTGTCTGTTGTGCACTGATTGATCCCACTTGTGTGTGAGTCTTGATATATATATAGAGGGGGAAGGCCGGAGCTGAACAACAAGAACGCGCTACTACTTAACCGTACAACGCACAAAACTCAACTGATCGCAGCGACAGAACTCACAAAGGCCTTAGAGTCGAGTCCCCAGTTTAAGTCCCAACTACCCAATCCAACAGACCGACGATGACGATGACGAAGGCAGCGACGTCGACGTTGACGTTGTTGCTTCGGCTGACTGGCAGACGTTGCCATAGAGCGAGACAGATGATCACACACACACACGTATGCACACATACTTACATATTGTGTAAGTATATCCATGGCATGTTCTTTACTTAGAAACTGTGGAGAATTTTGTTTCACTCCAAGAAGTTTGCTTGAGCTTTTTAAGATAATATATTTGAAGTATTTATAATTACTTCAATTACATTTTTGGATAAACAAAAACCTTTAATGCACTCATATTAAAATGTAATTCCTAACAGTTGATCAACAATTTATTTAGATAAATTAAAGTAAGTAAAGTTCTGTACCTATTCGAATAAAGTTCTGTACCTATTCGAATGACTTGCACTGTATAATATTTGTGGGGAGAGAGTCACTAAGTCAGTGTTGTGGGGAAATATGCTCACACAGTGGGGCTGAACGTAAAGTTCTGTAATAAGGCAGCTTTTTTGATAATCCAACATTAACAGATGTGATAATAAAGCTTATGATCTTGTTGATAGGTGCTTAATTAAAGTATTATCTCAATATTTTAATAACGGGGTAAACTTAAAATCTCTATGAACAAAGGTTAAATATTCATTATGCAGTATTTTGTAGTATTATTATTATTTTTCTCTGATTTATTTTTATTTATTATAAAAGGTTGAACTTAAGAACACTTATTTAATCATACAATGATTTAAGGATTTGTTAGCTGTGAAAATTGTTTGTAAAAATGAATGAGATGTTCTCTAAGCCACATGAAATACAGGTTAATATATTTCTTTAAGTGCATACCCTATCTAAAAATAAGAAATAAAATAATGCCATCTAAACACACAAAATAAATACTTAACAATTATATTATTCATTTATTTTTCGAAACTTTTGTTAATACATTTGTATAAGTTATCATTGCGTAAGGCCATGCAGGGTATATAAGATAGATTACAGCCGATTTCAACTTTATTTTTTATGGTTTTTATTTTTTACTCTTACTTGTTTATTATGGCAGTTTCAATCACTCGAACACGACAGGCCAAATGCCAAAACAACAAATAAAACGTGGCGTCTATTTTGGTTTATCTACACATACATCATGAATGTATGTATGTATGTATTTTTATGTATGTATGCTTTCATCTAACTGCAACTGCATGAAACAGTAGATGAGTTGAGTATTTGTATCTTAAGATATATATCTGTGTGTGTGTGTGTGTGTGTGTGTATTAAGCTGTTCGCTTTTGCAGTTAAGCTGATGGCATCCCGCCGCCTTTTCCTGTTCTAAGTTCACAAATTTTCACGCTGTCAACTGCAGTGCCGCCGTTTTCACGTTTCTAATTTTATCAGCTCAACATGCACAGGTATGCAACGCACACACATAGATACTTCTTTCTCTTTCTCCTATGTGTATGTGTGTGTGTGTGTGACTTGTGTTCACTTCCACAAAAGTGTCACCGCAGTCATTAGGAGCATTCAGATTTGGTTTTATTTTTTTGTACACATGTTTTTGGTATCTATCTATTTTTGGTTGCACTTCGCTTCGTTTAGTGGCACTCGAGTGCCTCGTTCCTTGGAAATCAATCAATGCCCCCGAACCGTTTCGAATATTTTCGAAAATTTGTAGTCGCTTTACTTTCTAATTACTTTCAAGTTGAAAGGCACGCTGCCTTTCCGATGCTTTTTCAATTGCTTTTTACTGCACAAAACTTGATTCGATGTGCAGGAATATGTATTTGTGTGTTTGTCTAAATTGAAATATGTACACCACAAAATAATCTCAATATTTACGAGAGTATGAATAGTTATAAAATGTTAAACATTTATTTTCAACATGCGCTTTCAACATACTTAACACACAACACAGTACAAATTGCTCTCCGTTCCCCGTTCCGTGTTGCAAGTTTCAGTTTTGGCCCAAAACAAACAGCCACAAATACTTTCACAATTTTTGGTTTGCTAAATAAATGTCATATATTAAAACAGGCGTAACCTGAAAATGTTTTTGAGGGGTATGAAATTAAACTTAGTTAAACAATTGTTAAAGGAAATACAAAAATTATGATAAAAATAATTTAATAGCATAATTATAAATGAGAAGTTTACAATAAACCTTACAATGTATATATATACGTGTATATGATATGAAATTGTAAATTTATCAATAAAATGAAATGTAGTTTCTTGAACTTAAACTTTCATTTGGCTATTACCAAGTTTAAACTGCTTCTATGCTTAATCCTTGAAGCTTTTAAGTTTTCTTGTGTGATTTTGTCTTTCTTTAACGAGTGGAATAAAGTTTACTGTTTGGGTTTTAAAGTCTTTCCTGCTTTCCCTCTTTTGTATAAAAGGCTCTAGTTTCGAAAACCAGCTACGCTTGTGTCAACAAGCATACAACAACAACAACAACAACACACACACACACACACACACAACGTTGTCTCGTTTGGCCTGCCTCAACTGTTGTGTATGTGTTTTTGTTCGAATCCAAAACGCCCCACAGGCAAACCCCAACCTCAACCCTAACCCCACTAACAAAGTATGTATGTATAAAACGTTTCACAAAAAGTAACAAATGTTTTTTTAGGATTTGTGTTTTGGGAATTTTTGCACTTGTGTAAATGTAACAACGCACACACACACACACATACGTACGTACAGCGAAAAATTATACAAACATATAATAAAAGGAAAGTATATATATATAAAACAAAAAAATTTTCTATCAATTTTATGTCTGTATTTTTAGTAAAATTGACAACTTTACAACACTGCTTTGCCCATACTACCAATTATGCAATTATAATAACTGATTGATTTTGGCTTGTGTTAAATTTTAATTAATTTTGTTGGCTCATCTTTGAGTTTTTAATGCTTTGTTGCAATTGTTGTTATTTGTTTCACACAACTTCATTTTTTTGTTAAATTAAAATTAATTTTGCATAATTTGTTTGGCGGTTTTTGCAATTGGTTTTTGTATGCTGATGCATTTTAATTGAATTTGATTGATTTTTGCTGATATTGTTGATGGAAAAATAATATTGTTGTAAAAATCATAACAATTTCGCCTACAGCCCGTTTTGTTCACAATGTTGGGCTCATCTCACCGTTGGTTCCAAACCATCTATCACACCTGGCCAGGCCACAATAAAAAAAAACCTCCGTTTAGCCTGAACAAAAGCAGCACCTGTCCACATTTTCTATGCCTGTGTAAATGTGTGATGGGGGAGCAAAAAAAAAAGGACAAAATATTGCTGCTGTGGTTGCCGTTTGTTGTGTGTGTCTGTGTGTGTGTGTGTGGCATACTTTGAGGCGCTTTGTTTGTACAGCAGGAAAGCTGCCACAGGCAGAAGCATACACAAATGACAGCACATAACATATATAATAATTGTAAGCCCATTGAAATTGGCAAACAGACAGATTGAACTGTTTGTGCCACAGTAGAATCGAATTGAAGAAAAGATTATTTACTTCAATGGCATAGTATTGTACAGAAGTCTGACGAGGTTAAGTTTCTTATTTATGGAATAAATAGCAATGAAAAGTACCTAAGCTTTAAATTGTCAGAAAAGTATGCTGATTTTTATACCCTGATCCCATTAAAAATGGGAAATAAGGGTATAATGAAGTTGTGCAAAAATATGTAACAGGCAGAAGGAAGCATCTCCGACCCCATAAAGTATATATATTCTTGATCAGCATCAACAGTCGAGTCGATATAGCCATGTCCGTCTGTCCGTCTGTCCGTCTGTATGTATGAACGCGTCGATCTCAGAGACTATAAGAGCTAGAGACTCCAGATTTGGAACTTAAGCTCGCCTAATCCCTAGGCAGTACAAGTTTGTTTCCGATTTTCGATAACTCTTCCCGTTTCCGATATACACATGGGATCGATAACAAAAAAATCTTGAATTTTGAAAACTTTGAGATGCAATTTGAATTATAAAACAAAATAATGACAATCTGTGAAGTTTTTATTAAAATCGGATAATAAACACCGGAGATATGGGACATTGAAGTTGTGTAGGCAGCATGCAGTATGCGCGTACACGCACACACACCTACGTGCAAGCACTGACTGTACGCGGAAAGTATAGGGATCAGGGTATCGTCTAGTCGGGATATCTCGACTAGAGCCTTCTTACTTGTTTTCATATATTTATTTGATTCTTATGTTTTTTTTAGAGTAATAAACTAAAGATTATTTCACCATTGAAATATATTTTTAATGTGTTAATAAATTAAATATTTCTTATATTAAATTTCATTTTTGTTCATTTCTCTTATAAAAGTTCTTATAAAAGAACGCATTAAATTTCTAGCTGCATTTTTTATACTAAAAACTGTTAGCTTAAATTTATGCAAGTCATTTTTCAGCAAAAAGAAGGTTTGTTCTTTTTGCTGTTGTTGCTTCCCACAGTGTTGCGAGTCAACAGCTGTTACACGTTGGCTGTAACAATAGTTTTTGCTGCCAATTAGTTGTAACACTAATTGCAAGAAGAAAAAAAAGTGCTTCGATTATGCAACACTGGATGACAAGTAACATGCAACAACTACAAGCAACAAGCTGCAAATTAAATGGCCATTTAATTGATGCTCATACGCAGCGTGGAACCACTCCAACCCCCTCTACCCCACACCCCCCTCCCTCTGAGTAAGCTCTTAGGTTTATGTGCGCGCCGCAGTAATTTCAATAAATCTTGGCAATGCCCTCTAAAAAAATAAAGAAAAAAAACAAAATATTAGCATAATAAAAGCGCGACAGCCAAGCAGAAGGGTCAATATTGCCACACACACACACACACGCACATACTTGCACAAGTAGGCGAACAAAGTTAAAGGACGAAAGTCCTTTGAACACATTGGCACATTTACACACAGAGCGTTCGGGGCTTCGAAAATTTATGACAGCAACAAGCGGCTGTCGAATACGACGACATCCGGATATAGTCAACGACCTAAATACGCATAATTTGGGTTCCTTTAGGCGGGGGGAACGGATGGCGAAAAGCGTGTGTGAAATGGGCGGGTGGGCGTGTCAATGGGGCACGGCCACCACGCATCGATCAGCAATAAAAATTCAAATTTCACCAAGGACGGCACAAAATATATATATATATATCTGCTGCGCCCAAGTCACCAAAAATACTAGGCACATGTTCTTTGTTAATGCTCTCAGGGGAAGAGTATATTAGTTAACTTGCGAGGTTTGTAACTTGGTTCATGGAGGGTTAAGCAACAAACGTTAAGAATTTATAACGAATAACAAGAGATATTTAATTTAAAATCAAAAAGTATTTTTGTAAATTACTTTGCAAAGTTTCTTAAAATTGATATTTATTTTATTCCTGATAGTATCTTAAAGTTCCTGATGAATAAATAAACACATAAATATTTAAACTTATTTTGTATACTTTATTTATACCGAATATTATTGACTTTTTCTGAAGTCACGTATTATTTTTAATTATTTTTTAAAAGATTGTTTTATTATATTTGCATATACACGTAAGATAAGTTTGCTTTTAGAAAATAACTTAACTTAACTTAAATCTTTTATATTTAAAAAGTGTATAACTAATTCGGCTTACCTAAGCAGTTCTCATGCCTTCTGCTTGCTTTCTATTGAGCATTATGGAATATGGACAATACTGTTACTGTGTATATCCAATACACATGGCTGTAATACACATTTACAATTCTTCTTTTTTGTTGGGGGGGAGTAGCAAATATGCGGAGGCTTGCTCGACTTTTTTTCTTTTTTTTTTGCTTCGGAGCGCAGCTCGTTTGACATTTTTGCCAATTGGCCAACAAGTGTTGCCAAATTGCGTTGCGGTTGCTGCCCATAAATAACGGTACTTTTGTCATTTATACACATAAATTGCAGCAGACGCTGAAACGCGGAAAAAAACAACAACAATAGCAACAACAGCGCCTGTAAGCCAATGCAGGCAAAAACTGGCCCATACACGAGAGAGAGAGAGAGAGGGAGAGAGAGAGAGTGTGCTATATCCATCCAACATCCAATCCTATATCCAAAACCCAATCCGAGTGTTGCTGTTGCTGCTGCTTGTTGGCTAAAAAACGTTGCCATCGCGATGGCATAGGCCTTCAGCTCAACGTGCTCTGTGCGGCCCACACTAACGACATTGCCGATGGTGACACCACGCAGCTGTCGTTTGCCATTTGGCAATAATTGTTTAATATGCGGGCGCATAAAGGCCGCCAAGGACTGGTCATAAAAAAAACACCAACAACAGCAGCAGCAACAGAAACCAATGCTTAAGGCAGCCATAGCAAAAGGCCAAAGTGTGCTCCCGGGCCAAAGTCGTCGCAGCAATGAGAAGCCTAAGCAAAGCAATAGCTCCATGGCACACGTGTGTTGTGTGTCCAGTATCCTGTTTCCGGTTGCCCCCTTACCCGGTGCTTGACTCAACAAGAAGACGAGACGTAGAATGAGAGAGATGAGACAGCTGTGTATCGTTGACTGTGGCGTTGGCCATTGCTTGCACCCGGCTCAAGTAGCAAGTGACAGCAGCTGCTGTTCGAAGCAGAAACTTTGTCATAGTCTGATTGCAGGTATTTCATTTGGGAAATTTCGGAATTTTGCTTCAAATAAATAAATAAATATTATATATTGAACAAGGAGGAACGAGAAAAATAGAGAATCGCGTTTGGTATAGCTTGTTAAAAAATGTCTGGTAAAGATATAACCAATATCCGTGTCATCAATGGTTTCTTTTTAAGCTGGTCATAGCATACTTTTTTGGTTTTAAATAACTCACTTCTTTAAATTTGCCGTTTATTTGTTTTTACTTTACAATAAAGATGTTGAAGCTTGAAGCTTCTTCAATACATTACTTGACAAATATTAAAGCTTTTTGCTTGCCATCACATACATACACATAAGTTTATGAGCACAATTGCTCTTCTAATTTTGTATATGCTGAAAAATTATTGAAACATCAGCAGCAGCTGCGTTGTCGGCATTCGCAATTGAGCTAACTGAAACTGAAGTTTTAAAAGAAAAAACTAATTGAGCAGCGAAAAATGCCAAAACGTTCATGCTTATTGGCAATTTCGATTGTACAGCCTGAAAGTATGCAACATATTTTTGCTGCTTCTGCTGCTGCTGCTGCCGCCGCTGCTCTCTACCAGTCTCGTCTGTTGGCTTTGCCGCGTCGTCGACGCTCTCGTTGGCGCTACCAATGCCGCACAAGCTGACTGCAGTTAATTACAAAACTGTCAAATCCAAAAGGTGCCACGAATCAACGGGGCCAACGGAAAACGAGCGTTCGTAACGAATGAAACGAAGCAGGCAAACAAACAACGCGATGTTACACACACACACACACATACATATATATGTACGAGAGTTGGCATGCCAGCAACAGCAGCCAGTCAGCCATTTCAAACACCCACACACACACATGCACAGTCAAATAGGCAGATCAGCCAACAGCTGTAAGCGTATGCGAAATGCTCACAATAAAAACATACACACACACACACACAAAAAGCAAACAAAACAAAGGATAGCAAAAGGACGCATGAGAAAAAGAGGGGCAGTTGCATTGTGTGAACTTTTTGATGTGTGTGTGTGGGTGTGTGAGTGTGTGTTGGATATATAATTTTGCTTTACTGTACGTTGTATTAAATGATGTCAACAACAGCCGCCCAGCTGAGCTAAGCGTCGCAGTTGGCATCGCAGTTGGCGTCGCAGTTGCCATCAGCATCGATGGCCCGAGCCAAATCGAATTTAATTGCATTGGCGCACGTTGGGCTTTTAATTAATTTTTGCTAGCCGACTTCTGCTGCAGCTGCACACACACACACACAAAACAGCCACCAAACAAACTAAGCTTAAACCAACAACAACAAAATACCACAACAAACAGTGGCAACAGTCGACAGTCGAAGCTTGGACAGGGCAACATCAAACGTCATGCACAGGTGCAATGTAATTAGCACGAACCGACAAAGCAACCCAACAGTCGCCGGCAGCAAGCAACAGCAACAATAACAACAACAACTTGAATAGTAACAACAGCAGCAGCAGCAGCAATAAGGGCAAAGGGCAATGCGGCGGCAAGTGCGGCACATAAAAACAAAAGCAAGCAAAACCTTTAAGCCCAAATGCATACAAGCAACCGAGAACCAAGAGCAACACCAACAACACTAACAACTGCACAATTAGCAATTGCTTGAAGTAGCTAAAAAAGTTAATACTCTTTTTTTTGTATGACATCCTGTGGCATGAGGAAACGAATTGTATAACAACAATAAAGTTGTAAAGAATTTTGTTTTGGCAACTAAAAATTTAGCTACAAAATTTTAAAACATTTCCTTAACTGTTGGCAATTTAATCTACAAGAATAATAATAATACGTTGCATTAAAAAAATCGTTTAATATTTATTGAATTCAAAAATGGAGTTAAGAAGCAGAAATGAACATAAATTTATTTATATTTAAAAAAAAAATGTTATTCATAAATTTTGAGTTTCTAAAATTGATTTATTAATATGCAATGGTAGCCTAAAGTGTTAAATAAAAATGTTCTATTTAACGAAAAGCATCAATTTACATATCAATAAATAAAATTGTTTCGTTCTTTTGATCACCAGTGTTACCAACTTAGTGTCATAGTTAGTGTACTCCCATCGCGCTTACTCACACAAAAAACAAAAAGGAAAGGCAGCGAGTACAAGTTCAATGTGGAGTCGGCGAAAGGAAGAAATGGAGCCCGTTTGGTCGTTGCTCGGCTGGCAGCGTTTTAATAGCTTTGAAATTCCAATGGCAGCTGTGGCAGCATTCGCCATTTGCTATCCGCCAACCGCCCGGCGCCCAAAAAATTTGTGTGCAAAGGAAGTGGCAAGAAGCCAAAAGAGAAAAAGTGAGGCGAGCGTGGGTTGAAGGGAAAGTCGTCGAACATTTCGGAAAATTATTGGAAATTTTTTAATTTTTGTTTTGTAAATGCGCGCGTGAAGCACGCGATGTTGCAACAACAACAACAACGACAACAACAATAACTGTTGCAACAGCTGCTCAAAGCGATTGTTGTTGCTGTTTTTATTGATATTAGGTATGCATGCGCCCTGGCTGCCAGCAACTGCCATTTTGTTTATGACGTCGACGATGCAACCAGCTGAGGAAACCATACAACATGATGGCCAAAGAGGGGCAAGTGTAATGTTACGGGGCGCGGGGGGGGGGGCACGAAGGGCTGGGTGCGAATGCCGTGCCACGATGGTGACAAAACTAGCACCATTCGCGTTTGGTGGCAGTGCCAGAGGCAGCTGCACCAATTGCCCCTTTCCCTCTTCCCTCTTCCCACTTCCTATTGCTCTCTCCCGTCCTACACTTTTCTTTACTATCTCTTCGCCTCTTCCGGGTATCCGGCTGCCGGAATGCCAATGCAACTTTATGCGCATTTTTGATGCTCACATTGGCAGCATTAAGTTTTGTTGTTGGTTTGGTTGATGTTGCTGCTGTTGCTGTTGCATGCAAGTTGGGTTTCTCTCTGTGTGTGTGGCACATTCGTGGATTGTTGATAGAGTAATTGATAATGTCATGAATGTTGCCTCAGATGGCTTGCGGTAAATAGCTACAAAAAATTGACTTTTAAGCTTAAGTAAGGAAAAGAGTTGAAAAAAAAAGGATTTGCCTTTCTAAAGCGTTTTAAGACATATAAACTCGAAATCAGCTTGTGTTATTTCTTACCATCTAACAGATCAAATTTATTTGATATGTTCGAAACATTGACAAAAATGCATCATTTGTTTTTTTTCCTTTTGAAACTCAACTAACCGAAAACAATATTCGAAATGCTGCAGTAAGCTATGATATAGTGTCTCTATGGCTTTTATGAGCATGCTGAACTTAAGCTTCAATTCTTCTAGTCCTACCCCCCTTCTACACAACAACCTAAGCCCTGCTTTACCGCCCCACGTTGTTGGCTGAAAACAATTTCATGGAAGTAGCGGCTTTTGTTGGTATTTCTTCGTTTTTTATGATTGCATGCCACAACTTTTTCGCCATCGATATTGGTGGCAGCGACTTTGGCAGCGAAGCTGTTTGCGGTTGCAACTCCAACCCGACCCGCCCCAACAACAACAACAACAAAAAGAACACTAACTCCCGAGTACAGCTGCGCTGTTGTTGTTTGTATGGATTTTGCACATCGTTTATCTTAGAGGACGGCAAACGTTGTTGTTGTTGCGTCACAGCTGCCGCTAGCGAACGGAAATGGCGTTAATGTTGCAACTGTAGCAAGAACAGAGAGTAGCAACAGCAAATGCAGCATGCAACCAAACGGCCACAGCAGCTGCCAATGAGCGAGAACTTAATCTTGGGGATTTAACACTTTCGATATATCTTGGCCGCTGCCGTTGCTGTCTTCTTGTGTGCTGTTCCTCCTTGCTTGCTGCTGCACGAAAATGTATTGGCGGCCATTATCGGTTCAGCTGCCATTTTGTTTCTTTTTATGACCAAGTTATGGGAATGAAACGCGTTCGGCTTTGGCTCAAGTTTCATCAGTCGTTGCGTTTTTTAAGTGATAAAAATACATTTGCAAGTAGGTGTACCATGTTTGTGTGTGTGTGTGTGTGTCTGTGTGTTATATATACAAGCTATAACTAAAGTCTAAGTGAGCGTGTCGGAATTTAGAGTCCCGCCGTGCCAGCCTGAATTGAGTCATACTGTTCCTTGCTAAGCAATCGATAGACACCATCGCGATTCAAATAGTAAATGGGATCTTTGAATGCCTCCATATTATAACCCTCTAAGGCAAGTTCACGTTTCTTCATTTTGAAGGTGGCCGTGCGCGGAATCTCATCGAGCAATCGTATGAAGAGGGGACGTGCATAGGGCGGCAGACTGCCGCGTATCACAATCGACAGATATTCAATGTCCACCTTACGTGTGGGATCCACAATGGCTGCCATGCCAGCTTTGCCCTCGACATGTGGAATCTGCAAAAGTTAAAGAAACAGATTTAGATTAAGAGTTCTACTACAAACAGCCTAATTTAATCAGCATTTCTTATCCAAAAGATCACGTTGTTGAAGTTTATTTATAAGTTTGACAATTGCTAGCCACATTGGGCTATTTTGGGAGCAGACTTACCTGGACGCCGTAGACGACGCAATCATTGAGACGAATGCAGTTGGTGATGATGGCCTCCACCTCTTGGGTGGCAACATTCTCGCCGCGCCAACGGAACGTGTCGCCCGTGCGATCCTTAAAATAGAAATAGCCCAAAATATCACAGACAACCATGTCGCCAGAGTTGAAATAGCAATCACCATTGGAGTAGACATTGCGTAGTAGTTTCTTTTCGGAGGCTTCCTTATCCGCATAGCCATGGAAAGCGCTTACCGCTCGCCGTGCATCCACCTGACCCACAAGCAGACCCACCTCGCCGGCTACGCACCGCATGCAATGACCCTTGGCATCGCGGAGCGGTTCACCCGTCGTCTCATCACAGCGAATTATTTGAACCGGATAGAGACTGCGGCCAAAGACGGGCACGAATCCAATCGCACCAAGGCGGTTTGTGATATTGATGAGATTGGAATTGCCCTCGGTGGCACCATAGATCTCCCCAATACTGGGAATACCGAAGCGTGCAACAAACTGCGGCCAGATCTGAGGTCTCAGACCATTGCCATACATCATGCGAAGATTATGAAGTGGCTTGTTTTGATCCTGTTTGTAGGGTGTGGCAAGTAGATAGCGACACAGTTCACCTATATACTGTGCCACCGTACAGTTGTGCTTGCAACAATCACTCCAGAAATTCGTTGCAGAGAACTTCTTGCGTAGTACCACTGTACTGCCATTAAGCAAAGCATTTCCAACACCAACAATTCCACCAGCTGTGTGATAAAGTGGCAAGGGATTATAGACGACATCCTCACTATTCAGTCGCAGCATATAGAAAGTTCCCGCTGACATGAACAGAAAGCGTAGATTCGTTATCACAGCTGCCTTGGGCAATCCGGTTGTGCCAGAGGTATAAACATACAGTAACTTATCCCTTGCCGAACACTCCTCACTGCCATCTAGGGGCAGTGGCCTTTCCACCTCGAGTGCACTACATAGCTCAACGGCTTGGGGCAACAACTGATGGCCTTCCACATCTGTATACTGATAGATATCCAGATAAAGTTTTGGCAGCGTTAACAGCACATCGGCAAACTCGCTGCCCACAATCAGGGCACAAGCTTTGGCTATGCGGATGCAGTGCAGCAGCGATTCGCCACGCAAATGTGAATTGATCAATGCTGTTATCACGCCCAGCTGACTCAGACCCAGCCAGATGCATGGGTACTCCACACGTGTCTCCATGAGGAGTGCAACGCAGTCGCCACGTTTAAGGCCACGCTGCTGAAAGTATCCTGCCACACGCTGACTCAAGAGCAAAGCATCCGTAAAGCTCAAATGACGATCATCCATGACAAAGCATATTTTATCTGGGTGCCGGCGTGCTTGCTCCTGAAAGCAATGTGCCACAGTGCATCCTTTGCGATCCTTGCGCAGCAGATACCAATTTAAGGCCAAAAAGCGTTGACAGGCGCTAAGAGAGGGAGAAACAATAACATTCTTAGCTAATAGCTTGATAGATTAAGCTTATCGACAAGTACAAAAGTTTGTACAATCACAAATTCCATTTATACGTTCCACTGATTAATCTAATTTAATCCGATTACTTTGAACGCAGCACACCGAATGTATACACTACTTAACTACGTCTAGCTACTTACATGAGATCCCTGCGGCAGGTCATTACAAAAGCAAAGACATTTGTGGGATTGCGCAGCATTAGGGCCAAAAGAGCGCCAAGTATGAGGCTGGCCAAAGTGCTTTGGTAGCAAAAGGAACAAAATATAATGCTGCCCACCAATCCAATGCCGAGTCGTGTGGCAAACTTTTGTTTAAGGTTCAGCACCAGGAGAATCTCCATTTTCTTCTCGTCTTCGTTCTCCCTTCGAACTGGTTGCTGTTTGGACTCGCTCACTTAAGACGAAGAAACATTTTCATTATTGTTGCAGTATATAAAATTAAGTATATAGTATTTTTGATAGTATTTTGACATCTAGCTCGAGGTCGATATGTTCATCGCACTATCAACCGAATCACACTGACTGAGTAACACCCTTAGACATTTCACACCTACTCATTTGTATCCAAACATTCAACGCTCTTATCAGCACCGTTGATACCGTTTTTATGCGCCAAGCATTACACCGCTCAATGTGTATGTGTGTTTGTGTGGAACCTAAGCACTCGAATACTATCAACACTATGAGTAATAAACATGCTTTACGCACCCACAAATTATTAAGGGGGTTGGTGGTTGGGGTGGTTACTCCAGGGGCATTGCAATAAGCGGCCAGTTGTTAGGTAAAGCAAATCACACCCGTCATAAACGCTATGTGTTTGTTTGTGGCGTGAAAAGTTAACTACAGTACAGTGAAACTGCCTAAAGGGTACCATAAATAAAGAAGCTTGGCTAGAAATTAAGGTAAAAATAAAACATTACAGTAATTGTATTATATCTGATTTCATGTAATTTAAGTTTATGCTCGTTGATTTTGTTCTTTGAATTTTTTATAAACTTTCTTAAAATTAGTTTGGTGAAGTGCAAAGTCTTTTCTTATATAAAACAGTTGCTTCGTTGTGCCAGTCATCAGACATCAGTAAATAATATTCTATTTTCAATTGATCTTCAGTGAATTGTGAGACATGATTGAATAACAACTGTTCATTGTCTTTCAATTTCCAAAGAACTTGATTTTGTGTGCGCTCTTGCAGAAATATTAAATCAAAATGCAACACTGAGTAAAATAATTGTAAAATATTTGAAATATTCATTTCAATAATTTTTGGTGTATAACCCTTATCGATTGGGTATAATCAACGTTTTGAATATAATTGGCAAAATAATGAGCTTATCTTGTGCAAAAGCACTTAACGAAAGGCCCAACCTCTGATTGTGTTGAACTAGTCCCGACTCGCACAGCTGATATCGCAGTCTGGCACTTTGCACATCAAAAAAAACAAATACGTAATTCATAATTGTAGGGAAAACAGCTGTTTAAACATATGCGTCTTTTGATATCATTATATTAAGGTGTTTTGGGCTATATATATATATAATATATATTATTATTACATTTTCTCTGCAATTTACTTAATTTTGTTTTTATCATTGCTGCTTAATCAGCTCTACAAACAGTGCCAACGTTAATGAGATTTAGTTGTAGTTAGGGGTTATCAAGCGATAAGAACAACAAAATAGAAATCTAGCAACAGGCGCGTAACAAAGTTCATTGCTCGTGTTGAGATTCCATTTGTGGCAGCCACTACACAGTGGTACAAGACTGATTGCTATGAGCGTAAATTTAAATTCAATCATTTAATGTTTCTTTTAGTTCCATTGTTCTATTGAGTTTGGTTAAATATATATTATTTTTATATGCATCACTTTTTGGGACAAAGAAAATATTATCAATTCTACCCTCTTGCATATTGCACTTGATTGTTCGAATTATTGTTTTAGATAACTCTTTGTTTCCACAGTGCGCTGTTGTAGCACTTAAAATGCGCGTCAAACATAAATATGAATGGGTTTTTTTTGTTTCCAGTACAGATTGTACATACATATATTTATGCGTGTGTGTGTCTTGGGGACCTTGACTTATTTCGTATGCAACACACAATACATTAAGCGGTTCTACACGCGTTCTCAGTTGGCTAAGTCGGACTTGGTTTAGTTTGATTTGCGCGCTGTAGCTTGTGTATGTAAATAACTGATTGTTGATTACGTGGGCCTGACACTGACTTTGCTTTTGACATTGTTGCTATACTGATTGTATTCAAATATATATATATCGTATAAACATGCAATGAGACTGAGCTGAGCTGTCTGTCAAGCGGCCAATTCACGTTTTTTTGTAACGCTGTCAATGCAGCTCTGATTTTAGTTCAAGTTCTCGCATGGTATCACATTTGTTCATCAATTGAGTGACATACTTTTTGCACAATTCACGTCACAGCAACAATAAAAATATCAACAGCAGCAGCAACAGAAACTAGCGAAGACCGAAGAGATGTTGTTCTAATCGACAGCAACAACTAATAACAACTGAGCATTTTGTGCCGGCTCTGTTTATATATCAGTTTAATAAAAAGCCAGCTGACTGCGAGAGAGCGTCACTGAGAGAGAGAGCGAGGGAGTATGCTCTAGCGATCGCTAGGCCTCTCTCTAACTTGGCGGAAAAACAGGTTCGTTCAGGTCCATTGATTGTTGTTTGTGGTTGTGATTAAATGAAAATTCTTTGACTGTGATATTTAAATTTAACAAGAAGAAAGTTAATATCTGATAAGAGCGCAACCTATTAACCCGTAGAATAAACAACATAGTTAGTAAGTTAATTATACACTTTTTATGTATTCTCTCTAACCTTTGTCTTGCAATAACATTTAACAATCTGTTAAGAAACATAACTCCCACTTTGTTTTTTTAATCAAATACACTCATGCCCCATAGGCAAACACAATGTCAGCAAAGAAAAAACAAATTTGCCGCACCAAAAATATGAGTAAAAAAAAACGAAGAATAAAATGCCAATGCTAAAATAAATTAACATAAAGCCGGGCAAAGCAAACGCAGCAGCTGCGCAGTTAGCGACGCAGTCGTTGTCGAAGTCGGCGGGTCGTAGCTGTCAAATGCCGGCAGGCGAAAAGAATATAAAAAAAGTATGTGCATACTTTCAGGCGTATATAAAAAATGTGCGCATACTTTTTGGCAGCTTTTTGAGTTATAGACGGTGAGTAGCGAGAAAGCGACTGAGTGTGTGTGTGTGTGTGCGTGTGAACAGTTAGTTTGATTGTGTGTGTGTGTGTGTGCCTGTAATTGACACATGTTACGCGCACAAAAGCGGCAACGGCAATGGCAACTTGCGCACTAACTGCGCCTCTGTTTCAAATTCCCCGCTCTCCCACAGCTCTCTCTCTCACTATTCCTCTCTATCTTTCTCGTTCCAGTCAAATCGTTATTATCGACAATGGCGCCGCCAAAAACACAAAAACACACACACACGCACATATGTTATTCACTGCTACTACTGCTGCTGCACAGCCTTCAAGTGCAGGCAACCTCAGTCAACTTTGTTTGTTGCCGGCAAAAACAAAAACACACACACGCACACACACACACAGCGTGAGAGAGCAAAAGGGATTTGGTGGGGACGAAAAGAGAGAATGCTACACACACAAGCCACTTGCTTGCGTGCTTGCTGATAACGTTAACGTCAGCTGTGCGGCACTTTTGCATGGTCGTAGCAAGTAGGCTGGCATAGTGGGTGGTTGGGTGGTGTGGTTTTGGGTCCACACGTGAGTTGGCCCCAGACTTGTGAGTCGTGCGCAGGCAAGCGTCAAACGTTTGTACCTTGCCCCTCCCTATTTGCCGCCAAGCTCATATGGGGCCTCCCTTAGGCGACAGCGTGATTCCAACCACGCACCACTCTCCCTCTCTCTTTCACTTGCTCTCTCTCTCCCTCTCTATCTGCTGTTGCTGTTGCTGCTGCTGCTGCTGTGTTTGGCATTTGTTTGTGTTGTCAACAAAAGTTTCTTTGAAATCAGTAACAGATGTCGATTGAAATGGCACAATTGCTGCTCGCGTCGCTGCCCACGTCGACTGATGTGAGCAGCTGGCGGCTGTTGTTGTTGCTGTTGCTGTTGCTGCTGCTACTGCTTCTGCTGGTGGCTGCCACTTATGATGAATATTTTTGTGGCAGACACACACACACACACACACACGCACATAGCGAGAGAGTACCAGACAGCACACAATGTGTTCGCTAGTTGTTCTGGCATTTTAATTAAAATCTCCCGTTTTCAAGTTTTACGTTTTTAATGTTAATGCAATTCACCCAATCGAAGCCCAAAGACAATCAAATTGGCCAAGCAACAACAGACGTCAAAGCGGCCTTTATTGTTGCCAGCCATTGAAATAGTCGTCGTTCCTGGCGGGTATATTTGTACTAGACATGTGATAAGCCAAACCTCCACAAACGGATTTTAAGCACAGTTGAATAATTTTGAAAATGTCCTTTTTCTGTTTTTTTTTTTGGTAAAGCTAACAAGTTGTGTGTGAAGCTTTAAGATACCCTTTTTATACGTCCTCCTATGTAGAGATACAAAAGTCGTTCTAAAACGAATTTTAGCTGATCTTCAATATATTATTTACGATTCTTAAATACATTATAAATCTAAGAACGACTTTTGCAGTACAAAATACTATTAAAATACTTGAACTGAATAAAGTAAAACTCTACCTTACTTAGTATAGTTAAGCTCTACTTCAACATTCTCGACTTAAGCAATGATATTTTATGGAGAAAATCAAGTGTGGAGTCCGCTTTCCATATTGAAATCTTTCAACTTTCAACAACAAAATATTTTTATTTAAGTTGATATTACCCCATAGTGGTTCCTCGACCGCTGTTGTGTAAAAACAAATAAGGTTTATGCATTGGCTTAACTAAACAATAAAAAAAAAGTATACATACTTTTAGGCAGATCGCTTATTCTTACTTATATATAAATTTTCGAAAAAGGACAGTAGATTTTAAGCCATAACTTGAACATTTCCTTAAGGATCTTTAGGAAAAATACATTTTTGAGCTCACAGCATCAAGATCTATCGATTTGCTTATAAGGATCTCCAGGATTCGCGAAAAAAAATTTTCGAAAAATTTTACAGGGGGTAGGTCAGAAAAAATTTTAAAAATTACAAAATCGTCGATAACTCGGCTATTTTAAGGACTATCCGGATGTCCTTTGGACCACAGGTAGGCCTGGGCCCGCCGATTCGAGCAAAGTAGTTCAAAGGACTATAGTCCTTCAAACAGCTGGAATAAAAGTATAAATGTTTAAAACAGAAAATTGGTTATAACTCGGCCAAATCATAAAGGATTCGCACATGTCCTATTTCGGACATTTGGTTTTGACCAGGGCTACCAACTGGCCAAAGGATATTCAAATCGTCCTTGTGGTTTCCGAGAAAACTGCACTTTTATGGTTTTTTCTTATTTTCGCTCGGCCGTAGAGTGAAATTTTTTAAAGTGTTTTTATTCTTAGATGACGCCATAATCCTTGAATGCAGTTCGATAGAGTAGGGCCTTGAAACTCTCACGCAACATGTCCTTTCAAAATCCGTAAGGATTAAAATGGTTTAGGACTATTTAAAAAAAAAATTCAACACATTTTAGGTCAAAATTCGTCAATATCATTAAGGATCCATTGGTTTTGCAGTCAAGGATGGTTGTGATTCCCACCCAACAAAGGAAATATAAGATATTTTTGTATTGCTCGTATCGTTACAGATCGTATTTATTTACCTCAAAAACCAATAAATCTAATAAAAAATCTACAATCAATTATTCATAATAATATAAGACCCATTGCGGTTCCTCGACCTGTGTGGAAAAAAATAAGGTTGATGCATTGGCTAAATTACCCTCTAAACATAATTTGCCGAATGCATACTTTTAGGCAGATCGCTTAATAAAATGGAAAAAAATCATTTCATACGACATAGGCCGTATATTAAAGTCAATTCAATTCACTTGCTGCTGATTCTGTGCGCCTGGTATACTTGAGTCAAAAACTAGAAAAAACTAGCAAAAACTCGACGAAATCTCGGTGGGGTTTTTCTGGCGATCTCCACGAGTTTTTAGTTTTTCCGACGCCAAGTACCAGGCGAACAGAAAAGGCAACAAGAGCAATGGTTTTTATATTAAACTACAAAAGTATGCAGGACAATTAATTATATTATAAATAAAAAAAACAGCCTAAAAGTATGCAGTGCAAATATATATAATGAGAATTTATACATCACTTGCTGCTGATTCTGTGCGCCTGGTATACTTGAGTAAAAACTAGCAAGAACTCGACGAAAACTTGGCAGTATTTTGGCAAAATGGGCATTGTTGTAGAACTTTATGCATTTTGAGTTTTAAATTCGTTTTTGAGTCTTAGTTACACCCAAATATTTATGTGTAAGTTGATATTACCCCATAGCGAAGAAAAATATATACATTTTACTCACAGAAGTTTCATTTTTACCCCCAAAAATTGCGTTTTTACCCCATTTGGGGTAATTTACCCCGGTTCCCCGACCGCTGGCGTACAGGGTGTTCCAACGCACAGCAGCTTAAGGAATGTCATTACCTTCATTGTACTATAGGATAGGGGGTCTAACGTGCTGTTATTGCCGTTGACAACATGTCCGTGTGTGTGGCTGGCTGAGCAGAGCTTAGCTAAGCTATGGCTGCTGGCGATAACAAACGATAACTGCATGTTAAATAGAAGCTAACGAACGGGAAGGACAGCAAGCAGTTGTCTGTTGTAGGCGAGAGTGTACGAGGAAGTAAGGACTAGTCAGGAACAAACGATACGTCAGCATATGCTGCTGTTGCTCCTGCTGTTAGGTGGCCAGAACGAAGCGGATGCTGATGCGTCTGTTTGCCTGGACATGCAGCTATTTCAATATGCAACTCTTCTCTCTCTCTCCCTCTCTCTTTCTTCACTCTGTGTAGTCGTGGCTGGCTTTAGAAAATCACTCAGGTAGCAAAATGCCATCATCATCATCAGGAGCAACATCATGATGATGGGGAACAAGGCCAACCCCCAACCTCTAAGACCCAAGTCCAGTGAAGGGTTGCAAAAAAAAGCGCACAGCAGTTGCAGACAAAAGCAAAGTTAAGGCAAGCTGATCCTGAAGTGTCTACAAATATGTGTGTGCATGTATATGTGTGTGTGTGTGGCAGCCACAATCGCTTGTGTCCGTGTATGTATGCAACAAATGCTGTGGACGCCCCTAGGCGAGGCGAAGCACTAACGAGCTTTTGCTTGCTTTCTTGCTGGCAATGCGACAGCAGCAGGTGTGCCAAACACACACCAACATACCCACACACACACACATACTAACACACTCGCACATGGCACAGCTGAGTGACGATAATTGAAATTTCATCACAGTAGTTTGTGGTTTTGTAGCACACAAACACGCACGAACGGCAGCACACACACACACACACACATACACTCGCACACCCCTGCACTCACTAATGCGCAAATCATGGTTGTGCAGTTTGTGTTGCCTGCTTTTAGGCTGCAGTCGTGCAGGAATAGATGAAATCGAATTTGTTGCAATCAGTTTTGGTTCCTTTTAGTTTTTTTTTTTTGGTTTAAAACACTTTATTTCTTGGGTTTCTTTTAGCCTTTTGTTTGTGGTTGTAACATTTACTTTTTTTGCGCATTTGCTTTTGGTTTTCTTTTGCCTTTTTTATAGATAAAGTACAGTTAAATATGATGTGTGTTTTTTTTGTTTGTTTAGAAATACAATAAATACTAATTAATAAATTAAATGGTACACATACATTTATGCATTATCAATAAATTAGATAGCAATAATAATAGTTCACAATAAATATAATATATTTATATGTTTATAGATAATAATAATACAGAATAAAAACTACTATGTTCAGTTTATGCATTCTTTACTTCCTTCATATTTCCTAAATACTACTTACAGCTTGTATTATATTATTTATTTATTTTGTTTTGCTTTTAATATAGATATTTTTAATAAACTATCTTCAATGTGGTGCAAATTATTTTTATTTATTTTTTATCTATTTATTTTTTAAGTGCTCACACAATTTATAATTTAATTATTCAGTTAAACGTAGATTTTAGTTTATTTTGTTTTGTTTCTTCTTTTTATTTTGGGTGCTGAAATGCAAAAAGGAATTGAGTTTTGAATTACATTTCTATATATTTTATGTTTTACTTGAAGTAGTATCTTTAAGTGTGCATTTAGAAAACTATTTGGATAATGCTGACAATGTCTCTTTAGATATTATCTTCTTTTTTTTTTGGTTAGGTTTTCTTTAGTCGGACTGCATAATTATACATACATATATAGTTTAGTTTAGTTTAAGTTTAGTTGTAATAATATTAGTGGTATTCATTATCATTATGTATCGTTTCCATATAATTTGACTAGCACAAGTACTTCTTTTTGGGTTTCATCATGCGAATGCGTCATTTGGATCCCAGTCCATTTGGCACCAGCGCACTGGGCGTCCCAGCACTGACAGCAGCACCACCACCACCACCACCAACCACATTAACACCTACGGCAGCCGAGACAGCACCTGCCACAGCAGCGGCCGCAGCTGCTTCACGTGCACCGGCAGCAGCTGCCTGTAGGTGAGCGGATGCGGCAGCTGCCACCGCTGCGGCTGTTGCTGTGGGCGTGGGCGGTGATCGGGTGGAAATGGCGCTTCTCAATCCACTGGCATTGGCTGAGTGTTGCAAGTGTTTGGCGCTCAACTCGGTGGCACGTGAGTTGCCGCAAACCTTTGGAGCAAAATTGTGAAAAGAAAGCATGTGTGGCATGTTAATTAGTCAAAAGTTGTGGCAGTTGTGAAAAAGTTTTGCTCGTTGTACCCACCTGGTGATGGTTATCCCAATCCCTGTATTGACACGAGGCACTGCAATAGCGCGCCATGTTGCAGCCGGAGCAAGTTTCGGTGGCCTTGCGGCCGCAATTCCAGCATTGCTGTTGCAAATTGCTGCCCTGTTAACGAAAATTAATATTGAAAATGATTTTGGTATCTCTCAAAACCTTCAAGAAAGAAATATCATATCATCATAGCATTTTAAATTCAACTTACATTCTGTGCACTGGTTATGGATGGCGACTTGTTGTCCAGATCGCGTTCACCACTTGAATGCCGACTCATCTCCATGAAGAACTTTTCCATGCGCAGCCGCTCCTGGGTCATGATCTCTGCGGCACGTGTCTCGGCGGCAACAACAGCACGTTGTATCTCAATGACAGCCTGTCGCTTGACCTTTGAAAACGAAATAATCAAATAGATTGTTGCTGGCAAAAACGTTTCACTCTAGTTAACACCAACCTGGGTAACGGCATCCTCGGCATTTCGCTTGAACTCGGCGACCTTCTCCTCGGTTTGCCGTCTGAGTTCAGCCATTGCAGCTGGTGTTAAGTCCTGGCTGCTGTTGCTGCCATGCTGCGGCTCAATGCCACGCTGTTGCAATATGGTAATCGCACGTTTTGTTTTGTCCACCATGGCCGAAATGCAGTTGAGCATGGTGTGAATGTTCTTCCACTCTTCCTCACCGCCAGCAGCGGCGCCACATGCACCACCCCCGCTGCCACCACCACCGGCTGGGGCATTGCCACCACCGCCACGAGCCACCTGAGGCGGTGCATGACGTGGTAACTCGCGCTCCTCACGCTGCATAAATCCGCCAGCATCGCCGGCGGCAGCAGCAGCTGCAGCCGCTGCTGCGCTATAATCAAAAGCGAGCATGGAATGTGCCGGTGCCGGATTTGGATGCATGGCCAGACGTTTGCTGGGCGGACCATAGGACGCACCGGCGGCCATATAATCGGTCCACTCCTGCAGGCCGTTGTGTCCACTGTGTCCGCCGTCCATCATGGAGTCCGAGCTGCGACGTTTAAATAATGCACCACTGTTACCATTTGGTGGCGCCTCCAGCTGCACAAAGATGTCGGCAAATTCGGCGCTATGTGATTGAAGCTCCATGACTGCCTCCACATTACTGGTTACATATTGCAGAGCCGATTGGTTTGTGGCACGCGACAAGGCGAGTATTTCACGTTGCATCAGTGCCACACTGTTCTTCAGCAGCGGCATCACATACGGACGCAGTGGCAAGTTGATGGCCTCCTGCAGTGCCAGACGAAACTCGTCCAGCGATATTGAGCTGCTGCACAGCGACAATATCAGCGCACGCACTCTCTCGCTCACTTCCGGCTGGCCGAGCTCTTGAGAGAACTGCAACAGGGCTCCTAGAAATTTTCTAAGCTTGCCCAACAGACGTGCCTGCTCCACATGCGCTGCGGCAGCGGCGGCGGCAGCAGCAGCGGCAGCCAAGGATGCAGCATGTTGCTGCTGTGCCACTCCAGGTGTTGGCGATGTTGCATTGCTGCCATTGATAACGGGTGAAGCGCTCGCATTGCGTTGCGGTCGCTGCTGTTGCTGCTGGTGCTGGTGCTGCTGCTGCTGATGATGTGGCAGCGATGTTGGTGGCGTGTGTGGCGAACGTGGTGCAGCAACCAAATTGCGTGCCAACTCTGGCGGTGAATCCGGCGGCGTACGGCAGAGTCTATCACGTTCTCGCTCCCTCTCTCGACTGCCATTGCTGGCTATGTCTTTGCTGCTGGAGGAGGTGTTGGAGGAGCTGGAGTTTGTGTTTGAGTTGTTGGAACATTTGTCGCCGTTGCTGCTGCTGCTGTTGCTGCTACAGTTGCTGCTGCTGCTGTTGGCTGTGTTGATGTGTGAGTGTGTGGTTGTGTGTTAACGAAAAGAGGAAGCTCGTTAGTTTAGTAAGTAGTTCACAATAAACAAGGCTCACAACAAGACGGGTTGGTAGAGGGTTGAGAACAGGACAGGATGTGCAGGCGAAGCGCATTACAAATGCATTAGAAGCTGTTTGCCACATCAGCCATGCCACAAATACTAAACAATATATATATATATATATATACATACATATTTCTGTTCTGACCACAACAAGCTGCAGCACTTGTCTAGCTTGCTTGCCACTGGCCAACCATGGGGCATTAACAAATTTGTTTGAACATGGGAAATAAATTAGCCAACATTTTTGGTTGCCAACAACGAACAACAAGCAACAAACTGGCTAACAACAACAACAATAACAACGCACCCAAGAGACCAGCCAAGCAAGCAAATCAACCGTCTGACGGCACTAATTGCAGATATAGGGGGCAAGAGGTAGGGTGTGTATGTGTGTGTGTGTGTGTGTGCAACATGCCTGCTGCCTGGCTTGAAGCCTGCTGATGTCGGATTCTGATCCTGCTGCTGCCAAAAGCGTCGCACTCGACTGTAGCTCAAAAATGAGAAGCTTAACGCAAAAGCCGCAAACGCGCAGATGGACGGCCAACAACTGGGACTAAAGAGGCGGAAACCAAGGGAAGTCCCAGTTGATCTAGGGTGTTGGTTGACTGGCGACAAGTGAAAATGAAAACGTTCTTGTATTCGTCTGGCAAATGTGATTTCCCTTACCGATACTTTTTTTAAATTTGCTACGAAAATCCAACATCGCTTTTAAATCATATCCCTTCTATTTCCTGCCAACCAGAAGATTATCGTAATCCGCTTAGGCAGCGGCATGATTAAAGTTTTTTAACCGAATGACCAGCTTCTGGCAGTCATTAGTCCGCCAATGAAACGTTCCAATGAAAAAATTATCATTACGATTACCAAATCCAGATCGATAGCTTGCCCAGTTGAATAACAAGCTAACCGGAACCGGATATGACACAGAATATGGCAGTAGAGAGGGATGGTCTTAAGGTATCTCTAGGACATGAACACCAGTTAGAATTAATTTAAAGCATTCGGTGTGTTGCCTCATTTTTATACGTTAACTAAATAGTTTCCCAAAAAAAACGTTTACATGCCAGTTTAAATAATAATTTGTTTTCGGACATACTTCAATCTAATTCGTTTAAGCTTAAAGTCATTTGATCATTATCCTTATATCTTTCCCTATGTCAGGACGAAAATTTATTTCTTTTCTCATTCTTGTTCTATAAGTGTGACTTGCTGTAAAATTTGCTGAATTGAAATTCGGTTTAGCAAAATGTGTTTTTGTGTCGCCTGGCTTCGTATTGGCGACCAAATACACACACACACACACACACACACACAGAACTTTGTTTGCACAAGCTAATGGAAATTGTTTATGTGTGTATGTGTGAGAAAGAGAGTATAAGAATGTGTGGGTGGATGGGATGGTTGCGTTGCGTTGGCTGCTGTGTAGGGGTTGGAGGGTGCAAATGTTGCCACTGCTGACAATGACGATGTGGATATGGATGTGGATGTGGATGTTGAAGGCAGCCAGCCAGTCGATGTTGCTGCTGTGGCTGCTGCACAGTTTGCTTTTGTGATAATGATTGTGGATACAGCTGCAACTGGCTGTGTTTTCACAGCCATTCAGGCACGCCAATCGAAGGGACACAAACACACATAGAGAATAAGAGAGAGAGAGAGAGATAGAGCATTACGGAGTGCGAGTTGGGGGCATCACTCAACTGAGTTGGCGGCGGCTTATCAAACGCCAAACATAGACAATGATGGATCACATGATGCCGCCGTCGTCGTCGTTGGGCTGTAATTGGCTCGCTATGCAAAGCAACAACAAAACAACAAAAAAAGGTTGATGAGAATAAATATAGGCAAACCAAGTGTCGTCCACTTCTATATGTATCTATGTATCTGTAAATGTATCTGTATCTGTATCTATATCTATATATCCGCAGCTGAGCTCAGTATCTAACTGGCTGACTACTGTGTACAATTGTAAAATATTGCAGTTGGCTGAGGCTTAAAAGTTTTGTTTCGGACCCACAAAAACCGCAACTGACCCAAACTTGTGCTACCCCAAGAGACGGTTTGGTCAAAAGGGGAGAGGATGGGAGGATGGTGGTGGTGGGCGGTTGGCGTAGTAACCAGCTGACCAGCTGTGCCTGGGCACGAAAAATGTTTTGGCCACGAAAAACTATTTACGAAAATTTTGTGTTGACAATTCACATATTTTCTAAAACATAATGTTGGCAATTTTCTGTGTCTGTATCTGTGTGCATTGGAGGAAAAGGGACGCAGGAGGGCGGGGAAGGCGTGGCAATGCGGCATTGTGGGAGACTCAACGGCTGGCGCAACATCAGCATCATGAGTGAGCTTCAACAGCAGCAGCAGCAAGCATCGATTTAAGGTTACGTATACGCAGCATGGGCCAGTGCGCAGTTTATGTATGTGTGTGTGTGTGCGGGCAACAGAATTTGCACAGCTGCGTCCCATAGATTGCAGTCGAGCGCACAAAACGAAACGTTGGCAAGTTTAGTTTGTATTGCTGTTGCTGTTGCTGTTGTTGTTGCTGCTGCTGCTGTTGCTGGCATAGTCATTTGGGAAAACAATCATTTTGGCAAATATTCATCATGCGCTGTGCTGTGCTGTGTTTGTGATAATCATCATCAGCAGGCGGTCGTAATGAAGTTGCCACTGCTGTGTTGTTCTTGTTCTAGCTGTTGTTGGTGCTGTTGTTGATGTTGCTGTTGTGGGCGTCTCTGCAACACATAGCAAACATTTGTTAAACAAACGTTTGGTATTTTTAAGTTCTTCTTTTTTTTTTGTTTTGTTGAAAAGCTTTCAGTTTTGAATGCTAATTAGAGAGCAACGTTTCACAGAATTTAAGCGCCTTAAAAGCAGATCACACACACAAACACACACACACACACGCACACTTGATTTGCCTGGGAATTGGCGCAGCAAGCGACACAGGTACGCACAACAGCAACAACATCAACCACAACAACTAAAAAAAAAAAGACAGCAACAACAACCAACAGCTGAAGCAGCAATCAAAGCGAAGCACACACACACACACAATACAACAGCCCCTAAAAGCTGGCTACGCTTTTTAGCCTATATATGCGGGCTGTGGCTGTCGCTGATGTGGCTGCTACTGATGTTGCTGCTTTTGTTGTTGCTGTTGTTGCTGTTGCTACTTCTGGGAACGCCAACAGCGGCTGTTATTTTTTCGGCTAACGTCCAAAATGGCACAAAAAGTGGGGAAAAGACCGAGATGAAATTGGGGAAAAACCTTGTGGCCATTCAATGCCGCACACAAACACACACACCCATCCAGAAAATATTTAACTGTTGGCTGCGGTTCCGAACAGCCGAACAGTTTAAAACCGACAAAACAAGTTGTTATACTACAACAAGTAAAAATGGAGAAGACAGCTTCTGCAAGTGACTGAAAAGTCCAAGTTCATTCTTTAATGGTGGAGTAATTTCAATAGAGTTTGTTAAACATTAAACAGGACGAATATCTAAGTAACTGCTACTTCAACTGAACGAATATAATATCATAAATATACATAATAAAGGATATTTGGTAATTAGAAATCCTATATAAAATCGCTTTTCTCTTAATTGTCTTCATAACTCTCCCGTGCTCAAAATCAATTCGTTTGTTTTATTGCTCGTTTTGTTTGTGCCACACACACACACGTACATCCACCCACACTCTTTCACACGCACACACACAGCTGCTGGCATTCACACCATCAATCGTTGTGCCTGTCGCTTGACTGCACTTGTGTGCTCAATCCCAATTAAACGCTATTTGGATCGCAAGCACAATTGCCTTGATGTTGCTTCTGCTCTTGCCCCTGCCCCTTCCCCAAGTTGGCATGTGTTGCTTTGCCTAAATGCCACTCACCTTTAAGCCTTCGACTAATTGCAGCCGCTGTTGCTGCTGCTGCTGCTGCTGAAGAGGCCGCTGACGAGGAGGATGCGGATGAGGCAGCTGCTGATGTGGCAACTGCGACCGCTGCCGCTGCTGCTACTGCTGCCGCTGCGTCATATGTGTCCTTATCGGTTATTTCCTCCTTAATTATCGCTTTGCCATCGAGCGCCATCTGGAATTAGTAGTAGCAAATTAGTTTCGGGTAAATTTAAACATACGCCGCTGTTGTTGCTGCTGTTGTTGGCGCCACCCTTCAAACTAACAACAGTAACACCAGCAACAATAACAATAAGCCCCAAACAACAGCACCAACAATCTGTAATTATAAGCCCAGTCAACAAACAACAACCTGTACAGGTTCCCATGCGTCAAAAAAAAAAAAACATCAAGTGACAAAGTTCTCACATTATGGTTTCAAATTATTTGATTTCAATTTGATTAAATCGTTTTTTGACATGCAAATTGGGCGCAACCAGAAACTTTGAGTTCCTTCTTGTTCTCTGCCAGAGCCCTGTCATTTTTGCTGGTGTGCATGTATTTGTATGTGTTTCTGTGTGGGGCCTGGGACCGAGCCCCATTAACGGCAGCTGTAGTCACGCCCACGGTAAAGAAGCATTATTTTGTGAATATGCAAACATTTTTGGTCAGCCAAAACAATTGGAATTGATAATATGTGACAGAGAAATATATATATTCATAGTTGAATAAATTCAATATTTACGGCTTTTTGGGTGATAACTGACAAACATTAATAATGATTCTAAATTTGAATACATAATTTTTATAATGAGCTTAAAATAAGCTTGAGGAAACAAATTTTACAAAATAAATATTAATTTATTTATTTATTGTTAGTTGTTCAAAGTTATACTTAAAAATAATTTGCCTAATATATAAAACAAGTGAGAAACTACACATAAACTACGACTGCATACTTTACTTAATTTCAATATTCCATATCTTCGGTGTTTCTCAACCGATTTCAGATTCAAAATTTTTGAAAACATTAAAACTTTTTATTATCACATTTTCAACGCAACTTCTTACAGACCATATTATTTTGTCTATATATATATATATGTGTATAATATACTCGGTGTTCTTAAATCTACTAGAAAAAATAATTCACTCGTTAGCAAAACCATAAATGTAACCGCAGAGTCTTAATCGAGACACCTATTTTATTTATCCAATTAACGGTCTCTGACAGTCTGTTCTATCAGTGAATTTACCACACATACATATGCACTCACGTACAGTCGCCACAACGGCCTTTTTTCAACACGATAGTCGGTCACAAACATTCATTCAACTGCCACTTACCACCCATTCAAACAAGCTGGCCTTGCACCCACACTAGCTTTGCTTTCTACCCCCAAAGTAAGCAGCATTTACATTTACCCTTTTTTGTGGCACGCACTTGTTCATGTTCATGTTCATGTCCGGTCAGCTCTCTCTCTCGCTCTCGCTCTCGCTGTGGCTCTAGCTCTTTCTTGTGGGGCATGGGAAAATTTGTTGATTTTTATCACTAAAATATGTAAATACCTGGACTGAGCTGTGGGAGTTTCTGCAGCTTGTTCGGGCTGCATAAACAAAAGCCGTAAAAGAACACAGAGGAAAGAAAATGAAAACAATACAAGGAAAAAAATCTGCTCATTTTCATTCATGTTTTCGATCAATCTCCAAACACACCAATCCCCAACCCCCACCTTCCTGGTATCCAACTGCTTGCCTAAGGTGTAAAAACTTTTTTTTTCGTTGCTTTTTTTGGCGCAATGTTTAAAGTCAATCGTCGCACTTGGCAATATTTACACTAGTGGGGAATGGTTGTGGGCGGGGGGGCTTATGTAGTGAGATAGAGAAAGGTTATGAGGTAAGAGTGGGAGAGCGGGAGAGAGAGAAGTAAGGGGGAGAGAAAGGCCAGGCAGACAGCTGTTTCGCATCAGGCAAATTACTAAAAATGCTGCAAATGAAATTCTATTAAAAACAAACACTTGACACGCAGCTGCCGTTTGCCAAAGTGCCGACATAAGAGATTGTGGGGGGTGCAAGTTGGAGTGTGCTGTGTGTGTGTGTTGTGTGTGTGGTGTGTGTGTAGTGGCGGAAGGGTGTGGGGGCAGGCGCTAACTAATGACGGATCCAGTCGGCATATGGCGTATATAACACTTGTCAACTGGCAAACAGGCAGAAACTAACAAAGCGTAACATGCGTGACAGGCGGCAACAACAAGTGTTTTCTCCTCCTGTACGCCAGGTGAGTGTGGGTGGGGCGTGGCGGGGCGGGGCGGGGTGTGTTGGGGTGGTGCTATACATTTGCCCTGACTCACTTAATAGCTTAGCTGGCTGGGTGGCTGGCAGCAGCTGCTTGGCATAGGAACAACAACAACGCCAGCAGCAGCAGCAGTAGCAGCAGCAGCAGCAGTAGCAGCAGCAACTGGCTATGACGAATGAATCAAATGTCAGCAACAGCAGCAACAAAAGCAGCAGCCGTGTTTTCCTTCTCCTCGTCGTCGCTCAAGCAGCTGTCGCCTGTCGGTGCCAGCAGGCGTCTAAGGCTTCAACTTGAGTTGCTTTTGCTCCAAACCAACAACCCCTCCCCAACACACCCACACACACACCCCACCCAGACAAAACCAACCAACACACCCCAGCTGCCCAGGCACACTTCAAAGCGCCTGAGCTTGAGCTTCATTTTCAGGCCAAAATGGAAAATGTCGCCCGCAGAACTTTTGCCACAAAACTTAAGAGGGCGAGAGCGGGGCAGGCAGCATGCGGGTTTTGCTCCTTCTCTCAAATTCCCTTTCTCACTCTCACTCTCTCTCGCTCTCTCTCTCTCTCCTTCTTTCTCGTTCTATTGTTGGCAACGGCTGCTGTTTAAATTGGCTTAAAAGAAAAAAGTAATTATTTAAACGTGGCAAGGCGTGGCAACTATTTGGCCAGCCAATGACAAATTAAACGTAACAAGAAGAAGCAAGTTGCACATAATTTTCAATTAGGCTCAACACAAATCATAAAAAATTCAACGACATTCATTTAATTCGTGTTAAAAAAAAGGCCAAAAGCAGCAGCCGTGCAAGTCGAAATAGCCATATGGCTGTGCTGTGCTGTGCTGGACACCAAAGCATTTTATACTTTTATCCCTTTTGCTAACAAAAACACACACACACACATACTTAATCGGCAAGCAGGGAGCAGGAGGCAGGAGTTGTGGCAGAGTTAACGAAAAGGCGCGCCAACTGTAATAACAACATCAGCAGCAGCAACAACAACAACAACAATTGCTGTAAAAGGGCTGAATGAATGGGGTTTCTGATTAATACCCTTTCTACATTCGAAATGGGTATACATATACATATACAGGCAAGTATCTTTGACTCCATTAAGGATAACAATAGGAGTTCATTTGATTTAGTAATATTTCTAACCTATTTGAAGTTAAAGTTTGAGAAAAGATGAGTAATCGATGAATAACAACTTAAAATCTGTGTTTAATGCTGTTGAAGCTTATGGATTTTTGTAATTTTTAAGGTTGACAAAGTAAAGGGCATCATTCCGTCTAGCAATCTCATTACCCAAGCACACTTCACTTGTTGTGTTTTTTTATGGTTTTTTTTTTTGCTGGGAGTTTGAGTGCTTGGATCTCGTTGGTTGAAATCACAGCACAGCTGCATGTGCTTTAGCTGTAAGCTGCCAGTTCACGTCCTCGCTACGTGTGTGTGTGTGTGTGTGTGTTTGGTTATGTGTGTGCAAATGACAGCCGTGTGGACGAGTCCAGTTCACACACACAAACATAAGCACACGCACAAGTCCAGCTTTGTGTACATGTGGCTCTGCGGACTGCGTCATTATGCACAAGTGGCGCCTCGCCACCAACGCCGCCTGAAAGAGATTACTGGCGACGACACCTGTGCAACAGCAACAGCAACAATAACAACAATTACAACAATGGCAACATACACATATTCAGACGAAAGGACAACGTGTGCGTGTTTTATAGTAAAAAGTTCTTTTCTCTCCCTTTTTTATTGCAACTTGCTGCGTCAGCTGCTTCATTACACATGAACCTATAAATGTGAGGTGTGTGCGCCAGAGAAGTTGTTAAATATTGAACTCCGTCCTACAACTTTTATAAACAAAACACTAATTGAGCTTATCAACGTTTTAAAGGCAATAATTATGTACTTACTTACTTATAATGCAATTTGTTTGACATTTAAATTCTTAATTTTATTTTGAATAAAGAAAACGAAGTTGTTAACAATTAATACATATTGTCACGATTTACGTTTTTAAGAGATGAGATAAGATTGCTTTTAAGATAAACAGTAGAGAAATTAACGTAGGGATCAGATCAGAACTTATTTTGGATTGAAGATCAAATAGTCCTAGTAAATGAAAAGTTTTTAAAGTTAGCTTTAATCAAATTGACTGAAATTGATCTCAAAATGTTTTGCTTTCATATAAAGAATATTCAAATTCTAACTGTCATGACTATAAACATGCTTAAAACTACTTTTTTAATTAATTATAAGAAATTTTCCTTTAAATTTCACTACTAGAAAATACATTAACAATTTTTTTTAATTGCTATAACTAGTAATTACATTTTAATATTAAAATAACATTTTCCTGCTCTGTTAAGCATGGAGAAAATTTTTTTATGGCTTTTTAGTAATCCATTAACATTACCCTTAAATATTTGTAATATTTTTCTGGTCTCTTATGATAATCCTTATTTATATTAAAAAGCTTTTCAAGCAACCGTCGCCAGATGCTGTGCTTCCCACATGTGTGTGAGTAAGTGTGTGCGCGTGTGCGGGACTGCAACGTGCCGCAGCATCAACGTCATTTTAAATTACACATCAGACAAACACACACATACACGCACACATACTAATGTACAAAAGCAGTCAGCAACAGCAGCAGCAACAATAGCAACAGCAGCAACAATTTTAGCACTAGTCACCGCACGTGTTTGTCTCTGCTGCTTTCTACATCCTTTTCATCCTCTGACAATGTGTGTGTGTGTGTGTGTCAGGCATAATAAGATAATGGCGTGTCACAGTAACCAACAAGAACAGCAGCAACAACAGCATCATCATCAGCAGCAGCAGCAGGAAAAACAGTTGAGCGAGTGCCGCGCTTAATCGGCTTTATGGTCTGTTTTATTTCCGATATGAACTGTTTTACGGCCAGACTGGCCATTAACTAGCCAAGTGCCGTTCAGTTGAAGAGTTGAAGAGCTGGTGTTGCAGCTGCAAGCTAGAACATTTTGGCAGCCACAGAATGCGACCGTTTGCCACATGTTGCCAGCCAGCAATTCAATTATGCAGCTGTTGCTGCAAATGCAATTTTCAAACGTTAACGTAACAAAATTCCCGTTTTGCCGGACAATTGAAGACTGCATTTCAGCTGCATTTGTTGTTGTTTATGTCTTTTTATTTTTGTTGTTGCTGGTTCTGTTCTTATTGTCTGATTGGAAAAGCGTTTTGCCGTTGAAGCGCTGCACGCAGCACGTGCCGCAGCGACTGATATCGTTGTTGTTGTGGCTGGCTGTTGTGGCTGTTGTTGCTGTTGTTGATTGCTTGTGCAGCCAAGTTGTCTGCAACAGTCGTCGAGCCATAGACACGAGGGAGGTGGGCGGAGGCAAATAGTTGGGCAACACATGTTGCCACGTGCCATTGAGGCTGATGTTGCTGTCGTCCACAGTTGGCGTTGTTGCTGCTGCGGCTGCTATTGCCGATTGTTGCTGCCGTGTTTTTCAATTACAAAATTGCAACTGACAGCAACGGGCTGCAGCTGTTGTTGCTGCTGCTGCTGACGTAGCACCTGTGAAATGTGCTGTGCTTCTTTCTATTTATTTATACATACATACAAACATATATATATTAATATATATATATATGTATATAATTTCCTTTTGAGCACATGCTAAAATCGATGCAACAATGACAGCAACACATGCTAGCAACAACAACAGCCGTAACTTTTTGGGGCAGCAGTATGAGCAAAAATCTGTTGCCGGCACTTGAGTTGCAGCTCAAACAACTGTGGCATGACAAGTTACAAGACGCAAGCACTGAAAGAGACCGGCAACGAGCGAAACAGAGAGAGAAAGAGAAAGAAAGAGAGATAGAGACAGGGTAAGAGAAAGATGGAATGTAAGAGGCAGTTATACTTAAACTGGCAGCTGTTGCCACTTGGCGGGCGCAGTTTTTCAGTTGCTTCTGCTGCTGTTGCTCCCTTGTACTTTTTCCGCTGCCTTTGCCTTTGCCTGGCATCATCTGCGTTTCATCTGGCGCAAGAAATATTGCGGCAGCTGCGACGTTGTCGTCGTCGTTGTTAGCCGACGCCCCTTCTCTCTCTCTCCGCGTGTGTGTGTGTGTTTGTATGTGTGACAAGGTCAGCGGCTGTGTCTGGAAATTGAGGCAGTTGCTGCTGCAAATTCAATTCAAATGTTTTTGGCCCAAAGCAAAACCAGCAGCAGCAGCAGCAGCAACAGCAGCAGCCGTAGACAATTTGGTCGCTTGCCAAGTACGAGATAGAGAAAAGGGTAAGAGTATTAAGAGTGGCATAAGGGTATAAGGCCAAACTGATGCTGCTGTATCTGTATATCTGCGCTGGACATGCCGTTAGTTGTGCCTGTTTTATATATATGTACGTACGTACATACATACATATAGATATATATATCTTTTTTATTTATTCTTTTTTTTCCACTTTCTTTTTACGCTTTTTGTAAGGGAATGTTTTAAACACAAGAGGCGACAGTTGAGACTAACGAATTGCTGGGGCTGGTGGGCGGAGAGGGTGGTAGGGGTGGTAGGGGTATAGAACTCAATGAAGAGTATGTTGAAAATGGCAGGCAACATCATGAAGAAGATAGATGAAATGTGCACTTAGTTTAGCACTCTTTACATCTGCCCCACAGAATGACAGCCAAATGGACAACATGACGCGTTTCACAGCTGCACATCTTCCTTCTATACTAAGTGTATATTTCAATTGAATATTAATATTGTTGCAAGCATATATCGTGTGAAATTCTGTATAACCTATTTATACTCATTGTAACTAAATAACAGAGCTCGATTTGAATTTTTCGAAATCCGAACACCAATGTTTTAACTTTAATGAGTTCTTGGAAGTAAGTTTTGCATAGATTTAAGTTTTTTGTCACTTAAACTAATAATTTCCATACTCATAAATATAATTGTCTCTTGGCTCAGAAAACACAATTAAATCTATTTTAAATATTCTAGCCTCTCCTGAACCCTCATCATACATATACATTGACATAATAGCAATATATTAATTTTTAAAAATTGAGTGCATTTAAATAATACTTCTTAAATTCAATAACAAATTCAAGTTGCTTACGGATTAAGTGGCTAAGATGAACAACACTTAAAATAGTTTATCAGCTAAACTTTTTGCTGGTTGTAAATGTCCTTTGAGTTATTATTTTCATCTTTGGCTTTGCACAGTTATCATCTATTAAAAACTATTAATAAATCCTTTGAGTTCTTTCGCAACTTAATAAGTTACTTAAACTTGTTTTAGTTACCAGGGTCAATTGAGTTTTGCATTGTTTTTTTCTACATACATTACAAAACAATTTCAACTATTTTCTATGGCATTTTTTGTTGTTTGTTTCGGCCCCAAAGCAATTGTTGTACGCTTTTTCTATTTATTTGTGGGTCTGTTGCTCTGCGCATTTTTAATAAGCTGCCACTTGCAGCAGCACCAACACAGACACACATACACACGCAAAAAGGAAATACAAGCTGCTAGAAGCTGTTTCAGGTTTAGGTTCAGGATGTTAGAGAATAAATATGAAAAGCCACCCAATTTATTTTTTTGACTTTTCGATTAAGCGTGGTATTAGTGTGGGTGTGTGCACACCAATACTGCTGTGTATGTGTGTGTTTGGTGTTTGGTTTTGTGCTTGTTAGAAGTTTATGGCTGGAATTGGTGTTGTTTCTGCTAATAAGTAAATTGACTTATTTCCGGTCGCCATTTGCCAACTTGTGATTGTGTGTTGTTGTCTCAGCTGTTTAGCCGGCAAACAAAATGGCGTCTCATTAGTCAATGTCGCCTAGCGAGCAGCAGCAGCAGCAGCCGCCACCTCACAACGACAAACGCCTCTAATTGCCAAGGTGTGAAAATGGCGCCAACAAATTTATATATATATATATAGATATATCCTTGTGGGCTGTCTGTGTGGGTGGTTTTGGTTGGTTGGGCAAAAGTTTACAGCACTAATGATTGATTGAGCGCTTGATGGATGGCTGAGCAGGGATTTTTTTTGTTCGTATATATATATTTGTGTGTGTGTGTGTGTGTGTGTGCCACGCTGGTTGCCACATGTGCCACACAACAGCTGCACTTGTCATATGCATTTTAACTAACGTCTATTACCTTAATCACTTTGCCCTTTTCACAGTGCGCACATTTAACTGTCAATTTCGTAAAGTGCATTCACTAAATTCATTCAGTTCGTAATTGTATTGTGTCAATTTGGCCATCAAGCAAGTAATCCGCCCATTTTCACTGCATTATTTAATATTGTAAATTGCTTGGGCTGTCGTTTGATTAGCTATAAAAAGGTTCATTGCGTTGATTTCAACGCCCCTTGGCTTATTGGCCAACAGTTTGCTATTTGAGTCGAAAGCACGCTAATTGGCGCACTTCTGTCTTTGGCCAAGGCTAATTGCGAGCACTTCGTTCAATTCGAGCGCTATTGGCTTTATTTATTAGCATACTTCGCCCTCGCACATATTTTGTATTGTTTCAACAACTGCTGCATGCTGTGCAAATAGATAACACTTCGAAAATTATATTGCTCACATTGTCAATACTCTTTGATGTGAAATGTGAAACTTACATCACATTTGCTGATTGCTTCTATATTGCAAAGTTGAAAATCGTCATTTAAATGAATAAATTATTTAGTAGTTCAATTTAAGATGAACAAACTTAAAGTCTTCTTGTTCGTTCAGTCATTTAGTTCGTTTAATTCGAACGAACGGAATAAAGTACAATCGAGATATAGTTTCAATAAATCTAAATTATTTCAATTTGCAAAGGAATTTTTTGAGGTTTTTGTAAGAACTTAAAGAAAATAATTTTAAAAATCATACAACATAAGATAAGATATTTTAATAAACTTCAAACTAAATATTTAATAACAACTTTGTACAACTTGTAGATATTTCTTTTATAACTGAAGATATTTTGTAGGGTAACCAAATAAAAAATGATAGATAAAATACAATTATGGCATATTCTTTTTATGACACAATTTCTTATATTTATCAACTAAATGAAAATTTGCGCATAAAAGATAAATACTTAACAATTTTATTTCCCCTTTTTGTTATTTTAATATATATTGTTTGCTTATTAACATGTTACACTTGAGTACAAATGTTTTTTATGCTCATTTCTCGCTTTAACCCGTTTCTTTATTGGCTTGTAATAATAGTCATAATTTTTATATGACGATAAATGCAACAACACCTTTTTTAACACTCGCAGCGCAGCGTGTATGCCAAAGACTCGATCAAGCGCATCAAATAAACCGCAAGACAGTTATTAGCATTCCCTGCCGCAGGGTATGCAGTGCTGGGCAGAGCTCTTTGCTCGAGTTCAAGCAAGCTGTTAAAATATATTTACGCAGGTGTTGCGGCAATGACAGACAGAAGGCAGCAAAAATAAAAGCCACTACTTAAACCATTGGCAGGCAGACGATTCTGTCCAATAACAAAAAAAAAAAGAAAAGGCAGCTGTCTGAACTGTTCTCTCTTGCACTCTTTCTCTCTGTCTCTCTCGTTGAGAAAGACTTCCGTAGTGTGGACAAGTGCAGATCGTTTAGCAGCTGCCACCCAAGTCAAGGCCAGGCCAAGAGTTACCGGGCCAGGCCAGGTGAGTTTCTTTTGTTGTTGTTGGTGAGTCAGTGAGTCATGCTGGCCAACAAGCAGCTGTTAATGCAGATGGCTCAGCTGTGTGCCAGAGCGCTGCCAAAATTGGTTCGCTAAACCACTAAGCTACCAACATTGAACATAAACATTCCACAGCCAGCTGCAATCTGCGCCACTTAATGATCGCTGTGTGGCACGCGTGAACCGTAACTTAATCCTTACTTAATAACTTATATAGCAGCTTGACTAGGATTGCAGTTGAGCTTAAGTTTAGGAAGGATAATTGGATAAAATGTTATTATTGCTATTTATTCTATTTCTGATTCTTTTAAATATGAGGAGTATATTTTTGCATCTTGGTTTTCAATGTTATGCAAACATAAGAATAAGCTTAAGCATAAGATTAAAAAAAATATTTATCTTTTTTTGCACATAGTTAATAAATATTAAGGTTAGAGTCGTACAAGGAATAACTCAATTTATTGCCATTAATCACACTTTTAAGACTTTTATTAAATTGATATGAAAAATTAGGGTTTAAAGTGTTTACTTTTAAGACAAGCTAAGTAAATACATAAGCTTATGAATTTTGATAAATTTGTTTGGGTATAACTTCTTTATCATTTAATTTGATGTATGAACAAGTTGAATAAAGCAATTTTATAAGCTTTGAAAATATCGTGTTAAGGTTATTAAATAAAAAGTTAAATAATATAATATACATAATATTGTGATCCGATTCTGACGATGCTTACTTCAACGAATATTTACTTAAGTTAGTAAGCTTTATAATACATTTAATACTTTCTCGTACATCTTATCGAATAATAATAATAATAATAATTTTTAATGTAGTTGAAAAATGTAGATTGATTAATTTTGGCTGTGAACTGATTTTGAGAATATCTACGCATTAATATGTCGACATAGCTTAACATTCCATTGATATATTGAACAACAAAAGCAACCCCAATCCATACTATATAGCTATAATTATATCACTCATATCAAATGCTTAGATATATGTACATATATCTTAAATTGTGTTTCGCTGCTGTTGCTGTCATATAATTCATTTTGGTAAAAGGTTTTTCGGTTTTGGATTTTGACTTTTGATATAGTACTAACTATACAGAACAGAATGCGGCTTTTTTTGGTTTTTTTTTGGAGGGGTACGGTCGGATTGGTAGCTGCAATTATTTGCAGTTGAGATTCGCCGTCCAAGGCCATCAGAAACAGACGGCGGCCAAAGTCATTGGCTGGCAGCCATTTCCGCAATACTCCAATACAGCATACATATAACACCACTATCCACACACACACACACACACACACACACAGAGTGAGAGGGGGGGGGGGGAAACTCGTAATTTATAATTTCGCACGTGAAACTGACAAACACGAATTTGCAGCAAAATATTTCTCACTTTTTGGTGGGGGTGTTTGGGGCCAATGCAAAAGTTTGTATTTCTTCTATTTACCAACATTGTGTGTGAGTGTGTGTGTGTGTTTGTGTGTGTTTGGGCCAAACATTTGCGCAAATAAAAAACAGATGCGTTGCTCGATGTTCGCATTTGAGATAAATATTGTTAAAAGAGCTCTAAAACGCGCAGCTGCCCAGATTCAAGATATAAATATATTTTGTTATGTTTTTGTTGTATTTCGAGAGCGTTTCTTTGACTGAGACAGCTGGCATTATCGCATGGGGCATGGACAATCAACATGTGTTGGCTCTCGAGTAGCTGATGGGGCAGACACCCACGCACACCAACACACACACACACACTTTCACACAAACATACTCATACTAAACAGATGTGCATCTTTTAGATACTTTGCATGTGGCTCATTGACTTACCATTTTGTATGCTGTTTTGCTTATAACTTTTGAGTTTTTTTTTTGGTATTGGATTTGTTATGTACGTTTGCTTTGGTTTGTGTTAATCTGCACTTAAAATGTTTGTTGTTGCATTATTGTTTGCGTATCTTTGAGATACATTTGACACCCACTATAAAATGCGCGCGCGATTCTGTTGTTGCAATGGGCGTGTTATTGACAATATCAAATGATATTATTATTTTTTTCTATTTATTTGTTGATGCAAACGCGACACGACGCAAACAACAACAATTGCTGGCGTGAATCGAAACGAACGTTGATGCGCGTCTTGTACCGGCATGTCGGGCCAATGCCAAACGACTGAAACAGAATGGCGCGACAATGGAATTCCGAAACCCAAATATCCAAACACACAAGACGAAAAATTCTGTAGAGAAACTCTGGCTGTGTTTGGCTTGCTGCTGCTGATGCCGCTGCTAAATGTGTGACGTCCGCTCAGTTGAAAGTTGAATTTGTTTGTGAGCGCCGTTTCAGTTTCAATTTGCTCAGGTAGTCGTCGTCTCGTCTCGTCTCGCACATGTTCCGTTCGTTGTCATTCGATGCTCGTGTTCTTCGTGGTTTCGTGGCTCGCTTCGGTTGCGTTCGCCTGCATAATGCAAGGCGCCGGCGCAGTTGTTGTGTTCGCGTCAAAAACAGCTGTTCAGCTGCTTACACACTCACACACACCTTATCGACAACAGCAACAACAATAACAACGAGCCGTAGACATCGGTCGCAGTCTGCAGCAGCAGTTCTTCTTCCTCTTTTGCTTTGCTGCCTGGCAGCAGCCGGCATTTGGCCCCGCTGGGCTATTAACATCAGCTGCTGTCGCCGTCGCAGCAGCAGCCTCTCTCCTTCCCCTTCCTTCATTGCCGATGGCAGCTGAAAACATTCCTTTTTGCCAGCTTGCTCGGCAGCCGAAATTTCTCAGTGCTTGTTGTTGTTGTTGTTGCTGCTGTTGCTGCTGCTGTTTCGTTTTATTTCTCGCTGAAATGTGTGTTTCACTTGGCATGAAATTCCAGTTGGCATTGCGTTTCCAACTGCGTGCCGATATTTAAATAAATTGCCAGCCAATTGTGCACACACACATACACTCACACAGACAGATGGAGTGTGCTTCCCTCTTCTTACGAAGGCAGCAAAACCTCTGGTTAACCCCGCCTCTTGACAGTTGTCATGCATTTGAAAACCATTGAAATGGCCTTATGCGCGTGTTCACACCATGTCAAATGCTTAGATCCACACACATACAAGAGCCACCCTCTCCCACACACCTAATCTCTCACCCCCCTTTGCAGCATCGAAATGAGCGAGCAAATTAAAGGCGATTTTGTTTTCCGTATATAGGGGATTTGGGATTCTACTTCTTTCATCAATTTTCTTTATTTCAGCTGTGCTGCTGGATTATGTGCGACATGGGAATGCGCTTACAATCACAAATGGTCCAAAGCAAACTTGAGGGGTGTCTATGAGGTGGACTAGAAAGGGACCCCGAGGACAGTTTGGGAACAAAACTGTTTACTTTGAGCTCGTTTGTCTTGATAAGGGGTTTAAGGGCATAAAATAAATAAGATGATAATAGATGAATATTAAATATGTTATTATTTGTAGTTTCTATATAATATTATAGTAAAATATATTAAATTGACTAAGTAAAATTAATTATTCTCTGCGTTTACAAAATTATAACTAATCAAAAAAAAAAAGAAAATCGGAAATAAAAATTTTAGAAGAAAGGAAACTATGAATTTAATTAACGACTACTCTAAGTGTATTACTTTTTCCTAATTAGCTTCCTGCAAAACTTAACCAAATTTCAATTCCCACTTTGACAATCTAGTTATCTATCGATCAATCTAAATTTGGCATAGTTGCTGCAACATTTCAATACTCACAACCATGGCTATCAGAACTGACCATCAGGAACTTGAGCACAACCAGCCTTGGGGCAATAAGTGGCCATTCATCTTACGGCTGCTTGGCCACAATGTTGTCCACCCTGTCCCCATTCCACCCCCCATACACACACACCCCGCCTAGACCACAAGCCAGTTGCAAGGAACAAGAAAAAAACAAAACACCCAAACCACAAACTTTGCCATAGCGCATTTGGCACTCAAACACTCGATGGAGCGATAGAAACAGAAAGAGAAAGAGAGTGTTTGTGTGGGAGAGAGAGAGAGAGCGGTTGAAAATCTATGTAGCAACTGGCAACTGCTGTTACAACTGGTCTGCGTCTCGTTTTCCGTCTATGTGTACGTCTCCAGCTTCAACTCCAACTCCAGCATTGGCATTGCCACTCTTGGTAGCATGTGGCACTGGCAGCAAAGAAGATGACGACGACGACGACGACGTCGGCATCAGGCGGCAAATAATGTAAAACGCCATTAGGCGAGATTTTCTCATACAAACAACAATTGTGCATTGGCAGCAGCACTGCGAACGTCCAACGAGCTGACACAGCTGACGTTCCCCAATGGAAGGAGGCGACAAAGTCTTTCTGTGTATGTGTTGGGCGAGAGAATGAGGTGTGTCACAGTGGGTGTTGGACATGCAGAGTGTTCTCATTTCAACATTTTTATCCTACCTGGGTATTACTATTTTGTTGGAAAATGTGTAACCCTTGGAGATTTCGATTGCAATAAAAGGTAAAGGTTCGTAAAAATTATAGCAGTGGGAAGTTTTGAAATATTGTGTTTTCAAAGTGGAATTTAGTATTTAGAAATCGAATCATATACAAGAAGTCATAGTTTAAGCGAATCGCTTAAGTTTAAACAAAGCTAAAGCTGTGGGAAATGTAAATGATCGAATTTGTACATGAACTTCAATTAAAAGTATCTAGAGTTATTCAAAAAGGTCAAGATCTGATCAAAATGTGCTGGTTTTCGAAAAGCTTATCAAGTTTTGAAACAATATTTAACAAAGTACTAATCAAACCATGATTTAAAAGTTTCGTCTTTCGAATATTGAAACATTTTTGACATGGTTGTTGCATTGTAAAGTTAATAAACGTTTCCCAATTGATTTTTTGTGACGAGATTCGAAGATGGTTTACAATATTGAAACAGAATCATTAACAGAACAATTTAAACAAGTATTTAAAAGAACGAGTCTTTAAAGATCAATTCAGCTATGATATAGCTCAGCTGAAGTGTATTTAAAATTCGGTGTATGCAGCTTTCGTTCATATTGCCTTCTTATGAGTATTTTGCACAAGCTGTGGCAAGCATAGGTAGAACCGAGAGGGGTTGGTTTGTGGGGGTGGGTGGCTGGATTTGGTTTCAATCTGCCAAACGAAAACAATTTGGGCAGCAAGTGGCAACATTTGTTGCTGCCGCTGTTGCCGCTGCGACAAATTGAATGAAATCACGGCAATTTGGCTGCCATACAAACAAAACGTCACAGCTGTGGCCAGGCCAAATAAAAAGAGCGTCAAAAAGACAGAGAGAGAGCGGTGCGGTGGGGGGAGGAAAGAGAGAGAGAGAAAGAGATTGTGGTAGCAGAGCCGTTTGAGAATTGTGTGCAAAATGTTGATGCATAATTGAATTATTAATTTCGTGTTTTTTTTTTTAATCACAATATATATCACAGTTGTTGTTGTTGCTGTGGTTGCAAAACACACTCAAAAAAAATCCACCCCCTTACCCTTCTCCGCACCCCATCGTTCTTGTTCTCGTTCTCGCTCTCGTATTTATCTGACTGCGGCGTGTATCACAACGATAAAGAAGTTGTTTACTCAGCAACACAAAACTCGAACTCAAAGCGCGCCGCACACAAAATAAAACCAACCCACCCGCCCTACCCCCACTCCACAACAACAACAACAAACAGTCAGCCACCCACTGCGCTAGCCTCCTTTTAAGGGCAGCAGGTCAAAATGAAGCTGTTCGGAGAGAGAGACTGATGCGGCATTGACTGACTTTTGATAATAAGCTTGCCTGCCTGCCTGGCTGACTGCGTCCCTGGCTGCCTTGCTGCCTGGCTGGTTGGATGGGAAACCGTCAACTGGCAACTGAGTGCGAGCAGATAACACTTCCTACACATGCCCCGCGCCATCCCACCAACCTATGCTCTGCCAACGATGATAAGCAAAGGGCGTCAATTTGTTTATGGCCACAAAGTTCAAACTCAAAGGCACACACACACACAAACAAACACAGACACAGAGGAAGTTATAATGTTTAGTCATCGTTTTTTGTTTGTTTTTGTTTTCCTTGGGCGGGCTTCCTTCCACCTGTGGCATTCCCCAATAAATAGTTGGTCATCGTCAACATTCTGGCTTATTGCATCTAACTGAATTGAATTTGGAAAAAAGGTATACGAAATAAGTCCTAACAGATCGATAAGCTATTAAAATTGTGTTCATGGCATTTTTCTAATAGTTGTCGCTTAACATTTGTCGTTGATATTTAGAACGGGAAAAAACCAATTATTGCATAAAACGAACTAAGAAATAAGTTTTACTTTTAAAGGGTATATTAGTTGCTATTATATATACAAACTATAAGTTTATATTTTATTTAAGGCGGTGAGAAAGCTCGTTTTAATAATACTAGAACTATAAATTTGCAAAAATGAAACCAACACGTTTTCATTAAATTTAAAAACTTAATGTTTTCAAATATTTCTGCGATAGATGAGAAGGGCCAATGCCAATGCGACAAGAGCGCCACCTGCAGAGCGCATTGCAGAGTTGCATGTATCCAGGGATTGCTCCACCCACACTACTTTGGATGCCTCACCTACCACTGCGAGCTTCTGCTGAATTTCCGTCTTCTCCTCGACCGTTAGGTGTCGACTGCGTGACCACACCTTGAAGAGTGGCACAGGTGTTGTGCCTATGTAGCCGCAGAAGTAGGCATAGTTGTTATCCGTGCTGATTAGCTTGTAGGTAACAGACACCTTGGACGCCTCGCCAGTGTTCCAAGTGAAGATGCCGTTCTGAGTGCTCTCATCCCAGGGAAATGAGCCAGAACTATGCGCTCCCTCCCATTTGCCATCTGTGGTATCCACATACTCGACCTGCAACTCAATCTTATTATCCCCGTTGACCTCGGCAGGAAATGTGATATTCATGCACTCCATATTAGTATCCACATCCGAGTTACGGGCCGTCTCAAACCAATAACCTTTCATCTAAGAGCAGAACGAAAGAAATTATATAACGCTCGGACAAACGTATTCTTTCGTTAATGCTTACATGTCCCAGATCGAGTGGTGTACCCTCGTATGCAGTACAGGTAAAAGGCTCTGTTGTTGTTGTATCACCGTCATCGATTGTTGTTGTTGTATCAATTGCTTCCGTTGTGGTATCCTGCGACCAAACACCGTGCATGCAACAGATCAGCACCCCTAGCACCACTATTAAGTTCTTGCTGGCCATGTTTAGTTTTCGTGGCGTACTTTACTAGCCAAAGTTTGTTGAGCAACTGATCGATTTTAATGGGAAACATTTGGTTTAAATAATAATAAATATATTTTACTTCATAAACCCTTATCGTATTCGCCTATATTACTTTTTTCCGTTTAGCCATAAATGTGCACTTAGAGAAATAGATGACTAGCTTGGATGGATTTTGAACTGTAGAAGTTTGTTAACGAGTTCTGATTTTATTTTATTTTATATATTTTTAAACTTTAATTTTTTCCGGCCTTTAGTATGTATTTTTTTTTTTGCTTTTCTCACCCAACTATAACCTTGATAATTGTACAACCAATTGTATGTAAATATGTAACGTAATGTTTGTAACTATAGCGAAGAGTTAAACTGTATTAAGGCAATCAGCTTGTAAATCAATAAAAGCTTATCTCATATAAATGTGAATAGTTCCGTGAAACGCCTATTTTGAAGATAAGAGGTTAATATCTGATGTGCGTGTGGTGTCTAATTAGTTACCTTCACTTTTAAGGTAAACTACCTAACAAATATGTTTTGATGAAATCAGAATTGATGCGATGACGTGATCAGCTTAATCGATATGTTTAAACACGGTTGGTTGACAAGCCTTATCAATCATTTGACAAATTTGGAATTGAGTCATCATCAAAAAGTTTTTTAGCCAACCAACATTATCAAGTCTAATCAGGACACTTCCAATTAAATCCGCTTGGCGCACCAAACCATAAAGATAAGTGTCACAGAAACAATAAATTATAAAGAAACGAGAATTTGTTAATACTGATTATAAATTAAGTGAATAAAGTAAATCCCCTTTCGAGAAAAAACAAACGAATTAGAAAATATTCTTTGTTCGATTAATAATGACGATTTAATTACAATTGCGCACAAAGCAAATACTAGCCAATGTCCTGTGGCTCTGTGTGGCATTGCTCAGCGGTTGCCCCGTCCAAGTAGACGTGCAAAAATTGTCACCGTCAGTGCCAGGCGTACGCCGCTAAAGTTCTCGAGCCTTAATATAAACTTAAGAGCCGTAAAGAAAGATACCATGAATGCTGTCGCTGCTGCTGCTGCTTCTGTTGCTGCCACTGACGGCAACTGGAGTGCAGACAATGTGCAAAAGGATTTGACGAGGTCAAAAGCAGGCAAGCATTCATTCAGCCTCTAACCAGCATTCACATTTATTTCTTTTAATAAGCACCGCTGTTGTCAGAAACAGTTCATGTTCCGCGTTTAACAAGTTAAATATAATTCTGACAGATTTCTTCTGGTATATTTATTATTATTATTATATATATTTATTAATAAGACAAGGTTAAATGTTACCAAAAAAGTTCTCTGGAATATAAATTTAATCGAATGTGTTCTTAACAGGAACTCTAATAAATGCTATCGCATTTGGTTTTTTATTACTTACGAAATTTTATGTATTTACTCAGAAATCCAACGCTTTTATTATGAATTTTGTTGGTTAGCTCAAACCATTCAAATTATTCTCCGAAATAAAAATTATAATCGCAAAATAAGTATTTTTCAAACTAGGACAGAAAATAATATTTATTTAAGATTGATTTTAGTTTACTTTCCTTGTTATACACGTTTAAAAAAAAGCTTTTAATCGGTTTTCGGTTCCATATTGTCCTCCTCAAGATCCGTTCTGTCCGGGAATTCTCACTCGCGTATCTTTTTCATCTCTCATCTGATTAAATCGTTTGTTTTAGTTTGTTCTTTCAAATGACGTTCAAGTGTAAACTTAACCAGAAGCCAAAAAAAGTGTAAGCTGTGAAAAGAACTATCCAAAGTTAAGAGAAGTAGTTGTTTATGGTAAGATATATCCGTTTAACCACAATAACTGCTGTCACATGTTTGCAATACTCAAACGCTGTGTACAAACGTTTTGCTGCTTTGGCCAAATCAACTGCCAAACGCAATAGACACACGTTTGTATGTGTGAGTGTGTGTTGATACAATTGTAAGTTGCTGAACCCCACAGATACGCAACAAAAAAAAACTTGTGGCAACATTAGCAAACTACCAAAAAGGAACAACGGAAATGCAAGGACAACAAAAAGCGTTTAAGAAAGATGCGGCTGTGTGTGTGTGTGTGTGTGTGTGTGTGTTTGTGTGGGTAGAGCAACAGCTTGAGCTACAAAAACAACAGAAACAGCTACAGGAGCAGCAGCAAAAGCAAAAGCAGCGACAGCAGCAATGGCAACTGGCAGCAGCAGCAGCAGCAACAACGCAACGGCAGTAAGAGTAACCGTTATTAAAGATTTTGAATACCTAATTATGAAAATGTCAGACGCAAACGTTTTTTGGGGGGCAAAGCACACACAAACACACAGAGAACGGCAGATAGAGAGAGAGAGAGAATAAGAGAGAGATGGTTGTTGTTGTGCGGGTTGCCTGCTGTTGCTGTTGCTGCTGTTTGCTAGCTTATTGTTGTTGCTGCTGTTGTTGTTGTTGTTATTTTTACTATTATTGCGGCTAACAACAGCAACAGCAGCAAAATTGTGTTTGTGATGTGCCTGGCAGCCAAAACGTTTCCCATCTCTTTTGCCTTAGCAGCAGTTGCTGTGCAACAACAACATCAACAACAACAGCAACAGCAGCGGCAAAATATGAAAAATTCCATTTTCATGTCACTCAATTGAATTTCCATTCAAGTTTTCTTTTATTTTTTGCTGCTGTTGGCTTCATTTTTTTCTCTTCTCTTCTCTCTACGTTTTTTTTTGGTTTTTTGTATGTTGCTAGTGACTGACGACGACGGCAGCAACTGTGCCGCTCTATGACCATTTTATATTTTTTGCCATATGTGTGTGTGAGTGTGTGAGTGGGTGTGTGTTTGTTTTGTATTTTTGGCTTTTTCAGCTAAATTAATTGCCTACGGAATTGTAGTTAGTTGCCAACATGCATTGTTGTCGCTGCTGCTGTTGTTGTTGTTGGTGTTGGTTTGGAAATCTCAAATACAAACACTAATACACAAACAACAAAATGCCAGCAACACACACGCACACACACACAGAGATCCATTCATATGTGCGACTAGCCAACAATGGCAAGCCAAAAGTCCTTTCTGCGAGAGTTTATGGCAAAAATAAATAAATTTGGGTTTATCTCAATGGCATACAAGTCATTTGCAGCTGAGATTTTTCTTTTTCTACTCTACTCTACTCTACTTTACTGCTGCTGGCTGCTTTATATTTTGCACTCCCTTTCCCACTTCTTTTTCTAAAGGTGATTGCCAGGAGGTAAAAGCGGCGGGGGGGAAGAGTGCGGGCTACTTGTGAACAATTGAGGCATGTCGAATAGATCTGTGTAACTGGACAGGGACACGAACGTTAAGTCAGTGCAAAAGAACCAAAGATTAGCATTGTATACCAAAGGCTTCGACTTATGTTGATAAACTGTGCAGGTGAGCCTTTCAACATGTCAAAGCAATAAACTGAACACATCTATATCAATTGTACGCGTGTGTGTGTGTGTGGGTTGGGTGAGATTTTACAAGTCAAGTTTTGATTGCAGTTGTCAAAAGCATGCCATAAAATTATAAATTTTTATTTATATGTATTCGAACAGCATTTATGGTATTAACAAGAATTTTGCTTAGATCAAGCGCTTACTCTGAAGATTAGAATATACCCTGAACCTTATACTTGACGCGTACAAGTGTGTTTGTGTTTGTGTGTGTCTGTACGCGTGTATCGCATACTTGCCTTTACTTCAATGTTTCATATATCCGATGTTTTTAAACCAATTTCAATAAAAACTTTACAGCTTTTCATTATTTCATCTATAGTTTCGAACGACATTTTCTACATTGAAGATATTATTGTTATCGATCGCATGTGTATATATGAAACGGAAAGAATTATCGAAAATTTGTAACAAGCTTGTACTGCCTAGGGTTTAGGCAAACTAATTTTCCGAATCTGGAGTCCCTAGCTTACATAGTCTCTAAGATCGACGCGGTCATATATATACAGAATGGCAATGCTTTATTGACTTGGCTTGGTTTATGCTGATCACTTTATATACTTTATGGGGTCGGGGATGATTGCTTCTATCGTTTACATACGTTTGCACAGGAACTTTATACCCCTTCAACAAGCTACCAAATCACTACCAATTTGCTTAATAGTCTGTTTAATTGGGCTTTTTCCTAATTCATGAACGCTGGTCATATTTTTATTGATATTAGTTTTTATTATTCAGAATATTAGCTTTAAGATAGCGTTATCTATATATACGTTTATAATCTTTATACTTTTATTATTCACACTTGCCGTGGCCAAACCCACACTTTGATATCGTACAATGACTGACCTAGCCCTAAACGATTTTTGGTCGGTTACCCAAAAAATTCCCACACACACACAGACGAAACCCAAAAGTAGTGAAAAACCGACACACCCAACTAATGTTGTTGCTGTGTGGCTTTTGTTTAGCTTGCCGACAGCGATGCCAACTGCAATTCTCTACTTTTCTCTCTCTGCTTCGCTCTGCTCTTAAGCATATTTATTTCAACAATTTAAATATATAAATTTAACAACAACAAAAAAATATGAGAAAATGAAAGAAAGAATGTTGTTGACCAGCCTGCTTGTCATTGGCGCCTGCTGCTGACAAGCTGACACTCCGCACCCCGGGGCACCCGCAACCCCGCAATCCATTTTACCAACGCCTCTATAGACCGACTGTCGACGTTTGCAGTTGTCATGCTTTTGCTTGAGTAATTAAATATAATTTTCTTTTGCGTTTTACACGCGCACCAACAACAACACAACACAACAACAACAACATTGACAGTTGCTGCTGCTGCTCAGTCAGCTTTCAAATGCAGCAAAGTGTTGCCAGACACCATGGGAAGGGGGGGTGGGGGAGAGAGGGAAAGTTAAAAGGTTGTTGGGTGAATTGATTGTTGCTGTTGCTGTTGCTATTGCTGCTTTGGCATTGGCAACAAAAATATGCCTCTAAAGGGCACATTGCGCATACGCCGTGTAGTACAACGAGAACCGAGTCGTCAATAAATTTTGCCAAATATTTGACAAGGTTTTTTGTTCAGTCATAAATAGTAACTATGTGTGTTGCAGCTGCAGGAACAACGACAACAATAACAACAACAACAACAGCAACAATCGTCGCATCCATTTTTTGTAACATGTTGCCAAACATGGTTAAGCCACGCCTCCCCCACTCCCACCCCCACCTCATGCAGCTGTGGTTGCCACTTAAATGTCGTTATGTTGTCGGGTCACGCGCCATACAATGTTCCATGTCCGAGCTGTAGAGCGACAACAACAACAACAGCAACAGCAGTAGCAGCAACATCAGCAGCAACAGCAACAGCAACAGCATGGCAGCAACTTTATTGCCGCAGCAATTATGCGTAGCTAATAAAAAATGTTTGGTGTGTGTGTGTGTGTGTGTGTTTGTAGATTGGGTGTTCGTGGGGGACGTTGTTGTTGGTGTTGTAGAATAGCATTAAAATCGACATCGACAGCTTAGCGATTTATGTTTGCGAAAATAATGAATGCGTTCATTTATTTGAAAACGTGTTACGGCATTCAAATGAGATGAAAAAAAATACCAAAATCCATATCCACAATTAACCCTTCAATAGATCAGATTATTTGTAACTACGAACTAAAGTGTTATAGTTAATAACGAATCATAAATTGCCTGACGAATACATTTCATGCCGTTCTTAAAAGACACAAAAGTATAAATGAAGCAAGATGAAATGAAATTATAATTACATTATAAAATTTAAAATTGCGGAATATGTTTTGGAGGATATACACAAAAATGTGTTTTGTTAGTTTGATTAACATTTTATTTAGAGAATAAGATTTACAGTTGAAAGACATGTACGTCAATATTGATACCAAAATCCGATTACAAGTTGTTTTATTATTTTGAATTTTATTTATTTATTTCTTTACTTTCGGTCGAATGAGCATTCTTACCGTTTTCAATTGCTTTTCTGGCGTAAGCCACCAAACGCCATCCGTAATTTTATTTAAGTATGCTATTTTGTAAATCTGTTCTGAGAGCTAATAGTGAGCCCACGACTACTCGATTCCAGATTTGATAATTTAACACGACAATCATCAAGCGATAATTTTAAATACGTTTCAAAACTGCTATATTTTATTCCATTCTTTGCTCGTTCTTCACAGACGCCAAGGATTTCTTTCAGCGCGACTATCTCACCGTTAAGTTCTTGGCTTAAGTTCATTTCCTCTAAACGTTTACTTAATCGATCTTCAGAAGCTGTAATTTTTCCTTGCAGCTCAACTAACTGTACTTTAAGCTCTTTGTTTAAGTTCTCTTCTGCTAAAACTATTCTATGTATCTCGGCTATTCTTCCACTTAATACTGCTTCTCCGAAGCTTTTGCTCTCAAGTTCTTCGTTAAGGGCATCAAGCCTTTTATATAAGATTACTTCTTCTTTACTTTTTGTTTCTCGTTCCTCGGCAAGGTTTTTATGCAGCTTGTCTAATTTTGCATGAAGATCTTGATATAACTTCACTTCATCTTCACTTTTCCTTTCTCGTTCTTCGTGAACAGCAAGTTTGCTCTGCAGTTCGGCAAATTTTGCGTTTAGTTTGGTTATCTCTGCGTCTTTTTGATGGCAAACGGGAGCCATTTGTAGCAAAGGTTTGGCAACCTGATAGCAATATGTTGCGCATTGAGAATCCAATTTTCGTTTGGCTTCACAGAACTGTTTTAAATAATATTTTGTTGTTAATAACCATTTCATAATTTATTATATTTGTAACTCACCGAATTATCGTCGGCAAATATTCCAAATATGCAAGTGGAAATAATAAATAGAAGCAAAGCACATTTAATCATTTTATATATGAGAAATATTTAGAAACAGATCAAAATATATGTAAAGGTGGATTTATATTTCGAGGTGCCGCGTTCTGTAAGAGGCAAAATTGAACTGCAAGAGAAAACTGATTTGCACTGTTTAGAAGCTGAAACATATGATTTTTTATATACATGTAAATAGCAAATCAGCATGAGTCGCTGATAAGATTTCACTGATATATATATAATGCTAATACATTGATGTTTTTATTTATATTTTGATTTATTAAAGATCTGATGAGCTAGAGACTTCTGATTTTGAATATACGTTTGCCTAAGCCAGTGGTCGGGGAACTTTTTTAATCATTACCCCAAAATATTTTTATTTAAGTTGATATTACCCCAAAGTGGTTCTTCGACCGCTGTTGTGTGGAAACAAATAAGGTTTATGCATTGGCTTAACTTCTCTTAAAATAATAAAAAAAAGTATGCATACTTTTAGGCAGATCGCTTATTCTTACTTATACATAAATTTTCGGAAAAAAGGACATTGGATTTTAAGCCATAACTTGAACATTTCCTTAAAGATCTTTAAGGAAAATACATTTTTGAACTCGCAGCAACAAGATCTACCGATTTGCTTACGAGGATCTCCAGGATTCGCGAAAAAAAATGTTCGAAAAATTTTACAGGGGGTAGGTCAGAAAAAATTTAAAAAATTACAAAATCGTCAATAACTCGGCTATTTTAAGGACTATCCGGATATCCTTTGGACCACAGGTAGGCCTGGGCCCGCCGATTCGAGCAATGTAGTTCAAAGGACGATAGTCCTTCAAACAGCTGGAATAAAAGGATAAATGTTTAAAACAGAAAATTGGTTATAACTCGGCCAAATCGTAAAGGATTCGCACATGTCCTATTTTAGACATTTGGTTTTGACCAGGGCTACCAACTGGCCAAAGGATATTCAAATCGTCCTTGTGGTTTCCGAGAAAACCGCACTTTTATGGTTTTTTCTTATTTTCGCTCGGCCGTAGAGTGAAATTTTTTAAAGTGTTTTTATTCTTAGATGACCCCATAATCCTTGAATGCAGTTCGATAGAGTAGGTCCTTGAAACTCTCACGCAACATGTCCTTTCAAAATCCGTAAGGACATAAGTGGCTTAGGACTATTTAAAAAAAAAAATTCAACACATTTTAGGTCAAAATTCGTCAATATCATTAAGGATGCATCGGTTTTGCAGTCAAGGATGGTTGTGATTCCCTCCCAACAAAGGAAAAATAAGATATTTTTGTATTGCTCGTATCGTTAAAGATCGTATTTATTTACCTCAAAAACCAAAATAAACTAATAAAAAATCTACAATCAATTATTAATAATAATATAAGAAATGGACTAAAATTAGATATACATATAAACTTAGGTGCTTCTCGTTTGTTCATATGTTTAAATAAAAACGTTTTTCTTAGAAAAATGAATGAATTTTTAATCATTACCCCAAAATATTTTTGTTTAGTTTGGTATTACCCCATACCGGTTCCTCGACCTCTGTTGTGTGGAAACAAATACAAAATATACAAAAGTATAAAGGACAAAATGAATAAAAAAAGCCAGCCCAAAGTATGTATATATATATATATATTTAACTACAAAAGTATGCTGCACAATTAATTATATTATGAATAAAAAGCCAGCCTAAAAGTATGCAAATGTATATAATGAGAATTTATACATCGCTTGCTGCTGACCTGGTATGCCTGGCAAAATGGGAAAATTTATAAGGAAGAGTGCCCATTGTTGTAGAACTTTATGTATTTTGAGTTTTAAATTCGTTATTGAATCTTAGTTCGTTTAAACTCTTTTAATCATTACACCAAAATATTTATGTGTAAGTTGGTATTACCCCATGGCGAAGAAAAAAAAAACTTTTCACTCACAGAAGTTTCTTTTTACCCCCAAAAAATTGCGTTTTTACCCCATTCGGGGTAATTTACCCCGGTTCCCCGACCACTGGCCTAAGCCGTAGGCGGAACAAGTTTTATTAAAATTATCGATTAATTTCTGCACCCAATATACACATGATATCGATAACAGTAAGTTCTTGAGTTTTAAAAAACTAAGAATTACTTTTAGAGTCTGTTGACATAATATTGCTCATCTGTTATGATGTTACTGAAATCGAAAAATAACGGAGATATCGAATATCGAAATTTTGATCGATAAAAGAACTTGAACATGTTTTTCTATGTGCAAGAAAGAATTCCTATTAGATCTCTTAACATTCCGCTTGAAGCTGAATACTCTCTACGAAATATTAAAAACATCCTGCTAAATATTTTATACTACAGCTTTTAAAGGGTTAACATACATCTATGTATATGTGTGTGTGTGAATATCGGATTTGCTTTTGTCGAATTCGCAAATTCATTTTCCAGCACTGACGTCAACAACAACAAACATCAAGCGAACAGAATAAACAATGTTGACAACGACAACAACAACAAAAATAGACAGTACAAAAAAAAAGTGCTCAAATATGTTAAGCGGCATTTAAGCATCGTCCTGCTGCCTGCTGCCTGCTGCATGAGATAATGCCCAATTCCCACTGCTCTGATGTGTGTGTGTGTATTTTTCTAAAATTTTGCACGCATTTCATTGTTGTTTTGTTTGTTTTGTTTGTTTGTCGCACATGTGTGCGGTTCCCAACAGCACCAGCAGCAGCAGCAGCAGTAGTGGCGCCTCCCCAAAAAAGTATGCAAAGCAAAAAAGCGGCGCACGCCAAACACACACACACACACTCATATGTAACTCCCTGTGTATGTGTGTGGGAAATGTAAACGGAATTGTTTTGCTTGCTCAGCGTGTGTGTGTGTGTTGCTGTGTGTGCGGCAAAGGGATAATGACAAGCAGCCGGGACACAAATACACCCACACACACACACACATATGAATTGGCAGGCACACAAGGTGATGACGGCGACTGCGACGTCGACAGCGCTGCGTTGCGTGTCTTATCTACAATGCGGGAAAACACGCACGCAACTCAAGCAGCGGGTTGACAACAACAACAACAGCAACACAAACAACAACTAGTTGAAACCTGATGTATCGTGACATCCCATCTTCTTGGCCCAAAACTGGTTTCTGTAAGTCTGTTTAGTTGAAGCGCAATCACAATGGATTTGCATTGTGGTCTAAATAGTGTTGGCCCATTGGCTTTGTTCCTTTACTTGAATCTGTGTGTGTGTGTGTGTGTGTGCCTTGTTTGCCCTTGCAAATTAACTGTTTGCTGCTTTGATAGTGTGCATTATAAATGTACCTTATAAGACGCATAATGCATGAATCCACCCAATGTCTCTCATTGTCAAAAGCTTAGGGTTAGTTGAGTACCTTCACTGAATAGACAAATGTGTGCATTCGGGCAAACAGTAAGCAAGCAGTTTAAATTACATTATAATTTGGTAGAAAAAAATCCATGCTAACAATATTAAGAGATATATTTTCATTTAAATATGAAATGAATGCAACATCATAATTTCAACAAGATAAAAGAAGCAAACAGCTGTTCTTAGGATGAATATAAGATCTATAAGAAACTTACATTTTTAATTTTGGGTTTTAATTTTGTATTCGCAGCATTATTAATTGTCAATGCAGTTTCTTTATGCAAAAAGCATTCAATAAGGAATTCACCACAGCTTTTAAAAACTTATTCACCTCAAAGTTCGCCAAGAAACTTCGCCGCGTTCTCTATTTACCACAGCGAACAGCTGTTACGGCTGAGCAGTTAAATTTAAGCGCAATCAAACATTCTCACTGAGTTTAACAGATTCTGTTAACGTAACATTTGTGCACACTGATCAGCTGTTGGTCAGGCCATATGAGTTTTCCAGCACTTATCGCTTGAATTTGAAAAAAAAAAAAAAACTTTAACGTTGAGCTTTGAATGAAATCAATTCTTAAGTATTTAAATAATATTAATTTAAGAGTGTAGTTTGTTTTATCTAATTATATTGATTGCACTTTATTAACATTATTAAAAACTTATTTTTAAAATATGTCTAAAACAACGCTTAAGTAATTTGTTCAACGGGCTTTTCTCTACGATTGCAACTTATACTCTCTCTCACACGCTAGCCGCGCCCACCACAAATGCAGCGACTACACTTAACGGCAACGACGACAACGATAATGCTACTATTTTAATGACTATTGTTCAATGACTCAGTTTAAATGTGATCGGAAATTGTGGGTTAATTGGGTTTCTTTGTTTTTTGTTTTTTTGGGAAAACAGATATAAAAGGTGTGTTAGAGTGAAAACGTAATAGTAAAACATAGATTTAATTAACTTAGTTTATGCACTAATTATCACAAAGTAAACTTATTGTGTAGGCGTTGAAAATTTGCACTGATTTCGATTTGCGACTTGACTTCTGCTGTTTGACTTATTGGCTCAGCCATAGCCCAGCAGATATTTGGGCAGATAGGTGATGGACGAAAGCAGGCTATAGCTAGAGGGATGAGAATTTCAGAACAATAAACAAAATATACAATAATTATTATCAATTTTATTGTCAATTAATATTTTAAATTGTTTTTTTTTTTGTTTTTACAATTATCACCAGCAACCAGTTTAGTGTTTGTTTCTTTTTCACTTAAGATTAATTTTTATATAATATTTGTATATTTACAATTTGTGTTGTTATGGCAACATATATATATGTATATATAAGTTGTGTGTCTGTACCTCAACCAAAAGTACCAAATACCACATCCAATCCACCCCAGGCAGTGCGATTCATATCCTCCTCCACGGTGTTCTGTTCTCCACTATAATTAAGTGTACCCAACCAGAAAAAATATATATAATAGAGTTTTATATGTTGCAAATGTGTGTGTGTGTGGTTGTGTGTTATAGTAAACAAATGAACAATGGAACAAAAACTACAATACAATGTATTCACAATAAATACTATATCAACACCAAAAATAAACGTAGAGAACGAGCGAGAACGAAACAGATACAGAAACGGCATTAGAATAACGATACATACGAGTTGGTTAATCCACGATAGAACCACGATTTCCATGACTGTGACGAGCCCTCATCGATCTTGGACTCGACATCCGCACAGAAATGTCGACGATCGTGAGATCGTCCACTTTTACAGTCACAGAGCATCCGCTTTTTACACTCTGCATCGCAGGTGGGACGCGCCGGTGAGTTCTTCCAATAATTTCTGATAGTAAGGCGGGCATGATATTAGTAAGCTTTTTAAATCGGATTACTCCATAGGTTTACACTTACTTGTAGTACAGTTCAAATAGCTCCTGATTGTCGGTTAGCTCGTTGAGCAACTTATCCCAATCGCTGGGTCGTAGAGCTTTCATATTGTAAGCAGCTCTGGCCGTATATAGCTTATACCAAATCGGATAACCGTACAGATTTGCTTCTTTCAGATTCATGATCCACGATTCGTGATCTAAGACAAGCCGCGTTGTTGTATCATGATCACCATCCACCTAAAAGAAAAGTAAGTAAGAGAAAATAGCATTAGTAAGTATTTAAATGAGTTTTTCAATTTTTACTCACATAGTAAACACGGTAACCTGGATTTAGGTCATAATACGGCGACACAGAGGGTCCAATGTATGCAATGCTGTTGGGATGCGCTGAAAATCGAAAGTAAAGATGTTAGTGAAACCTAAAGATATTGAAAATAAGACGAAACATACTCAAATCATGTGGATCGTAAAACATTTCAAACTCATCAAAATGTGTGTGGCCGTAAAACTGAGCGGTTATCGTGCTCTCATAGCGAGAAATGATCTTGTAGAAATTGCGAGACCAGACCTTTAGACAATCCGAATGACCGGGTGGTATGTGACCTATGACATGAACCTTTTCATTGGAGAACTCAGCGCTCTGGAGTTCATAAATAAACCTAGGCAAGAGAAGGGCTTAAGGTTAATGGATAATCGCGTAAGTAAGTCATCAAATTCTACCTACCATTGTAGCTCTGTGGCTGGATCTGTTGAGTTAAGTAGCAGCCACCAGTTCTTGTTGTTGCAATAGTTCATATTAAGGGATATAATTCGGAATCCTGGACGCACCAGAACCGAATAGAAGGCCCCACGTCGAACTGTATGGGAGACGCTTTGTGGCAGCCAACGACGCCATTGGACATCCAACTCATCGTACAACCAATTGATGGAGATGTCCACCTGATTGACATATGGTGGTGGGAAACTATTCACCGGTGCACTCTCATGATTGCCCAGTGCCGGAAAGATGGGGACACCTGGGAATTTCTCGGTCATTTGCTTAACTGTCTCCTTGATTATCTCAAGGTTCTCCTGCTTCGTTTGATTCCAGACATCATGCGGGGGTAAATCCCCTGTCCAGAGTATGTAGTCAATGTCCTTGTGGGTCTCAGCGATATGGGCAAGCATATTATCCACGGTACGCTTAGGTGTATCACATTTACGATAATCTCCCCACTTGCCAGCAGCGGCATTGGGATTTGCGGGACGACCGCTGCTCAAACGGCAGCACAGAGGCTCATTGCAATCCGCATTGGCACCTTCCACATAATGAGGATCGTAGTGAGTGTCCGAGATGTGCAGGACCTTAAAGAAAGGAGCACCATCCATCGGCAGGGGTAGATCCGATAGACGAGGTGGCTTCGGCACTGGCGGAAAAATGACTTCCCACTCATGGTACGGATTATAGACGTCGCCACAGCCATCGCCAATGATGAAGCTGCACAGCTCATCGGGTCCCAAATTGACACGTTGCAGGACATAGATCACTTCGCTGCCAAAGAGCTGGGCGACACCCTCACAGACCCGAGGACTCTGAATGCTTAGATTCGTGCAGTATTGAGCAATCATTTTCATAAGTTCAGCCTCAGTTTTTCCCGACTTAATGTAGTGCTGCAGTAATCCTGCTCCTGCCTTGCAGGCCGTGCACGATACCTTGGACATGACACTGTTCTCAATCTCGAAGGCAACCTGTTTAAGATTGAACAGCTTCAGGGCCTTATCCACAAAGGGAGGATAGGTAAGTCCATCGCCTGCTGCCGCATCATACCACAGCATTCGAGCCGACGTCTGATTCCTTCTCATGGCACGCAATCGTTCCAGGAACTCTGCATCACTCTCCGAGGGTTCACTATTCGTTCGATTCGCATGATACCGAAGCTCCACATGTGGCACAATGCTGCGCGGTTGCTCCTCCACTGGCCAATCATCCAACTCCGGCTGTGTCCAATTTATGGGCGCCCTTGCGTTTGTGTAGAGAAATGGCAGAGCTGAACGTAAATGGAAAGACAGTTAACAGTTAGAAGTTTGTTAGAACTATAGATTCGTGAGTCTTGTTGCACTTACCTTCAGTTACCGTAAGCCCAGCAACGACGACAAGTGCCGCAATGAGCCAGCAAATTTGCCATCTATGCTGTGGCATTGTCTGTGTCATAATTGTGGCACGGCCACAACTTTCAGCACCAGCAAGACAGCGTCTCGTGTGCGTTGCCGGCTCAGCCAGTTCAACAGTCAGTTGGAAGCAACACGCACCACTTGACCTACATTTTTAAGGTGCATTACACAAAAAGAAAACAATTTTATGATCAGTCATTATTATGTTAAGCATATATATAATATATATATTCATACATAAATGCCCTTCTTTATTCTTAATTTATTTTCGTTTACAACTTATGACAGCTCACGTTTCGCAGACTCTCTTATGCTCTTCGAACGAATTTTGAGTTGCCATATGGCTTTAAATTTGGGTTAAGACATAAACAAAAATCGCCGAAAAAAACAAACAAAAAATTGCGTATTTTATGCATTTCATTAAAACCGGTTTTCAAAAGCAAGTTCACGTATAAAAAGCGTTAAAAAAAATGTATAAAAAGAGTGAAAAGCGAACAGTAAATCAAAGAATATAGTTAATAAAACAAAAACAAATTCCCAAGAGAGTATAAGGTAAGGAGTATAGCTTGGTACCAAATCTGAATCATAATTTTATTCGTTATTAATGATTTTGTTTATAGTTCATGAACGTAAACGTGAAATATGTATTCAGATAACCGTAGAGTGTCCAAGCTGAATAACAAAAGTAATAACTAATACTAAATCACTTTACCAATTAAGCTTAAGACATTTGACAAATATTTGCGCTATAAAGTAGTAAATAAGAAAATAACAAAAATTAAAAATGACTCTTAAGATCAACAAACCAATAAAGAATCACGCGACAATATCAACAATCAAGCCGAAGCAAATTTCAATTTAATCTACACATTTGAGGCCAATGATGCTGATAGAGCAAAAAAACAACAATATTAAAGATGAAAATTGTAATCTCTGGCAGCTGTAAATAACACGGACAACTTTGCATTTAAACTTAACTTTAACGAGACCAAATCAACAACTGTGTGGGAATAAATCAAACGAGTGTCCAACAAATCACGTTAGCTTAACAAAAGTGCTGCAAATGCACTAACCTCTAATGGCCATATATACACACTCGCTGTTGTTGTTGTTGTTGTTGTGTTGTGGGCGCTGAAAACATGGCTGACATTTTACAGCTAACGAGTTTTTAAGTGCTGTCAAACTTTAGATGCACGTTCGATATCACCAAAAACTGACATATTGATTTTGTATCGCAAACAAAAAAAAAAGAAAAAAAACCAAAAACGAAAAACGAAAAACAACAACGATGAGGAATTAGAAATATCAAATCGAACAACTAGGCGTATGCGTGATATAGGGAGAACAAATTTGTTCAACAGTCTTTCTTTTTGTTTTGAACTCGAATTCGAATAGATATAAGAACCGCCTTTTTTAGGTTCGAATTTCATGTTAAAGTATGACAAAGAGTTCCACGAATATTGTTAACTTGTTTTGGCAAGCGTAAAAATAAATAAACAATAGCTTGGATTCCCAGCTAATTAAAATCACGTTCCAGTTGACAATGTCTCTGGATTCGGTTACTGGCTATTGTTTACAAAGTACGGCTATTAGTGAAATGTTTTTTGTAAGAGCTAAGACTTTTGATTTGATGGATAGGAAACTATACTCTTAACAGCTGCGAAAAGTGGATACATGTTAAATTTTGTCATGAAATGTGTAACTCATAGAAGAAGGCATATCCGACACTATAATTTATATATATATTCACGATCAGCCGTGTCTAGTGCTTACATGTTTAAACTGCATCTTTTTCGTAACTGATGGCATTGAAACTATTGTTGCAACTTTGTTGTAAAAATTAATAAAAATGTTGTGTTTCTGAGCTTGACAAAACTCTAAACAAGTTTCTTTATCCATTTTATTTTAAGCATAAACATAATAATAATATAAAATAACATAATTAATGTGATTAAAATATGTTTGTATGTTAGAGTTAAAAACACATCGTTTGACATACTTTCTCATTTAATGTCTGATTAAATTTGATTGAGATCAGTCTGACACATCATAATAATCATTTAATATGCCTCTTTTTTTCACAAAAAGAAAACACAATGAGTCAAAACCAAAATGAAATGCTTTTAAGTCATTCCGCCTCTTATCTAGGGAGCATCATCAGATGACTACATGATTATATACTATATATAACATATCAACTATTGAAATTGATTTGGTATTTTTCTGTTGTTGTTTTGTAGCATCTGTTGTGATAACCTTAAGACCGTTGGTTTGTATGTGTGTGAGTGTTTATTGTGCGAACCCATTATACATCATTTCAATGTAGCCAATGTTCATAGAGGTCGAGTAAGGGCACCAGGGGGTAGGACTGGGGCAGGGCAGAGGTGTGTCTCATTGCCGTCGGCTACATTTGCGCACTCGCATGATAATTGGTAATTGGCGCAGCCGGCCACTCTGAAGAGCAGCCAAGCAACTTGGTTTCGTTATGCTATATAAAAAAGCGTTTTTGGGGGGGAATACACAAAGATGGGTAGGGTGGGGTGTCGTTAAGTGTGGAGGTGTGCGGTACATTGGCCCCTCTTGAATCCAAGAGTGAAATCGTCAACGAGTGAGATGGCGTGTAATAAGAAATAAGTAGTAGGGTCCGACAGCAACTAAATGGGGAGAAAAATACAAAGAAAAGAAATGGAGACGGAAAAAAAAATAAAAAAAAAGGCGCGCAACTTTGTATGTGATTTCATTTTGTGCGAAAATCGAAAGTGTCTGCAACGCCACAAAAAAATATTCGAGTTCAATGGGCGGTTCGAAAAAAAAAAACATAAGTTTTCCCAACAAAACAAGATTTTAGCTGGACAAGGTTATGCCTAGGAGGTCAAGCCAAAAAACAAAAAAAAAAAACAATAAAAACAACAAACACAATTTGACATATTTTGTATGCCTTCTCTTTGTTGCGTTCATTATTTATTCAGAGCCCAGCCAATTACCCCAAACAGTTTTGCCCCAAAACAGCCGAAACAACAGAAACGAAAAAAATAAAAAATAAAATCGAAACAATCAACTTTCACTTTCTTTAGAAATTATTATTTTTGTATATTATTTCTTGTTGTTGTAGGGGAGAAATGTGCTAAATACCGAACGAGGCCTAATTTGACGCACCTCTCTCCCTCCCTCTCTCTCTCTCTTTCACTCTATGACGATTATGCAGCCTGTTGGGTTGGGTATTAAGCAACGTTGCAGTCGTCACGCTGCTTGTAACTGCTTTTTAACTATGAACGGTTTTTTCTTCTTTCTTTCTTGTTTTATAATAATTAAAGAGTCGGAGGCTGAAAATGAAAGTGATTTTCATGGCATGAGAATGCACAAACGAACAAAAAAGAAACAAACAAAACGCAAAAATAAACTGTTTTTCCTCCGAGTTGTTATCTTTTGGGAAATTATGAAATTTTTAAACAGCAAAATGTTTTATGTTAAATATATCTATTTAAAATAAAGTGTTAAATGCTTATTAACGAATACAACGGCATGCAAATTAATGGCATAATGAGGTTAACCGATGCAGGATTAAAGATTTCTATTTATAAGAATTACTCAGATGGAATAAAATGAACTGAACAAAAGACACAACCGATACATTAACATGTCAGTCACGTATTTAACACACGCACACACTTAACATTATAACACGATTAATTATTTGCATTTTCAAGATTGACATTCTGCCTAGTGCATGTGGTCAATACGCTTTAGTTGGCCAATGTCTGACGGCCTATATCAGTTAGCATTAGCTAATTAAGTATGCAGCTACCGAAAAACAGAGAAACATAAACACAAACAGAAAGACAGACAGATAAATGCCAAAGGCGGTTTAAAACAAATGAAAGCGCTGCATAACCCGGCCCAAAAGAAGTCTTGGGTATGACAAACGAGAACTAGAGAGATTCAGTGTGTGCAAGCGAGAGGGCAAGAGGAAGAGCTTTAGAATGTCAGACGAAACGGTTGTTTGACAGCTTAAAGAAGAAAAGTGAAACAACAGCTGCAACAACAACAACAACAGCAACAACGATAGCCGTAACTCAGATTTTGCAAGGCAATCAAACAAAAAAGGTATAAAGCTTCTCGTTTTGTTGTTTCTCTCTACGACAACGACGCCGACAAGAGTTGCGCATGCGTGGACAAGTATTGGCCAAGTGAAATGCGCGAACGTGTTTCTTGTGATCATGTTTTAGTATTATTTTTGTGGTTTTCCTGCATTGACGAAATGTGTAACAAACGCAACTGGTTTGCATTTTTGGCTTACAAATATGGCTTAGTTTTTTTTGTAGGTTTTTTTTTTGTACCTGTTAACAAATTTTGAATTGATTTCGAACACTGTGAACTTTCAGTTCTCTGTTGCGATTATGTTCTTTGGTTCTTCTTGTTTTTTCTTCTGTTTGTTCACTTTTTCTTTCCTTTGTGTTGTTGGATTCACACATTCGGCTATTTATAATCTTGTATGTGCCATAATTCGCGACTATCTTTTGTCGTTTGGCCTCATTTATTTACATTTCGCTTTGTATAATTTATATCACTACTATTTAACAATTATTTCTCACTTATTTTCATACACATGGAACTTTAGGCAAGCGCTGAAATATCGCAAACGAACATGCGAACACTGATTAAAGAAGAGACGACCCGTCGTTGTTGTTGTTGCTATTGTTGTCGTCGTAGATTTCACCCGATTGGCTGCCTTTTATCGGCTTACCCGTCTTTTGTACACACACACACGCGTTCGTCTCAATCTTAGCCAAAGAGCTTAAAGCCAACTGCTCTGCACGAAGCGCCATCAACAACTGAACTGAGGCGACCGACCAACGAAACCGAATGCAGCTTTTGAGTCAAGCTTCACAAAGACCAAGAGAGAGCGAGAGAGAGAGAGAGAGCGACAACAGCTGTTCAAGGCACACAAGGCGCAAGAGAGCGATTGAGTAGTGTGAGTCGAAGAGCAAGCTTTGCGTTGCGGTCATTTCATTAAAAAATTAACAATAGGAGCGTGATGAATCGTTTTGCAGTTGTCCGCCTCTCTCTCTCTCTCTCTTTCTCTTTGCATCAGAAACTTTTGACAATATAATTAGAGTGATGCTTATCTTGCAACAAATTAAGAAACATTGTTCAAAAACGGAAATTGTTTTAAACAATACATGCATAAGCATACATTAAATGATTGTGATAATAATTAATTGCGTTGCTATTATTAAAAAGTAAACAAGCTTTAAATAACTCGATCAAGTTTTGGAATTTTAATTGAGACATTAAACACATCAAAAGAGACTTGGGAGAATTCATTTGTTTACTGCTAGAAAATAACCTTATTACTTATTTACGCTTCTTTGAAGTTAATCATTAATCAAAGCTTATTCTTAGAAATTTTAATGCAGCTCATTTACACAATTATATTGTAGCTTTATTTAATATAAATATATTACCAATACCATATAAGAGCTTATCAGTAAACGCTTGATCTTTACCACAGCGCTGTCAACATCAACAACCACAACAACAAAAGAATCTTTGTTCCATATTAATTAATAAACATAATTACAAACAGGCGATGATGACGCACTTTGCATCAGGACGATGACCCAGTTTGGGAGGAGGCTGAGGGTGAGGAGGAGGATTCAATTGATGCCGTCGATTGTAGCGAGTGTTCAGTGTAGATGGTGAATATGTCATCCTTGAAGTCAGACAAAGGTGTCAAGCTACTTGCAACAACAGACGTAGCAACTTCAACGGGTATCGCAGCCTGTCGTGACAATCCGCAACGCCAGGTGACATGCAAGCCACAACAGAAACAACGCCTCTGCTGGTTACACTTATCCCTAGGCATAGCCACATCCGTTTCCTGCTTAGATTTCGGCCAACAACAGATCGTCCTCTTTATCAGTGACAAAATATTTATGGTCTGTGTTAAGAACGTATAGAAGACCGGATTCAGCGCACAGCTAGTCAAGTTAAGCAGTCCAAAACTAAAGTAAAAGGTCCAGGAAACATTTGAGGAAAAGTTTCCATAAACCCGCATCAGCAAAAGGACCCAGGCGGGCAGACGTAAGCATATGAAAACGCCCATCATCAGCAGCACGACGCGCGCCATGCGACGATGACGTGCCACACGTGCCGCTGCCGCTGGACTCAACTTCTCAGGCAACTTTAAAGCCGGCTGCAGAGCACCTGCAGTGTTCATGTCCAACGCAGCAGCTACACTAAAGGCCGTCATCATGGAATACGCTGTCTCCGGCTTGCTCAACAGGTTCACAAAGCGCGGCTCACCCAGCTTCTGCTTGAGCTCCTGTTCCTGTTGCTTTTGCTGCAGATTTCGTTGCTGATGTCGTCGTTGCCACAGTTGGTGTGCAGTGGTCATATTGAGAAAGATAAAGACCGTAATACACGGAATAAATACTAAACTGACGCAGATGATATTGAAGATGCCAACTTTTGCCTGTTGTTATTAATAGAAATGGAAATTGTTTTGCAGCTGATAAGATTGCAAACACGTGTGAACAACATGTAAAGGCTAATACGCAGCTCGACACGATAACGAAGCCAATTAATGATTATTATCAATCTTAAGCTGCATATCAGCCTTTTATTCCTACACACCTTTCTGCCCATGCACATGGGAACCAATCGTAGTATTTCATCCTCCTCTACAAGGTGTACCTTATATTGCCTGTAGATAAAATTTAAGGGCGATGCGAAGCAAAAACAAGCTAACCAAATGCCACCAATGCAACAGATACAAAATATTCGGCCTGGATTCCAAATGCCTGTTGCAGCCCGTCTTATTGCCATATAGCGATCCATGGCAATGGCAACCAGTATCAAACTGCTTGTTAAAACAGTTGCAGTACTGATAAACGGCACAACATGGCACATGGTGGCACCAAGTGTCTGTAAAAATAAACATATATATTAATATTTTTAATCTTAAATCAGTTGGTAGTATGTCAAACTTACCCAAATCTCCATATATTCTTCTCTGAAGTAACCCACGACGCCCAAGGTGAAGCTCACGCAATAGATGATATCGCTGCATGCCAACGAGATGAGACAGGTGCGAAAGAAAGGTCGCAACTTGCGTCTACTATTCACATAGAGGCTGGCAATGTTGCCAATAATGGCGCTTAAAAACATCAGGAACGTTAATGATAACATTACGATACGTTGATCATCAGGCAGTTGTCCCAGAAAACTAGCGTCTATGATCATAGCTGTACCGGGATCCACCTCATCGATCTCAACTCGCGAATTCATTTAATGTGCAGTAAAAGTATGCAATGAATTTTTTTCTGATATATTTTCATGCGACAAGCTCAACGTATTTAATATGACTAAAAATTGAAAGAAGGTGTGTGGCAACTGCCACCTGCTACCGTTGTACATTGTGCGTTGTACGTTGTAGGTTGTAGGTAGAAGCGTTTAGTTAATGATTACCGCCAGATTACACTGGCTGCTTATCAATCGCTTAGCTGTTCCAGCCATTTGATTGCTATCGGCTATCATGACTGAATGTCTGAATCCCACACGCGATGAGCGATTGACCAATGACCGCAACGCATTTGGGAGCGCGCCATGTGTCAGATTTATGTGGCCAAAACGAAAATATACAATCACAATATAGTTATTGCCTGCAGCATAAGCTGCGGTTCATTTAGTTGGTTCACATCTTAAAAAAAACTTGTTTAACACAACAAAATAATTCTGGCAAATTTTGTTTTTCTTTATTCATTGATTTAGTTATTCATACAATAGATATTTCGGCAAATAGTATTTTAAATATGCAATTGGCCAATTTAATTTTACTGCATAGCACATTTTATTGTCCACATTATGTTTGACTTATTTTGACATCATTTGTTTTTTGTTAAGGTGAATTTTGCTTAAGTTGTCTCAAAAAATACAACGCTTTCAACGCACACACATATATATTGTAGTATATGCAGTATTAACATCTAGAATACATTATTAGTTATATATATATATATATATAGATATATATATTGATGCTTAGCTAAATTATATTTAAGGTAATTAATAAAAATATTACAAAACTTAATTGTGATAAACTTAACAGCAGAAATCCTAGCGCTAAATAAAATCTAAATACGCAATAATCTAAACCTAAATTTGTATAATCGAATCGAGATTTCAAACAATGAACACACACACAAACACACAATAAGAATGCAATCGTAAACAACATTTAAAGCTAGGTTATGTTTTAAGTTAATATTTTTTTAAATAAAAGAAGACTCAAAACATTTTAAATAAACTGGCAAACTTAAAAAATAGACACTCTCTCTTACTTAACACACACTCTTAACACACACAGACACACAAATAGCATTTTTGTTTGCAATGTATATAGATCTAAATATATATAGTCTTTTATGCTTAGCGCAAAAACCCGCATAGTTATTATATATATATATATATATATATATATATATATATATAGTATGGTATTGCATAGTTTAATTAAGTTTAGTTTTAGTAGTAGATTAGGTAGCTTTACAACGACGGATAGATTTACTTAATCATTTTGAATTTGCTTTATTTGTTTGTATTGTATATTTGTGACAAATGCATTGCGCATACGCCTAGTAGTACTCTGGCTGCTCCTGCGACTCCAAATCGACACACTGTGTACCCATTTGCACCGTTAGCGTCTGATAGGGCAACGGCTTCCCCATACTCAGATTAGCCGTCACATATATCAAATAACTATCGCCAGGCGTCAGACTGAGTATTGTCTCCGTTTCCAGTTTATCAACGCTGCTGGAATATTGATTGTATATTGATTTATGTTAGGTTTTAGCTATTTTTTTTTTGTTCGGTTCGGTTAGGTATTGTTATCCGTTTATGACAATTGTCTCACCTGGGCGGCTTCTCGCGACAGCGAATGTATTTGAAATTCTTGTGCTGCGTTATCCGCAATGCCCCAAAGTCCATGCAATAGTTGGTGTAGTCAACAACGCTGCGCTGTGGCAGATTAAAGACAATTACGCAGTAGCTAAAGAGAAAAGAAAATCAATCAGAACTAATCCATACTTTGTCTTAACTATAAGCACTTTATATCTAACTGTAAGGCAAGACTTACCTTAATGGACGCTCATCTGGTGAACCATGCCAGGCGATTGTTGTGCTGGAGCATCTAGTGCGAACATTGAATACCGTTGTATTGTCTGGCAACTCTGGCAGATCCCGGAACAGACGTTCACTGCTTAAAGCCAGCTGCAATGATGACTTTGCATTTTAGATGACAGCTTCCCAAATGAAACAAAAAACAGAAAAAAAGCCAAATGACAAACTTACCCGCACTTTTTGGGCACGCAACGCTTCGTCCTCGTTGCTGGGCTCGAAGCGCATGAGATAACGTTCGCCAGGCGTAACGCCCTCCAGCTTGATGTATGTCGGCGAGTAGATGTCACCCACGTTGGCCACCAACCGATGCTGACGCAGCAGCTTCACGCGTATCTCGCTGCCAGCGCAAGGCAGCAGCAGATAACGCATAAAGCGTGGCGGAGGCATGGTCGACGGCACCTTGAAGCTATACACCTGGACGCCATGCATGCCGCCAATCTTGAGGAGGGACAGTGCTTGTTCCCTGAGTGCCGTTGGATGCGTTCGATTAAAGTGCACCTGACTGCTGGCCAGCTGTAACGTTAGATTCTGCAAACGTTGATGCACTCCAAACAGCTGCAATCGATAGCTACTATTGGGTTGCAGGCCCCTCAACTGCTGCTGTGTGCGTGCCCCAGTGCACACAATGTGCAGATTGTGTCGCGGATTCAAGTGGCGAGCACGTTTTGGGGCACGAGACCACACGAGATCCAACATGTTGCTGCTGCCCGAACAGGGACCGGCTGAGGCACGTGAATGCATCTGTTGCTGCCTCGTATAGGCATAGACTGCCTCACAGAAACTGCCAAAATCCTGTCCAGTTCCGGAACTAAACGTGGCAATCGAACTGGGAGCACCCGTGCGTTGGATCACCAGGCAATAATGCATGGCATGATAATCAAATTTGCTAAGATAATTTAAGTGAATTAGTTTTTATACATCAATGATCAGATTTTGGTAATATTTGTGAGCAGCGAAGCTAAGAATTTAAGTTAACTATTAAAGAAATGTTTAAGAAAGAAACTATATATATATATATATATATATATATATATATATATATATATATATATATATATATATATATATATATATATATATACTTACTTATCAAAATACTGCAAAATCTTTATTCAAATATTTATAAAAACCAAAAAAAAATATATTAAAAAAAATACCTTTGAACATTTAAATATTATCTGCTTTAAGTACTGCCTGCATAAATACGAAATCGAGACAAATATTATATGTTTCTTATCTATGGACGACTCACCTACGATCCCATTTGACAATCAGCTGACGCTTGCGAACACGATTCTGGGTGCGAATCTGGATGCGATGTGTGTGATTGAGTAGAGGCCAACTCTGGTGCGGATGCTTGGCCTGTGCCTCGAGCTTTAAAGCGCCGCCCTGTCGCGCCTGCACAAACAGATCGTATTGGCCGCGAAGGGCGCAGGGCCAGACCAATCTGGTCATCGCAGGTCCCTTTGCCTGAGCAGCCAGACGCAAAACGTTCGCTGTGGATGCAAATGAAGATATTAGGGCGGGAGCCAAGGAAGGTGGGGGAGGGCCAACCGCTTGCAGCTTACAGCTGACTGCTGACTGCTTACCTGTCTGATTGTAGTAAATCTGACGTGCCACGGGCATTGAGAACAGAATCGTCAGCGGGGTTGAGTTGTTTAATTTCAGCACAAATCTGCAAAAGAGAAGATGAACGAGACAAAAAGAGATGGTCAGAGTGGGTTTGGGTACGAGATTCGGGGCGGACTAAATGAGCTGTTGATGCCCTATGTCAAAAAATCCTGACACTAAATTATCACACGCAATTTGTTTCGACCGCTGTCCTCTTCAACACTATGAATGTGAGTCAGCGCCTTTGGCAAAGTGGCGCTGCCTTGCAACAATGTTGCAGTCTTTAAGAAATGAGTCCAAGTGCAGATATGGACTGGTTTTCTGTTTTTTCTTTCCTCCCCTCTTTTAACCCCTTACAACTATCTTCACATCTGGCGTTGGCTCGATCTTTTCTTAGCCAGCGAATTCAAAAAAAGTTTTGTTGCTTTGTAATTAAATGCAAAATTTATGAGCAATTTTTCTAATGACAAAAGGCCAAGACAAATGTGCTTACAATCCACCCACACACATGTACATATGTGTATGTTCGTGTGTGCTGGCAACAGGAAGCGCCGGCAGCGCCATTGCAGTAAAGTGACTCATTGACTTGGCTTATGGCTGGTCATCTCAAGTTTTATGACCGGCTACTTCCGGACAACGCCATTTGCCAATAACTTCAACACAACCCACAACGCTGCCCCTCGACAAGCACCCCCGCAGCATTTGGCAACGCAACGCCAAAAGGATTCCAACTGTTTGATAAAGTGTTTTAATGCACTCATCCAATCCATTGTTGTTGGCGGCCATTTTTGCAGGATTGGCGCCGCAGCGACTGCACAAATATTTGCTTTAATTTAAGCCTCGCATGTTGCAGTTGCAAGCAAGCACAGCGCATTTTATATTGTTGTTGTTGCAATAATTGTTGCTGTTGTTGTTGTTGCCGCCTGATGACAGCAGTCAATTATACAACACAAACATCATGTGCGAGAATACAATCAAATACACAAACAAATGTGTGTGTGAGTCTGAGTGTGTATGTGAGATCCCATCAATCATAACCGAAACTTAAATGCACTTTGACAGTACTAAATTTTGGAAGAATGCGTTAAAATACCTTAAACTAACCTTGAATAATCAACAAACATTTGAATATAGATTTCAATTTACAGGAAATTTATTTTTTAAGCCACATTTAATTCTTTTTTTTAGAGTTTCATCTACTTTTCTACTTCCAAAAGCTGAGATTTAATAAAGCCAACAAAATAAATCACTTTTTATCTTAAAAAAAAAATCAACTTGAGCAAGTTAATTAAAAGTGGCGTTGGTAATTTGTCTTTGACCAACTTAAATAAATTCTTGTTGACCCTGTTGAAAACAAAAAAGTCCTTGACTTAAAGACAGGGAAATAATGTATAATAATTATAAAATATTGGAATAGTAAAATCATAATCATCATGATTATTGACTATAAAGGTCAAAGAATTCCATAATAATTGAAACAATTGTTTGATTGAAGAAAATTAAAATAAAAATATTTGTGAAATTTAGAAGGTCTGAGAATTCCTCGTTTGATTAAATTATTAAATAATAATTGAATTCATTAATAAACTTTAAAAGTTTAAAAATTCCTTTCTAGTGAAAAAAAAACCTTTTTCCTTAACTCACTCACTAATGTGATATGCCTTTTCCATGTGAGGTACAACAATGCACACAAACAGCCGCCGGCTTGGCTGTCAGCCCACAACAAACAAACCGCCATGCAAGCAAGCAAGCAAACAGGCGAGAGGAGTTTTTTGAAAGTTTTCAGTTGCTTGACCAACGTTAAACCAAACAAACGTAAACAGAATGTGGCAAAAATTGCTGGCACTGACACTGCAACGGCTGCTGTTGCTGCTATTGTGGCTGCTACGGCTGCCAATTGGTGGCAATGGCATTGTCAATCCCTCGAATGAGTCAGCCAACATGGTTATCTATATGCTGCCCGCCAAGGATGTGGGTCCGCACACATGGCAGGTGGGTGTCGAGTGTCTGGATAGCTTTGCCCAGATCTTCTTCCATCGCAATCCGCAAGAACGTTTCACACGCGCCTACAATCTGATGCTGACCAATGCATTCAACATGTCGTTGCCAGCTGCACTCATACAGAAGGAGTTTAGTAAGCGCATCAATGAGGCAATCAGTGATCGGGAGGCAGCAGACACACGCGAATACTTTCAGCTGCGTGTTCTCTCGGATCATGATAACACTACCAGGTTCTTTGGTGAACTGCTACTGGCCGATAACTATGTGATTGTTGTGGATAGTGTTGAGCGTTTGCATCGACTGATGGAACAGCATGTAAGCAAGAGTCGCTCTTGGAATCCAGGTGCACGATTTTTGGTGCTCTTCCATAATGCCGAGCAGAGAGATAAGCCTTGGACTGTGGCTTCGCAGATCTTTAAGGATCTCATGACCAATTTCTATGTGCATCGTGTGGCGCTCGTCTTTGCCGACTCCTCAACAGATTATAATCTCCTGGTCAATGATTACTACAGCAATGTTGATTGTCGTGTGTCCAGCGTCCAAAGTGTCGGTCAGTGTCACAGTGGTAAACTTCATCCCAGTCAGCATGCCGTGCAAGTCGCCATGTTCGATTACATAAGTGGTTTTAGTCCGCGCAATTGTACTTTCTACGTTTGTGCTGCGATTGCAGCACCATTTGTCGAAGATGACTGCGTCCTCGGCATTGAGATGAGAATATTGGGATTTATGCGCAATCGTTTGCAGTTCACGGTAGGTGATAAGATGACCCAAATCATACTATCATTGATTCATTAAGTACACAAAATGAGAAAGAATGTTTTAGATGTGAGAGCTCGACTAGAAGATACCTTGGACGTCTTCAGTGTTGAGTTAATTTCCATGACCGATAACTTCTGTGTTTCCCATCCGATCAATATGAACTTTTCAGATATGATAAACATTACGCCACGCTTTCTAACTAGCTTACAACTTATATTTTGGCGTCGTTATTCATACTTATCGTGCAGGACAAAAATTCAATCAAACTAACAAATGGATATTTAAACGTTTTAAATTTTTTCATAGACAAATCAAACTTGCACCCGGGAAACGCGTGGCGAAGTTGACATCGAGGGAAAGTGGAATGGACTGCTGGGAAAGTTGGCTAATGGCGAATGCGACTTCATTATGGGCGGCTTCTATCCCGATAATGAGGTGACAGGCATATTTTGGGGCTCGGATAGCTATCTACAGGATGCACACACATGGTACACAAAGCTGGCGGAACGTCGTCCTGCCTGGCAAGCAATGGTTGGCATCTTTATGCCGTACATGTGGTATTCCTTTTTGCTGGTACTGCTAATTAGCTGGTTGGTTTGGTATGCATTGGTTCGACTGTTACCCGAGCCGCCGTACTATCAACAGCTGAGCTTAACTTGTATCAATGCTCTGGGCGTTTCCTTAGGCGTTGCGGTGCTCGAACGGCCCATTTGCGAGGCGACGCGAATATTCTTCATGACGCTCACGCTGTATGGCCTCAATGTTTGTGCTATTTTCACGTCCAAGATGATAGGAACATTTCAGGATCCGGGCTTACTGCATCAGATAGACGTGTTGCAGGAGGTGGTTGCGGCTGGCATACCCTTTGGTGGTGAGGAGGAGAGTCGGGATTGGTTTGAGAACGATGATGATATGTGGATATTCAATGCATACAACTACTCGAAAATCTTTCATCCACGCACCCAAAATCTGAAGGCCGTGGAGTTGGGCCATCGTTGCATACTAAGCAGTCGCATGTTTATACTGCAAAATCGTCATGCCGATGACATCTTTGCCTTTCCCGTCAACGTCTTCACCAGTCCCATGCAACTGATTATGAAGGCGGGCTTTCCATTTATCTACGAGATGAACATGATCATACGATATATGCGCGATGTTGGCATTATACACAAAATTGATTCGGATTTCCGCTACAATAATACGTATCTCAATCGCATTGCTAAAATGCGACCCGATTTTCAAGACACGGTAATTGTGCTGACCACGGAGCACCTGATGGGCCCGTTTGGCATCTTAATTGTTGGCATTTGCAGTGCATCGCTGACATTTCTTGGAGAACTGTTGTGCGGCTATTGCCGACAACGAAGACAGCAACGTCGCCGACTAGCACGTGGTGGTGGCAACTTTCATAGGGAGAGGCAGCAAGTGCATAGAGCAGTGGCTCCGGTGGTGCGTTTTACGCCAGTTAAGCGACGTAAAGTCCTGTAAGTAGCCAACCAGCCAACCAGGCAGACAGACGGGCAGACAAACAAAAAAAAAAACGAAAACTCAGCTAAGAACCATAAAAATTGACTCAATTCACATAAATTTGCAATTGAAGAGCGAAGCCAGCCACATTTAAGATGAACACAAGAACAAGAAGACGACGAAGATGTCAAAGACGATGTCGATTGTGGTTTGGGGTCGTTTTTGTCTTTCCCTTCTGCTATCCATGTTGTTGTTGTTGTTGTTGTCTGGTCTTGTCTGGTCTGGTCTGGGCTGGGTTGAGAGAGATGTATGTATGTATGTATGTATGTAGGGGTAGTAGTTTTCACGCGAAATACTTAAAATCAGCGACAAAATTCTATTTTTGAAACTATCAAAAGCGACAGCATGAAAAACAAGCAGACAGTCAGGCAGGCAGGCAGGCAACCAGGCAAACAGTCAGTTGGTCGTTGTTGGGAGTCTAGTCTCTGTTCTGTTCTGGTCTGGTCTCCGGTCTGCATCACCCTGCTGCTCTCTCTCTCTCTCTCTCTCTCTGTCTCTTCACCCTCACACAAATTGACAATCAGCATTGAATGAACAGTTTTCTTTCCTGCTGCACATGAAAAGAATAAGCAAAAGGCAAACGCAAATATCGTCAGCATCAACTGTCGCTGATAATATTGTTATAAGTAGCATATTTACCGACTCAAGCTAAATAAAGTTTCTAAATTATTGCCAGCAATTAAATATAAAGCTGAACTTTACGCTTAAAACTTTGACACTCCATTTTTGGCTTTCAATGTCTTTTTTTTTATATCTGAACTGCAACAGATTAGAAACTGCTGAAAAACAAAATCAACAAAATAGTTGATTGTAAACGTTTAACGATTTCTTTTAGCATCAACAACAAATCAGCATAAAAGTTTTTAGCAACAAAGATACATTTAAGTAGATAATAAGTTAAGTAATTAGTTTTGTTATGCTTAAACATATGCTGCGTGTTTTCCAAATAGCCTAGGTAAAAATAAACTTATTTCAGATAGTGATAATATATCTTTTTTGTTTTCTTATTTATGCTTTTAAGTCTTTACAAAAGTTTTTAATAATTATTTTTTAATATAATATAATAATACAAATATATAAAGAAAAATAACAATTGAGATAACTTTGCAGAACCCTTAATAAACCTTTTATAATATAATAAACAATTAAATCTACCCAAAAAATAAATAATTTCTATTATATGAATATTGTATTTCATTTTCTATCAACAACTGTTGCTATTTTTTTAATTTTTTCTTTTTCAAATATTTTTTTAGGTTGATCTGCCTGTGAATGATTCAAACTTTGCACAGCGTCCAAACCAAAGTGAAACCAAACATTCACATTCGCATTTACTCGATTACTCACTGAGCACTCACAAAATGGGCACAGCGCGAACTTAATGTGTGAGTATGTAAGTGTGTATGTGTGTGTGTGTTGATTTGGTTTTTTGGTGAAATTTTAGACTATTGAACTATGGCAGCAAAAGTCTGATGGGGCTCTGACTAAGCAAACTGGGGAGTCGTCTGTCTCGCCGTTCGATGTGACGCCCAAATGTCTGTCTATAGTTGAGATGCAATTGCAAATGCTCACAACAACAACAACAGCAACAACAACCGATACAGATACAGATACATTTAGCCAAGCGACAAGCGTCTTTGCACTCTAAAAATACAAACAATAAGTTTATTTGAGGCATGCAACAACAACAACAACAGAGAAGTCGTCAAATGCAGCCGCTTGAAGGTCTGCGCAGTAATTTTTTTCTTTTGCATGCAACACACCAACACCAACAACAACAACAGCAACAAAAATTATGCTTCGCATTTTTATGGTCAAAACAATTTTTAGTATTCTTGTTTTCTTTGGTTGTTGTTGTTGTTGTTGTTGCTGATGTTTTTATTGTAGGCTTCTTTGATACGCTTACAAGTAAATAGTTTCACGCAATAAAGCAGCGTGCAGCAAGGATAGGGGCGTGGAGGTGTTGCACGTTGTTGTTGCTGTTCGAGCAATAAAAGTTGTTTACAACGCTTGAGCCTGCGGCGCACATAAAAATTGAACAACAACAACACAAACAACAACAACAATAACAATCACACATTAACAACAACAGTTTTGCTGTTTTGTTGTTCGCTTTGATTTTCGGGCCATTGGCAAAATGCGTAGTATGTAGCAAGCATGTATGTGTATGAGTGTGTGTGTGTGTGAGTATGCTACAGGTGGTCAATGGTGCAAAGAAAACGTGGCCCAGTCCCAGTTTTCGAGTATCGCATACCCATTTCCAGTTGTTGTGTGTTTGTTTGTTGATTTTGTTTTTTGCGAGCGCCGTCGAATTAAGTCATTAAATTAATATTTATGATTTGTTTTGAGCAAAAATTATTAACAAGCCGAACGAACAGGAACGCGTTGATTGCGCCTTGTCGTTGCTGCAGCAGCAGTAGTAGCATCAGTATCCTGTCCACAAAATAAAAAAAAGAGAAGAGATTTTTTTTCTTAACAATTCACTTAATTCTAGCAAAACTCTTAATGACTGCACGCTCCATAAATTTGTTCTCCTTTGCAACAAGAGACGAACATCAAGTTCAACTGTTGTGGAAGGGAAACTCAAGCTGTTGCTGAACATGGAACTTGATGCCAGCTACCAACTTGCAATTGGAGCAGCAATTTTCGATTCGAACGATCTCTGGTCGCGCGACAATAAAAACACTTCACATAGAAACAAGAACATGATGAACAAACACAAACACGACAACAACAACAACGACAACATCAAGCCACAAACATTAATTTGAATGTTTGACATTCTATGCCAGAGAATGATCAAAGTTATATGAGAACAACAGTAAGCAAACTTTAAAGAAGAAAATTCTAAGCAAGAACAAGAATTGCAAAAAACAACACAAAAAAAACCAAAAATATATATAATTTGACTTCAAAAGGTTCGCACGTTCTTTGGCGAAATAAAACACAGAAATGTTTGAAATATATAAAAGTTATTTTACAAAAAGAAAATGATACACGAGGCGCACTACGAATTTGAGATGCTCTTGTTCAAGTAAAGAGCTTCAAATGTTAAGAGCTTGAAATTTTATTCACATATACTTAGTTAAGAAATAATAATATTTCTTGTTAGAAAGAAATTATATAATATATATTTGTGCTCAATTTTAGATTTTCTATAACAAATTTAAAATCAGAAGTATTTTATATGCAGTCTGAAGTTTCATTCAGCAAGTTATTTTTCGTGTTAAATAGAATGATAAATTGTTCCTTTCCACAACCAAGTAAGATCTCACTATAATCATATATTCTACTGTACCTTCTGTATATATATATATATATATATATATATATATATATTCATACACCAACTTAGCAAGAGATACTTTTTAGAATTTTCAGTTGAAATGCATCTATATTAACTTCGACGGAAATCGTTTCGATATATTGTTAAAATGATAAATGATTTCATTAAGAGTGGCACTAATAACAACTAAACAAACTGTATAAATAAAATTAAATACTTTGCTTATATGTATTAGTTTGCTTTTCACTTTCTTGCCTTGTTGACAAAGTGAATGTACGCAAACAATATGCAAGTGTATGCTCGAATCGAGAAGACAAAATGCCTGCCAGGCGCGAGCGCTAAGCGAAAACGTGACAGCTTTTCTTGACCCAGGCCCAAAAGAGGGCAAGAAATAACAACAGCAAGAGAAAAACAGAAGGAAAATAAAATAAAGGCAAAAGAAAAACACACAGACGGAAAGAAAAAAGTTACTCATACGCCACGTGCAACGCGGCCGCAGCTGTGGGCCTAACACAAAATACAAACACAAAAACACTAACAAAACACACACGCACACTACTTAAACAAATAAGCACAAGTCAAAAACCAAGGAGAAGAAGAAGAGGAGCCACACACACATACACACACACATATACACTACTTATATTTATGGCAACTGTAAAAATCTGGCGCTGGTTTTTGTTTGGCCAGCCACACGTCGTGGTTATAAATTATATTTTTTGTTGGTTTCTACCCTCTGCTTACCCCGCAATATTTTCTTTTTCTTGTTTGGCCAACGTACGTCCTTTGCGTCCGTCCTCACCGCATTTTGTTATTGTTAGGCCATAATTTGATTTGTGTGACAGGCGGCGTCGCCAGCGCACTTATGCGCATTACTCAAATTATGAGTTTTCGTTACGTATTTGGATAAGGATATTTGACACAGGACGAAGGTGAAGATGAAGATGAAAACTTACCGTTTCTTCTGTCGCTGCTCCAATGCCATGTGAACCGGAACGTCTACATACAGATCCTCAACATCATCGATGCTGCTCAGCATTTTCTCATATGCCTGCCGCTGCGGACAACTGGGTGGCAGGACATGTGACTCCTCTTCATGCGATTCGAGTTGTTCCAAGCTGATGCGATTGCTGGATAGCGGGATGTGTGCAATCTCTGCACGCAAACGTGGCAACAGCAGCACAAACGATAGCAGCACCAGCAGAAACCCAAGTCCTGGCTGCACGACCAAATGTTGCCGTCGCATTTTGTACTTGTATTTGTTTTTGATTTGATTATTCAGCTCTTAAGTTTTATTTGCTGTTAACTGTTCACAGTTTGAGTGCAATCAAACTTTTGAATTGCTTAGTAATTTTTTGCTGAGATTTAAGTGCGTTTAGATATCGGTTTGATGGGTAAGACAGTTCTGAGGGGCGTGAGTGTGTGTATATTTTTTTGGGGCGTGGTTATCTCCATAAATAAGTTTGAAAAAATCAAATTAATTAAGATTTAACGAACGTTGATGCCTCATTAAACTTGAATAATTAAAGCAATTCAAAAATCATTAACAAATTCTACAATTCCTTATATATTATTCATCAAAGAAAGCCATAAGCTGACTTATAAGATGTTTTTAAATATCGCTGAAACCTCTTCTCCCCTTTCAACATCTAACATCCAACACACCAAGAACTTGATAGCAGCTGCACAAGTTCATGTTACTACTAAATACCTGATTTTTACATGTTTCTCATTAACACGCGAACTTTAATTGAGCAAAGACAGCATATTGAAGATTTAATTACCTACGAAATTCAAATAGCTTTCGTTTATGGCATATGAATTTAAAGTTTAATGCGAATTTCAGTGAAGTAAAGAAAAAGTTATTACTTTTTTTGAGTTATAAAATGTTGTTAGAGCTTTGGCTTTCTTCAGATAATCTTATTTTAATAAAAGATAATACTTCTATGTACTTTCTTTTCCTAAAAGTCACCCACAATTCTTTTTGAAACCTACCAAAAAAAAAAATGCTTTGCTAAGCCAGCTTAAAGCAGCTCATTTGGAAAAAAAAGAAATCCCTTATAATTTAAGGTTTATACATTTTTTTTTTCTGTCTATTTAAGATAAGATTAGGTCCAGCAATTGCCTACAGGATTTTTTTTTTCGTTGCCTATCTATAAATCATTTCCATCAAGGCAGCTTATCCTTTGCTCAATTGTTTTTTTCTTTATCATTCTTATCCCAGTGATTTAACTCTTCTGCTTGGCCACTTTAGCATCAACTTTGCTTTGAGGGCCCACATCACGGAGCCTGTCAACCCAAAAAAAAAAACAAAAAAAAAATACCCTGTCAACAGCAGCAGCAGCGCCCTCTCCAACCCCTATATTGATGTTACTGTTACTTCTCCTGCTGATGCTGATGATGATGATGATGATGATGATGCTTGTTCTTCTTTGTACAATTAAGGCCTGTCAAACCTTTGACACACGTCGCCGCTGTCGCTGTTTGCCATTTGTTGTTGTTGCTGTTGCTGCCTGTGACAACTTCTTTAGCTTATTTTTGGCAGCACAGTGCGTCGGCTTTTTATTTTATTCGTTTGGTTTTGTTTTTTTTTTTTCAAGTGTTTGGGTTGGTTTTGTTGCTGTTCTCTCTTTGGTTTTCTTTAATGTTCGACTGAGGGCAGCCAATTAATTTCGGGCTACTGTGAATCGATTCTGGGAATTGTTAGATTTACTAATTGCTGTCCCCACGCCCCCAACACGCCAAAGTATTCTCATTTTTCATTTCTTTCTTTTCTTTTCCTTGACTTTTTTCTTTTTTTGGGCAATTAGAGTTCTGCGAAATTTTGCATGCGTCGCGGCAATTGGTCAGAGGCTCTATTGAAAATTGGTAGGGGTTGCTGGGTAGAAGGCGGTTTGCCACCTGTTGTCGCTGTGGCGAGCAATTAACGGCGCACGCTTGCTATCAAAACACACACACACACACAAACGCACACACAGTGACACTCACTCGTTTTGGTGTTGTTAATATTTTTGAGCGCGCATCATTTGTCTTGGCACTGTGTTTTTGTTTTGTACCGTTAGCCTAGCGGTATTTGTATTTGCATACGCACACATTCACATTTATATAAACACATACACGTGCACATAAATAACGCACACTGAGTGACACGCGCGTAGGTCGGAAGCTGAAGCTTTTCTGCTTCCGTCTGCCTTGACGAGCAAACACAAAATGAGAGTCGTGCGCAAAGCAAACGAAAAACCGAGCGGCTTAATGCTGCTGCTGCCGTTGCTGCCGTTTCTGCTGCTGCTGTCGCTAACTGCGCAGCAAGCGTCGACAGCGACTGCAAAACGAAGATGAACGCCTCACGGCTGACACGAAGACGTTTGCCGAAGTGGCCGCTGCGCTGCCAGCAAACATATGTGTGTTGGTGCGTGTTTGGCAGCGTGTGCGTGTGTGTGTTTATATGTTTATATATAGCCTTCTTATGCTTTTTTCTTTGCCTTAATTAATGTGCCTGCTTTGGGGGCTGCCCCATTGATGAGGCTGCCAGCGTTGCGACTCATTCTCTTCGCCTGTTCACTTCCCTTCTTTAATTTTTTTTTTTTTTTTACTACCCAATCTGACGACGGTGCCGCTGCCTCTGTACTTCCCTCTAAACCCCTTTAACTCCTACTTGCTTGGTTTTTTTTGTCGCGCCAACATTTTTCGATTTTTGAATTTCATTTTCATTGAAAGGCAACAACAAGTGAAACATTAAATGCGTTTGTTTTATGCACGGCACGTGACTTTCAATGGAAAAAAAGAGCATAAGCCAAAAAAAACAAAAAAAAACAAGAGCTCCGAGCGCCACTGAGCCGCAACACGCTGGCCGCGAAATGTAATCCGAGTGGCGCGACCAGAAAACACGGAAGATAAACATTTGATTCAGATTCAGCTGGTGGCTCGGCGACCCACCGACCAACTCAGGCGCTGCTGCCACCACGATTGTGCATGTCGGCATAGTGCAACACGGTCTCCATTGCCACCACCACCACCACCGCCTCCACCACCATCATGCACCACACGCTGTCCGTGTCCAAGTCACAGTCTCAGTTTCAGTCCTCAGTTTGTCTAAAACAAAAAAAATGAACCGCGCATAAACCAAAACATTGCGAAATTCTCACAGGCCTTCGACTCGTTGAGCTTAATTTCTTCTTTGTTTTTTTTTGCTGATGGCATCGATTTAAGTACATGTGTTTCTGTTCTTTTACACATATACACACACACACACACAAACAGACAGACAGACAGCGTAACATAAATACATACATATACAGTGGTCACAATTACATTGTTTCATTCACTTTATGCCGATTGCGAAATGATGTGATGATAACATACCATTATGATAATATCGATGGGATTGTATTAAGTTATTTATAGGTTTGTCCAATGCTTATTACCACAATGACCATCAAATTAATACTTTTTTATGCAAGCCATATAATTTTGTGGATTAACAAAACCTCTTCATTTAATCTTGATATCTAAAGAAAATCTTTAAATTGAGCTAAAGGAATATTTGAATGCGTTGAGAAGTGAAACAAAATAAAATAGATATTTTATTTAAATTTAAATAAATCATAAATATTTTGTATGTGTTATTTAATCAATTTTCTGCAAACATTATGAAAACAATTTAAAAACCTAAAAATCTTGCTGTATTTTTTTTCTTATTTAAACTTTGTTTTCAATTTAATTGCAGACATGTCCAAGTCGTATTATTTTAATGCTGAAGTATTGAGTATAATTTTAGTAATTACAGAATGCTGACGTTGTCTTAGACGCGAGTCTCTTCGTCTCTTTGTCTCTTCGTCTGTCAATCTGTCTGTCTGTCTGTCTGACGGACTGAGTTACCTGTGCATTTAATTTTGTTGGTTTCCTGTATGCCTGTCTGTTGTTGTTGGTTGTTGTGGGGTTTTCCCGGAATTCTGACAACGCCAAAAAGCCGTTGCGACAAACAAGCGGGCAGGAAATGAATATATATTCGATGGAGTGGATCGACTGGAAGCAGACTCTCGAGGCACGATGCCAACTAACAAATTAACAGCAAATTAGTTAGAAAAGCAGCGAAAAATGTAAGTGACTTAATCAGCGGCAAAAGACAGACAAGCAACAGCAAAACAGCAAAAAAAAACAAAAAAAAACCAACAAGAAGCGAAACTTGACGACAGCAGAAGACGAATGGGGCAACCTTGAAGGCGCCCCTAAAGCGCATAACTCAAGGGCCACGCAGTGCCCCAACTGATAGCGGCGTCTAGGTCCCCAACTCTTGGGGTCCCCGCCAGGCTCTGGCTCATGCATAATGCAAGGCGCTGCTTAGTCTGTCAGCCGCCGACTTTTGGACTCACTGCTTCACAGTCGTCTCTTTGGTGGTGGGCCAAGCTTCGTCGATCGGCGTTCGCATTGCATTTTTCAACAAATTAATTATTGACAAAGAAGAAAAAAAAAGGTGGAACGACTGACTGAATGGGCCCAGTGACTGAGTAAGTGTGTGAGTTTTAACCTTTTTCTCGTTTTTGCTGATAAACGATGGGAACATTGTAAAAATAGATGGCTTTTCGATTAGGTGGAAATCGGTTGAAAGACAGCGTTGCAAAATACATAAACAATTAATCTGTATAAATAATAAAAGGCTATTAATTTCAAATAACATTGTAATAAAATTAAAGCAACATTAACAATTAATCAGAAATAATGCGAATTAAAGCAACTTAATTTGTTGTCTCTTTGATAATACAATAATAAAATGCTATAGTTAATTGGAAACCAAAGAGACTTTCAAAAGTCAAGCAACAAATTGTTTACTGTGCATAAACTATACATAAGTGCATACTCCTGGCAGTTATAGTCAAGCAAATCCTATTACCAAAATGTTTCAACTCCATTATCGACTCGGCTGCTGCTGCCGCTGCTGTTCCTTATTTTCGGTGGCATCCGATGTTATTGGTACAACATTTTTGCCTCACACTCGCACTTCATCAACGCGAAATGATTGGCATGCCAACGTCAACGACTGAAGCAGCAGCAGCAGCAACAGCAGCAGATGAAGAAGTAACAACAACAATTGCTTATTCTGGTGGCTGCAGCGGCGACAGCCCCCGACATGTGTAAAAGAATCGTTTAAAATAAATGACAGACGCGCCCCGCTCGATGCGCTCTTCCTTACTTACTTCACTCACTGACTCCTGCTGCCTCTCCACCTCCACCTCCGCCCACCCTCTCCTTCTTCCTCTCTTTCTTTCTTTCTCACTCGCTTGATGCTTCGAGTTGCCTGCATAATTAACCACAGAGTCGAAGCACACGGCAGATCACAATAATCAATACGGTGATGGAGGATGCGAACGAACGAGGCTCTTGCCTTGCCGAGTTTTATATATATATATATTTATATATATATTTATGTTTTATATATATTTTTTGTTTGTATACCCTGTAGCCTGAACCCTGTGGCTTTTGAGAAGCTTTGGGTTGAGCTTTAATCATTTGACCATCTGTTGAATTTTTAAGATATTAAGAAATTGTTTGAAATTCAGCTAATACTTATAAAAATCATCATTTAAGTTATTAAAAATTGACCTTTGTTGAATTATTTCAATGTATTTCGATATAAATACATCTACACTCTAGAATAAGTATAAAATTATCTCAAACAATAAGTTTATCTATCTATTATTTCTATCAATCTATTTATCTGTCTATCTATCTATCTGTCTATCTATCTATCCATCCATCTATCTGTCTTTCTATCTAGCTATCTATCAATCTATGTATCCAAATATCTATCTATCTATCAATTTACTATAGACAACATATATAGGAGGAATATTTGAATGTAGAAATATGTGTATATATGATAATCTTATCATTAATTTAAAAAACTTTGTTATTAAGTTTTTACTCTGTTTTTTCATAAATTAAATATACTTTTTCGTTTAATCAACTGTTTGTGCTATCTTTTTACTATTTAAATAGTTTTTAGTTATCCCTTCAAGTACAGGGTATTCTTATAGTCGTTAATTAGGCTCATGTTCACATTGACTTGTTTCCTGCTTCTTTTTTGTATGCGCCACTCGATGCGTGTGTGTGGTCCAGTTGCTTCACATGTTTTCGGTGGCTTCGTTTGAACTGGGCCCAGGTCTCCCATCGCCGATCTCCCAACTACCATACTTACTAAGCTACCATACGTATATGTATATACCTGCTAGCCAGCCCATCGTTTGGCATCTTAGGTCTTGCCAGCAGGCGTAGCTAGATTATTTGTTTACACGCATCCCATAAAGCGATACAAATCCATCCAGCCATCCATCATTCAGCATTCGAATGCATGTCGCAAAAGGTTGGGTAGGACTTTTGTGTTCCAAGCACATTACAACACCTATTTCTTTGAGGGGGGAGCAGGATGAGGGGGGTGAGGAGGAGCGCCACAGGCCGCAAATAAATGTTGCACACATGCCAAGGCTGCTCTGTGTAGACAGCTGCCACATGACACCTGGGCCTAGAAGACAACTGTTGCGGCACCAACTGACAGCTGGGCGTGGCAGCAGCAAGGAATGGCCAAAGTCAAATTGAGGGAAAAACTTTTTACTTCTGCGTCCTGCGTCTTGCGTTGTTGGTCGCCTTTATCCTTGGTCCCATGGCATGTCAGAGGGGGTGAGTAAGATGTGAGAGAGGGTGGGAGGGGAGCGGGGTTGCTTTGAAATTGTCAACTTGGCACGCATTTTATTAAATGAAAGAATGTTTTTTAGCTGTTTTAGCTAGGAGTTGAGGGCCTCAGCTGCTGTCAAACTTATGCCAAGCAAATCGCGAAGGAGCCCAAAGCGCGCGCACACACACACACACAGAGAGAGAGATGACAACACAAAAGTCGACACAAAGTGAAAATTTTTTTAATTGCATTTTTTTTTCCGCCAACTGTCGCAACGGATTATTGGCAATGGCAAGCGATTCATTCCGCTGGAAACTGCAGCCGGAAAATCTTTGCGCAACACAAAACTTGCATTAGAGACAGACAAAAGGGGCTTCTTCGCAGGGGGGGGGGGAGGGGGCTGTCGGAGGTAGAGGAACTAGAGACAATGGCAACTTATATTCAAAATGCACAGCAAGCAAAAAAAAAAGAAGAATAGTAAGGATATTGGATAAGAATACTTATGCTAATGAGCAGCAGAAGCAACAAGGATACAAGGCAGCTAAGCAGCTAAGGATAAAAGAGCAGCCTCAATTCTAGGTAATATACAAACACACACACACACATACACAAGAGCCAATACAGTATTAATTTCTGTCTCGAAGAAGGACATAAACAAGCAAAGGAATTTGAAATATTTTCTTGTTGCCCCTGCTTATCTTTAACATTTTTTGCTTCAAAACTTTCAGTTCAATTGAAAACTTCGACAACTAATTATGTTCTGGAATTTTTGATTTAAGCTGAACTGTGTGCGTTTTTTTGGGTTTTGTTTTGTTTGTTCAACTTTCTAACAAAATTTGTGTTCTATCCAATGTAATTGCTTTTCTGGAATATTTTAAAGACATTTTACGTACGTCATTTATATAAGGATTAGCATAAAGTCCTGATTTCGGGGAAGATATGTTTTTACAATATTTGGTAACAAAATACTATTAGCTTATTAAGTTATTGTTGTGAATTTTTTCTTTTTGCTCTTCACAAATTTTAACAAATATTATACACTTATCTGTGTATAAAAACATAAAAACAGATATAAGCAACAGTTTTAGTTGTTTTATTTTGTTGTTGTTTTTGTTTTTTTTGTTTCTTTTTTTATGTTTTTGTTGACGCCGACGTCGCTTGTTTGCTGTTTTTTTGCTTTATGTTTTTGGTTAAACGTTTCGAACGCTTGTCATGCGATGAAAGAGCTTTTTGTATATGTCTGTGTGTGTTTTTGTATGCGTGTGTGTGTGTGTGTTGTGAGCTGTTACGCGTCGCCACCCAGAAGCTCAAGTTTATAAGAGCCTACATATTCCATCATTATCATCATCAGCATCATCATCATGTTGTCGACAACATTGTGTGTGTTTTTTTCGATAAATTGTTGCTGCCACGCAACCAAACAGCAGCAGCAACTACAACAATAGCAACAACAACAACATGCCACTACAAAAAGGGATAGCGATCATGACCAATTCATGATAATCATGTTGTTGGCTGCCGCTGCTTTTGCTTTTGCTGTTGATGATGATGATCGATGCCGTTGCCAAAACCCAATGACCAATGGCAATAGTCAACGCCAACAACAGCAGCAGCAACAACAACAACAACAACGAAAGTAAGAACAACATCATCATCAGCGTTTGATTTGCTTCGCCTGCTATGCTGCCCATTAAAAGTACAATGACCAGAAAATAACGTTATTAAGCATGCCCAGGCGAGGCAAGGCGAAACGAGACGAGACGAGCCTGAGAGACACAGGCACAAAAACCCAAAAACCTCGGGATCAAAACAAAGTAAACAAGAGTTAACGAAAACACGCACACACAAACACATAGACACACAGTGTGTCCAGGTTCCGGTTCCCAGTTTGAAGTTCGAGTCCCAGTTCTTTGCTTCGAGGCACGATCGAAAGCGAAAACGTTGGAGGTCCGCTGCATAAACAAACCACACAAAACATAACATCAACATATAGCCGCAGGCAACAAGAAGCTGCTCAAAGGCTTGAATGCGCTATAGCAATACCCTGTTAATCAATATTGTCATCCATTAAGTCATCTTCTTTAGGATATGAAGAAAAATGTAAAAATTATATATTCAAGTATCTAATAAGTTTATAAAAAATATGACATTAAATAATTGATTAAAAAACTGAAAAATCTTTTATATTTTGTAGCATATTATATAAAAAATAATAAAATGAATAATTTGTTTATTAAGCAAGGTACATTAGACAGTTTCAACAATACAAAATCTTCTGAACATTTCTTAATAAAAAACTATTTTTTTGAAGAAAGTTTTAATCACATAGTTAAAATAAAAACAAATTTAAAACTTGGAAGCTGGAAAATAATGTGGATTATAAACTTAGGTCCATACCTCAAAGCCTTTTTTCATAGGGTAACCAAAACGAACCAGTAACAATTTCCATTTCATTATTTTTTTTTTGTTGTATGTTGGCCTAACTGTTTATCACATGGGTCCCGGCTAATTGGTTGACTCTTTTGAGTTGGGTTAGTTTTGATTAGAAGGCAACAGCAACCACAGCAACAGCAACAACAACAACAGCAACAAAAGCGCTGTCCAGCAAACAAGTCAAAATTACATAGTTGAGCAAGGGGGAAGAGAGAGAGGAAAGAGAGACACCCACAAAAGGACGTTGTGGACGTGAAGCAATTCCCAATGCTGCAATGCAGCCACTCGATTCGAATTGGCCCAAATTGCAGGCCAAAAGGCGCCCAACTGCAAAATGGTTCTCACTCTTTCACTTTCTGACTCTCTCTCTCTCTCTCTCTCTCTCTCTCTTGCACTCTATCGCTCTCAGTTTCTGTGTGTCTGTGCAACTGTGGCTTAAAATTGATTGAAATTATCAGCTTTGGGTTTTGGCATGTCAGCTGTGATTGTGTGTGTGTGTGTCTGTGTGGCTCAATATGTGTGTGTGTGTGTTTGTGACATTTAATGGGTTAAACGAGCCAATGTGTCGTCGATGTCGCTTGCCAAGTGGCTTACGCTTGTTACTTAATTGGATTTGGGTTAAGCTATACCAAATTACGGCCAACACAGCGAACAATAACAATAAACTTGTAGTTTAAATCCATGTGTATAAATGTCTATGTATTTGCTGATGTGTGCTTTTAATGAAATGATTACTCATGAAATGAAATGTCCCTTATCACACTCAGCTAGTCGACACACAGATACGAGAAAGAGAGGGGGAGAGGGGGAGAGAAGGATGCCACCCAGCCAAGCGTGTCAAGAATTTAGCAAAAGCTTCGCAGGCCATGTAATTAGCAATGGCAGCAAAACTCAACTCAACAAAATGTCAAAAATGAAATGCTTGCCAAAAAATTACCAGCAAACAAGCAGCCACAACAACAACAACAACAGCAACAATAAAAACAAACAAGAACAAGTGCAAATTGTCAACAATCAAATGGCTGCTAACAATGGCGACAAAGCGCCATTTTGACACGACGCAAAAATGCGACACAAAATCCAACAACAACAACAAAACGCCCAAGCCAAAAAAACAAATAAAAATTTGCATTTAAAAGAACTGCAAAGACTCTATAATTTAACAATTTAAGTAATCTTAATATATCATCATTAAAAAATATAGATTTTTACATACAATTTTAACTGGTTTGCAATAATAGTTTTTCATTTTACAAAATCAAATTGGCAGTGTGGAGATTTTTTATTAATTAAATTTTTCGAATATTTTTATAACATCTTTAGTAAATTGGTATGTTAGTTTTGAAGTTACTCAATCATATTTAATGAATATCGAACAACAAAGTTCAAGTACGAAACGATTCTTTGACATAGACACCACAAATTAAGTGTGACAGATGTGTATTAATGTTTATATACAATAAGTGGGAGACACGTTTTGGCATTAGGTTATAGAGTACATATGTACTTAATAAACAATAAAGAATGTGCAAATAGTTCTTCAAATACTTGGCAAAGTGCCAACAAAAAGTATTCCTAAAATAATTTAGATTAATTGATGCGTTTTGTTTATTTCAAATATTTTTCTCTGTTGTACTTAGTGAGCGTATAGCTATTTCCGGATCATACAGCTATATCTGGATACGTGTGAACAAAAACGGTTTAAAAATAAATCAAATTAATGCGAGCCAAATATCTGAATATATCACATTCTATAAGATATGAAAAAGTGTGCTTGATCTACGTTTTAGATGTTTTGTAGACTTTTTTCTGGCATAATTCTAATTTGAAAAATCTTTAAAAATCAACTATTTTATAAATGTTAAGTTATTGTTATATTCACACTATCTGCCAATATTTTTGAAAGCCAGCATCTTAAATTGTATGAAAGCATATGCCAAAGCTGCTTGCATTGCCAAAATGCTTTGCTTTTGTGGCATTTTGGCATTCAAAACGCAACTAACGCATTCAGAAACTTGAATTTCTGACATGCTTTTTACATTTCTAACATTGCTCGACTCAACTCGGGTCGCAAAACTGAAGTTTCAACTGCATATTCTAATGGTATTGTTCTTATTGTGGTTCTTCTTGCTGTTGTTGTTATTGTTGTTGCTGCCTGGCAACATGTTGTCATTGCCGTCGCCATAGCTGACGTCGCTGCCTGTCTATCTGTCATATTTTCTTGTACAACAACTGTTATTTCAGTTATACATATATTCTGGTACACAAACACAAACACACACACACACACACACATGCACACATGCTGACAAGCATGAATACATACATACATATAGCTGGAGTTTTACTTAGTTGTTTACTTCCTTATAGGGTTTCATCCCTCAACCTACACACACAAACACACACCTTTTTGTTATGTTGTGGCTTAAAGAAAATTTTTTATTAAAATTACTTTTGTGAATTTTAATTAATTTTTGAGTATGTTGAAATTAGGCGATTCAAACACTTAAACTTTGTTACTCATTCCTTAAGATTTTTATTACTTGATTAAAAATGTGTCTTAGCAATATATTTTTGTTATGTTTTTCTTAACATTATGATCGCCTCTTAACTGTTGTATATCGAGCTACTGAAGAGCATTAAAATATCGTTATGCGCAATGTTGTGTAATTTTGGTTTTTGCTGCCTCTTTTGTATATTTTGCTTATTTCGCTGTGGCAACATATTTCACTGCATAATTTCATAGTTTTGCTCGTAACGCATGCAAAAGACAACAGCAGCAGCAACAATAAAACACCCACAAATGGGAAAAGGCAGCGAACTAAAAACTTGACATGGGGACAGCAGCCGCAGCCGTCTCAAACTGACAGTTGTCGTTGTCTCATGACGTGTTTTTTCCATCTTGTTGTTGTCAGTGTTCTTAGTGTTGTTGTTGTTGTTTGGGGGCACTAGCTTGTTATCATTTTTTAATAACATTGTTGCGCTGAGCAACAACGAAATTTGCATAAAACACAAAACCGGGCGACGTCAAAGTCAGCACCAGCGACAAGAAGAGAAGAGAGAAGAGAAACCTGGAAGAGAATACAAAAAAAATGGGAAGGAAGCGTCCAACACGTAGTATGAGTAATTTCTACTTAAGCACAAGACAATGACATGCACGCGCTTGCATTAAGTGACTATGTGCGTGCATGCGTGTATATATATGTGTGTGTGTGTGTGTGTGTGTGTTTGGCGACTATGAGTGATTGTGAGCTCGCAATATGAAATAAAACAATTTTCATACAAATTCCGTGCATTTGCATAAATTTGCAAACGATGTCGTCATCCAAACGCAGTGCAACGCAACGCCATTCTGATCCTGTCAGGGATGAGATGGTATAACTGACAGTTACCCATACCCGCCAGCAGCAGCAGCATCTACCAAAGGCATCAAAGCACGACATTTGGCCAAGTGCATGAGGCGTGCTTGGCTAAAAAAAACTTTTGTGGCCAACTCTCAGTTGATATTTTTTTTTTTGTCCTTTTTCGGCAATAATCATAAAATTTCACTGCATATGAAACAAAAACGAGAACTTACATCAACAAAAAATTATCAAAAAAAAACCAGTTAGTGTAATCTGGTAGAGAGTTATTGACTATCGAATGCCCTGTATGGCCTGTTGTTGTCCTTTACTGTGTAGATATGCGTTGTTTTCATGATAAGTTCTGTGCGAATGGTTCAAAACACAATTCTTAAGTTGAAATTCATGTCCGAAACTCATGACATGAAATGAAACAGATAACTAACCTTAGAGATTTTCTAGAGAAATGTCTTTCTTAAGTGCGTTGCCATCTAAAATAATACTTCATTTAACATTTATATATGAAATTTTTGAAAGGCTGTGAATAAACGAAAGCACCATAAGACACAAAAATCCGGCCGAAACCAATCTTTTAAGTTTGGCTTGAATTTAAGTTTGTAATTATTTCGTTTAGAATGTAAGTTTATAATTATTTCCTTTAGAGAGTTCGATATATATATTTCAAGCAGTTACAAATCAATCCACAGCAACAATGAAACCCTATTTACCAATTTTTAATGGCTATAGGGTATTTTTGAAAAAAAAAAACTATAAATGGCAGCACGTGATTGCAACATAAAAGCGCCATTTACATGCTGTTCTAGTTGTTGTTGTTGTTTTTGTCGCTACACTCTATTGCTGTTGGGCATACCAGTTAAATGCATTTTGTTGGAGCTGCGCACGCGCCGCAAACTTTTCCGTTTGCCATTTGCCGCCTCAATAGTTTGTAACGACCTTTACACAAACCACCACGCCCCTCTGCTTGCCCTCAACCAGTATAGCCTGCTGCCCATCGGCTTTATTGAGGTTTTGTTTAAGCTTTAAGCATACTTTTCTTTTTCGGAGTGCTTGGGCCACAGAAAAGTTGCGGTACATACGTATATATATATGTGTGTGTGTGTGTGTGTGTGTTTGCCCGGCAGCATTTTTGCAATTAGGCAACAGTTTCTATTTTTTTGGGTTGTTTTGGTAAAAATGAAATGGAAGTTTTGCAGTTTCGGCTACAGTTGCACACAGTTTTCATTGCTAACAGCGTTCGACACATACAAAAATGCTGCGTAATTGAGACTGATTGTGAAGCGAAACAGGAGGGGGGGTTTGGGTAGGGTGTGTAGCACTTGCAGCTGCTTCATGAAAAAGTTTGAGTCCTATGTGGCAGTTGAAGCGAATGTGGCATTTGTATCTGCAGCACTCAAAAAATACATGGACAGCCTGCAGAGTTGTTTGGCAATCGTATTGTATATATCAAAGTTGCACAACAAATTGAGTATTTTCAAAAAGGATTAGATTTGCAGTTGTTGGTGAAATTTCGAAACAAAAATCAAACAGCTGCCTTTTGTGCCATTCAAATTAGTTCTTGCATTTAGGATTATTAATTGTATGCAATCAAGAGTATTGTGTTCAATTCCATTGAAAATGATATCATTGTTAAGGTATTTATATATTCGAAATATTTTAAGCAGAACTTTTGCTTGTATGATTAATGCACACAAAAAAATTTCAGGTATACACGTATATGTATTTAGCTGTTGACCATATTTCCCATGCGTTGCATAAATCCAAAATGCTTTTGCACTTCATTCAATTTAACGCCAAGCTGAGCGGGCGAAGGGTCAAAAAACATGGGGGCCATCAATATAATGTGTGTGGCACATTATCAAACGTATTTATTTGCCAAACAGCTACAAAATGACGAAGGAGCAGCAGCCAAAAACAACAACAACAAATAACTAATGCAAAGCCTACACATAAAGATAAACTAAGACGCACTTATTGCTGCTACTGGACCTGGTCCCGAGATGAAAGCAAGAGAAATTGCCAACGAATGTATGTTTTTTTCCATTTTTTCGGCAGCCATACGAGCAGAAGACGTGCGTGAACAAAGAAAAGAAAAGGACTCTTGCTGGACAGAAACACACACCAAGGAATAAGATACAAAAATGTTGGCAACGTTGACAGCTTAACGTACAAAATTAATGTGACAATCTAGCTAAATGCGTGTGTGTGCGTAGGCATTAATATGGCAGACACACACGCACACCCACGCACATATGTATTTGCGCATTGAGGCAGATAAACATGTTGCCGAAATGACCAAACGAAAATTGGAGAAGGATTCGGAGTACGAGTTAGAGTAGGAGTCGCAAACAGGATAAACAGCTGCCAATGCTGTTGGCCACAAAACTGTTGGACATTAATTACGCACGAAAAATAAATGCTTTGGCTATAGATAGATAGGCTAAAAGAACGGAAACTCAACAAGAACAACTCGACGAACGCATTAAATGAGCCAGCCCAACTGTGCGTATGCGTGTTGCGATCTAATGCGATATGATATGCCCGAAAACAAACATTAAAAGTTTTTATTGCTCTATGCATGCACTCATTCTTTCTCTCTGTCTCTCTCTCTTTCTTTCTCTCTTTCCCTGTTTAGTTAGACTAACTAGTATCTTTGTGGGAGCCAGACAACAAAAAAGCATTAAATTACTTTATAATCCGTTTATAGCTTTAGTCCGGAAGTGGCCGAGACGAATACGCACAAGCACACCCTCTGTGCAAATAACCACACATACCTCCCCCCCCCACTCACCCCACCACAGCGTGAGAGAAGGACATCTCGGCACGTTTTGTGCACACATAGGAGGCAGCTCAACAACATAATCAAATCAAAGATTACGTTGAAACATTGAAATTACGTACAGAGCACACAGACAACACTCTAACACACACACAAAACGACACACAGCGACACACACTTATACATATAGACACACTCCACCGATGAAATGTGTGCCTTCTCATCACTTTTGTTGGTAATCTGCCATCGGAGCATTGGAACAACAAGAGAATTTTGAATCTAGTTGAATGTAGACACTGACTAAAAAATATCCTTTCAAACGAGAGCCTTATGACAAGTTTCTAAAAATAATTTACTCTTCTCTCGCTCATTTAAGAACTTTAAATAATAGTATTCAAATAAAAACATTAAGTTAGCCAAAAACAACACGAAATATACTTTTTAAAGCTACAAAACTCTTCAAAATAAATGAATAAAATATTAACCATAAGAAAAACTTAGTTTGAAAATAAACAAGTAAGAAGGCTCTAGTCGAGATATCCCGACTAGACGATACCCTGATCCCTATACTTTACGCGTACAGTCAGTGCTTGCAAGTATGTGTGTGTGTCTGTGTACGCGCATACAGCATAGTGCATACACAACTTCAATGTCCCATATCTCCGGTGTTTATTATCCGATTTCAATAAAATTTTCACAGATTATCATTATTTTGCTTTATAATTCAAATTGCATCTCAAAGTTTTCCAAATTCAAGATTTTGTTGTTATCGATCCCATGTGTATATCGGAAACGGGAAGAGTTATCGAAAATCGAAAACAAACTTGTACTGCCTAGGGATTAGGCGAGCTTAAGTTCCAAATCTGGAGTCTCTAGCTCTTATAGTCTCTGAGATCGACGCGTTCATACATACAGACGGACAGACGGACAGACGGACAGACGGACAGACGGACATGGCTATATCGACTCGACTGTTGATGCTGATCAAGAATATATATACTTTATGGGGTCGGAGATGCTTCCTTCTGCCTGTTACATACTTTTGCACAACTTCATTATACCCTTATTTCCCATTTTTAATGGGATCAGGGTATAAAAACCGTTAATTACAAGAGCATTAAATAAATTCACATTCCCTCCACCTTCCTTCCCCACATTACTCTATCTTACTTTACAACTAACCCTCCCAACATGCAGGACTCTTCCCGAGGGTATCAAGAAATAAAAAAAAACTGCTGCATAGCATGAGGCGCCGCTCGACTGCCGCCAAACAATTACACACATAAAGCAAAATGCGCTACAACTTTGAACTGTTGTCCACCCCCCTTGCGGCCCTCGCCAACCTGCTCCCTTGAGCAGCAGCAGCAGCAGCAAAATAACGTAAACAGGCAGCAAGTCTTTGCTTCATTCACAAGCCGTGAACAATGGCACACAAAGTTGCATGCTTTTTAGCACTCAGTGTGCGCGTGACATGCGCACTGAACACACTCAACTTGATATGGCAACGCTGTGTTGCGTTTGAGCTGAGGAAACGTAAACGGGCATTGCTATCAGTTGGCGTGTTGCCCTCGGCTTGAAAACGTCGCGGCTGCTCTGCTTTAGTGTGTGTGCGTGCTCGCATGTGTGTGTCAGTGTGTAGAGAGTGCGAGACGTAAGCCTGTGTCTGTGTGCGCGTGTTTGTGTATTTATACGTGTGAGGGCGCCAAGTTGTTGTGTCTCTAGCAACGGCGGCAACAACAACAACAACGCATAGCGACATTGAACCACCTGCCGCAAAGCACGCTGCTACATTCAGTGGCAGTCGAAAAGAAAGAAATAAATACACACACAATATACACACACCGAAACAATAAATAAGAAAATAAAACAAAAAGAAAGCTGAAACTTCCGGATGATAATTTGCATATAAAAAAATAACTCAAACAGTAGAAAACAGACAGCAAAGTTTAAAGGCGAGTGTAACTGTCGGAAGTTGTGCTGTTTAAACAGCAGCAGCAGCAGCAGCAGCAGCAACATAAACAGCAACACCAATAACTGTAAACAGTGAAAAACATTTTGAACAATCGACACAGCGCGCATAAAAGTAGGCAACAGTTTTTTCTTGCGCGCCATGGAAATGGATGTCAATCGTCAGACACGCCACAATGCCAACCTAATGACCATATCCGCACGCTGTTGTGCCAACAACAATGCAACAATAGCAACAGCAACAACAACAGCAAGAGCTAGAGAAACAACAGAAGTAGCAGCAGCAGCAGCAACAACAACAACAACAGGCTGCTGTGGCATCTTAGGTCGTTTGTTCTGCGTGAGCCGCCACAAGGCAACACAATCGGTAGCAGGCACCGAGTGCAGCAACAGCGAACAGCTATTCATGCAACATAAGACACTGACAACAATACAGCCGGCAGCGCAGCGACGTCGTCGCACGCCACAGGAAATCTATTTCGAGAGTCGCGGTAAATCCTGCAAGAAGCTATTGAAATTCAATGGTAATTCCAATAAGGTGAGTGCCACAAAATGTAACTAGTATAAGCCATCCTGTGTGTGTGTGTGTGTACTGTGCTGTGCTCTGCTATGCCCGAGAGAGATTTAAATGCGGACAAGCGAAATGTGAGATAAGGAAAGAAGAAATAAAAAGATAGACGCTTCAGCAAAATGTTTTGACACTTTTAGGAAATTTATTTACATAGCTAACTTTACAGTTGAAATATCAAGAGTCTGGGTCACTTTAAGACATATATATATTTTTCTGTATTTATCTTGTAATGGAATTAAAATATTCCCAACTTGAATACCTTGCAATAAATTTAGATACCAAAGTTTCTAAGCTTATCTCAAATATATTACTATAATATATTTAAACACAGAAAAGTTAATGGCCTTAAGGCTCTGTTACGTCATTAATGCTTTCCTCTGACATTATCGTAAGCTTAAAGAACATTAAAAGATATATTAACGCCATTACAAGTTATCTACTCAAGCTTAAAGCCGTCGTTATGTGTAAAATAATATTTGGAGGCTTGTAAAAAATATTAAGAAATGGATGAAGGGTATAATGATATAATATTTGAGAAACGTACTTAAAATGCAAAACATAATAATGTTATCACTTTAATTCAATCTTGAATATACGCAATAAAGATGGTTTACTGCATTAAATTTGCATAAAAAATAACTCCTCTTTTTATTATCCACATAATGTCATAATAAGCCTCTGCTGGTCTTAAAAACTCAACAGGATTCTCTAACGCAAAGTATATATAAGAACATGAAAATCTTGGCAAACATTAACAGTTCTATTATATTTTTAATGCACTCAAAATTGAAAAGGTGAACAATGACAGCCAACAAAATATTTGCCTTTGCAGCTTTTGGTCGTAAATAAATTTGTTGAAAGAATATTTTCGAGTTAAGGCAATTTACCATAAATTTTCTCGTGGCCTGTTATCAAATCTAATATCATCTAGTATTCGATATAATAAATTGAAAAAAATATATATATACAATTCAATCAATTTTTTATTGAATAACTTTTTTAAGGGAATTTACCATAAATATTCTTTGGCCTGTTATCATCTATTTCATAAACTGAATATAATATTCCAATAAATTTTTTGATTTTTCTCTAATGCAATAACATTTTTATGACATTCCAAAACCACAACTGAAACACCAAAGATATTTAAAACGACAAAATCATTTAACAATTTATAGCAACACTTTAAAACATGTAGTTCAAAGGCTAAACCAGTGTTACCTAACACCGCGAGCTGGCAAACCAATACACAAGCGATTTCGCTTCACATTTTATGTGAACACACACATGTGTGTGTGTGTGTGTGAGCGAGAATATGTGTGCGCTATTGTTAGAAAATTTGGAAAATTTGTTGCTGTGGCTGTAACGAGTCGTGTGGAATTGAGTCGATTGCTGGCCTTTTGTTTGTGGCGCCTGCCAAGGTGCACTCATACGCTGAGTATGGCGCCACACACACACACACACACACACGCATACATAGTATTACACATATTCAAGCTTTGAGCACTTTGCATATAAATCATTTGGCATTGTGACCGGAATCGCAATGCGCTTATGAAATATTACAGTTTTGCTTAATGCAGAACGCAGCAACTTAAAGCAACGTTTGCCACATGCCGCACATGCCACATGCTCGCCCTTACCTTAACTTGTTGTTGTTAACAGAACATTCTTTTTCTCTGTGCTGCTGTGCACTAATTAAAAACGTGCAAAAAGCAAGCCAATCAAACAGGTCGATGCACAACAATGGCCTGCCCCCAAAATCGCATACACACACACATATATACACATCCAAACACATATGTAAATGTAGAAATATATATGTGTACGTGTGTTTGTTTGGTGTGGACAATGGCAGCGCCTGTTACGGCTCGAGGATACAATGCAATATGCTTGCTGTCCGGCACGCACTGAAGCGCAAGCAACAGGATGAATTTGTTAAACAACACGAACGAACGTGCATAGAGGAGGAGTGAAGCATTCTGTTTCGTCTCTCACACTCACACTGTATTATATCAGGTCTCTGGTTCATGTGCAAAAGTGAAAAATGAAAAACTCATTCGCCCTATCAAGTGACATCATCAATTTCAGTCTATTTTGCACTGACCAAGCGGAATTCAGCAGCAGTTGCAGGCAACACAGCCAGCTGCAAAAGTAGCTATACAAAAAATCCCAAAAACCTAAAAAAAAGAAAGGAAGACAAAAAAACTACAAGAGAACATTAACCGAAAAGGGCAGACCAAGAATCACACTTTGCATGCACACAAAGGAGGGGAACGGGAAAGTGACAGTGACAGTGTGGGGGTATTAGCAATCGGGATTTTGTGGCAAAACAATGGCAAGAAAAAAATCGAGAAGAAAATTGAAAAATGGAAATTTGAAGCCTTGCTTCAAGTTGAGCTCTTGTTTACAATTGTCTGGCAGTTACTTAGATCAGAACAAGATAAGACCTTAAGCCGAGGCTGCACTTAAGCCGACGAAAACATGTTAAGAGCAAGAGATTGCAAAGTGTGGTCTATTCTGTGTCAATTAGCAAAAGGTTTAAGTAAATAGGTAATAGTTTATATTGCAAATATATATCCGTTGCAAATTATCTATTTTCAATCTAACTGAAACTGTTTGAGGCTTGCACAAAACTTTCAAGAAACTTATTTCTCAGAATTAACTTTATCAATACAATTCTGTTATTGTTTTCACAAAACTTTTTCTCAGAAGTAACTATATCAATCCAATCCTGTTAATGTTCTCACACTAACTTTAGTTATCACTCATCAGCTACAACAACTCTAATTCAAACTAATTTACTAGAAACCTACAGAAAAACTTCCTTCTTTAACTTTCTGTGAATTAAATCATGAATACAATTAAATAGCCTCTAACAAAATTAAGCTACATTTAGCATTAATTAATCCTGATTGACTTTCGTTTCTTTGTGCTTTATTGAGTTGAAAGATATGCAAAGTATATTGCACCAAACACAAACGTATCTATTTTTAAACCCCAAAAAACAGGGAGTTTATTTTACAACTCAATCTATACACACATTGACTTTATAATGAAACTATAGGAAGGTAGACGGAGTCAAGCCAAAATGTTTGTTTTACTAGAACGGGGTAAAAGCGGTTGGTGGCAGGCAAACTGTTTGCAACCACCAACAAACAAAAAGGAAACCTACCCCTCTAGCAAAATGCTTTTGGATTATATTGCATTAAGGAAATTGGGGGTCGGTTTTTGGTCGGTTGTGCGATGTTACCTTCAAAAGCGCTCTAATGTCATTACTTTTATGTCATCAACGAAGCTCATTGGAAGGCAGCCTTGAAATGCATTTGCTTCCAACCTGGTGGAAGGTAAGCCAAGCAGGGACTCAAATATATATATATATATATATATATAGTATGTGTGTGTGAGCTGTGCACAGAGCTGATTGCAAAACAAATTGAATTTGTTAAGCAAGCAACAAGAACAAGACGATTTCCCAAATCCGTAACAAAAGAAACCAATTTTGGCTAATCAGCTTTAAATATGCTTATGCAAATGCAAATTTCTAAAATATTTCATTTCTTTCTTCTTCGACCAGCTTTTGCTGTTTTTGCTTTGTGTAACAAATAAAGCTTTAAATGCTTATAAACATCTTCAAATTTAATATATTTTTGTTTTAACTCTATTTATATTTGTTTTTTTTCCACATCTGTGATTTTAAAAATTCATTTGCAATTTGTTCCACACTACATTAAATTAAATATTTTTTTATTACTTATTCAACATATTTTGTTGAACATCAAACAAGTAAGTAGGCTCTAGTCGAGAAATCCCGACTAGAAGATACCCTCCACTTTACGCGTACAGTCCAGTACAGTACGCGTATAGTACATACTTGACTTAAATTCAATGTTTCAATTCCTGTGTTTTTAATTCATTTTCCAAATACAAGATTTTCATGGGGTCAGAGATGCTCACTTCTGCCTGTTACATACTTTTGCACAAAACAATTATACCCTTTTTACCCATGTTTAATGGGTTCAGGGTATTCAAATTGAATATTTGTTATATGCTTGAAAAATATTGCAGTTCATTTTAAGCACATAAATGTTTGCACTTATTGACTCAATGCTGTAAGCCGCTTTACGAATTTTCAATGTAAACAGAAAAAGCTTTTTATTTTTCATCACAACCATATTTTCAATTGATTGGAAAGTGAGTGAGATTTGTACAATGTTTTATTTATTATTTTTTTGTTTTTTTTTTGTCCACTTAATAGTTGAACTCAACTGAAACTTAACATTTGAACTTTGAAGTTTTGGCTATTTTAGTTTAATTGTTTGCAGTTTGTGCACAAAAGTGCCTATTACGAAATAAACAAGCCGAAAACTATCGTTAACTTTTGCGGCAAAGCAGCTTAAAGGCTCCATTTCTTTTTTACCAGTTTATCAGTGTCAGAGGCACTTCCTTTCTGATTGCTAAACAGTCTTTGCCAAGTTTGCCGACTGCAAAAAAAAACAGAAAAAAAAAACAAAAAAAATCATCATGTGCCAACATTAGTGACCCAGCGCATGCATAACAGACTAGTTGGCCAAAGTCCTTCATCGTCGTCGTCGTCGTCGTCGTCGACGTCTTCTTCATCGTCATCGTCCTTTCATCGCTCCATAATTATGCTGTAGCTAGTTGTTGGCTGCTGGTTGATGCCACTGCCCGTCTCAGCCACGCCCGGCCCTGCCAGGCCCAGCAAACACAAGGCTTAAATGCAAATGCAAATCAGGCAACTGCCCCGGCAACAAAAGCCGTGAGAGCTCAAACAAAAAAGGGGTATTATAAAATGGACAGCATTTGCCCAACAAGCAAGCAGGAAGTGACTGGGCCTCCATCTTCTGTCTGTCTTCCTGTCCAACTTTCTCTGTTTCCCCCTCCTCTTACTCTTTGTCGCTGACTGTCGCTTTGTCAGCTACAATATGTTTCTGTGTGTGTGTGTGTATCTTTGAGTTTCGTCCTGTATGCGAACATTCTCGTACCCGGCTATAATTGTGGTCAATGGTCTATGCTTGGCTCATAAAAAGTAGAAATATAGCAAATGGGAGGCTAAGATGTAGATAAAGAGACCACAAACTAAAACCGCAACTAAAAACTGTCACCTTACAGGATTTGGAAACGTTTAAATAAAAAGAAAAGAACTTTTAAAATGACTTTAGATTGATTTTAACACATATAAATAACTGTGCCATAACAAGAATTAAGATAAAAAATGCAGAAAACAATAATTTAATATAGAAATATTTTAGAGCATTTTTGTGAAATTCTTTTCATGCATTTCTCTTTATTTTTTTCGAAAACTATTTCTTGTGTGTATTCATTACACAGTTTTAAAAGTAAAAATACTTTAAGGTAGAAGTCTTCTGATACTCGAACTTTTCCCATTAATGAAAAGCAATTATTTTCTTTTTGATTAACGATACCAATTCATCTTTATCAGTAGAGATATGTGCACTTCAGTATTAACACGATATTTCTGTCACATATTCTTATGAAGCAAAAAAAAATGAAACAAAAAAAGAATGTAAAAAAGTTTCCATCAACATTGCAACGTTGTAATTGCAATGAAGAGCTGGTGAACGGAGAAGCTGCAACTACAAAAGGGGCAAAGAAGTTGCTGCAACAAACTGTGTTGGCTGTCACATGTCCTGCAGCTCGCTTAAAATCCCTTAACTTGGTCTCAATGCACGTATATGTATATATGTGTGTGTTGGCCGTTGCACGCAGTGTAAGCTTTGCAACATTTTGAGCACACGGCTAATGTATTTTGGCCGCCCCGCCGGCCTGCTCAGACAACCGCAATGAGGGCAGAAAATGTTTGAGAACCTCCCAACGATCCCAAGTCACCTCACCGCACCGCACCTCACTGCTCCTCTCCCTCTTTTATTCCCCTTACGGTCTGATGAGCTGCTTTCTTTTGGTGATTGGCCCCGACTGTTCGCATTCATTACAATCAGGCCTGATTATGGCTTGCCAGACGACAAAAACTCTATTCAACAGTGAATTTATTTGAATGCCTTTGCCATGGCAACAAAAGCAGTCAAAGTGCATATACAAAAATATAAAAAATAAAAAATAAAATAAAAAAAAAATTTACACAGCGAATGGAGAAAATAAAAAGTCATAAAACTGAACCGTTAATCCAAGTAGTTGAAGCAATGGACTGCTGGAAGCCTTTTTTTGCGCCCAAAAACCAAATGAAGCGTTTGCCCTTTTTCGGCTGTCTCTTCCTGCCACACACAACCAACCCCACCCACCCCCCTACACCATCAACGGCCCTGTCGTACCCCAAAACAAGCGTTGACGATGACAAGGGTGCTTTGCCGCCTCACTGACTAAATAAAATTGGAATTTATTATCATGATTTGTAGCAAGCAGAAGCAGCAGCAGCAGCAGCAGCAAAAGAAGAAGCAAAAGTAGACAGCAGACAGCAGTAAGAGATAGATAGAAGCAGACCAAAATGGCAGCAGAAGCAGCATCATTTGCAACGCTTACCAACACTGACTCATTGGCAGTCTACAGTTTTCACGAGAAGGCCAGAAGGCCAAAAAGCCAAAGGGACGCCGATAAGTAGCAGCACTTTTTAGATTTATACACGATGCCACTGATTTAAATGCCAGACAAAGTTAAAGTCACGCCAACACGTTGAGTAGCCCTGGTCCCAGGCTCAGCCAGCCAAAAAGGCTTAACTATGCATTTCAGCTAGTTTATTAGGGCTTAAAACCAACCAGCAGCAGAAGCAGCAAAAGCAGCCGTAGCAGCAACAGCAGCGGTTAAGGCGATTTACTTGCCACCAACCGCACAACGCCGCACAAGGCGTATGCGTAATTTTAGTTTGTGGCGTTGGCAATATCTTAAATAGATAGCGATTACGGCAAACTGCTGAGTGGCAAGTTTTATGATTGCAAAAGTGTTACAGAGAGAACCCAGCACTGGAAGTTAATAATTCAGCGAACAAAATGCGCAAACAAAAATGGAAAATGCCAAAATTGCAAGCGCAAAAAAGAAATATTCCGCAAAATTGACTTAAAATATGCGAAGGGCTAACATAAATTGACTTGAATGCAGTGAGACATAAATTTGAGTATAAAAGCACCAAATAAAAAGACTTATTTAATGGCAAAATAAAGGAGAATGAGTATAGAATAAAAATAACCTTATAAATAGCCAATCAAGAAAATAAACAAAGAATATGGCTATCATATTTGTTAATCAGAAACACAAACGAAAGTTCATACTTACAATTATTTGTTTCCATCTCTGAAAACTTCATTAAATAAAACTAAATGGCAAACAAAAAATGGCAAAATTCTTTCAAGGTTTTCAGTGCCCAAAAATGGTGAACTTTAGTAATTGCTGTAAGAAGCAATTTATCAGTTAGTCAATTCTAAATGAAAATTGAAACGTTTTGCCAACCGCACATTATTCATCTAGACAGAGAGAGAGAGACAGAGCTGTGGCTTAGTCCAGTTGGGAGTTACATATTTTCTCTGGCCAACGAAGCTTGATGCAAAGCACTTTTCCATCACTAAGCCCAACCAAAAAAAAAAAGACTTTGCCAGAGGAGGGGACTACCACACCTATCACCAAAACCTGCAGCACTTGCAGCTAAAAGGACGACAACAAAAAAAAAGCAACGAGGAACGCTTTTTTTTTGGGCATAGTGCAGGCGGCGTTACTAAGTGGGAGTTAACATCCCACACTGACACGCCCGCTATGTGTGTGTGTGTGTGAAATATTTTGGCATTTTGTTTATACAAAAAAAAATAAACGGAAATGTTTTAGTTGAAAGGCAAAACTAAAAATGCTTCTAGCTGTCAATGTTGTGGAATTTTTCTCATTTCCAAGCAGTTTGCATTTCAAATGAATGTGTGTGTGCCTGTCTGAGTGTGTGTGTGTGTGTGTACTTACACTTACTTTCATTTGTTTCATTTCACCTGTCGGCTCAATGTGGCATTGTTGTTGCTGCTGCTGCTGCTGCCGCTTTGCTGTTCTTGTGTTAGACAATGTACCAAGGATATACATAAATAAAGCATGCTTCTTTTTTCTTTTGGCAGGCAGTAAGCGGAAGTGAAGGGGGGGGAGGGGGAGTGTTAGCTGTCGAGCCACCCATGCTTGGCTGCTGTGACAAATTGCGTTAAGGCCAAGTTAAGCTGCCGGCTAAAGGACAAGGCAGCGTTGCCATAAAGAGCGGACTGAGGGGGTGTAGAGGAACTTAGCTGCCTGCAGCTAAACTGGTTGCTGGCTTAATGCAGTTAATTATTGCAGCATCTATTTAGCATACATTTGACGCTGAAGAGTATTCTATAGTTTTATATAGGTTTTTCCATTTTACTCTAGACAACAGCTGCCGCTTGATTAGCTCTCCCTTAATGTGTGTGTGTGTGTGCAATTTCGATGGCACATGTGCTGTCGACAACAACAACAAAACCCAATTTTTGGATGCCAAACAAGATATGTCTGGACGCAGCCAGCTGTGTGCTCTAGTCTACTAACAAAACTAAACAAGCAAAAGGAGAAAAAGCAAAAAAAAAAATTAAAAAGAGATTTGTGCCAAAATTAAAAGCAATTTCCTTGTGCACAAGCAAAAGCTGCTCAATTTCCTAGCGCATCAATTTAATTGAATTTATTTTAGAAGTGTTCCTGTGTGTGTGTTTTTGTGTGTGCGCAAAGCTAATTCAATAAACTAGAGAACGAAATAACTTAAACTTTATGTAGCAGAAGATAAAAGACGATGAGTATCATAAAACTGACTGCCTGCCTGACTGCTTGCCTGCCTGACTTTAAAGTATCTCTTCAGCGAATGCCAAAACTCCTGCAAGGACGAGCTTTTGCAAATTTGACGACTTGACAGAAGGCAGTCGGATTTAGACGACCCGCATACAAGCCATACACACTCGCACATAGCATGATATTTGATGGATGGTATCGCGCAGATATGTTAACTTGCTTGCAGGCCAGGCGAGGCCAACCAGCCGACGGATTCGCGGAATGTGCGACGTTATTTCAGCAAACCTGCCATGCTTTTGATATAGGAGACACACACACACACACACACGAGTCAAAAGCTGAACTGAATTGAAAATCAGTCTGGGACAATGCTCGTATAGGCATACAACACACACACACACACACTCACATATACTCTTGGAAGTGCTTCTTGAATAAATATAATACAAGATGAAAAGGCAGCTCTAGAAATATTATTGAATGAGGCATGATTATACTATACGCTTGACTATAAGCGGATGGCTTCTTCACATGTCAATAATAAAAATGTAAGATGCTTTAAAAATATATATGCATAGCTAATTTGAAGATCTAAAGCATTTGCGTTTTGTATAAAATTAATAGATATTCAAACTAACAGTAATTGATAAGCGTCAGCAAGTATTGGAAGTATTAAAAAAATTAAGCTATAAAAATATATATAGTTTCGATTTCCACATGTTTTTCAGTTTAAGCCACAATTTGGAAACAAATAATGGAACATTCAAAATTTAATCTGCCAGTCCAAAAGTATTTTTAACATTTAACAAAACTTTAACAAATTTTCAATTCCAAAGAAATATACCTAACAAAAATAATACTAAATAAATAATAAAAAAAACATAATTTCTAAATTAATTATAGCTACCTTTGAAAACCTTTTATTCAGTTTCAATTTTAATATTTAAATATACACGTATATAGATTGGATTTTTAACCCTTTTTACTTTTAACCACATTTCAGTAACACATGTGATAACTAAAATAATAGAAAATTAAATTAGATTGTCATTGCCAGTCGCCAGTCGCCAAACGGGTTTTTCAGCGAATATTTTTGACCAGAGTTGCCACAGTGCTTAATGAATTTGCTGTGTGCCTGGCCAAACAAACTGCTGCTTGCTGTTGCCTTTAAAGCAAGCCTCAAATAAAATGATTTTATGTTAGGCACTGTTTGGCAATGAAATACGAGTGAGTGAATGAGTGCGAGGAGAGAGGAGGAGAGGGATGAGCAGGAGAGAGTGGGATGAACGCGGCTCTTATATGGCGCCATATAAATTTGGGGCAGAACGTACTTCAGGCGCCGCATTACGTTTATGGCTGGCTAAATTAAACACAAACAGGCAGCGCCGCCAAAGTGCCAAAGCAAAGAAAACGAAGAGAAGAAGAGAAGCGGTTTGGCTAGAGGTGGAGAGGGGGAGAGGGTGAGCAACGTGAGGGTAACTGGAAGGAAATTGCTACAAGTTGCTTTATTTTATGCGCATATTTGCGCATATTACTCATACGCCCGACTGGCATACGTCTTCATTTAAGCAAACGTCTTCGACTTTCTTCCACCCTTCCCAAAGTATCTTTTACTTTGGGTTTGCTTTGGGGAGACTCGCAGACTCATATATATATTTGTGTTTTATTAAATTTTCATTTCATTTTTTTGAGCAATGTCTAACATGTTGCATGTTGTGTGGCTTTAACGCTTTAAAAGTGTTGAAAAAATGCACACAGCAGGCGAATCCTGTCATTAACCATAATTGAAAACAGAAGGAAGTCCGTTAATGCGTTGATTGCTTGCCGAACAGTATTTTTTTTTTTTTTTTTGGTTGGTGTTGGGGAGCATACACTTTTGGCATTTTCGCGCCTGATTTATTCCAGCGCCAACTTAAATTCCCAAGCACTATTAAAGTATGAATACGCTTTGAATAAATGCGAATAACGGATGTTGATATCCTCGCCTGCTTTCGACATCCTTATCCCAGTCGCAACTACAAACGTCTGTGTGCACTTGCTAAGCTACCCAAGCTTCATCCGGCTCTGCTACACCTCCTCCCAGCGGAGGGCAGGTCAGACCATTGCGAACACGCCCTCTTTGGCCCCGCCTCTGACCTGGGCACAGAGGCTTTTCATGAGCCTAGCGTATCGGGGCAAATGGGTTATTGATGAGCTATTTTGCAATGCTCGAGGGGAACTTGGCATTGACTTGGCATAAGTTACAAAAGCGCGCGACGCAGCCAACTTTTAAGCTTGCTAAGGGGTAAGGGGCTGGATGGGCGGAAGGGAGTTGGAGGAGATTTAGTCTCTCTGACTGAAAATGTGTGTGAAGCGAAGCGTGACTGGGATTTTGCAGTGAAGCAGACACACAGAACACAAAACAGAAGTAACAACAACAACAACAGCAACAACTTGTGGCTGCCTAATGAGCATTTCAAGCTTTTGAATCATTCAAAAGAAGCCTTAAGCTTCAGGAACTTCGATATAAACCTCACTTTTGTCAGCCCTATGTCAGCAACTGTACTTCAAATCTGATTATTTGCTTTCAATGAATTCAACACCGAAGTAATACAAAGGAATGTTTTTATTGAAAATGAGCTTAAGAGTTGAATCAATTAAAAGCATGGCATACCTCCAAGTATTTTTACTCTAATCTCACTTATGTTTGTTCTTAATACTGTACTTCAAAGTTAATTACACCAACTTATATCTTCATATGTCTTGTTGTCTTTTAGTTTACGATTTTCAACTTAAGAATAGTTAATATCAGTCTTATGTTCGCTTCTCTTGCATTCACTAACCTAACTTTATTCCAAAAACTTTAGCCAACTTCAAGTCTTATTAACTCTTTCGTTTATCGCAATTCAAGAATAGTTTAGCGTGTTGCCCTTTACACTTGAGCAGTGCTTAACTCTTACTTTTCAGCACTTTAACGCGAGCTTTGCTTACCGGGAGGGAAAAAAACGAACCTAACCCATAACTCTTAACTTGTCTAAACAGCTATCTACTGAGCCAGGGATCTGCTCCATAAAGTTTTGTTGCATCCGACTTATCCTGTCAGCCATTTTAGTGCCGCTTTAATGCCAACAACAACCCAAAGCAGCTCATTCTCTATCTTTCTGTTGCTGCTCATCCTACATTCATTTACATAAGTGTGCGTGTACGTGTGCGTGTGTGTTGGCCGTTGCTCAAATTTCATTAACGCTACTTTAAAATTGTGGCACATGCGTGGCACACATCGTCGGCTATCGCGACTTCAGCTCTGTCGCATAAATGTGCTTAATCTTTATTCACGGCAACACCCAACGCAGAATGATACTGGTTCAAGTATCTATGAGTGTGTATCTGTGTGTGCGAATGAAAACACAGTCAATATGCACGGAAGATAGCTGAAGGGATTATTTTATCCCACTGAAGCTACGAACTATTTCTAACACGCAATTAGGCAACGAAAGAAATGTAATTAACAATAAAAAAGCTGACATTATAATTTTTAAGTTTGTTAACACTGAAAAGTACTAAATAATATTGTTTGATTATTTTAACAGTTGAAATAAAAATAAACAAAAGAACAAACATTGAAAAAAAAACTATTCCAAACCAAAAACGTATGCACATAAATTTTCTTATCCTTTTTACGAATATGTAAATTATTTCTAACACATAGCTAAACTATAGAAATTTACAAAAGGCAAATAAATTAAACTAGAAATTGTTGTTAACATAGCAAACGTTCTAACAATAAATCAAATGAGAACAATCCAACACCATTTTAGTCAACAACAAAAGTTTTTAAGTATTCTTCCTTCGTTCTTTCGAATCAAAATTTGCCCCACTGTGCAGGTTGGCGCTGTCGCCACATCACTTGTCTAACATATCAAATTTGTAGCTAAACGAAAAATATCCGGGTGCCTCAGCATGTCAACTCTGGTGCGAGTAGTGTGAAAACTTTTAGCGGCGCTTGTACTTTGGCAAAGAACTTTAATTTCTGCATTACTAGCGACGCCACAGCGCTGATCAAAGCGGGGCCAGCAAGTGCAGAGTGGGTGTGCGTGTGTGCGCGCAGAGGGTGCAAAAAAAAAAAACACATCCGAGACACATGAAAAGTTTGCCATATAAAGTTACGCTCAACAACACGCCCAAGTTGCGGCCTGGCTGTTGTTGACTGGCTGCTGCTGCTGCTAGTGGAGAGGATGTTAGGAAATGGAGCAATAGTAACGCCGCTTAAAGTTTGCCACGTAATACAACTCATTAAATTTCGAAAATACTCGCGGCAAACTTTTGCGGCCGCTGAGCATCTTGTGTCGGGCGTTTGCCTAACATCCGTTGACATCTACATTTACAGCTAGCTAGTAAAGTTGGCCCACTGGAAATCTATTGGGCTTGGAGTAGGGATCTCCCTCTTCCTCTCCTTCTGCCTCTCCCTCTCCCTCTGTCTGTCTCACTCTTAGTGTCTTAGACTGAAATTGAAGTTGCGTCGAGTTTAATTGCAACGGATGTTGGGCGTGTAAATTATTTTGTTTCAGCTGCCTCATTTTCTCTGCTAATGAGCAACTTATTAAAACTTTTCGCACCCTATCCTCTATCCTTTCCACACCCCCCGCCCACACACCACCGTGCCTTTCATCTAGAGGCCAATTTGAATGCCGGACTCGACGTCGACTCGCCCCGCTACTGTTGTTGTTGTTGCTATTCCAAATTCAGGGCGTGGTGCAGCGCGTGAGGCGCATAAGTAATATATATAGTACATATAGTACTATATAAGAATCGGAATGCCAATTGAAAACAAAGCCAAAGATAAGTTTTACAGCAAGCGAAAACTCATTTACAGTTTGCCCAAGCACGCAAGGAAGAAACAAAGAAAGCGAATATATATATATATACATATAGACAGAAATTGGAAATGGGTATGGGTATGGGAATGGGAATGAAAATGAGAAAAAGAAACTTTAATTTCTTCCGCACTTCAATGAAAGCACTCCAAAAAGAGAGAAAAAAAACCCTAAAGTCAAGTTAGTAAAGGTTTCATTGAAAATAACACAATAACAAAAAGCCGCAACAAAAGGTTTAAGAAGTGACTATAGTTGATTGGCTTGGAATAATCCTATAGTTAGTTGGCGTTCTAACTTTTTGGAAACTTTTGAAAACTTTTTGAATATATTGTCAAATATTTTCAACTTAAAACTTATATCCAGCATAGTTACAAAAACAAGATTAATGAGAAATAGGTGGTAAGTTTTTGATATTACTTGGATCGGAACTGCAAAAGTTTTCGGAATCAATATATATAGATTTCCATGTTCCCAAATCTAACTTCGCTACTCTACTCTTCTGCAAGACAGGGTATCTTGAAGTCAAATCCCTAAAACGAATTGCTGTAGCCAATGATGGAATTAGGGAGAAAATGGATACTGATGCGGGATGTCTGTTGCCAAGTGTTTTTGCCCCGCCCCGATCCTACATGCTTGCCACCGTTGTATGCCTCAAGTGCTTAGACAATCGTGTTGAAGCTTTGATTTTTGAGCTTACGATGGATTTGGCGCAATGTGAGGCATGTTTATGAGGGCGGGTAATTAACATCAAGTGCCCAAAACACACACACACACACTCATAAATGTATAGTGCAGATTTTTGACTAAGTAATCGTTGAACTGACAAACGAAATGACTGTTAAAGTGTTGAAATGTCTGCGCCAGCACATAATTAATTAATGTCAGCGTTCGTCGAACGAAATGAGAAAAGTTTCTGGCAACTGAGAAAAACTTGGCAGTTACTTAAGTAGTATTTGTTAAGTCAGAGCTGAACCACGGGAGTGAGAGAAGGGGGAGAGAAATATAGAGAGCGTTGCAATCGCGTTCAATATTTGTCATTGAACTCATTAAGCAAATTAATAGACAAAGTTGCCAGCTGACAATGGAAGCGAATAGTATAGTGCGAGGGGTGGGAATGAAAGTGTTGAAGTGGGGCGCGTAAGAATTTATTTACTCAGCGTTGGCAATAAAATGCCAAGGCAATAAAAACCCAAAGTCAACAAACAATTGCGTGCCGCACAGAGAAATCGATTATGGACGCCTTCGAGGCAACAGCAGCAGCAGCCGCAGCCGCAGCAGCAGCAATTGCAATCACACGCACACAAACACGCACGAACACACACACACACAAACACAACCACAGAGAACTACAGTCACATAGCCACGATTTCGATTTTGCCATTTTGTTAGCGACTTGGCCACCTGATGCCCCGGCGTTGAAAATTGCCATCGTTGCTGATTTTGCAGGGCCAGACCCCAAAAGCGGAAGTGATTTTCTCTCTCTCTGCACATGCACATGCGTATGTGTGTGTGTGTGTGTGTGTGTTTGTTAGTGCAGGATTTTATGACCCTTGATAGTGGCAAGCGATTTGTTGCGTTGCATTTTCAATTTCAGCAGCATGCACATTGGCAACTTTGAATAATGCAATTGCCAGGGCACCAACTGCAGCGTTTCGCACCCCGTTGCCCCCTTGACACACCCTTCACCTTATATAAGTTATAGCCTTGCCAAGAGTTATATTTTTGTGGCTTTGAATGTGATGAACTAATGAAAAAGTTGGACAAGAATATATTACTAATCAGATCGAGAATGAACTTGATTGAAGCTGGTCAAATCGGTTAAAATATGAAGATATATATATATATAAATATATGAGCTGTAAACAGCAAGAGTATTTTATCTTCGACTTGCCATTAAATACGCAACCAACTCGTTTAGTCTTGTCTTCCCTTCAATTTTTTTTTGGTAATTTTCAAACACGAGCGCACAATTCAAGCGCAGCATTTGCCATATGGGGCAAGTTGACATATATGGAGCACGTGCTGCATGCTGCTTACTGCCCCAATCTGTGTGGCGATTGATGTACCAGACAAGAACAAACAAATACACAACAACAACACTGCAATCACATGCTGCATGCAAGCTCGTTATGTTGGACAGCGATTTCGGTTATGCTTTGCGCTTAAATGCAACGACAAGCAACAACAACAGCAATGCAATTGATTTGGCCTGATCGCCCGAACATATTGTGGTCATTAATTAGTTGACAGTTAATTGTGCAGCAGTTGCAAAAAAATAAAATGTTATATTCAACCAGGCAATTGTTGAATTGTGCTAAATCCATCTTTTTAGTCGTTTTTAACATTTAATAAATTTTCATATCTTCAAAAGTGACTCGAAAATATTATAAATTAGTGGTAATTATATAAATAAAAATTAATGCAAGCGCTCACCTGGTAAACACTATCTGGTGAAGGTTGAAGGCTTTTTTCATACCAAATGCGATAATTTGGTTACCTAAAAGCTTTTTTAAATATTAGTTCAACCTTTTTTAAATACCAAAATAATATCTTATGTAAGCCACTAAACTTTTTGTTATTCTACAATATATAATTCTATATAATGTAAAGTATATTTTTTGTTTAATACTTTAAAGTCTCTGAATTAAGTTGAAGCTGATTTTGCCAAATCAAAAGCTTAAACACCTTTAAATAAGCAACATCCGCAAACCATTCTTGGCAATAAGCGACGCTCTGGCTTAGTTTTAACTATTCACAATCATTAATGAGTATTTGTCACCGACTCATTTGCATTCTGTCGTCGCACCCACATATACCACACCATAAAAATATATATATAGATATATGACAACTCATTCTTTTTCATTATTCTCTTAACTGCGGCCACTCGAAAATCGTTTAATTTTCATTAATAGTCAAGTGGGTTTTCATTCGGGATTAATGCGCCATGGTTGTGGCAGCTCAATTCCCATTGTTTTTGGGCGCCGTCTGCTTGTTAAAGGCGCTAAGAGCAAATACAAAAAAAAATAAAATAAATGAAATATATATATATATGCATGCATTTTTAAGCGTTGTCTGCGCCGCATTAATTTTAAACAATTTACCTGCACAGTTGCCTTTTGATAAAGCAAAAGATAGATAGCAAGCGCAAAAAGTAAAGTGAGAAAAAACCACATAAGCAATTTATTTTTTTAAAGTCAGCAACTTAACGCATGGCAGTTGCTGCCACAATGCCTGAAGCCCAGCTAACGGTAGAAACGTCAGCCTGCAGCTGCAACCACTTCAGTTTCAAAAGCATCTGCTTCTGCTGCTGCTGCAGCTCCTGTTGTTGCTGCGGTGGACATTGCCACCGAACAGCACTGGCCACCGGTTATGGGGGCGGATATGGAGGGGTGGTTAGCAGCAATAATAACAGCAACAACAAAAAGAAACTGTAGCTTCGGCAGCTCAAGTTTTCATTTCTCTTTTTCGCTTTGCTGGTTTACTTCAATTCTGTTGAAAAAATTCTCTTTTGAATTCCCCAGATTTGTATCCCTTCTTGAGTCTTCCTGGATCCCAAACGGATGCCTGTTGGCTTTAACGAAGAAAATAAAAAGCTTTTGTATATATATAAAAGGGACTGTCGCTCTGTTATGTGCGTTTAATTCAGTGTTTGATTAGCGTTCTCAGCTATGCAGCCAGCTGCAGCGGCTTTTGGAATGGCTTATATTGCGCATACAACTGGTTGCGCACGCGGTTAAACATATATGAATTAATAATGAAATTCTTTGCTGTGGCCGCAAATGACCGCATGCAAAATCGCTGCCAGTTCATGATAAACTAACTAACACATATTATTTATGAGCTGCCGTTGATAAAGCAGCTGTGTGCCACATGCCACATGCCACATACCACAGCAACAATAACAAGAACATTTGCGGTCGGCTGCAGTGTTAAAACAATATAAAAAAATATATTAAAAAAAAAGCTCACACACACCATAATGCAATACACATTTTCACAGCTCAATTTCATTCAAATTTAACCTACGAAATAATAATTGTGTTAATTTTTAAAAAGGTAGATATTCGTTCAAACTTTAAAGGACATCTTGTGTTTCTCATGAATCTTGTCCGTTACTCGAATTTAATGTATTATTAGTTTAAAAATTAAAATATGAAATTTTTAGGCTATTCGAACCAGAAAAACGTTTCCAAATTTAATTAAAATTTCGAAAAAGTTCCAAAAAAGTTTATTCGTGTGAAAAGAAGAAGAAGAAATGATTAAAGCAGCGGTCGAGGAACGGGGGTAAATTACCCCAAAGGGGGTAAAAATAAGCTTTTGTGAGTAAAAAGTTTCTCTGTTCCAAGAGAGAGAGAGAGAGAGAGAGAGAGAGAGAGAGAGAGAGAGAGAGAGAGAGAGAGAGAGAGAGAGAGAGAGAGAGAGAGAGAGAGAGAGAGAGAGAGAGAGAGAGAGCGAGAGAGAGAGAGCGAGAGAGCGAGAGAGAGAGAGCGAGAGAGAGAGCGAGAGAGAGAGCGAGAGAGAGAGAGAGAGAGAGAGAGAGAGAGAGAGAGAGAGAGAGAGAGAGAGAGAGAGTTAGAGAGAGAGAGAGAGAGTTAGAGAGAGAGCGAGAAGGAGAGCGAGAGAGCGAGAGAGAGAGAGCGAGAAAGAGAGCGAGAGAGCGAGAGAGCGAGAAGGCGCGAGAGAGAGAGAGAGAGAGAGAGAGAGACAAGAAGAGAACTTTGAGAATATTCGAAAACAGTCACACACACATAAACTCATTGAACACTGAACTAATAAGATCAAATTCCTTCATGACTTACTTGAACTTTTGAGAATCGCGTAGAAAGGCAATTTTCATGTATTAAGTTAAATGATTATTTTTTGTGCATATTTTGATTGTTGCAACCCATACACACGTTAACACACACACACACCAAAACACACACACACATATATAACGATATAGGCAATAAATAATAAGGGTAATAAAATAAACTTTTAGTTAGAATGACATAATTAAAAATAATATATTTTTAATTTGCTATTCTATAAACCTTTATTTGTTATATATTTTTTTTACTCTTAGCCATGGGGTAATGTCAACTAACACGAAAAAATGTTGGGGTAATGATTAAAAAAGTTCCCTGACCGCTGGATTAAAGGAATAAAGTTTTTGAAAATTTCATAATTTTTCACAAAGTAATGGCTAACAGAATATTTAACACAGCTCTAAATAAAGTTTTTCCACACTGTTATCAAATAAATAATTCACTTCCCAGTCTTGTAGCAATAAAAATGCCATAAACAGCATTAAAATGCTCATGTTTTTTATAACAATTGAAATAATTAGCAACAGTTTAACTGTTCAAGTGTCGATATATTTTATTGCAATTAACTAATGAGTGGCAGTTAAGTGTGCATATAAATTGCGTTTGGTTAGGACTTAAACAATGACTAACTGGCCGGGATGCTAAGCTGAGGATGCAAATGTGGAGCAGTTTGCACTTTTTAATTACGATTTTCAATTAAAGTACGACAGCAGTGCAGCGACAAACAAAACCAATTTGCAATGGGTAGCTGGCTAAAAATTTCACTCACACTCACTCTCTATATCTCTTTCTCTTTGCTTTCTTTTGAATCACACACAGATATTGCTGTATCCGGAGGAGGGTTGGGCGAGGACTGCCTCATCGAGTTATTGGACCATCACGCCCTGCTGGTGGCAGCCCAATCGTTGTCGCATTGTCGAATGCGCTGGCACGCAACGGCAGGCAACGAAGGCCAGGATGTTGCCCATGGAGCAGCAGGGCTCGCTGCTGATTGCCGGACATTTTCGCAGGCCGCCAATAACAGCGGCAGCAACACCAACATCATCAACGACACCAGCAACAACAACAACGTCATCATCAGCAGCAGCAGCAGCAGCATCAGGAGGTGCATTAGGATGTGGAGGTGGAGGAGAAGAAGATCCTATTGGCTGCCGAGGGCAGTCAAAGTCCAAATCACAACTGGCATACAATGATGAGTTTAAACTGTATCTGACATCGAACATCTCGATGGAGGACTACAATATGGGCTATTGCCTAACTGGCTTTGTTGAGCGTCGCTGCCAACTGACAAACACCTTTCAAATGACTCACTTTGCTGTCATCAAGCGGCAATGGCCGCCGCCGTCCAATCTCAATAGCAACAACAGCTCATAGACAGCCCCTATCCCCCACCCCACCCCAACCCAACCCCCAACAATTAAGTATACATATAAACTAGAGTACGTATTACAAATTTGTCAACTGAGTGTATTTTGTATACTCTAAGCCATAGTCTTTAAGTAGTGCAATTTGTGCAACAAAAAAAAAAACAAAAAATGCTGTGATAGCAGCAAAAAAGTTTAGCATACTTTTCAGCGCCACTCAAAACAAATCTAATAATAATAAATGTTTATGTGTATTCAAAATTGTTAAGCCTCTAAGAACATTAATTTTTGCTACTTTTTATTTATTTATTTTTGGTATATAAAACAAAAGATCGATATTTATGTGTGTGTATTACTAAGTAATTTGTAATTTTAACAAAATGCTCTAAACGTGCTTAATTCGTGTGCTTTCGATGTTGTATAAACAACCATAAAGAGAAAAAGAATAAAAAGGAAAACAATTTAGAGTATCAAATCCAGTGGAAAATGAAATCAAAATATTTGAAGGAACAAAAACTTTCGGACTACCGAAGAATTCAATACTCTTGCAGTTACATAAAAATATATCGAACTGTATTTTCTTTCTGTTTATATTTTGTTTATTTGATGCGTAATTATTGTTTACCATTTAAGTTTTCATGCAATAACTTCGTTAACAAGAATTTTTAATATGTGTTGAGTAATCTGAAATTTTAGCTACACAGTTTATGACGCAATTCGTGTACGTTCTGCAAGAGTATTCAAATCCAAATTAAAAAAATCAAACAAACTACAAAAATACAAAAAACTAGAAGCTGTTAAAAGCTAAAATGCAACTAAGCCGCTTAGCTGGCAAACGCACACGCGCAAACATAAACAAAACATATATACACACACCCACACACACAGTCACTGAAAACGTATAACATTTAAGTCCGGGCTCTTGGGCAGCTACTTAATGCTTAAAAAGTGCAACAAATTGAAACTTGTGCTTGTCGAAGCATGTGATTGTGTGCCAAGTAGCGTGTATATGTTTGTTTGTATATATATATATGTGTGTGTGTGTACTGTACGTATTTGGATGTTTTTCCACTACTTAAACAAGCCACGTTTTGCAAACGTATTGCCTTTAAGCTTTAAACATACATATTTACAACAATTGCTGTTGTTTTTTTATTAACTGGCATCAGCATCGATTAATGCTGGCATCACATGGCATTTAAGCCAAATTATGTCAGGCAGCATGTTTTCAAAAGGTTTTATTGCGTTTGGTTTATAAAGTAAAACCACAGTTTAAACAGTTCTATATAGGTTTTATTTATTTTATTATTATTTTTTAAAATATATTTTTTATGCTGATTGCTGGTAAGTTTTATACGCTGTCGATTTTTACTCAACGCTACGCTCTAAACTACAACTAGGCAACACTCTTTGACTTTCTTCAATCACTTTCTCCCACACTCACAAACACGCACACTTTCACTCACATACTCTAACTCTCTCGAACTATCTCACTTTTTGAGCATGAACCGCAACGTATATCAATAATTCGTCCAATAATTGGAGTCTATCGGTGCAACAAACGGCGCTCAAAGCCAAACAAGGCCGTAGCTCCAATTGCCAAAAACCCTAAGTGTTAAACAAAAAAGATAAACAAACAAAAACTTAAACCAAAGCTACTTAAGACACAAAAACAAAAAAACTACAGCTAGGCTAAGTGCTAGATGTTTATAAGCAAAATCAAAGCAAAAGAAACCAAAACCAAAAAAAAAAATCAATATTTACAAGCTAGTAATACGAGCTATGTGAACTAATATTATTATTAAATATGGTATATATATATATACTATTTATGTGTGTGTAGGCTTGAAGTGAACTCAAAGTTTTTTGCCATACTTGTATCGGTGTATTTATAAATCTATATATATATATATATATATATATCTATCTATATACATTAACTAATATATGTAATCAAAACTATGTATACAAAACTAAAACTCAATCACTAACATTTTGTGCAGTAGTATATAGCTCGCTTTTAGGCGCTTTTACACGCAGGCGAAACCAAAAAAAACAGAAAATATAATTATAAAAACACAAAACAAAACATAACAACAACAACAAAATATACATATTTATACATACTATATTTTACACTTGATTTGCTTGAACCCACAGCCTGCTCCTCGTAATTGATATTTAAGTATCAGGTACCTGCCAAAAACCAAAAAAAAAAACCAACACACTAAATATTTATAGCCGTAAAAGAAAATGCCAAAATTAAGCAATTCCAAAAGTCGAAATTGCTAAAGTCCAAGGGCATTATTGTATTATGAAACTAATTATTTTTTTAGAAAGCAAACAATTATGAAAACTTTTCTATGTATACAAATCCCATGATACACCTTTAACACACACACACACAGACAAATGCCTATTGATGTTGTTGCTGTTGTTTTTCTATGTGCTTCAAATTAATGTGTCTAGAAATGTGTGTAGCATACTTAACAGCGCTAAGCTTAGGCATAAAATAAACTTAAAGTAACAAAAAAAACAAACAAAAACAAATAACAAAACTAACTAAGAAATTACAAAATTTAAATATTAGAAAAACATGCAAGCCAACAAGCAAACACGCAATGAGCTTTTTTTGTAGCAAACTATAAATGTTAAACAGTAATTATAAACAAATTACTAATTAAATGTAGAAGCAGCGTTGCGGAAACAAACAAAAACAACAACAACGGAAAGCCAACAATTAGTTGACGCAAATGGGCTTAAAATTAAAATTAATTCATTACTATAAGCTTGTATTTAAATAAATACGTAAATGAAAAAAATAGTTTATACAATTAATGAAAGAAGAATTGTGTCACGCAATCGGCTGAAATCAAAAATAAATAAAAAAATTTATTGCAAAAATAAGTAAAAATTCAGATCAACTCGTGCGTTGGCTGAATTAAAATCATAAATCAAATGAAAATCAAACACAAACACAAAAACCAAAATCAAAATCAAATAAACGCAAGCAAATATTTAATAACAAATGCTTGTCAGCGTAAGCTAGCCAAGTAGTGCAAATGTAGAAAAAAGCGTGGAATGTAAGAAAAGAAAACAAAGCGAAAGAGATAAAAAAAACAAAAAGCCATAGAAAATAAAGCAAGGGAAAAAACAAAAAATATATATATAGTTTTGGTTTTACTTTGAGGTGCAATTTTTTTAAGATTCTGAATGATGATCAAAATGGAACCGAAAGCAGTTGAAATGCTAATGAAAAAATCGAAAGAAATGGAAAAACTTTCATTATATTCCTGCATATAACACGATTCATCACTTTAAAGCACCATTATTAATTTTTATATGGTAATTAAATGAAACCTGTAAAGTTAAAAGCACATTTCGATATGTATATTAATTAAATGGATTTCATTTGACAAACGCATTTTCGATTTTTCTTTTTTCTCTCCTTTTTATATTGTTTTTAGCTTCAGACTCGCTTGCTTTTCAAGCGCAAACTGCACAAACTGAAAGGCAAACAAAACCCAAACCGTTGGCAATTCAATTTACAATTTCTATGGCACTAGCGAGTTTTTAATAATTATATCTGCAATCGCGAAAACTCGCAATTGCAATTTCCACTTCTCTTTGTTTGCCTTTTCCTTTTTTCTTTTTTTTTTGATAGTACACATTTCTGTGAAAATGTTTGCTGTTTGATTTATGTGTTACACGTTTTTTGCGCAATTAAATTTATATTTACATACGATATACGCGAACGATATGTCAGTGTGGAGATATATGGTACAATTTGGATCCCTTTTTTTATTATTTATATTTTTTTTTTTTAACCACTCAACGCTAAAAAAGTTGGCCAGCAATTGAAAGGGGTTGCCGCCATCGGGCACAATGCAAATTCTGCTAACATTTTATTTTTTTTTTTTTTATATGTTTGATTTTTTGTACATTTGATGTGATGAGCTTTGCAATAGATTTGCCCGTCAATTTTTGTTGATCGAACATCATTTAAAATGTGTATAAAACATAAAAGAATATCACATTGATTTGATTTTGAAATGCAGCTTGAATTACGTGCTACAAACCCACATCAAATATAACAATACAGATATAATAATAATACAGATACTTAGCTACAGATACATAGCTACAGATACAAAGCTACATGGCTACAGATACACAGCTTTAAGCCACAGATACACGGCTACAGATTAATGGCTACAGATTAATGGCTACAGATACATTACTACATTGTTACAGATACACGGCTACAAGGTTACAGATACATGGTAACAGATACATGGCTGCAGATACATGGCTACAGATACATAGCTACAGATACAAAGCTACATGCTACAAGCTACAGATACAAAGCTACACAGCAACAAGGCTACAGATACATGGCTACAGATAAATGGCTACAGATACACGGCTACATGGCCGAAGTTACATGGCCAAAGATACATGGCTACAGATACAAGGCTACATATACATGGCTACAGATACATGGCTACAGATACATGGCTACAGATACATGGCTATATGGCCAAAGATACATGGCTACAGATACATAGCTTCAGATACATGACTACATTGCTACAGATACATTGGCTAAAATGTTATAGATACATGGTAACAGATACATGGCTACAGATACATAGCTTCATAGCTACAGAGACGTGGCTATAGGCTTCAGATACTTTGAACCTATTTTCAATGGGTTGAGGGTATAATTAATTTAAATAAATATGCATTGAATTCAATGAATATTTTAGCAAAATTTTAACATATTTTTAAAAGCTGATTTAAAAGCTGATTTTTTTTAAGCAATGCTCTTTAAAATAGTATTTTTTTTTAAGAAGTATAGTTTTTTTTCTTTGATTATAATAATTAAAATGTGTTTCAGCTTTTTCTGCAACCATAAATACAATAAGGAAATATCGTTAAATAAGCTCATAAAATTTCTATCCCAAAAAATCATCTCATCTACTGACTCACGTAGCGGCCTCAAGAAAACCTGAACCGCATATTAATTATTTATAATTATTGTTAATTAACAAAGCAGCCAACACACAAATGAAAGGAAAGCGACGAAAAAATGAAAAGGCTTTTAATAAAAAAATAATATTTATGCATATATATGTACATGCATACATACATATCCAAAACCACAAAGAGACCTCAATTAAAATTCAAATTAGAGCGCTTGGGAAATTTTGCGCTCGACGCTGGCGGGCCAAAGTGCGAAAACTTAAAACCGCAGCAAACGGCAAAGCGACGAGCCCCGAAACTAAACTCTGAAAATGAAATATGAAGCCCGTGAAGCTGCCTGAAAGAGGGTGGAGCAGGAGTAGATGTAGGAGCAGGAGCATCGTCAGCAACTGAACAACTAATAAGAAATTTGTGAACTTTGCAAATTTGCCATCATTAATTCTGAGTTCCGGTCTCGGCTCGGCCTCGCATCCCAATTGCTCTCCCCCCATTCTCTCTCTTCCAGTATCTGCCACACTTTAAGCACATATAAATTTGTCGAATTCGCATTTGGGACCCGGCACCCAGGACGATGATGATGACGTCGCGATGTGGTCCTCCTCGTCATTGTGTAATAATTGTCAAGCAATTTAAATCGAAAGCTGGCAGCATAATAAATTGTCATATGAAGGCGCGAGCGCACACGCACACGCACACACACACCCCTTCGCACTCCCAGCCATCCTCTTCTCGCTCTCTCTCTCTCTTCCTATTACACCCAAAAGGACAGTCCAGAAGATGGCAAAAAGTAGTACACAAGTGGAATGCTGCATGGTTAAATGATTTACTGCTAAATACCCAGTAAAAAGCAGGAGCACTTAAAGAACTTCAAGCAGTAGAATTCGGTTTTTTTCTATGAAACCTAAAGGATAAAACCATCAAAGCCTTAGACAAATTACAATAACTATCGATAGACATTTTTAAAAATAAAATTGTGCAAATGGTGGTTCTGAAATTGAAGTTTGGCAAACTTGTGAGCAGTGTCGCATTCTACTTGTGTACAGGGTATAAAAAGGTAATGAGGAAACGGAAATTTCTGCCGGAAGTGTATGCGAAGGCGGAAGCTCATTTTGCAATATTCACAGTTGACTGATTTAGGCAGCGACTTTTTGCTTTGGCGCCCGGACTAACGACGAACGGGCGCCATGAATTGTAAATTGATTGTAGCCAAAGTCGTCGCTTCATTGCCGATTTTAATCATTAATAATGGGGCTGAGACGACGGGGGGCGTTACTCACTTGGATCTTGGACGATTGCCAAAGAAGATGCTCTTGCTCACACATCGAAACGGTTTGGAATAGAACGGTACGGAGAGACAGCAGCAGCAGCAGGAGCAGACTGCTGAGCACTTGGACTGTGCCTAAGGTTAGGCAACGACTTTTCAAGGGCCTTTTGCAAGCTGGCAACAAAATGGCTACGTTTGCTGCTGCTCCAGCACACACAGCTAAAAGCCAAGTTACCGTTTGCTGCCAAGTTGTTCTTTGTGAAGAGCTGCTCAAATAGCAGCAACGGGCACCTGCAACAACAACAATAACAACAGTAACAACAGTAACAAGAGCAATAGAAACAGCAGCAGCAAATAAGAGCTGGATCCGCCGTTAGTTTCATTGTTGACATTGCAGCGCAAAAAAGGTAGCAAGGTAGCAACAAAAAGCAATTAACTTGGCTTACATCTTTGTTGAAAGTTGAAACTCATGGCGCGATTTATGCCGCCGGTGTTGTCGATGTTGTTGTTGTTGTTGTTACCCTGACTTTGCCCGCGGATGTGGGTGCGGGTGTTGCAGCAGGTGCTTGGTGCGCAATCCTTGAGCTGTCAGCATCCCAAGCTACCAAGCAGAGCCAGCTGCTTGCGTGTCTTTTCCTGTGCAAACGAACCAAGTAACGTATATTGTTGTTGTTGCTGTTGTTGTTGTTGTTATAGTAAAGTGAGAATCTTGCACAAAGATAAAAACTTAATGGTTTGCCCCACTTGAAAGGTTAGATCTTACTCTGATTTTGTGGCAAATTGTGTAAGCAGCTGGCAGCGCCTTTTGCCACTATGCAAGCATGTCTTACCAACTTTACTTACGGCTTACGCGTAGGAACAGAATATAGAATTTAATTTTTAAGTTCAACATTTTAACTAATCTTAGTTGGATTTTCATGGCAGCAAAGGTATACGAGAAATTCCAGTAAGACTGATTATATGTTAAATATAATTATACATATATTTCATAAAGGTTCAGTCGAGAATTTTAATTCAAAAGTCTCTAGCTCATATAGTCTCTGAGATCGGGAGATAAACACATGGATGGACACACGGCCAGAGCTATATCGAATCGGTGTTTGCTGCTGATCAAGAAAATACATCTCATTGGCTCAGATATGCTTCCTTCTATCTGTTACACATAGCCATTACATCATCATTACCTATGTTATGGGTTCAGGGTTGGTTACACCATAAATATTTTGTGCTTTAAATGTGTCTTACGCTTAAAATGAATCAAAAATAAGAATATAAACTTATATATATGAAACATATGTACGTAAAAACTTATCAGCAACTTATGTTAGTGCACTGTATATGCTGATATTTGTATATATAAAATATAATCTTTTTTACGCTTCTTAGAAGCACAAATCAGCTTTCACTTTTAGTATCATTTTGCAACCCACAGAACGTGGTGTCTGAGAAGTTTAACAAGAAATATTAATCCTTAATTCTTTATATGCTTATATATTTCGCGTGCAAACATTATGACTAAATCTGCTTTGCTTCTATTATTTATTGCCTCGTGCATATTTGGAATATTTGCAGACGATTCGGTGAGTTACAAATATAATAAATTATGAAATGGTTATTAACAATAAAATGTATTTAAAAACAGTTCTGCGAAGCTAAACGAAAATTGGATTCTGATTGCGCAAAATATTGCTATCAGGTCGCCAAACCTTTGTTCCAAATGGCACCCGTTTGCCATCAAAAAGACGCAGAGATAAACGCACTAACCGCAAAATTAGCCGAACTGCAGATCAAACTTGTTGGTTACGAAGAACAAGAAAGGAAAAGTAAAGATAAAGTGAATTTACTATATAAAGATCTAATTGCAAAATTCGATGAGCTGCCTTAAAACATTTTCGAGGAGCTGCGTAACAACCTTTTAGATTTGAATAAATGCAAAAAGCTGAATGCCGATTGCGAAGAACGTGAGAAGGAACTAAAAAGAACACCACCTTTTATTTTCACGCGTCGCAGGAAATGCAATTGAATAAGTTAAAAATTCTCATTTGACCGAGAGTAAAAAAACTAAATAAAATATATATTCATTTTATCTATTATGTATTTAATCAGTTTATATAATGGTAATAACAAAAATCATTTGCAATTAATTTGTTTGATAAAATTTGTTTGCAAGCTGACAAGTCTTCAAAAACATTATTTTGTACATGCATATTTTGTTTCAAATATTCTTATCAGAAACGTATGCTGATGTACTCTATATGCTGATATTTGTATATACATAATATTGTTATACCCTGAACCCATTACAAATGGGTAAAAAGGGTATAATGGTTTTGTGCAAAAGTATGTAACAGGCAGAAGGAAGCATCTCCGACCCCATAAAGTATATATATTCTTGATCAGCATCACCAGTCGAGTCGATATAGCCATGTCCGTCTGTCCGTCCGTCTGTCTGTCCGTCTGTCTGTCCGTATGTATGAACGCGTCGATCTCAGAGACTATAAGAGCTAGAGACTCCAGATTTGGAACTTAAACTCGCCTAATCCCTAGGCAGTACAAGTTTGTTTTCGATTTTCGATAACTCTTCCCGTTTCCGATATACACATGAAATCAATAACAATAAAATATTGAATATGGAAAACTTTGAGATGCCAATTGAATTATAAAACAAAGTAATGAAAATATGTAAAATTTTTTTTAAAATCGGTTTAGAAACACCGGAGATATGGGACATTGAAGTTGTGTATGCAGTATGCAGCACTGACTGTACTCGTAAAGTATAGGGATCAGGGTATAGTCTAGTCGGGATTTCTCGACTAGAGCCTTCTTACTTGTTTTTGTTTGAGGTTCTTAACAATACAAATCAGCTTTCACTTTTAGTATCATTTTGCACCCCACAGAACGTGGTGTCTGAGAAGTTTAACAAGAAATATTAAACCGTAATTCTTTATATGCATATATATTTCGAGTGCAAACATAATGATTAAATCTGCTTTGCTTCTATTAATTTTTGCCTCGTGCATATTTGGAATATTTTCAGACGATTCCGTGAGTTACAAATATAATAAATTATGAAATGGTTTTTAACAACAAAATGTATTTTAAAACAGTTCTGTGTAGCTAAACGAAAATTGGATTCTCAATGCGCAACATATTGCTATCAGGTCGCCAAACCTTTGCTACAAATGGCTCCCGTTTGCCATCAAAAAGACGCAGAGATAAAAGCACTAACCGCAAAATTAGCCGAGCAGCAGAAAAATATTGCTGTTCACGAAGAACGAGAAAGGAAAAGTGAAGATGAAGTGAAGTTATATCAAGATCTTCATGCAAAATTAGACAAGTTGCGTAAAAACCTTGTCAAGAACAAGTGAAGATGAAGGAAATTAAACGAAGATCTTAATGGAAAATTAGACGAGCTGCGTAAAGACGATTGTGATTTGGCAAAGGCAGGAGCGATACTGGTGAGAGATGATTTGTGGAGCGCAATAAAATGGGCTATGTCGTAAAACATTACAAATACGTTAAATTACGGACTCCGTTTGATGACTTTCACCAGAAATGCAATTGAAAACGTTAAAAATTCTGATTCGAGCGAAAATAAAATTATACATCAAAATATATATTCATTTTGACTTTAATCAGTTTATATAATGTTAATTACAAAAACCATTTGCAATTAATTTGTTTAATAAAATTTGTTTGCAAACTGATAAGAGTTCAAAAACCTTATTTTGTACATGCATATATTCTTTCAAACATTTTTAAAGTTAAAATAGAACAAGCTTTCATAATTGCCTTTGTTCTTCGTTTGTTTTCAAGTCTTGCTTATTATTTTTAAAAACTTAATACTTTTCCTTACATATTGCAATTACAAAATGTTTGTAATTCTTTTTTTCAATTTTGAGTGTTTGAAACTCGAACATTTCTATAAGCTCTCAGCCCCAAGGCGTCCACCTAAGTCGGATACGAAAAATTTCGTAATATTTGATATGCAACACACATATTTTTGGTTTACTCAACACGAGCGGTGTTGGGGGTGATGGCTTTAGGTGAAATATTAATTTTTACCAGATGAAAATCAAAAATATCTTGCGTAAATTGCGTGCACACAAAAAACCAGTTCGACCCTGAGTCGGGAAAAGGACTTGGGCATTTGTGAGAGCCGATGCTTGGGCAGGCCCTTGAACGAAAGTTAAGTAAATATGACTCAAGGACACTTGGCGCATGGAATCCTTTTGGCCACTTACATTTGTGCACGCAAAGGGTGTACGGGGTGGAGTGGGACGGCACTCTTGTCCCATTCATTGCCATTTGAGAAACGATTTTAATACTTTCTCCGACACAAAAGCTACTTAAAGTTTTGCTTGCTGGCTTAATTCGTTTTTTGTCAAACAACAACAACAAACAACAAATAGCAAACAGACAATAAAGTGGAAGAAATGAAAAAACAAAAAATAAGAAGCGAAAACTTTTTTAAATTGAGTTAACTTAATTTTTTTGTGTTTGTTTGTTTTCCTTTCTCGTTGCTTTTGGGCCAAGTTGGTTTTCTCTTGTTTCGTGGCTGACTTTGGTTTGCCTAATAAATGTGCGTGCTAACAAAAGCCCAGATAAACAGCCGGTCAGTGAACAAAAATAGAGAGACAGAGAGAGTGAGAGAGAGAGAGAGAGAGAGAGAGAGCGAGCGATAGACTGACAGTTTGTAGCGACAGGCGAAAGGATAACGGATAATGACAGCCGTTAGTATTAAGTGCGCGTTGGCTACTTTGGATGCTTCCAGCTTTTTTTTTTGTTTTTTTTTTTTGTTTCATTCTCTTTTTTTTTGCACGCCGCTCATTAAAGTTGTTAAGTACTTGGCGTAAACGTTTGCCAGACTGAGACAGAGACACATACAAATAGAACGACTTCTGTTGTGTCAGGCGCCAGCAGGCGTGTGGGGATTGGGGTTGGGGGGTGTAACTAATGGTGGGGTGTTGTGCGGCATGCCCCACGATTAAAGTCAATTTAAATGCCCGCCTTAAGCGTCGGAATCCTAATTCGTTAACAACTAACTCAAAAGAAAGCAACAAGAAAAATAAAAGAAAACAACAACAAACTCAAGTTGACCGTTGGACGGAAAACTTTATGCACGCAATTTCCTTAAAATTATGTCAACAAATGAGTCACTGAACTGAACCAGAACCAACGGAATCCACCACCGTGGATAGCTTAATAGATGTGTACTCTTAACAATTGAAAGATCGTTAAGCAAATGGAAAACTTGATAATGATTCGACCATTCGAATTCATAAAAGTAATTATTGATTTAGAGTTAACATTAAAAAAAAAATAGTTAAGACAAAAATTCTATAGAAAAAATAAAAATAATTTGCTTGGGAAAACGCAGGGTAAAAAAATTTTTAAAATTAAATGCACATTGAACATCAATTAAAAGTGAAAAGTATAACAAAATATAATGGAAATCAATATTTTAGTGTATTTAAGTTTTCACATAAAAGTATTAGGATTTTAAAATACTATTTTAATTCATAAAAATATTATGTACCCTAGAAATCAGCGGTTGGAGAACTTTTTTAATCTTTACCCCAAAAAATTTTTGTGTAAGTTGACGAAAAGCAAAAAAAAACAAGTAAAAATATATTATTTTTAATAATGTCTCATGCTTACTTAAAGTTTATTTCATTACCCTTTATTTTTATTTATATTATATAAAAATATATATATGTGTGAGTGTACGTGTGTGTGTATTGGTGTGTGTGTTAATGTGTGTATGTGTGTGTTAATGTGTGTATGGGTTGGAACAATCAAAATATGCACAAAAAATAATCATTTTACTTAATACATGAAAATCGCCCTTCTACTCGATTCTCAAAAGTTCAAGTAAGTCATGAAGGAATTTGATCTTGTTAGTTAAGTGTTCAATGAGTTTATGTGTGTGTGACTGTTTTCGAGCATTCTCAAAGTTTCCTTCTTGTCTCTCTCTCGCTCTCCCGCTCTCTCTCTCTCCAGCTCCCTCTCGCTCCCTCTCGCTCCCTCTCGCTCCCTCTCGCTCCCTCTCGCTCCCTCTCGCTCCCTCTCTCTCTCTCTCTCTCTCTCTCGCTCTCTCTCTCTCTATCTTTTTTTCACTCTCACTCTCACTCTCACTCTCTCTCTCTCTCTCTCTCTCTCTCTCTCTCTCTCTCTCTCTCTCTCTCTCTCTCTCTCTCACTCTCTCTCTCTCTCTCTCTCTCTCACTCTCTCTCTCTTTCTCTCTCTCTCTCTCTCACTCTCTCTTTCTCTCTCTCTCTCTCTCTCTCTCACTTTTTCTCACTCTCTCACTCTCTCTCTCACTCTCTCTCTCTCTCTCTCTCTCACTCTCTCTGTCTCTCTCTCTCTCTCTCTCACTTTCTCTCTCTCTCTCACTTTCTCTCTCTCTCTCTCTCTGACTTTCTCTCTCTCTCTCTCTCTCTCTCTCTGCTCTCTCTCTCTCTCTCTATCTATTGGAACAGCGAAACAGAGAGAGGGAGCATGAATAAAATTCTTTTACAGTTTCTCATGCCGTAATATATGTCTTGTTTTTCTCTCTCTCTCCCATTATTTCCAACATTCTTCTTATTTTTTTACACACCACAGCTTAGGATTGAAAAAATTAAAAAAAAAAGGTTTTTAGAGTAGCAAATTAAAAATATATACTTTTAACTCACAAAAATTTAATTTTTACCTCCCCGGTTCCCCGACCGCTGCTATAAATACTTTTAAAAATTATTATCTATACTATCTATAGCTTTTTTGCTTATTTGTGTTTTTGTTTTTCTGAGAAAAGCAAAGCTTCAGCTCCGATTGCACATGCTTTCGTTATTGTTGTTGTTGTGTTTGGCATATTACAAAAGCAGTAAAAGGATGTAACAATAAAACGAAACAAAAACAAAAAACCAATGACATAAGGCAAATAGGTGAATGAAACGGGTTGGAAAGAAGAGCGAACAACAAGAATGAATGTCTGGCAAAAAAAAAACCAAAAAAAAGTAAAAATTCGCTTGCAATTCTTATACATAGCGTTGTTGTTGTGGTTCTTTATCTTCTATATGCTTTTGGCATTTGCTTTTGATGTTGTTGTTGCACCTTTCTTCACTTCTTCTTCTTATTTTTCTGCTTCTGATTCTACTTCTGCTCTTTCCTCGTCTTTTTTTATGGTGTGCGACAAAACGCCACATTTGCGTTCAATGAGCATGAGATAATGTCATCATCAACATCGTCATCAACTCAAGCAACACTCACCCTGCCCCAACTGCAACATCCTGCATCGACCGTATCTTTTGTCTCGGTTCAGTTTGGATGTGTTTGTGTGTGTCTGGGGGGGGGGGGCAGGTGCAACGTTTTTGTCGCTTGTCTGGCAACATTTGCTTGAGGAATCGCATACAATTTAATGAGCACTACATTTTTAATTAAGTCGTTTTTGCTGTGTCGTTTTTAAATGGATGAGAACAGATAATAGATGGCCATCCAATTATAATGATAGCCTCAACGGCAAGTGCAATAAATTTCAAATTAAGATTTGCTTGATCTGAAATCCTTTTTTTGGGTTAAGTTATTAACTGCCAATCAAACCATTTTACACTCTCCAACAATTCCAAAACAGTTCAATTTCACAAATAATTATGCAAGCACGAAAAGTACCATTCGATTTTCATTAAATCGTGGCATTTTGTCACTGTGCTAGCAAATTAGCTGAAAAGCATCGACGATGCATTGAAATGCAGACCAAAACCCAAAACTTGTTATTGATGACGTCAATGAAGAGCGAGGCTATTACAAGCTGTATATTTGATGGCAAGCCACACTATCAATGGCGCTTCCCCTTACCTACCTCCCTCTCCCCCACCATCTCTCTCTCTCTCTCTCTTTCTTTCGGTATAGTAGGTAATAAGTTTCACACGCCCTATCGCGGTCATTTTAATTAGCACGATTGCATTTTCAACACGTAGACGCAATTCAAATTGTAAATCACATAGGCCGTTAAGCATGTGCACACACACACACACACACACACGCATACACATTTAAGTTTATATATATATGCCAGATGTGTGACATTTATAACGCTGCAGCATGCCGCTGCTGCCACTGTTGCTGCTTCGGTTTGTTAGCTTGAAGTTTCAACAAAGGGTTGCAGCTTACAGTAAATTAATATTGGTTATTGGGGGGGAGAGGAGGGGACAAGGTCGCATCAACGACATTGCCACGGTTGCTGCCACCGTTTTTTGACCACCTTGTTTGAGTCAGGAATCTAACGTTTATGTTTTGACGTTCGTTCGTTTATTTTGGGCTTCGCAATTTATGCGTTAACAATGTTTGACATAAATCTAACAAGTTTGGTATGATAAAAGTCAGTTAAACACGCTCAAATATTGATTGAGCTGTTTAAGTAGAAGACTATCAAATACTCTAACATATTCAAGTGAGCTGTTTGTTATCAAAAAATAAAATACAATTTATTTCTAATGATTTTAAGAACATTTTTATTTGAAACAGTGTTTTTATTAAATTATTAAATTTACAGTTGCATTATTCGTTATTTTATTCTTTGATATAAAATCTTACTTTTTACATTTTTACAGATATTCAAATTTAAAGCTTTTGATATTAATTAAATGTTATGATTTTTGAATTAGTTTGCATTTAAATAAAAGAATTTGTTTTTAAATTAATAAAATAATAAATATAAATATTATCTACACCATAAATACTTATGTAAGTATTATCTACACATTATTCAGGTCCATTCAATTTATCAATTGATGGCTAATAACAAAAAAACAAACAAAAACGCACAATGTTTGTTTGTTTGTTTATGGTAGCATTAGCAATGGCCCTGCATATAAGTATGTATAAATGTATGTGCACAGTTCGCCCACTCTGCGATTAGCTCTCTTCATTGTCTCTCTCTCTCTGTCTCTTGTTAGCTATTTACATTACGTATACGCTACATTGAACTAAAACCTGTAAACAGCGCACGTTTGGACCACAGTCAACGCTTGAGCGTCGCGTTCAAAGCACCCAAAACTAATTTTAAATACGTATAGTTATTGTTTAAATGAATACGTAATACATGTGTGTTGTTATTGTGTTGGTTCAGTCAACCTTTTTAAACCGATTTTTGATTACAGCGAATAAATAAATTTGCCATTCATAAACAAGAATGTTAACAAATAAAATCAAGTTAACGCTTCATTGTGACACAAAATGCATTTAATACTTGCGATAATTGGACTTCAACTGATAAGTTGCCACAATGCATTCGGTTCGGATCCCATTTGTGAGAAAGTGCATCGAAATCAAGCTGAATGCGAAGTGCATCATGTGGAAACAGCCGATGGTTATCAGTTGACAATGCAACGCATTCCACCGCCACACAATCAAAGTTGCCCCAACCAGCTGCCATTTGTGCTGATGCATGGTCTAATTGGTTCGTCCGCTGATTATGTGGCAGCGGGTCGCGCACGCGCCTTAGCCTTCCAGTTGCATGCACAATGCTTTGATGTCTGGCTGCCAAATGCCAGAGGCACAACACAATCGCGACATCATCGCTCGCTATCCGCCAGTCAAGCGGAATTTTGGCATTTTACTTGGCACGAGATTGGCATCTACGATTTGCCAGCCATTGTGGAGCATGTGCTGCGTGTTACGGGTCAACGGCGTCTACACTATGTGGGTCACTCTCAAGGCACCACAGTACTCCTCGTCCTGCTTTCGCAGCGTCCCAGTTTCAATGAGCACATCGCCAGCGCTGCTCTGCTGGCGCCCATCGCATTTTTAAAGCATTTGAGCAGTCCACCCTTGCGTTTATTGGCTTACGATCCAGGTGCGGTCACAGTGCGTATACTTAATAGCTACTTTGTTTTAGGTTTTTGACATTGATCTAACTGCTGCAGCTAGTGCTCAACCAGCTGGGCCTGCACGAACTGCTGCCATCGACGTCACTGACCCAGGCCGGAGGACAGCTACTCTGCAGCGCTGCCCTTCCCACCTATGCACTGTGTCTGCTGCTCACATCGCTATATGTCGGCTTTAGCGAGTATCCGTTGGATCGTGTGAGTATAGTTCTAGTACAAGTACGACGAGCCGAACGATAGAGCGATTTTGTATGCAGCCATAATTTAGCGAACAAAGCGGCCCCAAAGTTTTGCTTGTATGCAAAAAGTTTTTATTGCACTCAGGAGTGTGCACACACTCACACACACACACACACACACAAACACACACACACTTACATAGAATGAGAGAAACACATTCAAGTGCCGGCTTTAGTTTTGGTAATAAAAGTTATTTGAATTTAAATGCGTAAACGAGCTGCCTGCCCCAGCCAGTTGTGCCAACTATTGTAGCACGTTTATTTTTTATGGCGTTGCAAGGAGTTGACTGACTATATCATACAGTTTGGCACAACTTAATTCGTTTCTTAATGTATTTAATATATTTTATTTTACTTTTTTTTTCATTTTTCCACTGACAACGCTTTTTACAATATTGACAAAAAATTTTTTTATTTTTTTTTTGCAAAAACCTTTTTTTAAATTGAAATATTTTTTTTAAAAAAATTTGAACAGAAATTAGCCTTTTGGCAACTAAAATTTTAATAAATTTCAAACAGAATGAGTTTTAAAATTTTTTTAAATTATATCTTTATTTATTTTAACTTTTTGGAACATATCTAATCTGTTTGATTTATTTATTTAGTACACTAAAAAAGTTTTTCAATTTAATAATTTAATATCTGCCTTTTAGTCATTATAATTATTATGTTTTTAAAATTCGCTTATATATATATATAATCGTGGACAGATATGTTTCAGTATTTTTAGTAAGGGCATTTCATATTCGGTGACATGCAAAAAATCAAAATATAGCAGAGAATTTTTTTGCTGTAATGTGAACCAAAAGGTGCGCTAAACTTTTTGCCTCGCCCAGCAGCAGTTGGTTGGGCAATGGCAGATGCCTGGTCACGAACCTGAATCCCTACGCCGCCCACACTCGCCAAACGGTTAACTATACAACACACATTACGTATACGCCACGTTGCCTTAAACACTTTTTGTTTTCGCACACGGAACATTTAAATTTTGTGTATGTGTGTGTGTGTGTGAGAGTGTGTGTGTATTTTTTACCATGAAATATTGCAAATAAATCGCGTTCATGTTATTTTTACCCCAAAACTTTATGGCTTATCTGTGTGTGCGTTGTTGTATAGGGGCGCGTGCTCAAAAGGCTTTGCAAGGGCCACACATAAAGTGAACAAGATGAGAGAGCGAGAGGAGAGGAGAGAGAGGAGAGGAGAGAGAGAGAGCGCTCCGTAGAGCTTGGCGCCAAGTGCTTGTTAGTTATTAGGGGCTAAGGGCTCCAGCAATTGGCTTTGGCCAATAACAAGAGAGAAAAAAATTGAGAATATAGGAAGCGGAAACTGTAAACTATAAAGCAGCTTGTGCATATATATGTATGTATGTGTGTGTGTAGTTGCCCCGAAAAAGGTGTAAAAGTTTGACAGCCAATAGATAGTTGGTGAATCTCTTTTGTAGTGCAGCCTTTAGTTTAAACCTCAACGAGTTGTTCGGCATAGTCGAGGCGCGTGGAAATTGAGTTATTCAACAGAAAGGCAAAGTAAGTAATATGAATTGCATTAAATTCGATTGGAATATGAAATTACTTTCGAACTTTTCTTTCGAATATTGTTTCGAAAAATGTTTGTGGCATTGCATGTAAAGTTTTATTGGTAAAGATGAAAGGAAGAGGAACATATTTTAAAGAGATTTTTTATCAAAATCCAAATGAAATCTTTTGAACTTTTTTAATCCATTTTATATATTTATAAAAAATAATTTTGACTTTTTTCAATTTATTTTACTTAATTTTAAGTTTTATACAATTTTAACCAATCAAAATCAGTTTATTTAAACTTGTCAGAATTAATTGCTTTACTTACTTATCTGAAAACCATTCTGGAATGCAACAAAATTAAAAACCAAAAAAAAAAAGATTCAACTTCAAATATATCTTACATTTTGAATTTAAAGTCAAGTCAGCAAAGCTCAAGCGATGTGGTTAAGTGCAACCGCGTGCCGTATCTATAAGTAAATCTTCATGATGGCTTCTACTGTATATATATATATATATATGGAAAAAAACAAAAACAAAAACTGTCAACAAACAAGCAGGCAAATAGTAGTAGACGACGACAGCGATGGAGACTCCTCTGACTCTGGTTCAGGCAACAAAATTGCTAAGCAAATAGCGCAAGGCGATGACTTTCCTACAGCTGGGTTGAAAAGGGGCGGGGAGGGGAGAGGGTTTGGTATAAAGAGGTAAAAAGGTTGGGTTGTGTTACACTGTGACAACTGCCAAACATGACGCTCAATATAATGCACAACTCGACGTTTTTGCCGCGCAGCAGCAAATAAATATTTGTGCATATTTAGCTGAGAGCTTGCCCTTTCCCTCACCAACACACCCCCTTCCCGCTCAATGTTATCTTTACGCCACATAAAGTTCAACACACTTTGGAACTGCAATGCGTGAAGCATGATTTAAGGCAACAACAGCACAGTATAGTGGGGGGGCGGTGAACAGAGAAATAAAAACTATAAAGCGCGCGGGAGAACTTTGTTAGGGCAAACAAGGGACACACGAACACACACACACTCAACTATGTGCCACAAGTTGCAACAATTGAAATGAAGCCAAAGAAAAGAATAGCAAAAGACATGAAATGAAATGCAGCGGCCAGCCGGAAAATCAAATAAGCATCAAAACAAAACAAACAAAACAAAATATGTCGCCGCAGGACGTGCGACAGAAGAAAAAACTCGAAACAAGCTTGGCTAATGCTAGTTGGATGCAAGATTCCTTAATATGTTTACTATGTTTTCCACAATTGAGTGATGCACAGTCGAATTTCCGTATTACTTTATAACGAATCCAAATCAGTGCAATTTGTTCCAAAAAGAGATTTCTCTACAGCGATATATTTTTGTATCCCTTTAAGATTCAAATTTGACTGATTGAAAATCATTTTCAAAAACCAAACGAACAATATAAACAACAAGTCGTTAAGTCAATGCAATGGCCAGGGGAGGGGGGAGGAAGGGTGTTTCAGAAACAGAAACTCTTGCAACATTTAGAAGCTATTGTTTGTTTGTTTGTGTTGTAACTGCATTCACTTCCGTGTGCTTTGTGTGTCATATGTTCAAACGGAAATAGCAGCTTTACAAACACACAAACAGACACACACACACATACATACACACCGAGCTGATAGTTAGGTTAGGTTGGAATGGGGGTAAACTTTGTTGTAAATTTCAATGCTTTACGGCTTTTGGCTTTTTGAGCCTCATCAATTGAGAATCTTTTGCAGCATATATTCCCACGCATACTGGAGACGACACCGGCGGGCATCTCACGTGGTCAACTTCTGCATTTTGGCCAGCTCATCAATAGTGGTAAGACAATTCACACTTTAACAACCTGACAGCACCAGCCGGCAACTCTCTCTCTCTCTCTCTCTCTCTCTGTCTGTTGTCGTTTTTCAGGTAAATTCCAGCAATATGACTTTCGGTCGGCAAGAATGAACTCCGAACGTTATGGGCAAGAAACACCTCCTGCCTATCAGTTGCAGAATGTGCGCCTCAAACTGATGCTTTTCTATGGCAACCGGGATGCATTGTCCAGTCGACAGGATGTGCATCATTTGGTGCGCGAACTAAAACACAGCCGCATCAAGCTGTACCAGGTGCAAGGTTATAATCACATTGACTTCCTCTATGCAACAACAGCACCACAAATCATCTACAAACGCATCATACAACAGGCCAAGCAATTAAATGAACAAGAAGTGGCTGAAGAATAGGTTGAATTCATCCAGCATTCAAGCTTATTAAGACATTTCTGTTAAACACTCATTTATTTTTGAGTTCTTTCGTGTATGGAAAGATCAGTTAATGCCCTTTATGTTAAATCAATCAAAAATATTTATACCCAAATGAACATAAAATCCATATAAATAATTTTTACACAATGCCTTTGTTGCCTTGGCTTTTTTCTTAGCTTATGAATAAACATGAGGGAATTAAAATAAATTGTTTTTAATCAAATATATATACATATATATATGTGTATATGAATTCAACTAGCAGTTGCGTTTAAATCAAGTCATGGACTGGACACGCAACAACAGGATCTTTTGCACCTCTTGTGCAGCTTCTGGGTGCATTTGAGTGCACTTCCGCTTGCTTTGTGTCGCAATGAAACGGAAATAGCAGCCTGTACCACACAATCATACACACTCACGCACACACACAACCACACAAAAAGTGCATGAACATCGGGAATTAAAATTACTTTAAAGTACGTGTACTCCGACATTAATTTCACTTTGAAATATTTGTACACAAATTGTTGGTTTATTTTCATAGTTCATTTTTTTTTTACATTTATATTGTGTAATACGAATTAAAAAGAAACCAAAGGAAATTAACTAAAAAGAAAAACTTGAAGAAAACATACCGCAAAAGAAGCCAAACAATTTTTTCTTTTTTACATTGGACAATTAGTTATGAAGTACGTTAAACTTAATGTACATCTCTAAATGAACTGGAATTGTTGCCTGACCAGCGAGCTGTTGCTGCTGGCTTATAAGCTATCCCGAGTCGGTGTCGGTGTGTGATTCGTGAATGTGTGGGTTTATTGCAATCGATATGTGTGTTGTGTGTGAGTTAGTGTGTGTGTGTATGTGAATGATTTTTTGTGATATTTAGGCGGTAAACATTTTAGCTAAGTTCAAAACCAACACCAGACTGTATGGCATATAGCAACTTTTCGCGCATCTGATCAATGGTATTAAATGGTGGCAACTTCAAAAGATTCGTACAGGTGCTGGCCGTTGGCAGACGCTCCATATCGCCAGCGTTCTGTATAAAGAACGGCGGATCCAAGTCCTGCAAATAGATCGAGAGTTTTTGAATGCTGTTAAAGTAAATTTTAAAATGTGACTCACCTTAAAGCCCAGCAATGGCGGCCTAGAGCAGCTCGTGACAAATTTGAGCAGCTGTCTTCGTTGTAAATCATCAAAGCCTTCGACTGCCGCCCAAAAGGCAACAATTGAGGGATGCTCGGGCGCGTATCCGCCACCGTATTTGCAGTGCTTTTTCAAATCCTCCAAATCGATGGGTATTTCAGCGCCAGAGATGAGTATCTGCAGCTCCTTGTTGCTAAACATATAGAGCCATTCGATGGGCAGCACATTGGACAGTCCCTTGCGGAAGGCTTTGCAGTGACGTTTAATTTGCACATTTAACTTGTAGTTGGCTATCAGCTGCAGATACTCGATCCGATTTGAATTGGTCACAGGGATGCTTTGGCCTTGAGGTTTCAGTTCCACAACCTGTGTTTGTCCAAGCGAGCTGCTTGCGACCGTAAAATCCAAATTCAATTCACTCACATCGCCTGTGTAATCTTTGAGGTAAAGCAAATTGCGATAAAGCTCTGGATCGAGTGAGGCCAATTGATGTATATCCACATCGGAATATTTGCCAGCCAATTTGGTTAGAAAGAATTCGGCCAAAGGTAGTTCGACCAACAGATTCTCATAGATTGCTTTGCCTAAGATGCGACCAATAAAATAATAATGCTTCTCGAAGTCGCCAAAGAGATACGCTACATTGGGATTGGGATACAACTTGTTATCCGTCGTAACCCTGCAAAACAAAAGTGAAATTAGTATATTAAATTGGAAACAATATCGTTCTACACTCACATAAAGAAGCCACGATTGGGATCAAAGGCGGTTTTAATGAGCTCTGATAGAAATTCACGAAAAACGCCGCCACCGTCAATACCCGCCTCATCCAATCCCAGCGAAGACACAAACTGTATGCGAAACTTTAAGCGCAGATCCGGCTCTGCAAAATTCAAAAACACATCAATTAAAGTCAATAATTCCAATAGCATTAATACAAACCATTTTCTGGACGTAGCTTATCGTAGGCATCCTCGTAGAGATGCGAGCGGCGCACTGTTATCATAATGGAGGGACCTTGGAGAAAGGCCTGCAGATGGCCCTGGACACGCATCTTGTTGGCTGCGACCAGACCCTGAAGTATGCTCACACGCTTATTGAATGCCACCACAAAGGGTATTTCGCGTAGAATGGTAATCGAACGTTTTTGTTTTGTTGACATGGGCGGTCCATTCTCAAATTCCTCGCGCGTAAAGTCACGTATGGGCTGAAATGGTCGTATGCCGCGCATGCGACTGCTGTGTGTAAGTGGCAGATCCGTGGGTCTATCGAGTGGCAAATCCAAGCGAGAGACAGTCCAATGTGCACTCGGACAGAAGCCCAAACGCAAGTCGCGTGTATGGATTTGATTAAGCACAAAAACAACAACGTTTAACAAATTGGCCCACACTTGTTTCTGATGACGCAGCTTCTTGTTATACGCATCCGTGTGCACACTGCGAAAGGCGAGCTCAACAAGACCCAGACTAATTTCCTTAAGCGTCTTCGACATTTGCACAATTTCCGCAATGGAGAAGGGCATAAGGCGCACATGCTGTAAGGCGGACGTTACCAACAACTTGTTCTCCACGAACTCAACGTCGTGCAGCGTGGGCAAAAGGCGTCCGAACAGCATGCAAAAGGTGGCCAACAAAGGTATTGTACGATCCACGCCCTGCTGCATGGGTGCTAAGTGCAACATAAATTGAATATTAATCTTTGTGCTTTCGCAGTTTAGCTTTCTTTTTTATACTTACGTACAACCCCCTTAGAAATGAGTGTGAGCGGCGCTGAAAAGCCCAGCTGAGTAGACTCGGCGGCCAATTTAAACCAAACGGCACGTATAAACTTGGGCGTAAAGGCCAAAGTGTAAAGCAATCTAAAATAAGGCAATAAATAAAGGGTTAGCGTGAGAAACATTTTAAAGGATGAAAAAAAGATATTAACATACTTATACTCGTAGACTGCATGCTTATTGTATATCATTAGGTTGTGACAGATCTCGCAGAGCGCATAGATCACATGGGCGTGCTCAATATGCGGCTCAATTTGCTGCACAATGAATTCCACGCGTTGCGTTTCGTTTAGTATGGCTATTGATTCCAGCAGACAAGTGCGCTCCTTGCCGCTTAGTTCGGCTGAGGTGCGGCAGGACTGTTCCATGGTATAGTCAAGCTGGAGCGTCGAAGGCTCCTCCTCCTCATCGGACTCATCCGTATCGTCCTCATCATCGGAGTCTGTGTGGCGATGATGTGGTGTTGCATGTGTGCGCAACGTTGACTTCGGCAGTTGCAATATATTAGGCATCATTTGGGCAATAACACGCACATAAGCAATCAGCAGTTGGCTCTGCTCCAATGTGGCTGCAAGTGAGAAGAGTGTCACGAAGATTATAAATACATTTCAATTCTCATGATATGACTACTAACCCAGTTGCCTGCGATAGAGCACCAGTAATGAGTTCAGCAAAAACGAACTAAAGATCTCACGTGGTTGTGATTTGGGTAGTTTGAAAGCATCTGTTGACTGAATGACAGCACCGAACATAGCATTACACTTGTCATCATCTGTAGCAGGAGATGTGACAGCGCTCGATTCCGTATTCAGCTCCAGTTGACTGTGCAGCGAGTGCATGAGGAGAGAGAAGGGAAACTCTGTGCTTTCAGCCAGGCAGGGAAGCACAAAATAGCGCAATGGCTCTGTATGCGGCATGGCCAAAATATCGCTGATGAACATGCGACAGAAGAGTTGTGATTGCTCGTTGCCAGGCAGACGCTTAACCACTGTCAATGGACGCAGTAGAAGCTGCAGCAGTGCGTCAACAAATGGACTAGGCGCATGCAGTGTCTCACCGTCCAGCGGCGGGCACTTCTCATCAAGTAGTTTGCGCAAGCGTACAAAATAGTTGCGTGCAATTAGGAAGCTAAAAACACGCGCCAGATAATTGTACAGCAGCGTCTCATCCTCTACATAGCGCTCCACAGCGGCGACCGTAGTGAATGTTTCCAGCATGCGCAGCGGTATGGCCTGGGCACAGTACGGTAATGTCAATTGCACCAGGCACGCATCCAACAGCTTGCAGACACGCAACAGCCAGACAGAATCTTGCGCAGCATTCTGCAGCAGGCGTCCAGGATTACGTAGAATTTGCTGGCAAATCTCAATCTAAAAACAAAGACATTAGTAAACATATGTTGTTATTTGTTTTTAAGTGTTTCAAGTTGTGCCCACCAAACGCTCACTGTCCTTCTGTTCACGGCTGCTGTAGAAGAAGCTGATGCGGCGCAGGAGGAAGCACATGCTCTCCTCCTCGGTGATACGATCCCGATGAGCATGAAGATACGCATCGAAGGCTTCACGTTCAGCACGCTTGCGTCGCTGTCGATCAATAAAGGAGCGGGCATAGGATTGCAGGACCACAGCGCCGTTGGCCTTCTGTCGCAAATCATTGCGTTTTTGGCGTTCCTGGGCCGCTTTGCGTATGGCTGTGTCACGGTCGCACGTTTGCGATGCACCGCCAAGACTTTGCTTTGGACGGCGCCGATGCTCGCCATCGAAACCAAAAAACATGACGCTGCAGTTGTGCTGTTGCTGCTATTACTGTTATTGTTGTAGTAATTTCCACCAGCTGATCAATCGCTCTCCCAAAAGTCAAATTCAACACATAATTTCTATGTTTCCTTAATGGATTATTGACGCTGTGTTCTTGCAACGAACAACAGCTGTTGGTATGTGTATTTCTGTATAAGTTAAATCCTGACAAAACCTTCTTTTTCACTTGACTACGTAAATTTTTTGGGCTGCGTTAAGAAAACACTGCTAATACGAATGATTTGTATATTTTCACTGTGTTGCACAAAAGCACTATTTAATGACAAATGCATCAGCTGTTCAGTCGCTGTCCAACACTAAGCACAATTAGTGCTGGCTAATATAAAAGAATCACTTAAGCAGCTTAGCATACGTTATATTCAATAAGATTTTGTATTTATTAAACGCAACAAATTATTTTTTATATTCATATGTTTGCATTTATGTTAATACAAAAAATTGTTTTTAAAAACTAAACCAGTTATAAAGAAATTATGTCACTATGTGCATTAGTGTGCTTGTTTTCTAAGCGATTAAATATCTAAAATTTGATCACTCGCCAAGTATATATTGATAACTATTAACATACATATTGATAAACATGCGTCACGCTCTTCATTTCTATTTGCTCCATGCAAATATTTTTTTTTTCTGCGATTTCCGCACTCTTATTTTGAACTTTCTATCTGCATTTCTGATAAGTATTTACTTAGCTGCCAGCGTTTAGATCAGCTGATAGAACCCGTATACATAACAGCTGAAAACTGCGACAGATAAACAAAAGCAACAACCTTTGCGACTTGCAAAAAAAAATTAGTTTTCAATGTGGGCTACTGTATACACTTACTTTATTTCGTTTTGAAAAATGTTATCTGTTTGGGCTAAGTTTGTGTTTTTATTATGGGAATTTGAATAGAATTTAATATGATTTATGCTTTTGCCACGCTTCCTGACACCTTAAGCAATTATAAAAAAGTTTATTCTGACAAATTCAAGTTAATTTGATTGTTGAGTATATAAAAAAATGTGATTAAGCTCTAGCAATCAGTTAAAACAAATCAGCTTTTTTTTTATGGTATCAGTAACGCTTAGGCGTTCCTAATCAAATGTCATTTTATTATGAAACACATATTGTACGTACATAAATAGTTAAATAAAACATGAGTGTGGCATTTTTTGTGTGTGTGTGTGTGGGTGTGTTTAAATCTAGACCATCTAATTGGTAGGTTCTATTTGTTGTTGTTTTTGCGTGATAGCCAATTAGCACTTTATACTTTAGAGGCAAAATTGCAAATGCATTGTCAAGTCAAAGTGCAGAATTTATTTGAGGTGCTGCTGCTGCTCCATTTTCAGCATTGTGTGGGTGGCGTAACTGATGACGTTTCTCGATTAGATCAAGAAGCGCACGTGGCACATCCATTGTCTGATCATCGACGAGTACAATATCAAATGTATCCATATACTTCTCCATATTCGCCTCCAAGTGTTCGTAGAGAAAACCAATTTTCAAAATATGCGATGAGGCGGGCACACCAGCAGCCATATCTGCATCACCCAAAGAATCACCCATGACAATAATGTGATCACGTGTGTGCACCAATTCATAATATTCGCTGCCATTCAAAACTGTTTCATTTTTATTGAACGTATGGATCATTGGCTCCTGGAAGCCGGCCAGCAAACCGTCACGGTATTGCAAAAAGTTCGAAATGACCTTGACATTTGGAAATAGAATATCCGCCTGCTGTAGCACCGATACCACCGAGTTGCCCAGCCCCGCTGAGAACACAAGCACCGGTATTTGTAATTTTTGCAACGACTCGAATAGCTCATGCGTTCGGTCACGTAGCGCATGCTTGAATTGGCTAGATATTTGATCAATTTCTGTCTGATCGAAGGGAAAACCGCTGGCCAATTGACCAGATTTTGTCCACCATTCGATCATGTATTGCACTTTCTTCGAGATTGGCATGTGTGGATCGATTTCGATAGGTCGATATTTGTGAAAGAGTTTGTCCGACTCCTCCTTATAGAATGACGGCAGAGATTTGCAGGCATTGAAGATACCAAAACTTGATGGCACAGCGATTCCATCATCTGTTCGCTGTTTGGTTATGGTATAATCAAAATCGGATACAACTTGCATGCGCTCCGGTCCACCGCAAACAAATTCATTAATTATTCGTTCAACTTTTTGTGGATCGCGGATTTTGCAGTGCTCTTGATTTAATGCTGGAATATCCGTAATACACACATAGCCTAGTCCATGTATTTCAGTGCCGCCCATTTTGTTCTTTTGATATTTTTTAATTTTTGTTATTTGCTTTCTCGCTCAGCAGCCGCACGGTTTTCAATGTACACACGCTCGGTTTGGGTTCTTTTTTACGACTGAAATGGGGGAAAAAAGAAAAAAGAGAATTTAGTTTTTACTGCCAAGCTTGTTGCGCTTTTGTGTTGTTCTTGTTTTTAGCAACATTTGCGCACAACGCACATTTATATATATGTATATTGCGCTTTTTTTTAAATTAACATTTTATTAATCTATAACTGGACATTATTTGAATGGAATGCAAATTACTTGATGTTACGTGTCATACACAACTATTATTTTAATCTAAACGAACTATTTGTTATAATCAAGTCAGTATTATTAACAGAAAGGTCATCTAAAAATTCAATAAACATTAGTTCAACACTAACGAGTTGTTCCAAGCTCAGATTAAATCACTGTCACACACAAAATTCGCTCATCACTAGCATAAAATATATATGTTCAAGTTTATGTGTGCGTTTAGTACATACGTGTGTACATATGTATGCGTGTATTCTTTCCCAAGTACGTCTGACCTTGGATCGTTTTGCCAATTTTTGCAGACGTCTTATCAGGCTTTTACCGATGTTCTTAGCGTTGATAATTGTGCTTACATTCATTAAAACCAAATGCCGCACAAGTGTGGTTGGCTTATTTACTTTCTGCTTTGGTTTGCATTTACTTTCTTGCAGAGCACACTACCACCAGCCGCCGCAAACAACAAGAACTGGCGACTATAATCAGCTGTGCGGTTGAGCTGAAACGAAACGGAATTGGAGCAAGAGCGAGAAAGAAATGGGAACAATGCGACATTTGGAATTAAAATTTTTCTGTTGTTTATTTTTATGGTGCCATCTCGTAAAATTTTGCACAAGAAAAAAACATATACAATTCATAATTAAACAAACTAAATAATTCATGTAGTCTTAACTTAAATTAACAAACTTTATGCTTAGTTTTAACATATTTTATATGTAGTTGAGTTTTACATATGTTTATTTATGTTTATTGTTTGTGGCGCGGGTGTTTTCTTTTTAATTTGTGTTCATGTTTTCTTTAACGGAAACTCTGTTTCCCACCAAGTTATTGGTTTAATCTTCGATAACAATTGTAGTGTTATCGAATGGTAAAAACTTCCAATCAGCCGGCAAATGCATCTTATATTTCGATATACGTGACAAAGCGCTAAAAATGTAAAGAAAACAAAATTGTTAGCCGAGGTTTGTGTAGATTGTATTTAGGCACTTACCGATTCAAATAGGAGCTGGCGGCCGCACAGTTCTTAAAAGTGAAGACGCCCTCTTCGGGCATCTTAACCATAAACTTGCCATCCCACAGCTTGACACGATAGCGCGGCAAACCCTTGGCAACCAAAAAGCCATAACGCAATTTTTGCGGATCTGTTGTTTGTGGCCAGCCGGGTGACTTTTCCTGTTCCTGCTGCTTCTCGGTTGGCACCTTGGCGGGCAGCGATAGTCGCAACACTGTGGCAACAGGCGTTTCATTTGGCAATGAACTTCGGGCAGCTGATGTTTGACTCTTTGGCTGCTGTTGCGGTGACAAGTGAACTTTGGATTGTTTAGTATCTGCTGTTGGTGTTGAAATCTTTGACGGTTGTGCGGATGCCAAAGGTGGCGACGCATTCTTTTCAACTACTGCAACTGCAGCTGCTGCTGCGACTTTCGATGAAATCTTTGACTTTTCAGCTGCTTTCGTTTTTATAGCTGCTAATGCTGGTGGTGACGTTGGAATCTTTGTGGCTGTTGGTGACGTTGGAATCTTTGTGGCTTGTGGTGCAACAATTGGTGGTTTGGCGATACTGACTGTTGTTGTTGCTGTTGCTGCAGGAGACTTAACCTTGCCCATTTGCACTGCTTTTAGTTCACCCTTTAACATACTTATGATTGCTGGTGGAAATTGAATCTTCGGCAGCGATACTTCAACTGCTTTTGCTGGTGGTTGTACTCCCAAATCGTGTGTTGTTGTTGTGGCTGTTATTGGTGTTGTTATTGGACGCATTAGTAGCGACTCCAATTTGCCCAAGCTAGGCATATCAATTTGCTCCAGCATGGATTCAGCAGCGGCTGCTGCTGACGATGATGCTGACATTTTGCGTTTGCTTCCAATTTTAATGGGCTCCAAAGAAGGGAGACTTGCTGACGTAGCTGAAACAGTTGCTTTTGTTGTTGTTGCTGTTGGTCCACCATCCTTGTTCGGAACCTTGGTAATGGTCAGTCCTCCATTGACAGCGCCAATCTGCACGTTATTGCCACCGCCGAGCAGCTGTTGCAACGAATTGTTAATCTTGGGCAACTGTAGACACGGTTTAGCGGGTAAGGAGATGCGACTTATTTTAGCTAGCGGCGGTTCAGTGCTTGATGGTGTTGGGATCACAGTGCTCTGATTGACTTCTTGCATTTGTCGTGAACTGATTGGTAAAAATCTGCCGGGTCCGAGAGTGCTTGTTTGCTCTACATTCTTGCCGTTGGAGCAGCTGGCAGCTGGACGCGATGTTATGTGTAGGTCGCCCTTTTTATTGGGCATCGCTTGTATGGTGAAATGTGTTAAGCGTTGTAAGCTTTTGGTAGTCTGCTCCTTCCTCAGCTCAAGCTCATTATCCTCTTGTTCGTTCTCATTTTCTTCCAGTTTCTGCGACTCTTCATCTTCATCGTCATCCTGGATAACAATTACGCAATCATCGTCATCATCCTCGATGTCGTCTCTGGCATTAATTGCAGCTTGGCATTGCTGCTCTTGTTGTGCCAATGTCTGCGTGGAGTTGTTGTTCTTGTTGTTGATAAGTGTGCCCGCTTTCAGGCCCTCCTTGTACATATCAATATCAAAGTGGACCTTTTTGTTAATCTGTATCAGCCAGAAGCACATGGTGCGTTTGTTCTGCACGGCGATGCCATGATCCCTTTGATAAACTTCCCGGAGCATCATTTTGCCATCGACACTCTGAAGGAGCACCAGCACCGGTGGCAGTGCATCCAAACGCAATGGTCCAAAGTAGATTTTACGCTTGGATGATGACGTCACAAACGCATCGTATGGAGCATTCTGGAAGAAGAGCAGTTTGACCACTTTCTGGGTGGAGTGTGCCATGCGAAGCACGTGATTGATGCGATCCAATGAGATCATGTCCCTGAATGCTGGCACAAAGATGTGCGAGAAATCATCAAAGAGATCCAAGACAAGCCAGCGATGATCCTGGCTATGCAGTTCCGGTATTTGCAGCTCATTAACATCCGCTTGTACAACCTTACGAAATTCAATGTTGCTGCAGATGTGGATCGTTGCATTCTTGATCTGTGGTGGTGGTTGTGCTTGTGGTTCTGTTGTCAGCGAAGCCTCTGTAGTGGCTAAGCCTAATACTGAGTTGCTAGCAGAAGAAGCAGGAGCAGGTGCAGAAGCCGAAACAGAAGCAGCAGCAGGAGCAGAAGCAGATGTTGAAGCTGGAATTACATCTGGAATTGATGATGCTGAAGTTGTGGGTGAAGTTGTCGGTGAATTGATCAACTCAACTACACTCTCTGGCTGTGTAGTTTTCATGTCTACTTTAAACAATCGATGCTTTTCCCTTATCCTTTGTTTCAACATCAGCGTGCATAGCACATTGATTTTCTTGGTCAAGATGGGATGCGTCTGTGGCGTTGGTTTGGTGCACGTATTGCGCGTATAGCGTAGAAAACCTCTGACCAGCCAAAAGTGTTCTCTGCCCTGCATAACGACAGCCAAACGGTTGGTGTTCTCGTTCAGTTGACCTTCCAGCAGCATTCGCGCCATCAACGGCAATGCACTGGGATCAGGTGCAAAGCGAGTATTGGTAACAGCAATTGCACCTGAGACCGCTGGCATCATATTCGTTATGGTTGCCGCCAGGAAGCTTTCGTTCTTCATTTGTACATCCCAAATGTAAACGAAACCGGATTCGAAAGCAGCCACAAAATTTGCCCATTTGATAATGCAGAGTATCTCGTCATTTGGTGCTGGTATTATTTTACTTTCACGCTGCAAAGCCATATCGATGTCCTGCATTTTTTTGCTAACATGCATGTTCATCTTTTTGATCACATCGTTGTAGGAGGAGCGGAATGCGGGCGAATTCATCGGGGCGGTCAACTGTTGCTGACCGTTCTTGGATGACCCAGCTACATTAGCGACAACAGCTGTCTCATTATGATTTATGATGGCACTCATTGGAACTTCGATTGCAGAATTGGCATGCAACGAATAGCACGCAGATATTTTTGGCATTTGTATGTTCATCTGGGCAGGCGGCGGTGGCAGCTGTTGACAGGAAATTGTTGGCGCCACTTCAACGGTTGGTGGCACTAATGCCACTTCTAAGGTTGGTGGAGCAGGAGCTGGCTTTGGTGCAATTGGTACGAATCTAATGGGAGGCAATTGTTTTTTAACTGGTTGTTTTGTCACTTGTTTTGTCACTGGTTGCTCCTGTATATCCTCCTTATTACGCTTGTTTGGTGGCTGCTGTTGCACCTGTATTTCCTCCTTATTACGCTTTACTGGCGGCTGCTGTTGCACCTTCAATAGACTAACTCCAGGCTCCTCCAGCGATGCGGTGCTTCGCTTACGTGTCGGTATATTAGGTCCACTCTCACTCTCATCAGAATCATCGCGCACCAAAATCACTGTTGGCTCTTTGGCCAGTTCTTGCTGTTGCCGTTCCGATACCTGTTTCTCCATTCGCCGCTGATTGTCCAGTTCGGCACGGTAGTATCGTATAGCGCTAAAGATGCGCTTGTTGAGCAACGTTTGAGTGGCTTGTGTCTCCGCCTTGGCAATCTCTAAACGCAAACGATCCGCTCGACGACGATTGATGCATAAATAACACTTTTTCGGCACAGCTACACACCGACGGCACATTAACGGCCGGGAACGATAGAAGCTACAGATAATTTCCAGTTCTTCATTTAGTGGTGGTAATTGGTGCATAACTGGTGATATCGTTGGCACAGTGGTTTTATTCGTTTGTACTGGCCGCGGTGGCGGCGACGGCGCTGGCGATTCTGGCGGCGACGGTGGTGGAGATGTAGGCTGCTGCTTCTGTTGCTGGTGCTTCTGTGGCTGCTGCTGTTGCTTTTTTTGTTGCTTCTTCTTACCTTGCGGTGGCGGTGGTGGTGTCTCCTGTGCCCGCTCGAAGCTATAGTGAGCGCGTGTTGCCAACTCTGGCACATAGTGTGGTATGGGTGGTTCAGCTTGCTCCTTTTCAATAATTATTGGTTTGCCGTCGGGCGAAAAGCCGCCACAGAAGCAATTGTACAGCTGGTGGGTCATGCAGAATGTGGCCTGATTAGCCATATCGGGCAGACGACGCAATGTAACCTGGCAATGCTGCAGCTGTTCAAAGTCGGTGTCCTTGACTTTGCAGGTTTGAGGCAACGGCAACGGCAAAGCCAATGGCGACGTCAGCTTAACACTTTGAGGACTGCGTTTTGTGCTCGACTCACGCTTGGCTACCTTGGCCGGGCGCACAAGCTCCTCTTCATCCTCAATGGAGTCGTCAAAGTCATCGTAACGTTTGGGCGCCTTTGTGCAACGCCGTTTCTTATCGCACTGTGTTTCATTAATAAGCAACGTTTCATTGTCGGTCAACACGAGCGTTGACGTGAAATCCTTTTCCATTTTGGCCAATCGCGCAGTTGCCTGGCGACGCAAGTTGAATGCATCCTCATTGGAAAGACCGCGACCCTGAAAGAAGGTAAGGTGATTATAATACACAGCACAGTATATTGGTTTATATTTAATTTTTACTCACGTCCGTCTCAACGCGCATTATGCGCGTTAGTTCGGCGCCAGAGCAGCCACAACGAAGAACACATTCAGCGCGTCCACAATGCTCTCGGCTGGGTCGAGTTCCAGCTAAACTCTCGCACAGGCAACCCAGCTGGCAATGATCTTTGATGCAAGGTTTATTTGCTGCGAGAAATCCAAAAAAAAAAGCATTAGACTTTTGAATATCAATATGCCAAGAGCAGAAGTGTTCAAATCAACCATCGATAATGTAAATAACATAAACGGTGTAATCGATAACATAATTTACTAATTGCTCAACACTTTTTCATACTGTTTCGAAGTTTCTGGCTATTAAAACTTACCATCTTTGGCAATGGCACCTGCATCGATAATTGTCGCATTAAGACGCCTCAATTCTTTGGCCAAACGACTCTGTTTGTAGTTGTTGTTTGCGGGGCGACGCTGCTGCTGTTGTTGTGGTTTATTTGGCAGCACTTTGCTAATCGATTTGGAGAGCAGGTTGTTGGCAGCAGACACGGACTTGACAGCAGTCGAATCTGCTGTTACTGCATCGGGATCAATAGTGATAAAGGAGTTTTCACTGCAACTAATGGCAACCGTATTGATCAAATCACTGATCATATCTGCACAGTCCAAGCCAATTTGATCAGATGTATCAGTTAACTCGTTACGGAATTCGAACTCTCTCAGCTTCTTCTCCGGCAAGGCGGCAGTAAAGTTTTCGTCCAGCTGCTCGGATCGATCGACAACGCGTCGTACTAGGATATGATTGCGATCATTTAGATATGGTATCACAAACGTGAAGCTTTTGCGACGCCCAGCGTTCGTTGTTGCTGCTTGTGCCTCCGCTTCGCGCATGCTATTCGGTGACTCTTGCAACGTGGACACACTGAACTCGGCCCATTCGCGAGTGATGTCATGATGTGGTAGAATATACTGAAGATACCGCTTGGCAATCTCATCCAGAGGGCGTCCCAATTGCGGCTTGACATCCAATTGAACTGTAGGCATACTGACAATGGCCATGCTTCCACCAGCTAACAGAAGGGCAGCCGTATCATCGTCCAATGGTTTCTGATACACTTTCTGCGACAGTGGACATGCCGGAAAGATCGCCTTCAACGGGGACTGATTGAGTATTTGCAGTTTCTTTAGATCAATTTGTCGCGTATTGATGATAAGCAGCTTAGACCGCAGATTGGCATCCACACATTGACTGGTACACGTCACTTTGGCCAACTCTTTCATCGTCAATTGATTGTGATGCGGTTGCTTCTCACGGTTGAGATTGTTGCCCTGGCTACCCGGCAGACGCACCATTTCTCCATCAATGCGAATAACCTGATAGTAATACTTGTCTTGTTCCGTCGACACATAACTGGCCGCCTGCCAACCCTGGCGTGTGAATGGCATCTGACTGCCGCTCGATTGCAGTTGTTGCATTGCAGCAATTTTTACTTTACGCTGTCGCTGTTTGCGTTGCAGTTCCCGGTAGATGTTTGCCTCGTTGTTGATGATGGCCATCTTCTGGTTCTTGGAGCGCTGCAAATAAAGTCGTCGTTCGGCAACGGTTCGCAGTTTCTGCAAGCTATCCGGCACCGCTGGCGCATCCATATATGGTGGCATACTGTGCCTTGTGACGCGTCCATCCTGATACATTGGTTCGAGCAGGCGCTCACGATCCTCACGCAAATTGTTCTTCTTCATGTATGCTTCGAGTGCCTCGCTGACAAAGGCGCCATTCCCTTCCGTTGTTTTGCAGCTTTGTGGCACCAATGGGGTTAGGAGCATGCCCGGCTGATGGGCGGTCTCATCGAAACCAACGAAATCTTCGCTGGCGTCATCATTAAAACTGAAATCACTGTTGGACTCAGCTGTGGATGGCTTGCTGGTGCTACGCTCTGGACAGCTGGTGATGATGGGCTGTAAAAAGTTGACCTCTTTGGCAAAATTCTTGACGCGCACTTTATTCATTAGCATGTCTAAGAATTTGCTACCTCCTCCAGCTTTTTCCGGTGTCCTTTCAATACTGTTGGATGATGGCATAATATCGATTGGAGAAGGAGCTTTCAGAGATTTTGTAGCTGGCTCTTCTTCTATTGGTACTGATACAGGGTCTTCTTCTACTAATTCCTGATCAAGCTCTTCGTGATCTATCATAGATTCCGAATCAAGCTCTTCGACTATAACGAGCTTTTGTGGAGATTCAAATGCATCGTCTTCCTCAGATTGTGAAGTCATCTCTTCTGTAGGCAGTTCTGAAGACTTGGAAGCAATTTCTTCGAAAGCTTTATCGTTTTTCTCAATTTGACTATCGTTATCATTGAGCTTTTCCTCCTCTATACTTTGCTTCCTTCCTTCTTCCATCGCCGCCTCGTTTTCCTTCTCATTTTCAAGTGGTTCTAGGCGCAATTCAACATTTTTATTAGCATCCTCAATCAAGGAGAGGCCCCGCTTGCCGCTCTTTAGGAGCTCCAGTTGTTGTTTCATCTGCTTGGACAGCTCCTCGCCATAAACGGCCGTCTCCTCGTACTCCGTTACTTGCCCCCTTTTCCTGTAGTACGCCACAAGACTTGATGACCATTGCTTCATGTGCTTCTTGCGCTTCTTAATCATCTCTTTGAGACGCGGATCGAATAGCAAAAGACGGGCTCGTCGCAAAAGTATAACACGCTTGCGCCTACGCCAGCAATAGGTTCGCAGGACACAGTGAGGATTCAAGGCGTAGAGGATGAAACGCTTTGCATTGCCCCAATTCCTGTCCAAAAAGCTCAGCGAAACTGGATATTTGCGCCTCAGCAAACGAAACCTAACAAGCTCTTTGCCTCTTAGCACGATTGGCGGCAGATCTTGTGTCATTCTAAAAGAAGAAGAAGAAAAACAACAATAATAACTACGTTAAACTCCGAAAAAAAAGTTGCACATAAAAGTGAATTTTAAAAAAATTATTATCATACATAAAATAAATACTAATCTATTTTTGTATTTAAAGATAATGTTTTTAACTTCTTAACTTTCACAAATGTATGTATATAAAAGCGAAAACGTCGAAACCGACTGCGAAATACTCTGATACCTGCTGAACAACAGGTGGAAAGGAGTCAACCTGCAAAGGGGGTCAGATCTTTGAGGGTAGTTCCCAAATTAGGTGACCGCAGCTGGGTGATACAGGGATTTCCGATTTAAAAGGCGATAAGCCTAGCGCTAGCTTTCAAAAATTTTGAATAAACAGATAGAAGATAAGTGTGGACGCAGCATCCAAACTTTTAACGCAGGTTTTTTTCTTTCAATTTCTATTTTGACAACAAATTTGAGAACTATCACTTCGGGGTTGTAGATTTTATCGGTTTTTAGCTATCGAGTTTCTGATTTTCGCTCTTCCACCTTCGATATAGGAGTATAATTTAATTAGAACTAAAAGATCAAACAGTATCAATTACAAAGTATAAAACTAACGTAGCTTCAAGGAATATTTTACCTTGCAATACGGTCACACTGCTTTCGAAAGTTTAAAATTCAAATTTTTATATTTTTCCAATTTCGCTCCCTACACAAAGTGTTCTAAATTATACTTTCCGTATGGTGCAACTTTGAAAAAAAAATATACAAACATAAACTCACAAATATGTCTCACTTCAAAAAGTCGATTAGTTTCTCAAATATCTCAATTGTCAAAAATGTCACATTTTCAAAAGTGCTGCCAATCAGTCAAGGCTGAAGACTTAAATGTGTAACACTGGCGTGCTGATAAATGCATACCGATAGTAATCGCTTGCACACGATTAATAAAAATAGGACAAGGAATTTTTTGTACATAGATGTGATTCACACATACACACTCATACCCACACAACCCCACCCCCACATGCTACAATTAATAGATACACAAATTTTCTTCTAAGGACCTTAAAAATTAAACACACTGTTATCAATAAGATATCGAAATCTGCATGCAAAAATGTATCAAAATAGTTGTCAGCAAAGACTTTTACAGCTACGTAGATACATACATAATAAAGCACTTCTAAGAACGACAAACGCCAACAAGAACCAACAATGTACTGTTGTTGTTATTTAAACGCCTTTGATTTGCTCACGCACACGAATACAGAAGCACACACAGGCGTCCACCACACAAGCACACACAACAGCAACAGCGGCGGCGGCAGCGGCAGCAGCAACAGCAACTAAAACATTTTACGCGCTATGTACATATATATCTCCACTATTAAATATTTCCATTTTATTTATGAATGTTTATATCGACATTGCGCATGTGTGCATTTATTGTTGTATTAATTATCACTTGCAATTATTTAAACTTTATTTTCAATCAAAGAACGCGTGCAAACATTTTGCGATCACAGACAGCTCTGTGCCCTGTGACGACTGGATGGTTTGTTAGTTATGTGTATGTACCCAAGGTATGTGTGTGTGTGTGTGTGCAGTGCGAGCCCATTTCCAAGCGTTCCAACCCAATGCAATGGAAATGATGTACGTTCATATGTAATGAATTATGTATAACTATGCATAAACGTGTGCGTGCGCACGTGGGTGTCAATAAAATTGCATTTTCAATGCAAACGACAGAGACAGGTAATGGACAACCAACTGTGACCTATTTATGTTAGAATATTAATGCGCTATAATCTAAGATAATGTTGACATCCTTTTCTTCAAAAGTAACCGTACATAGCTAACTGACTGCATGCAAACGAAGATCACTTCATTGAGCTTACGTCATGGCTCACCTGTAATGTGCAGACACATCTGCTTACGTAAGTGCCGTTCAAGAATTATTAACGCAGCTAACATATATATTGATTAATTATTTGTTCCGACACTGCGCACCTTGCAATTTAAAAGAAAAAACTTTAATGGTTCTAGCACGCACGAAATAAATCGATAACCTCAAAATAAATTCAACATGGCGTCGCATCAACAGATACACACGTTAGCGTCGATCACATGCGTCACAATGTGGAAAGCCTCGAGCAACGCCCGTCCCTCTCACACTAATTCGCGAAAAAATGACGCGTACGGAAAAATTTTCTCTACAACAAAATGTCCTGCAATATAAATCGAAATATACATATAATCACTCACCTGCAACTGAAGATGACACCAAAAGCGCCCTTCACTCGTTTCTAACTACACACTTAATGTCTTTCTTCGATATTTTCAGTTTTCCTTCACTAAAATGCGATTTTACCTGCAGCTCTCTCGCCGCTTACGTCGAAAAAGCATACAAACGAGTACATGCAGAAAAAAAACCACACACACTAATGTATCGGCGGCTGCTTGATGAATTTCAATATGGAGACCGATAACAGCCTCGTCAAGGCAGCAGCGTGAAATGAAACGCAGGGTTGTAGGTCGTGCTATAACTGTAGTCTTCTCATATTGAAACCTGTTAAAAAGAGCAGGACGCGTCACTTTTTTCAATAAGTGTGTATTATTTGTTTATTATATTAACAGAGTTGCATTTTTTACCATTTATCTTTTATGGAAAAATGTTTATTTTAATATGCAAGCTATGAAATGCTAGTCACAAAGAAACTGTTTCTCACATTTAATCCAGGGTTGTTAAGCGTTTTTAAAAACGCGGTCAAGCGATACTAAGAGCTTTTATGTTGATCGGTAAATGATCTTTTTCACAGTATTTGTGTTTATTTGTAATACTTAATATTGAGAAAGAAAAAAATAAATTGATAATATCAATTTTCAAGTTTTAAAAGAATCCTGTCGTGCTGAAGTTTTTACGTATTTTTCATTAAAGCGGTAGTTGCAAATGTGATTCAGCTCATGCAAATCACGTTTAATTAAGGACATATTTAAACCTTACCATTTCTGACCTCAAAGCGGTTTTTGTGACACGTTTGCAAAATATAGTACTCAACGTGCGACGGGTGGCAGCCCTGTATTTTTATTCCCGCCAAAAATTGCTGTTAAGAATAAGCACCAGTCAACTTTTTGAGGTTATGCGCTTGTTTACCAGTCAATAACAACACATGTTTCAATTGAATTTCTTTATTTTTTGTTCACAAACACAGTAAAAATAATTTGTGTATATATATTTATAATATGCAGATAAAACAAGCGTCACAGTCGGACAGGGTTTTACATTACCTGAAATTACAAGAGCAGAGGAAACTAAAGTTAATTTTGTGCTTATAATTTACTTTTAAAATTATTAAATTAAATATTTCGTATTCAGTAGGACCTATTTTTGAGGATTGTGTTGTTGCGGATTTTGTGAATCATGCCACATATCAGCTTTCCTTTCTCATCATTTCATACGCTTTTAAAATATGCTTTTGTTAAAATTGTACACACCTTTAATTCCAATAAAATTTTCGTTTTGCCTAAATTATTTTGGAGCTGCAAATAAATGTACTTTTAATTAATACAATGAATACAAGTATAAATCGAAAATTGGTTTAAAAATTCTTTTCAGTAGGACCTATTTTTGAGGATTGTGTTGTTGCGGATTTTGTGAATCATGCCACATATCAGCGTTCCTTTCTCATCATTTAAAGAACTTTTAAAACATACCATTTCATTTGCTTACCTTTTTAAGTTGTCTTCCACAAGTTGGTTTCAGAGTGTAAGGAACTGTAAGAAACAAAGACAAAATAATTTAGGTGAAGGTTGACAAATTTCCTCAATTTAGTGTTGTAAAATAAAATTATCAGCAAGACCAATATCGCATTCAACATGAGAAGTTTCACTTATGTGTTCAGATAGGGGCGAAAGTTAATTCTCATCACAAAATTGAATATTCCGGAAAACAAATATTAGCTACTAACCGTTGCGTTGCGGCTAAGATGCCTTCCTCGTGGATTAGTTCAAGAATCATATACAACCTGTAAAAATAAACCAAAAATATTTGTAAATAAATAGTATTTTAATTGTGTTAAGCTTTGCTTCGAGAGTTTTAGTAATATCAGCAAGACCAATATCGCATTCAACACGAGAAGTTTCACTTATGTGTTCAGATAGGGGCGAAAGTTAATTCTCATCACAAAATTGAATATTACGGAAAACAAATATTAGCTACTTACCGTTGCGTTGCGGCTAAGATGCCTTCCTCGTGGATTAGTTCAAGAATCATATACAATCTGTAAAAATAAACCAAAAATATTTGTAAATAAATAGTATTTTAATTGTGTTTAGCTTTGCTTCGAGAGTTTTAGTAATATCAGCAAGACCAATATCGCATTCAACACGAGAAGTTTCACTTAAGTGTTCAGATAGGGGCGAAAGTTAATTCTCATCACAAAATTCACTTTTATAGGATAAATTAGTGTAAGATACTAACCGATTATTTATAGGCTCATGTGCTCAGTTGCCTCGCTATTCAATCTGTAACAAAACAAAAATATATATGAATAAAATGTTTGGAAAAGGTTTTAGGCTTTGCTTTGATAATTTTAATATTATCAGCAAGACCAATTTCGCGTTCAACAAGAGAAGTTTCACTTAAGTGTTCAGATAGGGGCGAAAGTTAATTCTCATCACACAACTGAATTTTCTTTAAATTAATTCAAAGAATACTAACCTTTCCCATAGCTAAGATGCTTAGTTGCCTTTGTGAAATAGTTCAAATAAGCTGTAAAGTACAAGAGTAAAAAATTATGAATAAATAGTTTTAAAAATTTTTTAAAATAGAGTTTAATAACTTGTTATATTATCAGCAAGACCAATTTCGCGTTCAACAGGAGAAGTTTCACTTAAGTTTTCAGATAGGGGCGAAAGTTAATTCTCATCACAACAAACATTAGGATATAAGCAGTTAGGTAAGCTTACCTTTTTATTATTTTCCCCTCCAGGTATATGTATTTCATGCGGGAAGCTGTAAGTTAAGACTTTTGTTATTAATCGGGTAAAAGTATTTTAATGAGGACAACTTTCAAATGTGTTGGCTTTTAATTCAGCAAGACCAATATCGCATTCAACACGAGAAGTTTCACTTAAGTGTTCAGATAGGGGCGAAAGTTATTTCTCATCACAAAAAAAGCAGCACAACACACTTGAAAACTTGTACATTTGAAATAAATGAAACTCACCTTTAAAATGTAGAGTTGCGACTGTCGCTGCTTGGTGAATTAAGAGCTAAACAAAATATCCCTAATTAAAGAGTAATGATTTACAATAAAATATACAATTTATTGCATTGCGAATGTCACATATAAATGCATTATAAATTTGCATTTGTACAGCTCAAATTAAACAAGTTCGCCGTCTGGAACTTAAAAACTTAATATCTACGAAAAATGTTCTCAAATTAGTGGAGGACATTAAAGCCTAATGCCTATTAGTAGTTTTATAAAAAATATTCTATTCTTCTCTATCCCTATCTTTGTCCTTCTTCTTCTTTTTCTTCTTTTCTTTTTCTACAGGAACTTCAGCTGCTGTTTCCTCAACTTCAGCTTCTGGCGCTTCCTCATCACCCTTATGCTTCTTCTTCTTCTTTTTCTTTTCTGAGGTAGCTGGTGGGGGTTCAACTGCCGCATCATCTACACTAGAGGTGCTATGCTTGCGCTGTATAACAAATAATATTTATTTATTATAGAAATACATATTTATATTTAAGTTTGTTGTTACATACCTTGCTGACTTCTGTGCCGTTTGTGGATTGATTGACTGGTGCATCAGATTGTTGTTGCTTCTTTGCATTGTAATCCACAAAACCTGTTAGCCACTCTTTGGGCGTATTCTCATTGGGCCTGCCAAACTTGTCGAGCTTACCGGCAGCAATGAGCGCCTTCTTGGCAGAAGCTTTAGGACCCAATCCCCATTTGCGTGGATATGTGTCACGCTCCATAATAACACGCTTAATCTTGGCAACAACGCCATGATCGCATGACGACATTGTGGCTGTTGTCATTAAAGCGATGGCCAAACAAATAGCTTCGCCTTTTGTGGTACAGATGACAATTTCCTGCTCGATTTCGATGCCATCCTCATAGCGCAGGACACCAGGCAACATAATTTTGGCACCATAACAAACGGCATTCACCTGGTAAAATGATATTAAAAAACAAATTAGCAGACTTTCTTTTTAAATGGAAATAAATGTTTTGAGGAAGTGTTTTGTCGTCTGAATAATACTTTGTCAGATACGTTTATGGTCGCAACTCTAACATACACACATCAGCGGCTGTTACTGTTCCCAGTCATAGTCACAGACGTTGCTGGTTAAAATACAAGCGTCTGCCGGCTTAATATCATGGGGTCAACGAACTTCTAGATATGGTTTGATTGATTGTTTACTTACGGAACTGTCTTTCATGATGATGCGTTTGTGATTTATCAGGAGACCCTCCAGTGGTTTGATGACACGGCGCAGCATGGACTCATCCTTGTGATTCTCATACAACCACATGGCATCGAGAACATCGTGCATTGTGACCATGCCATCGCGTTCCGACTGAATGCCGGAACGGACGCGACGTAGCTCTAACATTTGACCACCGACACCAAGGACTAGACCCAAATGGACGCACATGGTACGTATATAGGAACCGGCCTCGCAGCTAACCCAAAAAACACCTAAGCACGTAAGTATTAAAAAAAAAAAAGTGTTACAAATAAAACTGTGCATTTGCCTGCCTGTAGGCAAATACTAAACTTTTGCTGTATTTTTCTATTGATCTGGTAGCACTGCACGTCTCTGCCTTAAGCCAGACAGCGACGCACTGGCTTCACCTAAATAAAATTGAACTTACCCATGTTGCGAGATTCGTCGTAGTCCAGCAGTTTGCTGTCATAGACGGTACGCACACGAAGCTGACGCTTAACGGCTGAGATGAGCGGTGGACGTTGGAAGAGCGCACCACGCAATTTCTCCAGACCCTGACGCACTTTGGCCACCGATTCAACGGCACCGTGAAGTTTAAATATCGCCACATACTCCTTTCCGGCACTCTGTTGCGACTTGACGAGACGGGTGGCACGGTCAATGCAAACAATCAAGCAGCCTGTATTCAAAAATTGTGCGTGCGCACGTGGGTTTGTTAAAAAAGTGTGAGGTTAGGTTGAGGCATGCATGTGGTAGAGATGAACAGAACTGCTACGCCTTTGATCGCAAAGTGTTACATGCAGGTATTAAGCCTCGCTTAAATGTCACTTTATACAAAAAATCACAACATTGATCATCTCTAGCGAGCACACACACCCCAAACAAACAAACTAAATTCAACACATGTGTTTTTTACTTACCGGTAACCTTCGGATCCAATGTGCCGGAATGGCCAGTTTTTTCCACTTTTAATATCTTTTTAATCCATGCAACCACCTCGTGCGAGCTGGGATTCGATGGCTTGTCGAGATTAATAAAGCCTGTTTTGATATACTCCTTAATGTCGCGATTCAATGGCGAAGACCCATGCGCCAGCGGTGTATAGTGATTTGAGCGTATGTTGAGCTTATCAAAGTGCTTTAGCAACAGCGGCCATTGGGATGTGTCCAATTCCGCGATTTTTGAGGAAGGTTTAATTTGAAATTGGTTCTGCTTTTGCAGAGTGCCAAGATCTTCGCCATCGAGCGGCTCTTCTTTGATTTTCTTCTTTTTCTTACGCGAATCTGCAATGATTGATGATGCATTGCAACTGGCGCACTTGGTTTATGTTATTTACATGGATACTTACCAACGTCAGTCATTTTATTAATTTTATTTAACACTTGATGCACGCGCTGCTTAAAACACGTTTACACGCGGTGCCAGGTTAGGGAAAATGGCCGAGGAACACACGTGTTGCAAGAAACGATAACTTCTGTGCGGAACTAGTTCTGAGAGGTACATCAATACCACACCGATAGTTCGCGCCAAAGCAGTGATTTAACCAGTTTAACACAATCAACTTTAATAAGGAAGAATTCCTCAGCAAATAACTATTGTTTCATTGGTAAAAACTAATAGTAAATTGGTTGTAATCAATAAAGCAATTAAAACAAAAACGTATTCTGGATTATTCAAATAAAATTCAATGAGACAGTAGCTGGTTCATCTTAATTTATCGTATGATTTATGTAGTTCCACCCACATTTGGGGCCATCAACAGTTTATATCGGGTGGAGCCAGCTGTCATGAAGCAAATTCTCATTTTTAACCAAACACATCTCTAGTTTTGTTATTGTCAATGAATGGACCTAATGGAAGGAAGTGAAACCGCAGACTTTTCTGCAGCGAAATTTGTCAATAAGGACGCTCAAACATTAAAACCTACGCGAAACACGGCCATCCAGTGCCTAAAATGCGACAAAGTTTTTATATTTCCCGATGACAGGGACGACTGCCTTGCACATTTGTATCTGGAGCATCGTCTTGTGATTGCAGATGTGGATGACATAGCCCTGCTGGAGGATTATTTGCAATACTGGAAAAAAGAGTTTCAAGGTAAGTGTTGTTAAGCCAAGAATTACCTTTATTAACTTTGGTATGCCACAGGCCACGAATTTGAACAATATTGTACAACAATGTTTCTGGATCAACTGCCTGATGGAAGCTATGCAAAAAATGAAAAATATTATTTGCTCTGTGATATATTGCCGCAAGACTTTGAGCTGCGCCAGCGCCTGCAAGAACAGCGATTGAGTGCCGCCCTCGAGCGGCATCAATTCGAACTAACAGATCATAACTTTAGCAAGGAATGCCTCTTCTGTCGCACTGTCATCAAAGGATTGCGCGCTGATTACCTCGATCATCTGTTTGATAAACACTTTCTGCTGGTTGGCAAGCCAGAGAAGTTGGTCTACGTGGATGAGTTGCTTGATCGGCTGGAGGAAAATATAAATAAGTTGTTGTGCCTCTACTGCGAAAAGATATTTAAGGTAGGTGTTTGTATATATTAAATATTTTGTGCATTTGTTCAATTGAAATTGCCAATTAAAGGATCGTCCCACGCTAAAGGAGCACATGCGCAAGAAGGGACACAAACGCATTAATCCCAACCGCCATGAGTATGATAAATTCTTTTTGGTCAACTACAATCGGTCGAGACCGGCGCCGACGCAGCGCAAGCAGCAGCAACAAAAGCAGCGACCTAAACGTCAATCCTTGGGCGAGGAGACTGCCAGCGTTGACTTTGAGAAACATTTCGCACGCCAGGATTCAGATGATGATCATGATTCAGATTGGTCGGACTGGGCTGGTGATGGTGAGCCGCATAATATTAAGTGCCTCTTCTGTTCGCACGAGGAGCATCAGTTCCAGACTCTTAAACAACATATGAGCGATTCGCATCGCTTGGATTTTGATGCCGTTACAAGCTCCTTGACTTTCTATCAGAAAATCAAAGTTGTCAACTATATTCGCCGGCAGATGTGCCTGTTGCGCTGCATGTGTTGTGATTTACAGTTTGATGAATTTGAACTCCTTGCGGAGCACATGGATCAGGAGGCACATTGTGGAATTGGGGAGCGCTCGAATTGGGATAAACCCGAATTTTTTTTTCCCTATATAGACAATGATGGACTTTTGTGCGTGCTAGACGATAGTGCGGGAGATGATTTGGACGCGGATGTGGTGCGCATCATTTCTGAAGATAGCCTTGCGCAGATCAACAAGGATGCTGAAAGTTTATCGTTGGAGAATTTTAAATTGTAAATCTTGATGTAAAAAGGCTAAATTATAGATTGAAAAAGAATTTCGAACAATGCGCCAGACATAAAGTTTATGGACAATCAAACTATCGGTATCTATAAAGACTTTCTATTCGTGTAAGTGTTGCAAAACACCACAATTGCAGTGCTTCGCGTTTTAGGTATTTTTGTGTGTTTTTATTTTCCTAACTGCACTGACATCATTCCGCTTTCATAAAGAAATTCGCTTGTTAAAATGGAAGCACTTGACATTTTGGAAAAGAGAATAGATGCACTGACTCGCGTCCTTGGTCCGCTGCCGGAACAACATGCAGGCGATGGCGATGGCAATCCGAAAACGGCAAACATTGTGGATTCACTGTGCTCCACCAACGCCATATTGAGCGAAGCGACAACAGGACGCACCCAACTGCAGCAGGTTGTTGGACGAGCGGCAGAGTTGGAGAAATATCTGGATCCCAATTATCTGGAGGAGCAACAGCAGGTGCGCTCCAAGGAAGTCTATTTAAATGCTGTAGCCCCAGACCTCTACTTACAGAGCGAACAGCTGGAGCGAGTGAAGCAACTAGAGCCGGCGCTGGGTGCAGAATACTTTCGCAGTATACCAAGCGAGTGCCTGGACAAGCTCAAGGCAATAACCGCGAACAACGACGAATACACACAGCAAACAGATCTAATCGAAGAAAGTTTAATATTGGCCATGAAGCGTTATGGCGAAATCCAAACGGGATTGTTAAATTCGTTGGATAAAATGAACGAACGACTCGAACAAGTCGAAGAGCGCATGGAGCATAAGAAGCGATCCGATCTTGTCAAGGATGTGCCACCTAAGGACTAAGTGATGCTTCTGCGGCTGCTATGTTTTGCTAAAAGTATTTAACCCTTTTCCACTGATTGACTGTAAGACTTTTTTATTATTTAATACGCTAGAACAATACACACGAATCTATCAACTAAAGCCATTGTACAGTGTTGAATAAGAGTTGTTTGATACCTGCGAAAATCTGTACGGCCGAATGCATTGATTTTAATATACGGCCGTAAGCTTAAAAACAGCTGAAAAAGAAGCGAAAAGTGCTTAAAATAAGTAACGGCAGTTTTTCCAAGAATTCGTTTTAACTAAAATCATTGCTTACGGCATGGGACGTAAGAAGTGTATATATATATTGTTTTCTTTTCAAAATTATGAGTGCTATTATATGAAAGATGCTAAAAAGAGCCGATTTGGTTTTTTTTTTTTTAATAATATTCAATAGTATGCAAGGATATTGTAACCTATTCTTAGCCGAATATTCGAACTTAAAGCTAAAAACAAAACCTAACCTTAACTTAAAAACGCAATTCGTTGCGTTGAATTCTCTCGTAGATATCCGGCGTAAGCCTTGCATAGCTGCCGTTGGGTTGGGCATAATATAGCTCATCCTCGGAGGCGGCAGGATTGTAACCCTGTTGCTGCAGCTCTACCTTACGCAACTTAAACGTGCCAGTTAGATCGATGCGTCGCAGGAATCTCAGGAAAACGGGACGCGCATAGTTGGGTAAAGCTGTGGCGAATTGGGATCCCAGCAAGGAGACATCCACCTCCCTGGTGGGATCATAGATAGCCGCCATGCCAGCGCGACCTTCTGTCTGTGGTATGCAGACACCATAGACAATGGTATCCTTATAGTTGACCAGATTACTCAACTGAGCCTCTACCTCACTAGTGGACACGTTCTCACCCTTCCAACGGAATGTGTCTCCCGTGCGATCCTTAAAATATAAATAGCCACGCTCATCGGCCACCAATAAATCACCGGATATGAACGCCATATCACCCTTGCCGAAGACATCGTGAACGACCTTTTTGGAGGAGGCTTTGGCATCTACATAGCCAAGGAACTCACGGCAGGGATTACCCTTGACAATCTTGCCAATAAAAACGCCCGGCTCGTTCGGCTCACACCGATCACAGAGACCCTTTTCATTACGTATGGGCTCTCCAGTGTGCGGATCGGCACGTATGATCGATATGGGATATATCTGTGGCAAGATGCGTGAGACAAATCCAATGGCGCCCACAGTATTATCGTTGTTCATAATATTCGCATTGCCCTCGGTGGCACCATAGAACTCTCCCACTTTCGGTATACTAAAACGCTCGACAAACTGCGTCCAGATCTGTGGACGCAACCCATTGCCAAAGATCATTCGCACCTGATGCTGACGATCATGTGGAGCCGCCGGCGTGGCCAATACATATCGCGCCATCTCTCCAATATACTGAGCGATCTGTAAAAGAATCGGCTAATGAGATTCTGTAGGAGATCAGGTCATCAGGTTGACCTACCGTGCAGTTGAAGCGCGCACAATCGGCAAAGTAGCCGGAGGCACTAAACTTCTTGCGTATGACGACTGTGGAACCAAAGAGCAGAGCTTGTCCAATGTTCATCACTCCGCCAGCTGTATGATAAAGTGGCAATGGGTTGTAAAAAACATCATTGTCCCGGAAACCCAATGCATAGTGTATGCCAGCAGCTATGAAGAAGTATCTGGGGGTAAGAAAGATTGAATTTTAAAACATGTTTCGACTCAAACCTGATCACTTTCATACTTTGACCCGTGATTGTTAATTTTTGATTCTAATCAAAGCGACTATTTTAAATATTCAACAGATACAATATATGATCTTTTAACCCACCAATTTTTAAGGTTAGATCATCATCATTCACAAAAGCGATTATCAGTTATCGATAATTATCAAAGAAACTAGTTTACTGAATATCATAAAACACAAATAATTTGTAAAGCGTTTATCAAACAATCGATTATAATCGAAGCGATTGTATCCACCTACCGTGCGTGAGTAATGACAGCTGCTTTGGGCAATCCTGTAGTGCCCGATGTATAAATGTAGACCAGTTTATCCCGGTGATCGGCACGATTGGCGCCAACAGCAACCTTATCCTTGGCTGCCGACTCCAACAATGCATTCAACTGTTGAGCCAGACCCTGACTAAGACCCTCTGTGGCATCCTTTGAGGAGCAATCATCATTGAATTGATACAATGCCACATGAGCAGGCAAATCCTTAGCTATATCCATAACAGCCGATCTAAAGCTTATGCCATAGATAAGTGCAGTGCAGTTGCCCACTTTGATGCTGTGCTGCAGCGAAGCTCCACGCAGATTCGTATTGATTAGGGGCGTAATGACACCAATTTTGGATAGACCCAGCCAAGTGGCAACAAACTCAGCACGATTCTCCAGCAGCAATCCAACCACATCTCCCTTCTTGTAGCCATGACTATGAAAGACATTGGCAACACGATTCGCATGCTCGTTGACCTGACGAAATGACCACTGTTGCGTCTCACTGACAATGGCCAACTTATCCGGATGTTGGGCAACATTCGCCTCAAAGATATCACCCACATTCAGATTCTTGCGCTCCTGTCGCTTAACAAACAGCAACACACGAATATAGGCAATCAATGCGCTGAAAGAATGGATATATGTAAGCCAGACTCAATGGAGTCTATTCGGACTACTTACATGGTATCACGTGGTCCGGTGACAGCTGCTATATAAAACCATCGCCAACCCGGTTTAACCAGCAGCAGCACCATTAAGCTGGCATAGAGTGCACCCAACCCAAACCAGGGTCCTTTATAATACCAGACCATTGCTGTGGCCACCGTAAATGTGGATGCCAATAGTAGCATTACTATCCAACTGCAACAATTGCCTTTCCTTCTACTCGTTTCCACATTGGCGTTTTCTACATTGATTTGTACTTCCTTTGGTGGTATCTAAAAATGATTGCATAAAGAGTTTATATACAACATTCAGATCAGATAAGAAATATTAAAGCTGTTGCAGTTTTAAAAATGTGTTAAGATCATGTATATATATATATATATATATATAAATAGCGTTTCCTAAAGGGTTATACCTTACAAAATTGGTTTTGTTTTGTAAAATTTATGGTTGATTTAACTTGGAAACTTAACATGTTGAAAAACTGCGCATTTTGTTTATTTGCATATGTTAACTAAAGGTTAAACTAGAACCAGTAAAACAACTAATTAAAACAACTTCCCGACATATTATCGTATTTTACACTTTATTCTCAACTACCCTGTTTAGCACTATCAGTATGGAGTTTAAGCCAACTGGTCAAACGGATCAGTTACAGCAGGAGCTGCTGCTAGCTCTACGGGATCAGGTGCCCAATGAGCACCTCATTGTATCTTCAAGCCTGGTATGAGTATCTTCAAGCCTAGCTTTGTTTATTCAGCTTTAACTTACGTGTAATTGAAGGCAATTATAAGTGATTAATATGTTAATCTTTTGCCGTATATTAGCAATCAATTTTAAGTTGATGGCTAACAAGTTTTAACAGTTTGTACTTGATCAAAATCATTAGAATTTCCTATTCATTCAATTATTGAACCTCTTCCAAAGCGATTAATCATTGAGATTAATCACAGCTAATTCATTTAACTGTCAAGTGGCATTTGTTAATATTTGCACTTCCGATTTTTAGCTAAAGCGCATTATTCAATTAGTTTGCGTTTGCGTTTTTTATTTGCACATGCGTTAAATATTTGCAAATATTTTTTTAACTTATTTTTTTGGGTATGCCTCAATGGGTCTTCATATCATAATCGAAACTCTGAGCGACCAGGTTTGAGTTGTCCAGTTTAACTTGATTGGTATAGCGTATCACCGCACAAATTGTAAGGGCAGAGAACAAACCCACCAAATATAATAATATCTGTTTGTAGACCGAGTAGAGTTCAAGTTAATTATTTGTTGCAAGCAGGTTTTTGGGATTTTTCGTTATTTACCTTGTGCCAGATGTTTAGGCTTATGGCGTTAGGTGATCTGAACGCTTCTTCAACTAATGGCACATTGTCGGTGCTTGTCATCATGATTGCCAAATATTTAACAAGCTTTATGAATTGAGTGTTAGATTCCATACACAAATAATCAAGTTTTGTTTTGAATTCTTCAACACAACATTTGATGCTTAAGTCAAAGCTGATGTGAATGTTTAAAGAATGTTTTAAAGGTGCTAACAGAGTTTATTTGTTGTGTCTTTTATTTATTTAATATCTCATGAAAAAACATGAATTTTTAACTTTACTTAAATATTTTTGTACTTCTAGCTCCCGAAATCTTTATCTAATAACTAAGCAAACAATTTTAATTAACAGTCAATCAGAATCACCAAAGCTTGAATTATTAGGAATTTTGTTTGTAAAGTAAGTGAAGTTTTGATTATTTGATTTCTATGAGATCATCAGTTATTTTCAAATTCAATATACTACTGACAAAAATATACGTTAAATATTTTTAAAACATAGTTTAATCTTTTTAGAAACCACGCTTAGCTAGCTTGAAGCTGTTAAAACTTATCAGTTACTTGAAAAAAAAAACTTTAAACTAATGGCTAATATTTCCGCAAAGTGCATTACACTCGAAAAACCTTAAGTAAGATGTGATGTGATATAAAGGCAATTAAAAAAGAAAAAAGAGAAAAAATACTTTGCCATTTTGTCAACAAGTTTAGTGTTGACCTACGCCATGGACTTGACTTTCAGTCAACCATTAAATATACAGCAACGACATCAAAATTAAGATGTGACTGAATCGTTTAGCTACACAAAACCGAAACTTGTTTCAGTTCGCACAAATCTTTGCGGCCGCGTACAAGTAATATGATCGATGTTTATATGCTGTGCAAAAAAGTAACCCAAAAGGAGGGGAAGACAGGTGAATACCCTGTAGTTTACGTTGTACAAGGTGCAACATGTGAACCAGAAATCAATAAATAGGTTCATGGCTAAATTGAGACCAGAACATTTTTAAATGGGTCAACAAGTTCTCTCAACAAAAAACAAAACTCGTTTACGCCTTTGCGGGTTTGGCTTACACAGTATACTATACTATAAAAGAGCATCCAACGAAAAAGCAAGTCAAGAACTGGTTTTACAGAAACGAACGTACGTATTTTCGGTCTTTTGTGGTTTGGTTTCAGATCAAGCACAAAGCCAAAAATAAATAAAATTGTTTTTATATTATTATGTATACGTCTATAGATTACCTGTGGGGAGTTCAAGGCTGTCGAAACGTTTCCAGGGGCAACAGCATCATTCATTTTGAAATGCGTGTGTGTGCGTGTGATAGACTTTAACAGTCTGGTTAACAGTGTAAAGTTAACAGTGTTGATTAACAGCTAAACAGCGAACGACCTGCGGGTAATTAAGTTAAGCACTTGTTACTTTCAAAGGGAAATTAAAACTAATTAGTTGTTAGTGTACTTTATTTTTGAATACCAATTGTAACAAACTGACACAAAGATAAATTGTCTTTTATTGTTGTTGTTGTCGTTGTGGAGGCTGCGATTTGGAGCCTTTTCTTTAAGTTTAAACTCCAAGGTGAGGTTTTGGCGATTTGTCAGTTGCGGTTGAGTTTTAAGTTCAAATGCGTGTGTCGGTGATTGTCAAATGTGCTAGCTACGATTTTGCATAAGCGGATGCAATTTGGTCAGCTCATTAAAAGCGTATTACCTGGCTAACACACATACATTAACGATCGACTGGCCACGTAACTCGTCTTATGTGCATTAAAACGGTTTTAGTTATATGTTTCTCAGATCATAAGATCTTTTTAAGTTCAAGCTGGTGTGCTTAAGGTGAGTTGGAGGGAGATTGACTTTAAAAAGTATTCAGTGCTATTTGTGGGATTATCACGTCTTTGATTGTCATCTGGCAACATTTTATGGGTAGATTTTTATAATTTTTTTAAGTAAACTTTTTTTTAAAGCAATTTGCTTGGGTCACAAAATTATATTTTTATACACAAGGTGATTTAATGACTTTCAAAGTTTTTTTTACAAAACAAATTTATTGTCTATTTTTTTTGGTACTTTTCATAATGAAAAGTATTAAACCTTATTTTGATTATGTATATTTTTGATTTTTTTTATAGTTTTCTTAAACACCAATTAAAATATAAATCACCAACAACTATTACTTCATTTATTTTTATCTATATGTAAAATTGCTTTGGAAAGCAATTGTAAAATTGTTCGAAATTATTCAAATATCAGAAAGCAATTTATTTTTACATTATGTTTTTTATTAGATGTTAATTTTATAGTTTTTTTTTTAATCACCAATTAAAATGTATATCACCAACAACTAAGACTTTATTTATTTTTCATATGAGAAATCTTTTTTCATGTTATTTAAACACATAAACGACAGCTGTTGGATATATATATATTTTTTTATTACTGCTTTGCATGTTGTTGTTTAAGTCATAATTGGATTTTTTGGCGAAAATCACAATTGTTTGTGATATTTTAGCACATGCAAACTTTGAGTTATTGTTGTTGTTGTTGTGGTCTTTGTCGTTTCCTTGTTGCACTTGCAATCATCATAGTTATGGGTCCCAGCAGCATCATTAATCAACAAGAAACAACAATCTTAACGATCTCAACGCTGTACTTGATGATGATGATGTGCCTCATCTTCACTTTCACTCAGACTTTTTCTCGTCTTTCACTCTTGATGCCTTTATTTTTATTTTTTTTTGCACTTTTCTATGTGGCACAGTTTTTCAAACAATGGCCTTAGATTAACAAACAAACACGATTAACTAGATATTACCTTTAATGGTTAAAGGTTGAACATAAGATTCAAAATATGTATAAATATATGTGAAGCTAATATTTACATCACGCACTTAGAACTTTTTTTGGTGGCACATTCAATATCCTCTCGTTTGGTTTAGTTTTAAGTTTGCATCTTTGTGTTTTTGAATTTTGCCGGTTTTTGCGTCTTACGGCCAACAGCTCAGGTCGTCAACTGCGGGCCAACAAAAGCCGCTGGCAAAGCTTAAGCTTGTTGGCTTGGAAAAGCCAGCAACTGTTGCTGTCGACGTTCGCATCGTCAACAGGTTGAAACAATGTTAACTTGGCCGCACCAGCTGCACCTGAATGCGTGTGTGTATGTGTGTGTGTGTACATGTGTGTGTGTCCGTTTGCATTGTTATTATACATCGTAGCAAGTATCTCGAGATACGATTTGATTGCTGGCTTTGATTGGAGTTTCTTACACTTTGGATGCATATTTGTTATTTATTGTTGCACGCATGTGCAAATTGCTGACCGCAAATATACCCTGTAATCAGTTTATAAGTTTGTGGCTCGTTAAGGAACTCATAACTGGTTTTTTTTTGGCGATTCTAATTGTTATGCAAATCAAAATACGAATAATAAAAACCAGTTTGAATTCTATTTGTTAATGGAATTATTTAGTTTGTGTGTTAATAATAATAAGCAACAACAATTATATTAATTATTTACCATATTGAGTTCAAGTGTATTCAAAACCTGCAATTATCACATTTATCTTATATTTGTCTTCCATATGTTTATCTTTCGCATTAACATTTCTACAAAGTAACTTAAAAATTTGGCACTTCGCACAATGTCGTCCAAATAACAGCGAGAGATGGTGATAAAAAGAGAGGCCAAAAGAAATTGTCATTTCTAATAGTGCAGGAAAGAGTGAGGAGAGAGATGCAATTCGAAACATATGATTTAGACTTGTTGTTGTTGTAGTTCTGCTTCTTTCGATGCTCTCTCTTATACAAACGATTCATGCGTTACATTGTTGCAGTCTGAAGCCCCTTCTCCCTCTTTAGTAATGAGTGGGGCAGGGGGTAATGTCTTGTGTGCAGACAAGTGCAACAGTAAAGCCTGTAATTTACATACAAATAAGTTATATACACATATGTATCGGCCAATTTGCATGACTAGGCGGATCTGTCTTAAGATCGCACTACAAACCAACTCTAAGCACTTATGGAGCATTTGTTTTTTTTTCCGACGGGCTTAATTGTTAGTTGCAAAACACAAAGACTGTTTTGAGTTCGAGTCAAAAATAAATATTGAATAAAATGATGTGTGCAATTGTTAATGTAAATGTTTAAACTACTTATTAGAAGTGGATAAGAAATAGTGTGGTAATAATTTTATACTAGCATTATATAATTCTATATTGTAGTAGTGTAGAAAGGGAGAAACCATCTCCGATCCAAAACAGTATATATATTATTGATCAGCATCAACAGTCGAAGCGATTTGGGCAGAGATAAAACGTTGATCTCAGATTTGGAAAATAATCTGTCCTTTACAAAATGCAGATCAGATGTTTTGAAAACACTCAAGTGAAGTTTTCATTAGAATTGGTTAATACCATAGACATTCAAGATTGAAGTTCAGTCATCATCCTTGGGCAGAGACTATAAAACGTTGACCTCAGATTTGGAAAACAATCAATCAATGTCCTTTACAAAATGCAGATCAGATGTTTTGAAAACACTCAAGTGAAGTTTTCATTAGAATTGGTTAACACCATAGACATTCAAGATTGAAGTTCAGTCATCATCCTTAAGTCCAATAAAGCAGGAACATGTTAAGAATATTTATTAGAAAAAAGATTAGTTATAAAGGAATAGAAAAGAAAAGAATAACTTTAACGTAAATTAATTGATCAAGAGAACTAATCCAATAGTCTACCAAGCCTTTACTTAACTTAATTTTAATGAGTACAAATATTTATTCTACACCACTTTAAATGTACATATTAAAAATCGCTTGCATACTTAACATGGAAAGTAACATTTGAAGAACGTCAGAGTGATTTTCCCCTTCATTTAGTACAAAATAAAAATGCATTCAAATCAATAACCGGTTCTTTTAATTATGTATTTTTTTTTCCCCCGACAAGTTCAATCAACTAGATAAAAGTAAACAGTTAATAGATTTTGTTTACCCGCTAATATGTTATGTAAATATAACCATAGCCCTGATTACTGCCTAAGAGGTGAGAAAATAGTGTGTGTGAAACTAATTGAAACATTTGCCACACTTTAAATATGAACTTAGAGCTATAAATATACAATAGTTATATATAGTCCTTTTTATAGTGTCTTAATAACACACAAATCTGCATAAAAGAAAAACATTTGAATAATACTTAATTTGCATGCCTTACCAGAAAGAAAGTTTGATTGACATAGTTATAGATTTTACATAAATAAAAATAGACTAGACTGCAATTGTGTAGTTCGTGTTTACCACAACAACTGTTCACATTCACATTTATGACCCACCAAGAATGCCCATTAACCATGACATTTCGTGACAGCAGAAAACTTGTTGCTTCTTGTTACCCTCTCTCTGTAGATTGCAGCTCACAGATAAGTTATAGCCTGTCAGCACCCTATAAAGGCTAAAGCTGACTCACATTCCCTGGGCTTTCGGTTGCCATGGCAAATAAATAAATCGTTTAGTCGAAGTAATTTCCGTCAATATACTAATTTGACTAGGCTCAGTTTCTAAAATTTGTTTACGCCCAACAGATCGTTGGCATACTCCAAATAAACTGTTTAAAATCATGTCTTATTCAAATCGTAAGTAAATAGTATTTGTTCCAAAGGTCTTAGCTAACAGCTAGTTTGGTTAAGGTGGCTTTGATTTTCATTTACCGGATGGCGGTTGGTGCTATCCCAAGAATGATATGTACTTCCGTCGCAGCGTCGAGTGGGTTCCTGTACGCAGCGCTGGAATTGGACGCTCCCATGCGGTTACCAATGGTGTCATCTATCCTCGGGTGATTGGCATGCTTCCACGCTATGGCGGACATGTGCCAGGCGAAATTTATAATGTCGGACATTCCTTTGGACGTTCCACAGTTGATGCCAAGCGTTGGTTGGTACTGCATCACGAATAAAACCGCTCGCGCTCTATTTAAAATATAAATCACGAACAAATTTCCGCTTATCCTTATATGAACACTTGATAAATTGCAATAAAGTATTTTTTTTCAAATCTACATATTGAAGACTTCAATTTAAATTGAGCGCTACTTGTTAAACCAGTGCTGCCATTTGTCTTATTAGAACACATAAAAAACGGTCACACTCGTTACTGTGTTTAAATTTTGTGCCAGTTCCTCATTACAAAGCTTACCCCTATTTGTCTTATTAGCTAACACCCAAGAACGGTCACACTTATCGCTATGTTTTGATTGTGAGCCATTTCACCTTTGTAAGGCTTTCTTTTACAACAAACATGAGTTTCACACGCAACTTTTTATATTCGAGAAGAAAATTCTTTAATATATACAGCAATAGCATAAGTACAAGTGCAATAAAAACACAAAATGTGCAACAGGCGACGGCAGCTACAAAGCGAATATGCATTGTTGGTGCTGGTCCAGCAGGTTTCTATGCGGCACAATATTTACTCAAACAGCTTAGCGAGTGTGCCGTGGACATTGTGGAGAAGTTGCCGGTGCCTTTTGGATTGGTGCGGTAAGCAGGGTTAATTTCTTGAGGTGCTATTATCGCCAGCACCAACAAGTGGCCCAACAACAGAGCGAAAGATGCCATTAAAATAAGCTATGTAAATGAGAAATTGGGGAAAATTCTCAGTAGATCAAAAAAAGCAACGATTTTTACTTACAACCAACTTCATTGAGACCCCAAAGGGCACCTGGCGTTGCTGAAGCAACCAGAATTAGCTGACAAAGCAGGCACAGGCACGCGACACGTAAAGCTGCATCCGTCGACATCGTGAACTTAACGATAACTGCGTTTGGGGCGGCATTTGTCGTAGGTGTTTATATATACATATATTTAATGGGGCTTCCGTGAGAAAGAAATACTTGAGACTTATCGTCTAATGACTATAGCCATTATGCAAATTCAACATTCCAGCTTTGGAGTTGCGCCCGATCATCCAGAGGTCAAGAACGTCATTAATACATTCACGAAGACAGCGGAGAATCCACGACTACGTTTCTTCGGCAACGTAACGCTCGGCACTGATGTGACGCTGCAGGAGCTGCGTGAACGCTATCATGCCGTCCTGCTCACCTACGGTGCAGATCAAGATCGTGAACTGCAGCTGGAGAATGAGGAGCAAGCGCATGTGATTTCAGCAAGGAAATTTGTGGCCTGGTACAATGGTTTGCCTGGTGCGGAGAATCTGCAGCCGGATTTAAGTGGACGCGATGTAACAATTGTGGGTCAAGGCAATGTGGCCGTTGATGTTGCACGCATGCTGCTCAGTCCGCTTGACAGCCTCAAGGTAAGCGGAAATTCAACAAATTAAATCAAACTAATATTATTTTTCTCGCACAGCTTACAGATACAACAGAGTATGCGCTTGCGGCTCTTGCCAGTAGTAAAGTGGAGCGTGTGCATCTGGTGGGTCGTCGAGGTCCCCTGCAGGCCGCCTTCACCATCAAGGAGCTGCGTGAGATGCTCAAATTACAAAATGTTGCAACATGCTGGCGCACAGCAGACTTTGCGGGTAATAACCTCAAGCTAAAGAGCGAGTAAAATAATGTTTATATTATATTGTCAGGCATTGCTGATCAGGTGGATAAGCTGCCGCGACCTCGCAAGCGTCTAACCGAACTGATGCTGAAGAGCCTGAACGAGCAGAGCAGCCGCAAGGATGCAGTTGCTGGGAAACAGTTTTTGCCCGTTTTTTTACGTGCACCAAAAGCAATTTCGCAACATGAAATGGAATTTGCAATAACTGAACTGCAGGAGAATGCTGCAGTGGCCACCAATGCAACGGAACGACTGCCAGCTAATTTAATACTGCGCAGCATTGGCTACAAATCCAGTTGTGCCGATGCTGGCATCAATTTTGATACCAAGCTTGGCCATGTGCCCAATCAGCACGGGCGAGTACTGAAGGGCAATGGATCGGAGGCAGTTGAGCCCGGTCTGTATGTGGCTGGCTGGCTGGGCACTGGACCAACGGGCGTCATATTAACCACAATGAATGGCGCCTTTGGTGTGGCCAAGACCATTTGCGATGACATTGCGTCCAAATCCCTTGACACCGATTCACTGAAACCGGGCTTTGAGCCGGGCAACAAACCGATTGTCACCTGGGACGGCTGGCGTCGCATTGATCAACATGAAACAGAGACTGGCAAAGCCAAGGGCAAGCCGCGCGAGAAAATTGTAAGCATTGCGGAAATGTTGCGTATTGCTGGCGTCTAAAACAAAGTTGAATAAGAAAATAATGTTGTTAATTTTTAATTGTATTTCGTTTTGGAAACAGGTTAACATCTGTTAATTTGTCCAAATCGGCAGAGTCTTTATATTTGTTAATATTTGTTTATATATCTAATGTTTTAGTTAAATTGTTGTAAGTAAAAAGAAATTTATACAATTCCAAATTATCTGTGCTATTTTAATAAAAAACAAAAATGGAAAAAGCCATAACTCCCCAGCCACATTTGGTGCCAGGGTAAGTAGTGTGAGCATACTGATAACAAACTAACCGATTAACCACTCTACAATCGCACAGATACACTGGACACTGTCCGGTGAATCGTGATCGCATTGGAAAAACTTACGGCAAACAGACGCATAAGTTGCTTATTGATCCATGCAGTAATCATGCACCGGAACTTATTGTTGCACGCATACACGCCATGCCCGATATGGAGGATTACCCAACCCAGAATGAACTGAAGATATTGCGTGATCGCGAAGAGTTTGTCGACTCGGTCTACAAGCATCCTATTATACCGGGCTATGCGGGCTTTGTGCCAAACATGTTCAAACAGACGGGCAAACGTTATGTGGCTGCCGCCACAGCGGGTGTCGCTCAGCACGAGACTCTGATGCAGTTGTATCGATGCGAAAAGCGTACGTTGCGTCATCGCGATCTTCTCGAGAGCGGCAACGGTCTATTCGAGCATCACTTGAACGAGCGATTGGTAAGGCTGACCTCAAAACAGGCACTCTGGAATGTGTTGCCAACATTTTTTTTCTGTCTCTTTTTCTTTTAGCTGCCCCACGCACATTATCGTGCTCCATTAATACCAGTTACGGGATGCTGTAAAGGCATCAAGGATGAAAAGTGTCCGCCAACTACAGAGAAGCTGCGCTACAGCAAAATAACCACACCACACTTCCTGGATGATGACGACAAAGATAAATTTATTATAAATGGTTATGCTGCTCATGTTCCAATGGCTGTGACGCGCTTTGGTGAACCCACCAAGGTGCTAACGCATAACGCACTCTGCAGCTTCTCTGACTACATGTACAAGAAGAAGCGGGATAGGTGGTGTTGTGGCCAAGATTTGACGACACCGGCGATAAAGTGTCCACCAGTTGGACACTTTATTATTTATCATGACTCGCATGGCATGAATCCAAGCTATGCTGGCCATGTTCCCGGACATATGTACAAGTTTGGCAGGACATTTGAGAAAACGACGCATCATGCTAAGCGCTGGCTTGATATCCATAAGGATCTTCTTGTTTTGCCAGAGATTTCCAACTTGGATTATGAATACTAAAAAACAGCGTACCGAAATTTTTTCTCTAATGGTTACATTTTGTTGTGTCATTCTAATAAGTAAAAAAATATTAATGTTCATGAATTAAAATTTTCGCGCTTGAACGCTTGATTAAGTTATTTCGCGTTTGCGCAATCTGGTCACTCTGGCTGAAAATCAACTTATCTATCGATGTGGTGTATCGATACGACGACAACAACATCGCTGCTCTTGTTTCTACGTCGTTGCAGTTGGTTAAAATTAACTTTCTGTTGTATTGTGGTGTTAAATATGCGTGAATTGTTGCCAATGCCTTGATCAATATTGTTCAGTGCCTTAAGTGCTTGGCAAAAATGTAAAAACTAAAGTTTTGATAGCAAGACGCGTAAAAATTTCCATGAACGCTAAACGAAAAAATCTCTTCCGAATCGAACAATTCAAACACACACATAGTGCCGAACTGTTCACACTGAAACGCTAATATTGTACCGCAGTGAGTGTGAGTGAGCTAAGTAGCAGTGTACGCAGATAACATACATTTGTGTACCTACCTCTCTTTCAAGTGGTGAGTTGAATGCCGATTATTGCACCCTGCACGCAATTGTAGAGCGCGGCATATGAGTACAGCGCTTGATAGGAAGTTAATATTTATTATATATACCGATATTAATAGGCATAGAAACTGATTTTTTTCAAAATTCCTTATCAGTACGCGATAAGATTGTGTTCCGAGCTGGGTTCAAGCTAATGACCTCCATAGTTAACGAAGTGTATGTGTAGCGCAGGTTATCGCTGTGTCGGTGCGACCCTACCACAAGCTGTGTATTAAAAGCGAACAAACGAATAAAAATAAAAACAAAAAAATACATATGTAAGTTGTCGTTGCTGGTGAGATTTACGACTGCATGTTGAGTTGTTGAGCTGGTTTGTTTATGGGAGAGCGCTAAAGAATGAGAACGTATAGAGAACTTGGAAAAACCGCCAAAATGGGTTGAGTTTGTTTTGACATCGATTTTCCGGCCGCTTAATAGGATGTGCGTATTTACCTTTCACCCATTTTTAAATTGCAGAAAAGTAACCCCCTTTTGCCGAACGGAAATGAGTGAAACGGCGGAGACCAAACCGAACGATGAAACGAAGAGTGAGGAGCAGCAAGTGGAAAGTGTTAAGGAATCCAAAGATAACGAGTCAGAAGCAACAACCCCAATGGATAATGTGCAGGCACATGATGATCAAGATTTAAAGGTCAAGCCGTTGAGCTCCACATCAGCTTCAACGGAGGATATCAATACGCTGACACCATCGACGCCATCTCAGACGCCACCACAGCTGCTGGCGGCTGAGACGACCACATCAACCACTGCGACAACGTCACGTGCCACATCAGGGGCAGGAGCAGCAACAGCAGTTATTCCCGAAAACATATTGTCGCCGCCCAAGTCGGAAACGCAAACGGATGAAACAAATACGGCCACATCGACTTCATGTTCGCCAGCCTCCGAAGGTCAGCGTTCGCCCATTGCAGAAGTCGAATTGCCGCTAAAACAGCCGCACAAACAGCTGCAAGAGCCACAACAAAAGCAGCAAACATCTAAAAAGGAAACAACTCCAAAGCCGGAGCCAGTACAAGATCAGGCAGCAGCAGCAACTGTCAATGGCACCATACCAAAGTCGGGCAAACCACTGGTAACGGCGCTCAATAAGAAACTAAACAAGACGGCCTCCACATCGCCGCGAGCTTCGCGAACACGCAAACCAAAAGCCTTGCCCATGTACGAGAGCGAAATCAGTGACAACAAAACGGGGATTAAGCTGTGCATTAAAAAGTCCGATGCCGTTACAGCAGCAGCAGAGTTATCAGTAGGCGCGACGGCAGCCGCTTCACCCGCGGCGCCGCCTGCTCAAAAAGCTGCATCAGCTGTTTCAAAACCAGTCCGCAAGCGCGTACGTAAACCGAAGATACAGGAAAGTGAAGAGTACGAGCCGCGCAAGAAAAAAGGCGGTGGAGGGAGCTGCAACAATGGCGAACGCCAAAAGAAGACATCCACAAGCGCTGCTGCTCAGGCAGAGGATAATAAAGCGCCGGTCGAGCAAAGCGTGTGGGCCGAAAAGTTACCTGAAGATGTGCTTTTTCGTGTAAGCCAATAACGAAAATACAAAATACTCTTTAGACTCTATTATAATAATTTGTTTACCTTTGTAGATATATGAACATATTATCGATAGGGAGGGCTGTCTGCCCACACTATTTACTTTGGGACGTGTATGCTCTTTGTGGCGACAGGTTTCGTTAAGGCCAACGCTGTGGCGTACAATGGATTTAACAACTTTTATCAAGGAAAAGTATCGCACGGAGCTTAAACTGAAGTGGCTCTTAGATAATCGCTGCAGCGCTTGCATTGAATTAAATGTTTGTAAGTAACGGTGGTTTGTGCTTTTAAATTAAGTATTCTGAACTTTGATTTTACTTGTAGCAAATTGGAAAATATCAGACATCAATTGCTTTCTAACAAAACTTTCGAATGGTTGTCCGAATCTAACGGGCATTACGTTAGCTGGTTGGAAAAACTTAACATCTGATCATTTGACATTTCTGGTCGAAAATATGAAAAAGCTACAGCGTTTGGATTTAAGCTCCATCAATGTAAGCACCTTGAGTAAATTTATCACTTTTTAAATTAATACTAATTCTTAAATTTTTCAGGTCGAAATGAATGCCAGCAAGAGCGCTGTTGGCGTCAACTCTCTCTGCAATGCACTGCAGATAATGGGCAGCCGCTTGACACATCTCTACTTGGCACACAATCGGCTGGCGGGCATACCCAATATTGTCAGCGTACTTGCGGTGCGTTTATTTCACAATGCGACCACTATAGTTGATATAACTGACAACACAAACTTTTAAAAACTTGAAAAATTGCATTTTACAGGCGCACTGTCCAAATTTGGCGCTTTTTGATCTCTCAAACGTGACCACACAGGCTACATCGCACGGTGTGCTGCATATTGAAAAGCTGCAGCATGGATGCCAAAAGCTTAAAGTTCTACGTGTTACAAACTCTCATGTTACACCGAGCACAGCCAGCATGCAGGAGATTGTATGTATTACAAAGATTTTTCCAGACTTTACTTAGACTTGGGTTTTATATTTCTGTAGATGGACTCACCCGGCTTTCCCAATCTCGAAGAGCTATCTGTGGCCGCTCTGACCGATTCTCGCATCATCGGCGATGAACACTTGCAGCGCATATTGAAGAGCAGCTCGAAATTAAAACTGTTGGACGTCCGCAACTGCACACGTTTGACGCACGAGAGCCTTATAAGGTTGCCAGCATGGGATATCAAGCATTTATTCCTTTCGGGCTGCTCGGTCACCCGGGATATGGGGTAAGTTGCGATTGCAAAGACCCAAAACATATCATATCAATTGTTGTTTGTGTTTTATAGATCGGGTCTGGAACTCATTGCGTCAAAGTGGGCACATAGTCTTATTGAACTAGACTTGGCCTGGGCAAATGTCCAGCAACCCATTGATAATGCTTTGCGTGCACTCGCCGAGAAGGGCAGCGAGAGTCCATTGGCGTAAGTTATTGAATTACCTATCACACTTTAAAGAGAAAACTCCAATAACGAATATTCTGCTTTATATAGCCACTTGAATTTGTGCGGCTCATCAGTTTCGGAAGAGGCAGTCAAGGAAATACTCACGAATTGTGTGCACATGAGCTCAATTAATTTAGCATCATGCCGCGGTTTGCCACGCGGCGTTAAGCGCCTTATGCAGGCACAGGAGTTGCGCGAACTGCGCGAAGTGCTCGGAGTGCAATTGAAATTGCCGTAGAATGATGAGAGGGACAACAGTGAGTGCAGTGGGAGCAACTATTTTAATTTAAATCTGACGTGGCAAACAGCTGCAAGATAACCGGCAATTTGAATGCAATTTGTAATCGTTGTATCCATTATCGTATATGAAATGCGTTTACTTTTGTGGCAATACCACAATAATGCAATAGTCGAAATCGCTTCGCATCTTCCATTCATGCTTATAATTGTTTTTAGGATCGCACCCTTGTGTTTTGTAAATGCAATATGTATTCATAATTAAGTTGTTTTGAATTTTCGGCGCGATAATAACTCTCGTTGAAAACAATCGTAAATTATAAATTAAACAGTGATGTTTAGCTGATTTTTTTTCATATACATTTATTAATTAGAGCGTATGTATGTAGTTAAGCCACTGATGACCACTGTATGTTTGTAAAGTATGTATGCATATTTAATATAAGTTTACAAAGAATTTGTATGTTTTTGCAATACAAAAAAAAAAGAAAAGAAAATAATGAAACATGATTAACAATAAAAGTAGTCGTCAATTCAATGTCGCTAAGGCAATTTGTAGAACGTTTTTAAACAGATCAAGTTTTTGTAAATAAGTGATTGGCGCTTAGAATACAAAATTCATTATTTAAATCGGACTTATACACACACAATAAACAATATCGCCCGTACACGTAAATTTAAACAGACACACTCTTACATATAAAACAATTCAATTGTTAAGCATTATTAGCAATTAAGAGATGGCAATTAAAGGTACATTTAATTTTAAATAAAAAAAAAACAAAATTTTAATATTTTCAATTTGACTACCGAATTTTCTCAGCTTTTCCAAAATTTACCAACGAAATAAAACATTTCAAATTGTTTTCACTACATAAATTTTTATTCATTGTATTGTTTACGCAAATATTGTTTTGCACATTATGAACTATGAGCGTATTATGTTTATAAAAACTAGTATACAACATAAATCGCCTTTTACCATTACTGTTTCCATTGCCTGTTTAGTTCTTCTTCAGCTTGTCCAGATCGTGAATGTAGTCCGTGCCAATCTTAACAATTGCCGCTCCTGTGCCCAAACCGGCTAAAGTGGCAAGAAGTGAGTTGTCCTTTGGCAATGCAGATTTGATTAAAGCCCAGGCAAGAACGGAGCCCATGCTAAAGAGTGTTGCTCCAAGCAGTGCATACAATCCACGCTTGTCGTTCTTAATATCCTTTAAGTGCGGCCGTCCATAAATGTAGAAGGTGGTGCCCACGACGGCGGATATTAGAAATACATTCGTTAGATCCTTTTTGGGTAACAGTTTAGGCACAATTTGGGGATTCATAACGTTGACGCTGAGTGCTCCATAGCTTACGAGTCCGTGCAAAGGTATGTAATAGTTGAAAACGTTGTCTTTGGTGAAGGGCTTAAGGCCAACTTTCTCGCAAATGGTACAGGCGTCTTTACTTTGTGTGCTGGCCATTGTTTGTAATTTCTTGTTACTACAAATGCAAAAAGTGCTACTCTCTCTAGTTATGTAAAGAACAGTGTTGTTAAGTGGTGTACTTAAAAACAATGCCGGCTTTTCTTCTATGCTGTGTGTGTTCTTTGTAACTAACAGATACTTTTTTGTCCGAATTTGTGTGAATAGTTATTTATAGCTTTGTTTACGTTTCCTGACTTAAAAAATAACTCAAGTGTCATAAATAACACTAGATGCAACCACTTGGAATCGGGTGTAGGGACTTAGTGGCAATATATTGCAACCGGCTGTACCAAAAGCCACTGCCATCTTGAATTTCAATCTCTTGCAGCTAATTACTCATTAATAATAATAAGAATTTTACATTTGGCTTTCAATTTGTTCCTGTTTTATTAAACTTTTATTCGGATGATTTAAATGTCTCAATTTTAAAGTCAAGGCGTTGCCACATAGTTGAAAACAATTGCATGGTATTTATGTATAAAAAGTTCCGATTCCATTTTATCGTTCGGACAAAGTATCGTGCATTGCCCGAAAAGCATATAAAGTGTTAATTTTTTGCAACTGGGATAAGAAATTAATTTATGCGCGTATTTAATGTGCAGCAGGACACATAGCAGGAAGAAACCAGAAAATACACACAACAACGACAGCTCCAGCTCGAGCCGTGTGAGACATGTTGACGCACAAAACTTGCCAGGCACGAAAAAAAATGCAGGTGAGTTAATGCGGATACACCAATAAGAAACACCGGGTATGTCACAACAGTGCTTCTTGTCAAATGAGCAAAGAAAATCAGCCCAACCCAGTACCGTTAATTCAATTAAGACGTTTGGTGAATTTAACGTAATTGTTTGTTTACTGCATTTGCAGGTTTCCTTTGTGATACGAGACGCGGAAGAGAAACAGCATCGGAATGGCGTTAACGCACTGCAATTGGACCCTAACAATGGCAAGTTGTATTCGGCGGGTCGTGACGCCATTATACGAGTGTGGAATACGCGCACGGACTCCAACGATAAATACATGCAATCGATGGAGCATCACAACGATTGGGTCAACGACATAGTGCTCTGCTGTAATGGCAGAAATTGTAAGTGCCAAAGCCACGTCAAATTTATCCTGTTTTGTTCAAATTTGTTTCTCATTGCTCATTGTTGAATCCCTTCATTTCATAGTGATCAGCGCCAGCTGTGATACCACTGTGAAAGTGTGGAACGCTCATAAGGGTTTCTGTATGTCCACATTGCGCACACATCGGGACTATGTGCAGGCGCTGGCATATGCCAAGGACCGGGAGCAGGTGGCCAGTGCCGGCCTGGATAAAGCAATATTTTTGTGGGATGTGAATACGCTTACCGCTTTAACTGCCAGCAACAACACCGTTACAACCTCTAGTCTCACAGGCTCGAAGGACTCAATCTACAGCCTGGCCATGAATCCCTCCGGTACCGTCATTGTTAGCGGCTCCACAGAAAATATATTACGCATTTGGGATCCACGGACTTGCATGCGCAGCATGAAACTTCGTGGGCATACAGAGAATGTGCGCTGCCTGGTTGTTTCGCCGGATGGCAATCAGGTGGTCTCCGGCAGCTCTGATGGCACCATTAAGGTGTGGAATCTGGGCCAGCAACGTTGCATACAGACGATACACGTTCACAAGGAGGGGGTGTGGTCGCTGCTAATGAGTGAGAATTTCCAATATATTATATCGGGCAGCAGGGATCGAAATATAATTGTTACGGAAATGCGAAATCCGAGCAACAAGATGCTTGTTTGTGAGGAGAAAGCGCCAGTGCTTAGTTTGGGCTACAATATCGACAAGACCGGCGTATGGGCAACCACCTGGAACTCGGACATCCGTTGCTGGAAACTGCCCATGTACGACAGATGTACCCTCAGCTCTGGCGGCATGGACGCCCAATGGACGCTAGGCGGTACGGAAATGGCCTGTATCAAAGGTGGAGCAGCTATAAAGGAGTGCACGGTGCTGAATGATAAACGTTATATCCTAACAAAGGACTCTCAGGATCAAGTTGTCGTCTACGATGTGCTGCGTGTGGTCAAAAAGGATGAACTCGGGCCCATCGAATACGAAGAGGAAGTTAAGAAACGGAATAAGCAAGTCTACATTCCAAATTGGTTTACGGTTGATCTTAAAACTGGCGTAAGTTTGAAATATGTCCATCATATTTGTACAATTATTTAATAACGTTTTTGCTTTGTCTGCAGATGCCAACGATTGTTTTAGGTCAAGAGGAGGTAGATTGCTTCTCGGCTTGGGTATCCATAGAAGCCGGCCTCCCCGAATGTGATGATCCGACAACAGAGATCAAGGTAGGTCTAAGTAAACATATTAATTGCTTGATTGTTTTTTTTTAAATATTACAAATATCGATTGCAGATTAATTATGGCAAACTTTTGTTGGAGGCACTGCTCGAATATTGGACTCCACCACACAGTATACCGCCAAGCGAAATGGAGCCAGATGTGCGTGGCAACGGTTACTTCCAAGTGCCTAAACATACCCCAGTCATATTTAGGTTAGTGTGAAGCAAAATGATTTCGTTTGGGTTGCAATTGAACCGCTAACTCTCTTTTAAAGTGAGGTGGGAGGTCGCACTGTGTGTCGGTTGTTGGTGCGCGATGCCGCTGGTGACAGTGAGAGTACGTTGCTGCATGAGACGGCGCCGCAATGGGTGACCGATGTTGTGATTGAAAGGAATATACCCAAATTCCTGAAAATACCGTTCTTCCTACAACCACATCCGCAGATGACCAAACCGGAGCGTACCAAAAAGGTAAAATAAAAACACAAAGTGTTCTGCAATGTTAAATGTGGGCAGAAATAATTTTGATTCACATGCTAGGATCGTCTGGTGGCCAATGAGTTTATACAGTGCCGCAAAGTGTGCGAGCATGTGCTGGAAAAGGTGCTCAATGCGGAAACAACTCCCAGTGCTGGCAATGCAAACAATTCATTACAAAATAGTCAAAGCGATGCCAATTCGGAGGGATCTCAGCTTCCAGCGGAGGAGCGCATTGAGTTATGGTGCAATGATGTGGTAAGTTTAAAACTAAACTAAACTGCCCTTGAGTTATTTTAAACTAATTTTTATAAATCTCTAGGTCGTTGATCCAAATATGGATCTGCGGACAGTGCGACATTTTATATGGAAGCAATCGACTGATCTAACATTTCAATATAAAACAAAGCAGAACTTTAACTTTGATGGTAAATAATATAAAAATGTCAAACACACATACACAAGCCACTTACCCACTTACACACATTACATACACACAGAAAACACACAACTGAGAGATTTATGATACATTTGCTAATTAATTTATAGCCTAATTGTTAGTTATGTATATATTTATCCACCCAATCTAGGTTCAATCAGTGATAGCTTGGAGCGCGTTACGCGCAAGTTTTGAACGCGCTCATTCGAACAGCTACCAGAGTATTGTGTGCTTTACCTAATGGCGTTGCTTTTCCACAGACGCATGTGATTTTTTGTTATTGAAAAAAGAAGAAGAAGAAATTGGCTTCAAATGTATCAATCATTTGTTTGTATGTATGTTGTACTATTTGCGTTTGTTCTTTTAATAATGTTAGACTGTGCTCGTTCACCGGTTCCAACGATGATTCTAATCGATCTTTGTAAAATAAATCAAACTTTCTAATTGAAAGATTTCTATTGACCAAATGCATAGGATTTTTCAATACGAAACGAAATATAAGAAAATAAGAAAGAATACATTACAAAATTTAAAAAATTCCGATTTCTGAGCGATAACTGTATCAACTTTATTTGTTTAAACACTTAATATAAACGAAACGCAAGCGCATGGTTTTTTGTTTAGCAATAAAAAGTGTTCAACATTTAGATACAACATTAAGGTTTGCAGCCGTATATAACATTGATATATTAATGTAATCACACACTTAAATACATACCATTTACATAAACTTACACACATACATACAAAATAAACAGCTAAAGAGATATATATGTATATATGTTGTATGTATTTATGTCATTTTTCAGCGTTATTCAGTTGTTTAATTAGATTCATATACACATATATACATACACATATTTATAATTCTAAGTATTCTGTTATCTGATAAATTACAAAAAAAAAAACAAACAACAAAAAACAAAACAATGCAATTGTAGAAAACATATATAAACGCATATATGCAAGCCAATTTGTAAATAAGTAAGACAAAAAAGTAAACTTACAAAAATCAATCAAAATCTTAATTATTTATTTGGAAATCAAGCTTGGCTTTTCTTTTTTCCCCTCCTTAAATAATATAGCATAACTTAACTTATAATGAGTAGTTTCTCTAAAACCGTCTCTGTCTGTATGCTCTGTATGCTGCGATGTTTTTGAGCTGATGAATCAACTGATCCTTCAGTGTTTTTGGTATCATATATTCCAAAACACATTCCTGTGGCCGTTCTTCCGTTCTGAGCAGATTGGCAATTAAGCAAACACAGTTCTCCTTGAGTGTGCGCAATGGAAAATGTATCACTATCTGGCTTCGCACGTCGCATACCTGGGATTCTGGGTTACCAGGTTTTCTGGGTATGCGTATCCGTACAGGGTAAAACAATGGCTTTGAACGCACATGCATACGTTCGCCAGTGAAGCAGTCGCGAAAAAACCAAATGTGTGTGTTATATGTATTTATGGGCACCTTTTCTTTTGGATTTAATGCATAACGAATATTGTCCACATTCTCTTGGCGAGTCCAGTACAAATCTATGGAGCGCAATGTTGTGTTGACAAACTGCACGTAGACCTCTTCCTCTACCAGCGGCTTTCCTGTTGGGTGATCGTCCCAGTTGTAATTGCTGCGGATGATTCCCAAATTATTTTTATCCAGGTTCTGCATAACGCAAACCAATAAAAATATGGTTTGTATATATTTTTTTTAAATTTTGCTTAAAAGCGTACAAGTGTCTGTATGTATCTTCTTCCTTGTTTGTGATTCACGATTTACGAGGACAGGGCCATTCACACAGTTCTTAATGCAAACGAGTTGGCAGCCCTGCAAGCGAACAGCTGGTATGTTAATTGTATAAAAACAATAATAAGTACATTCGGTTAAAACAATGGCATTTTGCATTGCTGTTATTGGCAAAGACGTGAGTTTTATTTCATTTACACTTGTTCGATATTAAAACACATAAAACGCTTTTAGAATGCACCTTTGTACCTAACTACGTCTGACTTGGAGCGAGAATTGGATCTACAATATCATGTTCATGCAGCACTCGACGTTGTAGAGGAAAAGTGCCTAATTGGCAAGGGTGCTCCCGAGTCCAAAGAACTCTATCTGGGCCTGCTTTTCTCTACAGAGAATCATAAAATGTAAGATGAGCTAAGTGTCCTTGTGTTTCCCTCACCATTAATATGGTCTCTCTAAATTTAGCTACGGCTTCGTCACAAACTCCAGAGTTAAATTCATTGTCGTCGTCGATTCAAGCAACGTTGCGTTGCGAGAGAACGAAGTGCGTGTGGTAAGTATAAAAGATGAAGAGAATGTATGAAATTTCCTACTACTATTCAGTAAATATTACAGATATTTAGAAGCTTGCACATGCTTTATACGGATGCTGTGTGTAATCCATTCTACATTCCGGGTGAACAATTGACCTCCAAGTATGTTTTAAGGCAACTTAATTTGTTCTGCCAATGAAACGCATTTCTTCTTTCAGAAAATTTGACAGAGCAGTCCAAAAACTCATGAGCGGCAATGTCTAACTAAAATACAGTATTTTGTTTTATGTACACATAAATATGTAAAAATTAACGTCAAATATAACTACACATTAAATATTTCCCTTAAATCTTATCTCAATCAATCTTTATATAAAAGCTCTTTACGAGTTTCGAGAACAACTGCATTTGAAGCTTAAATAAAAATGTTATATTCATGCTACTACCAATTATTTAAAGGCTTGTTAGCTGTCTTCATTAGACAACACTAAATTTATTTAAGATAATATTGTCAGAACCAATAAGCAAAAATTTTGGTTTGAATAAGAAATTATTTCTATTTCTATTTATTTATTTATTACGTTGTTTACTTCAAAATCTTCATTTGGTACAAACGTCAAGGTCGTTCTTAATTTATTCATTTTGACTATTTTTCAAGGGTGGCGTATTCAAAAAAAATTAAATTAATGGCCATTAAATAGCTTTAACATATTATTGAAATATGCATATTTAAAACTATTGCCGAAAGGAAAATACCGAAATTCTCACAGTAATATATTTGAGTATACAGTTTTTTGTTTTTTTTTAAATTTGATCATAAAAATATGAAATTAATACGAAGATGCTGATACACTAAGAAAGTAATTTTCGATCGGTATAGAAACATGATAATTAATTGGGGAGTAATGTAATGTAATGTTATATGCATTGCTTAAGATTTATTATTCAAACACAGAAGATGAGTTTGCAGAACTATATAAGTGTAATGGATATTTAAGTGTTAATTAAAATATTAAATACATGTGTTTAAATTCATTTTTATTTAAACAAATACTCCGACGAAACTTGATGAACTCAAAATTTTGAATACAAAGAAAACAATAATAATAATAATGACGTCTATGGGATGTTTTCTAGTTGACAGATGATATCTGTCATATATGAGTTATATGAGTTTCCGCCTGTCTACTGGCGCGAACTTGTTATGTTTATAATTCCAAACGAGTATCAACGAGATTGATATACATGCGTGGTACACCAGAGACTAGACAGAAAAAATGTAAAAATTTAGTTATACCAAAATTAATAAGGTATTTACATATTAAATGATAATCAAACATTCGAAACGCATCGTAGCAAACGATATAAAAGGTAGGCTGCCACAAACATTGGCTATCAGTGAGTCTTTTAAAGTCTTTCAGTTAACACCATGAAGTTCATTGTGAGTAATCCCGAGTAAGAAGCAAAGCACACATATAATATAAATATTATTATCCATCTTAGATTGCCTTCTCCTGCCTTTTGGTCTTGGCCTATGCCAACGAAAACGCCAATGTCTTGAAAAACGAGGCTGAGGTGAACATTGAAGATTTCCGTTATCTCTATGAGTTGGACAATAGTGCAAGGGCCCAACAATCCGGTAATCTGAAGGATGGTAAGATATGGGTGGTTGAGGGAAATTACGGCTGGGACTCTCCTGAAGGCGAAAGTGTTGGCATTCAATATGTTGCCGATGAGAATGGCGTGCAGATTATTTCTGCCAACCCCCCTCTGCCCACTCCACATCCAATCCCAGATTACATCCTGAGGTCCATTGAATACATCAAAGCTCACCCTTATGAGGAGAAAAACTAAGTAACGTTTTGTTGACAATAAAGACATAAGAATTGGACCAAAAATCCTGCACGTTTTTTCAAAATTTTCAAATTACAAAAAAATATATATCTAGGATCTCTTAGCGGTTGATAAGAAAAAATAATCTAACTAGAAAAGACCCTTTTTAGAACTACTATTATTTGGAAATGAATACCCCTAATAACTAATTAGAAAAGCCAATAATAGTAGATTGGTAGCTTAAAAAATATTAAACAATATGGTATTTACACATTTGAACTACTCTGCAAAATTGTGTAAAATTTTTAGGCGATGTTCCCAGGCAATATGATTCTGATCATGAATGCAAATCAATTTTATCAAAAAAAAGAAAGCAAGATTTTCTTACAATTTAATGAGCCACCATGAAAACGAGAGTTCGATCAGATACGCACAAGTAACATACATACTTTTAATATATTCCATAGATGGTCATAAGACACATACGACCATTAATAAATACCAACGAACTTAGCGACAAACAGCGTTCGTGAACTTTATGAGCTGTCGATTTGTCTTTTTTGCTGATTCCACACTTTTGATTTCGTTTCGTTTTAACGTATGCATAAACTTACTGTCTTTGGCCCTATTCTCTAGTTTTAATTATTAAAATATGAACCCGCTTGGAATCTGCATACATTCTAAGTTCTTTTTTGATATTCACAATTATAAATTATTTCCATTTATAACTCTTGATCTCAGCGCGCTTGAATGATAAGTGTTGTGTTTGATGCAGATAGATAGATCGTTTAGCATTTGCCACCGCAATTATAACGACGGGCAATTTGTTTTGTTGGCAAAGTGAATGCCTACATCAATTACCAAGAAAGAGCAACGTCTGCTCAGCGACTCATAGCTGTAAAAGTGCTCTTAACTACGATCAAGGTAATATCATCTTGCAGCTGAAGTTCGCCGTCGTCAAATGTCAAAACAACAATCAGCATTTAGAGTCTGCTGTTTTGACTGCAGACAACTTGTTCTGGTTCAGCAGCTAATCGTCTCAGAAACTCAACATGAAATATATTGACAGAGTGTAAGGGAAAACTAATTTCCACCGTCATGCTGCTCGATGACCAGATGCCAACTTGCCAAAACGTCAACATGCCAACACGCCAATACCGACGCTGTCCATCATTTATGCGAGCAAGCGACTGAGCTTTGCCCATCTGAATACTATTGGCAATGTGAACTATGAAATATAAAAATACGCGAACAAAACCTTAATATCTTAAATTAATATTATCTTAAGGCAACTAGATATGATAAACTATAGGACACATATTAATAGTTAAAAAACTTCTTAAGAAGTGAAATGAAAATTTAAAAAATGTTCCCATAATATAACCTTAACATTTCCAAAGGGAATGGTTATAAAAATCGGACTGACAACTGTTGCAATTTCATCGGAACAGCTGTTGGTCATAACTAATTGGTAGCAGGATGAGTTATTAGTGCAATATTTTAGCTACGAGAAATTGAAACAAATGACCAATAAGTCGAAATGACGTCAAAATTGTTTGTTAGCTCTACTCCCTCTTTTCCCTCTTTCTCCTCTGGCTGCAATCATAATTCATAAACAATTCAGTTTTTTCATAAATTTTTTGAAAATTATAAATATATATATATATACCGTTTAGGCAGTTCGCTTTTGGATTTAAGTGTGTTTTGTTTTTAATTTCAATACCACTGAGAAAATATAATACACTTTAATGGCAACAATAAATCCATTTTAATTGTCATAAAACATATATATGTATGTGATAAAAACTTATTGCCGTTTAAAAATTTAATTTTAAATTGAGAAGCACGACGAAAGTTTTTCGAAATCGCTTATAAAATTGTATAGCGACGCCCAGGAAATTTTTTTGTGTGGGTGGTTTTAATATATGTGTGGCGTGAAATGTATTAAACCTGTTAATTAATTAGTTTGGTTATTCGCTTGCTTACTTTGTGATTGATTCTTTCAATAAATTAATGTGTGATATGTTAATTTTGGTTGTAATTCAATAAACAATATCGTGGCGCCGCGCTTTAATGTGCACTGCAACAAATTTGTATTATGTTTTATTAGAATTATATAATTCTTACCAGAAAATTTATGTGCATAAGTTTGTGTAGTTTTACCTTTACCTATACTAAAAAATAATAAATAATCTTCGACCCATTTTAAATATGTTTCAAATTACTTGAGCAGTCTCTGCCAACTTTAAAAATATCTGAAAAACTGCCGCATTCGAAAAAATTCCCTTTAAAAGGTTTTTGTTTCTCGCAGTGTAGTGATATAAATATATAATTATAGTTCTCCACGTTAAGCTTAGCAAACCACTACAAAAATTGATATTACTCTGGTTAGCCAGCAGCAAAGTAAATACATCCAAATGCTCAATGCTTTTACAGTGTTTTTCGAAAATTTTAAAAATTTCCTAGCATTTCTGTGTGTGTGTGTGTGTGTGTTGTGTGTAGTTGTCGTTTTTCTTTTGTGTTGTGTGCTTTTATTTTTGAAATACTGTTGAAAACCATAAATTAGCTTGTTACTTTTGGAATGCAGCATTCAGTGAATGTGATTGTGTTTGTGTGTGTGTGAGTGTATATGTGTGCGTTAAGAAGAAATGAGAAACTAATTCAGTTGGGCGCACAGTCGTTGGCGGTGATCTTTCGGGTGAAGAACAAAGAAAAAACAACATCAACTAAAAACTCAAAATGGAAAACATCGTAAGTTTATCAAAGATAATGATAATGGAAGGCTTATGTTTTATATTGTTTGCTTAACAGGATGAGGATCTGACACCCGAGCAAATTGCAGTGCTCCAAAAGGCATTTAACAGTTTTGATCACCAAAAGTGTGGCAGCATATCCACTGAAATGGTCGCCGATATTCTGCGCCTTATGGGTCAGCCCTTCGACAAGAAGATCTTGGAAGAGCTGATCGATGAGGTCGATGAGGACAGTAAGTACTCACCATACATACATTACCATGCGAAGTTCATGAAAAAATTCTTACCAAAAAAATCAACTTGAAGATTGTTCATAACTTTTCGAAGTCATAACTCCCTCAAAACTCAACCGATCATTAAATAAGTCATGACTAAGCATCTTTATTAATGGTCTTGAATGCCTTTTCGCACTTAGAATCTGGTCGCCTGGAATTCGAGGAATTTGTGCAGCTGGCCGCCAAATTCATTGTGGAGGAGGATGATGAAGCCATGCAGAAGGAATTGCGTGAGGCATTCCGTTTGTATGACAAACAGGGCAATGGCTACATTCCCACCTCTTGCCTGCGTGAGATTCTGCGTGAACTGGACGATCAGTTAAACGATCAGGAACTGGACATTATGATTGAGGAAATCGATTCCGATGGCTCCGGCACTGTGGACTTTGATGGTAAGCACTCGACCAATTAGCAACTGCCTACACATGTCACAACTTGGCTTCAAGCCAAATATACAAATGACGGCCATGGTGACACCATTTGTATATTCTACCACTTGCTCCTCCTTCTCCTTCAGATACTAAATCACGCTAAATGCCCACTATTTTACTTTCACATATAATGGAACAGTGCTTGTCTGCCCTTCTATTCTATATCTATTTTTGGCTGCCTTTGTTGTTTTGTTTATATGTATCTGTATCAATGGAGCTGTAATTGTATATATATCTCTATTTGTACCATTTTTCAATTTTGAATTTTTTTACTTACAGAATTCATGGAAATGATGACGGGCGAATAGGCACAGTTTTAAACCTTAAATACTCATTAACATTTCTACAAAACATTTTTCTATTAAAATGCTACAGAGTCTAAAATAAACATATTGAAAACAATATCAAGTTAACTTTGCTGATAGTGGAAGCACAAACGTGGGCGTATAAACAATCGTTTAGGTAAATAAACTCAGTTGAACACTGTGACTCTCAAACTGTATACAATTTCAATTACCTTGATGGAAAATATTCAATGTGGTAAATTATCATTAAAGAATAAAATTTTAGTATGACAACTCTAGCTCTTAAACTGTATGTGGAATGAAGGAACTAACTTCGATTTGATAGAATTTGCTGTTAAATTCTGATTAATTTATAAATAAATGTTTCTTTTTATGTTTACGGCAACGCTGCCAAACCTGATAATCACGTGAGACAGCGCCAATTTTTAGTTCGCAAATATATAGTTTCTTTTTTTTTTATTTTTAAATTTGATCATATAAATATGAAATTGATACGACGATGCGATACACTATGAAAGTAATTTTTGTTTGGTATAGAAACATGATAATGAATTGGGGAATAATAAAATATGAATTTTCTAAGATTAATTAAGTATCATCAAACACAAAAGATTAGTTTTCAGAGCTATATAAGTGTAAATGTGATGGATATTTAAGTATTAATTAAACTATTAAATAAGTGTGTTAAATATCACTTTAATTTTAACAAATGCTCCAACGAAACTTGAATAACTCAAAAGTTTGAACACAAAGAAACCACAATAATAATGTTTTCTAGTTGACAGATATCTATCGGCGCGAACTTGTTATGTTTATAAACCAAACAAGTATCGTCGAGATTAAGAGATATGCGTAGTACACCAGAGACTAGATTATTAACCTATTATATAATAATCAGACAATCCAAACGCATCGTGGCAAACGATATAAAAGGTAGGCTGCCACAAACACTGGCTATCAGTGAGTCTTTTAAAGTCTTTCAGTAAACACCATGAAGTTCATTGTGAGTAATCCCGAGTAAGAAGCAAAGCACACATATAATATAAATATTATTATCCATCTTAGATTGCCTTCTCCTGCCTGTTGGTCTTGGCCTATGCCAACGAAGAAGCCAATGTCTTGAAAAACGAGGCTGAGGTGAACGTTGACTCTTTCCGTTATGGACTTGAGTTGGACAATAGTATAAAGGCCGAACAAAAAGGTCATCTGAAAAATGAAGATACTTGGGAGGTTAAGGGAGATTACGCCTATAAATCTCCTGAAGGCGAAAGTGTTGGCGTTGAATATGTTGCCGATGAGAATGGCGTGCAGATTATTTCTGCCAACCCCCCTCTGCCCACTCCACATCCAATCCCAGATTACATCCTGAGGTCCATTGAATACATCAAAGCTCACCAACATGAGGAGAAAAAATAAGTAACTTTTGTTAAAAATAAAGACATAAGCATTGGAAAAAAAATCGTGTTAGTTTTTTCAAAACTTTCAATTTACAAGAAAAAACATATCTAGGATCTCTTAGCGGTTGATAAGAATAAATAATCAAACAACTCAATACCCTGTTTAGAACTACTATTTTTGGAACCCTAATAACTTATTAGAAAATCCATTAATAGTAATTTGTTAGCTTAAAAAAGCTTAAAAAATATGGTGTTTACACATATGAAATATTCTGCCAAACTGTTAAAAATTTTTAGGTGATGTTCCAAGGCAATATGATTCTGATCATGAATGCAAATCAATTTTATCAAAAAACAGAAAACAAGATTTTCTTACAATTTAATGAGCTTCAATGAAAACGAGAGTTCGATCAGATACCCACAAGTAACATATATACTTTTAATATATTCCATAGATGGTCATAAGACACATACAGCCATTAATAAATACTAACGAATTTAGCGACAAACAGCGTTCGTGAACTTTATGAGCTGTCGATTTGTCTCTTTTGCTGATAATGATTCCACACTCTTGATTTCGTTTCGTTTAAACATATGCATAAACAAAGTGTTTTTAAACCTTGTCTCTAGTTTTACTTAATTGAATATTAACTCGTTATATTCTAAATTTGTCTATCAAATTGCTACATCGTTTTAAATAAACATAATGAAACCAATACCAAAAAAACTTAACTGATTGTGAACGCAAAAACGTGGGCGTGGAAACAATCGTTTAGGTAAACAACTTAATTTAATACGGTGACTCTCAAACTGTATACAATGTAAATTCGCTTGATGGAAAATATTCAGTGTGTTTGACAACTCTAGCTCTAAAACTGTATGTGGTATGAAGGGATTAACTTCGATTGGATTTAATTTGCAAATGAATTCTGACTAACAAATAAATTTTTCTTTTTTATGTTTACGGCAAGTAAATGTTTGAAGCTTCCAGTCAGAACTATAAGCAATAACAATTGCGCTAATAATAATCAATTCTCAAACAGGAACTTATTAAGCTAACGGAAAAACCAATAACTATGCATTAACCAAAACGCAGCATGCGGCAAACACTTGTTAAACCTTTGCATCATCAACATCATCATCATCACACAATAAGCCTTAGACATATTGCATCAGAGCTGTTAACGTTGAGTCATGGGTTAATTAAGGTCCGCAAGCATCAATTATAATGCTGATAATACTGATTGAAATGCGATTGATCAGTTTTTATTTTTCTTGAGTGCACCTCATTTATGTGCTAATATGTTTGTTAATTTGGCAAGGCCACAGACAACCAGGCTTATGATTAATATCTGCATGGCTAGACAGACCGTCAGCATATATCACGTATACGCACTGTTTCATTGTCTCCAATTGTGAGTTGCTGCGTGCAACATTCCTTTTGCCACTTGGCTGACCTTCTGAGCCAGGCTAAGGCTAGCCCGTTTGGCAAGACATCTGTTGGTCACAAGCAGCAAAAAATAAGAATCGTTTTTTTAATTTTTTTTCATCTGATTTTCTGCTTGTTGCTGCTGCTCTTGTGTCTATCTCACAGTTTGTTGACTTCATAATTGAAATCGCAGGCAGAACAAATAAATTGGCCAAATGCATTGCATCTGGGCGTGAATGAACACAGAACGCAGCAAACGACAAAGGGGTATGCACGACTTTATGATGCCCTGTAGTAGTAAAAAGTAGTAGTAGAAGTTTAAATATATCACTGGTTGTTTCTATAAGTTTTTAAATTTTTGTCATCATTTAAAGTTCCTTTGTTATGTTAAAAACATTATTTTTTTAAAGTTATATTTAATTTTTAATCAACCGTGTCGCTGATATATTTTACGTGGCATACAATCTTGGCATATGACACAAAAGTTGCACAAGTTGCACAAAGAAAATCTAAAAAAAAAAAACGTTGACAACATGCTGAAAATGCTCATCTTCAACTATTGCTGCTGCCTTTCTAAATCAGAAAACAAAAAAAAAAATGAAACTATAATAACAATTCTTCAAATTTCAATGGAGGCATTCCCTATGTTAGATACGGTTAGTTATAGAAATACACGAAAAGTTTATTTATGTATGTTAGTTAAGTTGTTGCATACTTGTTGTAGTTGCACTTGGCCATAGCAAAAACGAAATGACAAAAAATTGTTTGGCAGCTGCCCTTTTCTGTTGTTGTTGTTGTTGTTAGTGGGGTCAATTTTTGCTTGATTTTGGTTGATTCAAGCCTGCAGGCTTCTATTTTGGGTGTTGCTGTCGATATTAATGGTATTTATGACCACTGCCAGAAAGACGAAACTACTTTAACAAAAGGTCAATGGACAAAACTCGAATTGGTCAATTGGGGGGGGGGGGGGGGGATAGCTTTTGTGTGAAAGAACTTGCAGTTCTCACTTTAAAAAGGGCCAAATGTAGGATTTATTGACATCCGTTTCATAATGAAGCTGTAAAGTTGTTAAAAAATAGTTTGGCTTGCCGGCAATTGCAATCGCGCATTCAAATATGTTTGCCGTTGCTGTTGTGTATTGGGCAAAACGTGCATTCGTTGATGATGAGAGTTAAGTTGAGAACATGGATATGAATCGTTCAGCTTCGATTGGATTTCAATTTACGAGCGCAAAAACTTAACAACTGCCAACTGGGCAATTGGAAGCTTGGCAACTGCCAGATTGCAACTTGTTAATTTCAAAGATGCGCTAAAGTACGATGATTTGAAGGGGGTGTATAAAACGGGGTGATTGAGGGAAGAGCGGCAAGTGCTGAGAGCGTTTGTTAAGCTGGCAAAAACTGCATTGAGCAAACGCCAACACAATGGCTAGAGACAAACGACGACGCCAGCGACGACGGCGACGAAGCTGTCGTGTCTGTCTCCCTTTTGGCATGCAATTGTATTTGCCAGCTGCAGCACAAAACACTCACACAGCTGCACCAGTTTGCACTATGGGATATATATTGACGTTTTATGGCAAAAAGCAATTTCGAAAAGGTATTTTCAGTAATAAACTTAAGCTAAATATGCTCGATTGCATTGAATTGTTGGTGTTTAATAACATGAACACAAAATGTTAGGATTAACATTGCTGTTAAGCTTAGTTAAAGGATTAATTTTATGTGTACAACTTTTGTTAAGATCTGTAAGCTTCAATTAAACTTTAACGTAAAACTTTAATATGATTTGCATTGCAAGCTACTTTAATTTTATCTTTTATTTTGGTCTTTATTTCCTTTGTGCTAAAAGTTTATGCCAAGAAAATATGCATTTTTATCTACAGTATCTTTGCAATAAATGCCATAAAGTATCAAAATCTCAGCAGAGGCAATTGCAGCCGCTCTAGCTCCGCTCAACCTAAGTCTCCGCTTGTGCAGCGTTTTCGTTCATTCCATTCCATTCGATTGCATTTGGCGTCAAGCAATCCATGCCAGTGTACTGCATTTGTATATAAGCTGGAGATTCTGCGCTCCAAACGGCACACAAGTTCCGTGACAATAGACGAGGCCACAACTCTCGCGACAGAATCCCGCTAGCAACAAACAAAAAAGGAGATCCCCTTTATAGATGAGACAACATTTTTCGTGATTTGTGTGTCAGTGAGTGTGTGTGTGTGTGTGTGCGAGATAATAAGAGAGTGAGAGCGCTTTTGTTCTCGAACTCCTTCAAAATCCTTATTGACTGTAACGCGGTTTCCTTTGGAAAAAAAAATAGCGGATAACAATGCAGCTGAAATTGGTGAGTTATAAAAGTGACAAGGGGAAATAATTGTTATAAAAAAAAAAATGTAAATAAAAGCCAACAAGCAAATAAAATTAATATTTTAATTGGTTATCGTGACCTAATGGTAAATTAAAAATAAACAAATAAAAAATATTATAAATCACATCGGTTTATTTAAACATAAAAAATATGTTCAGGTATTTATTATACCCTGATCCCATTAAAAATGGGAAAGAAGGGTATAATGGTTTTGTGCAAAAGTATGTAACAGGCAGAAGGAAGCATCTCCGACCCCATAAAGTGTATATATTCTTGATCAGCATCAACAGCCGAGTCGATATAGCCATGTCCGTCCGTCTGTATGTATGAACGCGTCGATCTCAGAGACTATAAGAGCTAGAGACTCCTGACACCTAGGCAGTACAAGTTTGTTTTCGATTTTCAATAACTCTTCCCGTTTCCGATATACACATGGGATCGATAACAACAAAATCTTGAATTTGGAAAACTTTGAGATGCTATTGGAATTATTAAACAAAATAATGAAAATCTGTCGAATTGGTTATTTTGTTCAACTAACGATAAGCTGTGTCAAAAACTATTAAAGTTAACGCCCAAAAAAAGTTGTTAGTTTAAGGTATTTTTGTAGAATTTTAAAGGTATAGAATTTGGAATTACTCTTTCTATCAAATGAATTATTAATTGTATATATTTGTATAGCAATGATTTCTAGTATTTGTATAGCAATGATTTCACTTTAAAAGTGATAAAGTTTAAAATTGGTTAGTTAAAATTTCGATCCTTAAAAATTAAAATGCCTGAACTTATTGAATATTTGTTTTCCACTTCGATTAGTCCTAGCTTTTTGTACAGATATTTGGACTTGGACTCGAGCAAGTACTTAATGTTACTACTACAGTTAATTAAAGTAATAAATATCACACATAAATTTAATTTATTTATTAGTTTAAGCTACAATTCTCCCACATGTCAAATTTTTTTGATAGTCTTCCTCTTAATATTGCACAATTAGGCTCCAAATACAAATCATTATTTCCGTTCATTGCGACGCACGCAACACAAAAGCAGAAGAAAAAAATAAAAAAAGGTTGCTGCAACATGTTGTCTGCGGCACGCCAGCAACAGCAGCAGCAACATGGCCTAAAGACTTAAGCAAAACGCATAAATTAAAACACTATTATAATGAATCAAAGAATACCAAAAAGACAAGAAAAAGCGTTTGCCGCCGCTTCATTGATGAAACATCACGCAAAGTTGCCCAAGAGCAAACTTTGCGGCAAGCCGCACTGTGGCATCGTGCTCGCCCCCGCCCACCTACCCCGAACAAGAAAGAAGATCAACATCGTTAAGATTTATGCAGCGACGACCCAATTGTCAGCCTATTTAAAATTGCATCAATTATATTTACAGTCAACAGCAACCGAAACTGAGTAGAGCATTACAACATTAGGGGATTCCAACGATTCGATTAATCCAACCCACAATTTGGTCACGAACTGGTAAAAATGTCGATCCCAGTGCCGGACTGGGCACACATGCAGCATGCAACCAATGGATGACTCAAAGTTGTATTTCTAAATGTCAAATATTGAAGTTAACAAGTAAAGATTCTGTGTGTTAGCCAATAAGCTTGATTTCGGCTGGCTATGAAGCTGTTATGTTTAATGGCCAATTAACTAAACGCTTTCAACTTCAACTTGACACTTGTCTGACTGGCTAGCTTCTTGCCACTTGCAGCTTGCCACAATTGACTAAAACAAACGAACGTAACGCTTACTTAACCTTCTGCTGGTGGCATCAATGCCTCTTCAATAGTTCGCACGCTGTTGCATCTGCAACAGTTGCAACAACAACTCCCAGACAGCCGAATCATCCACAAATATCAGAGTTCGTTGGCAGGCAATAAACTACAACTGCTCCTCCCAATCCCTGCCCTGCCTCCCATCTTAACGTTTTTGCTTGTTGGTGCTGCTGCCGATAGTTTAATAGTTCGTATATAACAGCAGCAATAAAAGCGCTATTAATAACAATGCAAAACGTGAGCGCATTGTGAAAATGGCAAACAAAACATTTTTCATATTTTCCTCGAGGTTCTCAACAGTATTTTTTGTTTTCCTCCTCATACGTTAAGTATTTCATTCATAAAGTAGTCTGCCTGCTTGACTGTCAGTTAGCTACCTGCCGCGGCTGCTGCTGCTGCTTCTGCTGTTGCTGCTGTTGCTGCTGTCATGTTTTGCATGCCAGCTGTCAGTTAGCCATAGCGATTCATGATTTTATGATTCATAATGTTTACCCCTGTCGTATATATTTATGTACTTAGTAGTGCTTTAAAGCGTGTCTCTCTAAAAATGGATGTGGTTTTTGTTTTTTTTGAGTGACATCGATTTTGGGCAGTTTCGTGACATTTAACAGTGCAGTTTGCAGTTTCGAAACTTATTCGGAGCCTTCTGCTAAGCCTTAAAGATAGAACAATAAAAGAAACTTTTAAAAATAATTACTTTGCTTTTATTAAATATTTTGTATCAGTTCCGTCAAATTTAGATTTTTAAAAATAATTTCTAACACACTTTGCATTCAAGTTATTTAAAGTTTATAACTTTATTATAATTTAAAAATAAATGATTACCTTTGAGGTATTTTTTACAATTGGATTTGCTTTGTTGTAAGCTAACAGTTAGACCTTGGCTAAATACATATTATTTTACTAAATTATTATTTGAATTTTGTTGTTTATTATGGTAATTATTATAAGTCATAATTACTAAACATTTTAATGACCTTTAGTATTTTTGTTAGTTTATGCATCTACCCGGAAATATTGGCATGTTGTAGTTAAGTTTATTAATATTCAAATAAAAAACACGTGCTATATTAAATAAAAATACGAATAGGATCTGACCACAAAAATGAAATACAATAAACAATAATCGTATATTTTATATTTAAATTAACATACTACAAGACTAGTATCCAGACTATGAATGGGAATAACATTCATTTTATTAAACATAGTTTCCCATAATAAGACACTACATCATGCTTAATGCATTAAAATCGTTAGCAGAAATAAAATGATAGTTTTCACATTTTGAAGTAAATATAAATATTTAAAAAAGAGTACTAAACCCCTTCTTTAACTTTTATTTTCTACCAATATTGGTAATCAAAGTTCCCGATTGAAAATACACACTATAGAAACTAGAAATTCAAGTTTGATTATCTTTATCTATCATCTGACCTGTGTGTGTTTCTCATGTTGTACGCAGCTCCACCTACTCTTGAACTCTTTGCAGAACCTATGCCAAATGAAGAGACACTTGGGTGCATAGCTTCTTTGTAGGGCATCCGATGGCACCTGGCTAAAACGTGCATCACGATGGCATATATTATAAATGCTGTCTGGTAGTTTGGGCCACTGAATCTTTGACATGCACCACTGAGTGTTGCTATTGTTGTTGCATAAATTAGTAATGTCAGAGTTGTGTTGTGTTTTACTTTCATATCTTTTTTTGCAGGCACTGCTGGCGTCGCTGCTTACGCTGACGTTGACGCAGGCAGCGCGGCTGGATAATAAATATTTGCCACCACCGGCAAATGCGGCAAGTGCGGGCGGTGGTGCGGGCACGGGTCTGCAGGGACCTGGTGGTGGTCGCGGTGGCGGCGGCGGAGGCGGAGGAGGATCCTATGGAGGTGGCAACAATGGCTTGGGTGGCATTAATAATGGTCTCGGCGGTTTCTCCGGTGGCGGTGGTCCAAGTCGACCGATAGGTGGTGCACCATCACCACCACGTGCCCCATCAGCGCCAGCGCCACCTGCCGGCGGACCGCCAATACCGATTCTATCCTTTGTGAATGAGAACGATGGCGATGGCAACTATCGCTTCAGCTATGAGACAGGCAATGGAATCAAGGCGCAGGAGGAGGGCACCGTGAAAAATAAGGGATCGGAGAATGAGATTCCTTCGGTCATGGGATCCTATACTTATACCAACCCAGAGGGTGAGCTGGTGGAGATTTCATACACAGCGGATGAGAATGGTTTTGTGCCATCGGGTGCGGCTCTTCCCACCCCTCCTCCTATTCCGGATGCCATACTCAAATCTCTGGCTGCTCAGGGCATCTCTCCACTTCCTGGCGGTGGATTCAGTGGAGGTGCAGGTAAGCTTATTGACAGATATCTTTTCCAAGATGTGTGGTCAACCATTGTTATCTATTTTCTAGGTGGTGCAGGTGGTGGTGGTGCGGGAGCTGGAGCTGGTGGATTTGGTGGTGGAGGCGGTCGAGGTGGCGGCGGTGGTGCCGGATCATATGGTGGTGCTGGAGGTGGTGCAGGAGCTGGAGGATATGGTGGAGGAGCTGGTGGTGGTGGTGGTAGAGGAGCCGGTGGCGGTGGTGCTGGAGGTGGTGGTTATGGTGGTGGCGCTGGCGGTGCTGGAGGTGGCGCAGGTGGTGCAGGTGCCGGAGGATATGGCGGTGGTGGTGGACGTGGAGGAGCTCCTGGAGGTGGTGGTGGACCCGGTTTCGGCGGAGGTGCTGGTGCTGGTGGTGGCGCTGGAGGATTTGGTGGCGGCGCCGGTCGCGGTGGAGGCGCAGGTGCTGGCGGTGCTGGAGGCGGAGCCTATGGAGGTGGTGCTGGAGGCGCCGGAGGTGCTGGTGGATTCGGTGGCGGTGCTGGTCGTGGAGGAGGTGCTGGTGGAGGTGGCGCTGGTGGTGCTGGAGGCGGAGGTTATGGAGGTGGTGCAGGAGGTGCCGGCGCTGGTGGTTTTGGTGGTGGTGCTGGTCGTGGTGGTGGCGCTGGCGGTGCTGGAGGCGGAGGCTATGGAGGTGGTGCTGGAGGAGCCGGAGGTGCTGGAGCTGGAGGATTCGGTGGCCGTGGTGGAGGCGCAGGTGCTGGAGGTGCTGGCGGTGCTGGAGGATTCGGTGGTGGCGCGGGTGGTGCTGGAGCTGGTGGCTATGGAGGTGGCGCTGGAGGTGGCGCTGGAGGTGCAGGCGGTGCCGGAGCTGGAGCTGGAGGTTTCGGTGGTGGTGCTGGTCGTGGTGGTGGCGCTGGAGGTGCAGGCGGTGCCGGTGCTGGTGGTTTCGGTGGTGGTGCTGGTCGTGGTGGTGGCGGTGGCGGTGCTGGAGCCGGAGGCTATGGAGCTGGTGCTGGAGCTGGTGGCGGCCGTGGTGGTGCTGGTGCACCAGGTGGAGGTGGCGCTCCAGGATTCGGTGGTGCAGGGGGATCAGGTGGAGCTGGCGGTTACGGCGGCGGCGCAGGCCGAGGAGGTGCACCAGGAGCTGGTGGTGCACCCGGTTTTGGTGGTGGTGCTGGTGCGGGAGGAGCAGGTGGAGCCGGTGGCGCTGGAGGTGCTGGAGGATTTGGAGGTGGTGCTGGACGAGGTGGTGCGCCTGGTGGAGCTGGTGGTGCTGGACGAGGTGGTGGTGGCGGTGGTGCTGGAGGTGCTGGTGGTCCTGGCTCACAGTACATACCTCCTGCTGCTGGTGGCGGACGTGGTAACGGAGAGTTCGATCCACAAAGCGGCTACATCTATTAGAATCAGCTTGAACCCGTTCTAGGAATAATCAATGCAACGCATTCTGCCGCAAAATACTCGTAGCTGTTAGCTTTTAAGAAGGTTTTTCGACTTCCAACGGAACTATATTAAATATTTATCTAAGTTTTCCGGCCGTTAAGTGAATTAAACAAAATTTCTGCTTATGTTTAAGATGGCAAGAGTTTTGAATCTATTTATGTGTATATCAAGTATTTTGAGCGGTTTTTTAAACATTTCCATTGCTGAAAAGCTGCTCATTGTTGCAAAAAGATCTTTAGAATAAACAAATTTAAAAGCAAGAAATTAAAGCAAATGTGTTTTAAACGCAAAGACCTTGAATTTTGCACAGTTGTATCGACGAAAAGTTTAGACATTTAGAGCTACAAATTTTAGTTCCCAAAGTTCGTGTTCTTATGTACTAAATGAGAAAAGTTATATTATAGTTGGGGACATTGTAACTTTTTCAATTTCAATCCGCAAATGAAAATACTCGATACAAGCTCTTACTAAATAATTCACAATAACATTTACTAAACCATTTTATAAACGATAATCAGTCAATTTTTTTTTTTGCGAGTAAAACAACATTTTAGGTTTTGGTTTTTTTAAGGCGCATGTATTTCATGCATTTGAATGCAACTAAATCGACTAATTCGCAATGAATTTCTGAGTACTGAACAAACAATATGAATAATTCAATTAAATTCTCATTTCTTGGATGACTTCTTGAAGCGTCTGTTGTATTGGTTATAGCCATATGAAGAATCTACCAGTTGATTGGGTCTGCCTCTCAATTGTTGTGTTATCAGCGACTGTTGTTGTTGGTCATTGCGTGCATCCTTTTGTTGCTGCTGTTGCTGTTGTTGTTGCTGTTGCTGATTAAGACTTTGTTGCTGATTAAGATTCTGCTGATTGAGATTCTGTTGTTGATTAAGATTCTGCTGCTGTTGCTGTTGCAGCTGTGGATTTAAATTGCTGCCCAATTGCTGTTGACCAAATTGACCCGCATACTGAGCTGGCAGATTACCCGCGAGCAGGGAATTAAATCCTTGCTCTGGCTGATATTGTCCAGTGTTGGCGAAATTGCGCTGCTGCTGTTGCAATTGTTGCTGCTGTTGTTGCTGTTGCAGTGGTGTTAGTTGTTGTCCGGGCGCTGGACGAAACGGAGCCGTTGGCGATTGCGGCAATTGTCGATAAGGTGTCTGATACGGATTCAAATTGGGATTGAGTACGCCCTGCTGATACGGCTGAGCGCCAACAAAGTATTGGGGCGTGGCTGGTATGCCAGTGCCCTCGGCACGAAATCCATTCTCATCGGCTATATAGCGCACAGTGATGGGTGTGCCCTCCGGTGAGGTGTACGAATAGGAGCCCTGGATAACCTGTCAAGAAAATGAATAAGAATTTAATTACCTCAAAAGTATGCTCTAAAAGTTGTTAAATATTTTTAAGCCGTTGGTAAAATGCTGCAATGCAATGGGAAATTACCTGTGCTTCGACACCTTCACCATAGCCCAGATTCTTGACATATCCCTGTGCCTGTGCCATTGTGCCATCTGCTGATGCATAGCCATAGGAGAAGCTGCCGTCCAGATTGAGGTCATTCTGATAGGCAGTGATGGGCACATAGTTCTGCTGCTGTTGCTGCTGTGAATACTGATTGTAGCGACCATAGGGACTCTGGCCCAGTGGCGTAATAGGCGCTGCCAAGGGATTAAGAGGATTCAATGGATTCAATGCATTACCCTGTGCTGGAAAGAGACCCTGCCCCGTTGGCTGCTGCCGCTGTCGCTGAAATGGCGATTGCTGTGCAAGTTGTGTGATGGGCTGCCGTTGCTGAAATGGCGACTGCTGAAAGGGCGTACTGGGCAACTGGGCGTGGCTAGTTCCAATTAGCGCCAGCCAGAGTACATAAAACACTAAGCACTGTGAAGTGAAAATAAGGATGTTTTAATAGCGAGCTACACTTAATTTAAGGGGTTGATTAATATAATATAAATATGTTCTTCAAATCCAGATTCATATTAATATCAATTGCTGTTAAGTATTGTAGGGTTTGTTATTTTTACCCGCATATGGCGCACAGTGAACTTGGAAGGCATTTAGGCTGTCGTCGCTGTCATAAATCACAGAGAAAAACGTTTCACAAATTACACGCTCGATAAAACTGATGTTGTTTCACTTGGTTGAAGAGGAGGAGTGTGTGTTTAAGGTAACAAGATATCAAAGTTAAAAGTATCAAGTACTGAGTTTTGAGTACTTAACTAGCCGAAAGCGTTGCAACGACTGCAACTGCAGCAGCGCTGACTAGAACTATTTATACAGCTTAAACAAGGCAGTCGGCAAGTCAGTGAAGCACTGAAACAGTCAAAGCAAGCCCTAAAGCGCAGCTCGATCATAAGATGATCGCCCGGGTGACCAGCGGCAACGCTTCCTGTCCAGCTTGGCAGGTTGAAACTACATATGTATATAGCATATCTGCCATATCTGTGCAAGTGCTGGCGATCTTGATTTTGATCTTGTTGCTGCTTCTGCTGATGCTGATGCTACGGGGGCTGTAATTTATCTACATGCGAATCGTGTTAACAAGCTAACAGTCCTCTAGACACGAGTGATGACCGGAAGAGATACCCTGTAATCAAGTAGTTCGTTCTTCCCTTAGTACTTTAGAAAACTTTAAAGGCAATACTTCGAAAAAAAACTCAAAACGAATATAAGAAAGTATCTACACTTTCCCAGGATAAAGGATGTTACTATTTTTTAATGAATCTTTTTTTTTTTAACAAAACACTTTACGTAAACTTCAACACTCCAGCCTGAGTATATGAAATCATACCAATAAACTGACATGCTATATCAGCACCTGTGAATACTTACCAATAACATCTGGAAAGCTCCCTCTGTCTGTTACACACATTTTCACAACAGAATGATACCCATTTGTAGCTCTTAAGGTTTACAGGGTATAACAACCGCAACAGTAGCAACCGTAACTGGCAGCTTTATTGGTTTTTTATTGGCCATTGACAGAAGGACAAACAAATTTGTTAGCACTGGGCCAACTCTGGCTGCTTGAGTTTTTCCGCTTATATTTATGATGTTGCATGCATCAGATACATAGGCGTCTATGTTGTATGCCCCACTAGATACATTGCCGTATGCAAATGCAGCCACTTTTTTTCTTCAGCTTTTAACATCGGTGCATCTTTTGTTCTTAAGGTGTTTATGTGAGTTATGTGCTGACGGCTTTTTACTGCTCTCGATCTCATCTCAGCTGTATTTTGCGTTTTGGGGTCGTATACGCAACTTTTACTCACACAATGGTCAAGGTTGAGTTCAGCTAAGAGAGAGAGAGAGAGAGAATTATTATGAACGTCATGAAGATATTACTTTGCAATCATTTATTAAATGCAATCTATCAAGGAGGCTGTCTTGCAGCTAGCCTGTGAATTCCATTGCGCTGTTCCATTGTTTGTCCAGTCTCATTAGTCATTTGTCATTCGTCATTCTTCTGAGTTGGTCTGATCTGTTCACTTATTATGATTGCCACTATAACTCATTAACAACTGAGAGCCCCGCCTTGTTTGCTCGAAGTTAATGTGTTTTTCACATTTGTCATGCGTTGCTCGGCTTGAAATTACAATAATTTTTTAACACATCATATTTCATGTTATGTTCTGCTTGCTACCAAACTGACTATATTAATTTTTATGAGGTTTTTCATGCAGGGAAGGTTAAAGCTGTTGTTGCTAAATAAACATCAACAACAAATTCTTAGCTCTTTCGTCAGACTTCGCAAAACTCTGTCATTAATCTTTTTGGGGTCTTAAAAACTTTTATTTTTCGATTTTTTTTTGCAATTGAGTTTTTTTTTTCAGCCACGTGTTATGCTGTTTTGCCAAATTTAGTCTTGTTGCAAATTTCAGTGCAGCCTAAAAGTATGCTGTGCAATAAAAGGTGTATAGTCGTATTCATATTAGGTTTCCAAATTTTATAAATGCGCTACAGCAAAACTTGAATGTTACCGAAATTATTTCTAAAGAATAACAATAAATAATATTTTTCTTTATTTTTGTTTCTTTTTTTGTTCAACAAATAAAATATAAAGCTTTATCATGTTATTTTTTGAATAAATTGTTGCACGCCTATGACAAACATTTCATTTATTTAAATTTTGATGTCAATACATGTATAAAGCAATTGTTGATGTCAATATAAAGCAATACAAAACAGAAATAAGTCAATTACCAAAGTTTTATTTGTATTTCAAATCAACATGTTCTCTAAAGCTAAGACAATGAACAAACTTTTCAATACCCAAATGTACCTGCCTTAATATTATTTAAATATTTCTTTATGTTTGTCAACATGTTTAATCGCTTTAAAAGTTTGAATAATTTTTGTCAACATGTCTAATCGCTTTAAAATTTGTTTTTATTAACTAATGAAATATAATAAATAGTTATGATTTAACTTTGACAACCAAAACAAAAATCGTCTTCAACTTAAAGTGATGACTTCAGGCACCTAAGCTAACTATAATAACAAACTAAAAGTATAGTTTGTATTCATGAAAATGATAGTTAAATATTTATACAATTATAAGTAACCACAAGCCAACAATAATAGTTTGCAGGCAAGTTTTAACATCTAACTAATTTACTAATATACGATTATTGTATTCAATTTCACACCTACAATTGCTAAGAAGTATATATTATCTCTGATATCTTCATTATACTAATAACCATATATGTTCGATGAGAAATGTTGTTGTTGTTGTTTTGCAATATATAACTTTAATTTATAGTTTGGTACATGAGATCTCATGTTGCATTTGTATCTTTTAATGAACAATTCGCAGGGCACAAATTAAGATGCGCCTCAAATAGTGCAAATTAAAAAATAGTAAAATGAATGCACAAAACAATAACAAATGAATCGCTTGGGAAACAAATTAGTTTCAAACCGGAGCTGGACACACCTCCCCTGTTCAGCTGAGATTATTATTAATGGTCTTATGAAATGAAGGCATTTGACATTTGGCCACCTCAGTTGTTGGATTTGTTGTAATTGCATTAGGCCAGGTTAGTTATGGCTAATTGAATCAAGTCTCTGTAACTGATCTCTCCCTCCTCCTCGTTCTATGCGTATATTTTGCTGATGTTTTACTTCGCCATATCTTTAGTTTCAGTTGCAGATGCAACTACTATATCTTTTGCTAAAGGTTAATGTGTCGCATCTGAATAATGCACTCGTTGGCATTGCGATCCAAACACTTAATGAGTTTCCATTTCAGCAAATGTAACGATCGGCATTTCTGTCTAATACCCGACTAGTATTGGAATCACCTTAGAATCAATATATATTTTAACATTTATACTTATGTACGTCATCAAAACTGCAGCAAGTAAATCTGACTGTCTTTAAGTTCATTTTTGTTTAACAGTTTTGGTTTTTTTTTTGGAACTAGGCGTGTTATTTGCAACGCCCATTGTGCGCCAAGGCAAATGCCAACACCGAATCAGAGCGAACGGTATTTAATTGTGACGACTATAAGATGCCCTGTAAGCTAAGTTTTACTCTCGATAAAATTATGAATCCCATTATACGTGATTTATAAACTGATGCAAATATAAGAAAAGATGATTGATTGATTTAATATTTTGTACACAAAAATATTTTTGTATAATGCATTTCTAAATATTTAATGCTGTTATACCTTTGAACTTTCTTTGTGTGCCTCTCATTTTAATCTTACTAATTTTGGCTTATAGAATATCCGATAGAGTTGCATATGCTGACCTTCAAACAACCATCAAAAATAATATGCCTGAAACCAACAAAAAAAATACTGGGTATTAGCATTGGGTTGCCAATTGCAGGTAAGAGCAGAAGTGAGCAGAAAAACATCAGTTTTTGCCGTTTTGCTAAGGTTGCGAAATTGCTAAAATGATTATTAAATTCTTTGGTGGTATAAATGTTAGTCGCTTCTCAGTGCCCACCCACTGTAACAGTAGAAAAAGAGAATATACGTGCGACGTGCCACATTCAAATGTGGCCAAAAATAACCGTATGCAGAGCAAGTGGAAAAGCAGACACCACAAATAGAGAGAGAGAGAGAGAGAAGCGTAGAGTGGAATTTAGCATGGAAGTCAAGTGGAAAACATTTAGGCAAGTCTTTTGCCAGTTTTTGGGTTGTAAATTGTTTGCATAGCCACTCAGCCGTTACATATTCGGCACCTTTCGTTTTGTGGGTGGGCATGGCCCGCCCACCCAGACACTTGTAATTCGTGTGTGTTTGTACAAGCAATTTGACAAATTTTATTAGCTGCCGCGGCTGCACCCACAAAGATACAAGATACAAGATACACGATACTTGACACCCACTTGAATATATATAAATATATATATGTATGATGTGTCACAGTTAACAGCCAAAGACAATAGCCAATTTTGGCAGCAGTTACATAACTTGGCCAGAACAACAAGCTTAAAATGCAAATCTGCAGCAAGCAAACAAACAGTTCAACAAACTGCGACTTAGCGACTCGTCTCGCAACTTTCTATTGACCCAACATAATCAGCGAAATTCTAATTTTGTATAAATAGCTGAGAACTGGCTTATGCGCGAACAGTATTAGCATAAGTTTAGATCCAGTCGTAAAACATGTTTCGATTGGTAAGCAACAACTACCATAAATACATATGTATATAACTATTATGTCTTAAATCTCTTTATGGAAATCTTCGTAACGCTGGCTAGCTGCACGCTTTTTGTTTTATTAGTTGTACACTGTTTAAGAGTTGGGAAAAGTGTATTTGTTTGGTGTAAAATGAGATACTTGGATCTCATTGTGGATTTGAGTTTACACTTGAAACTTGAAGAAATAATTTGTTTGACCTTCAATTCTTTTAACAGTTAAACATCTACTGTTTGAGACTTACAGTTTGAAAGTCACTTACCTTACAACTATTCACCTACTTACTTAATTAACTATAAACAGAGTATTTCAAAACTCATTGAATGTACCTAATATTTTTTTTTTTGCAGTTGCTGCTTTGCCTGCTCTGCTGGAGCGCCAGCTGCCTCGTTGAGCAGGAGGTGAAGGTGGAGATGGGGAATGGGGCAGTGTCGATTATTAGGTCAATGGCTGAGCAAAAAAACGATGGCTCCTATTTCTTTGCATACGAAGGAGCCGATGGCAGCTATCGCGAGGAGGTTGGCATCGTAAAACCACGTTCCAATAATCAAATACATAAACAAGATACAGATGAAGATGAAGATCAAGTTGAGTTGGAAGTGTCTGGTGTTTATCGCTATGTCGATGGCAATGGGGAGCATGTGGAGGTCAGTTATGTGGCCGACAAGAATGGCTTTGTGCCCGTTGGCACACACATAACCAAAGAGATCACAGAGACGGCACAAAGAGCTGTCCAGGCGCTGAAAGTGCAAGCAGGCAAAATATAATGAAAACATTGCAAAATGTTATTCAAACAATTATCCAAATAAACGACACACATAAACAATGCACGCTAATAAATTCAAATCGCAATTTGTAAGAGTCAGCGCCAAACTATGCCAATGAGGAGCGGCGCTGGAATCGAATGAGTGTTGGCCAAATGGGCAGCAGCCATAAAACAACACCTTCCAACACTATTCATAAAATGGCTCATCGTGTACATATATATTTAATTTAGCGACGTGCATCGCCAGTTTCTGTGTTTTGGCCTGTCAGTAATATAAATTGTTGCTATTTTTATTGACAACACAATTATATAGCGTACTGGTAACTTTTTATTTGGGTTGTTCGATGCCTAGTTTTTTCACCTCGGGGCAGTTCAAACTGTGCCTTGGTTTGGTTTTTTGCCCTTTTGCCCAAATGTCGTTTGATTTGTTTTCGATGCTGTCTTTTTTGCAGTTCTTTCCTCAATGGGAAAAATTAACTTTAATACTTGATTTCAATATTCAATAATGAGTCAATAAATTAATAAAATTTCTGTTAGCTATAATTAAATAACTTGGAATTAATTGCATTCATTATTATTGGGAAAAATTAACTTTAATACTTGATTTCAATATTCAATAATGAGTCAATAAATTAATAAAATTTCTGTTAGCTATAATTAAATAACTTGGAATTAATTGCATTCATTATTATTAATTGAGTTATGTATTAAACGATTAAATCGATTGAAAACTGTTTATGCAGCTTATTTGAATTTTAATTTGAAACATTTATCAAAAGCTTAACTGTTATTGCATAAGAGTTAACAAAGTTCTATCTTTGCAAATTAATTAGGTAATACCTTAGAATCAATAAACTTTTAAAAATTTAAATTATGTCAAGAAAGACCAATGATTAAGCCAGTTAAAATGATATTGTTTATTGAAAGATTATCAAAGAGATCAACTTTAAAAACTAACTAGCATTTTAACAAGTGATCTGATTTAATTATAGTTTGACATATTAAAAAGTATAAGAAATTAATATATTTATAATCATATATTTGGTTTAAGATTCATATATATTAGACGAAGAAACGTTTTTAAAGACTTTTTCACATCTCGCAATGCTATAACTTATTTCAAACTTAAATGTTGGATGAATAAAAAGCTATTCGCATTGTCAAAAACAAGAATTTAACATATATAAACTGTTAAGAGTATAATTTTATACGTATAAATTGTGTATTCACAATCAAAAGTCAAATTTTAACACAAAATAACTATAACTAGAAATAATATTCAAATCGCTGGCACACACCTACAGAAAATTGGGTGCTGACAATGCCCCAGGCACTTAACAAATGTTGCTGCTATTGTTGTTGTTTTTTTTTTTTGCTGAACTCTCAGAGTACTCCTCTGCTCAGGTGTCGCATTGAGATGGAGATACTTACTAATAAATTACGACAAGCATTACACGCAAAGCGCTGACATTTTACATGCTAAATGAAAACATTTCTGGGCTTGGTGGTTGGATGTATGGATCGAATGGAATAGAATGAGATGAGATGGAATGGAATGGGATGCCGATCCAAAGATACTGAGATACACTGTCAAGTGGCAATTAATCGCAAGAAACACCTTGAGTGGGTGAAGCTGCAGCGAGCAAAGCAAACAATTTGCGGCTATGGCAAAGGTAATTGGTAGCCGTGAGCCTGCTAATGGATGCATTGATCGATGCCATCAATCCCACAGACACATTCATAAAGCTAAAGAAACAGATAAAGAAACGATGAAAAAAATAAATTATACTATATTTAGCGCAAAGGGCAGCATGATTTATGATTTGCATTTAAAAAATATGATTTATATTTTGTACTTTAAATTCAAAAATGCTTAAAGATTGAGAAACACATATTTAGCAATATTGAAGCGTAAAAGATTGAACTGGTTAGTTTATTTATGATAAATTTCTTAAAGAGTTAACTTTTTGAGGTTGTTAAACTGAAAAATTGCTCAAACAATTTTATATTAATATGTTTTTCTTCGAAGTGTATGTGCGGAAATGAAACCATTTGCCGCTGATGCTGCATCTGGAATAATTTAGTAGCTGAGTAGTTGACACATTTTTGAAGCTTTTTGAGCTTTAAGCAGCTAACTGGAGACGACCCTGACATTTAGCGTTTAGTAATGTGAGGCAATCGTTTAAATTTTTTTTGGGTTCGCCATAAACCGGGATGCAAACATGTTTGGCATGTTGAATTATCTGTTGATGACAATGCGTGCGTTGCTTTCGCATCGCATATAAAAGACGCAACGCACACAAAACTGATCCACATTTAAAACTCTCGCTTTCGGTGAAACAGTTCAAATAGTCTTATATCTGACAAAATGTTTAAGTTCGTAAGTGCATTGCAATCAAAATGAAAGATATATACAAATGGATTAAAATGACATTGACATAACAATTGGCATGGATTTCTTGCAGCTGCCTTTGCTTGTTTTGAGCGTCCTGGCTAGCAGCGTCTATGCAGCTCCAGGTGATGAAGAGAAGAAGAAAGTTTTTGTGCCCATTTTAAAGTCGGTGATTTCTAAGCATGACGATGGCTCCTATCAGCATGAGTACGAGTCTGGCGATGGTACCTATCGTAGTGAGGGTGCAACCCTTGATAATCCCGGCACCGAGGATGAGGCACTGGAGGTTCAGGGTTCCTATAGGTATATCGATGATCAGGGCAATACTGTTGAGGTGCATTATACGGCTGGCGTGAATGGATTTGTGCCCACTGGCACCATCATCAATCCCGAGATCACAGCTGTCGCCCAAGCAGCCAAGGATTTGCCCAACAACGATGAGAACTTGGAATACAAACATGCAAAAGATACTCAATAAATAATTCTCATAAGTTTATGTAGGTATGTAATTGTGAAGAGTCAGCGTGAAACGAATAAAAGAAAACTAAAAAGAAATCACAAAACTAAAAAGAAACATAAATATTATCAACAGCCTACAAGAAATTACCTCACAATTTTATCTGCTAATTTGCATATCTTCGTTTATCTTCGCATTACTCTCTCTCTCTCTCGCTCTCTCTTTTAGTATTCAAGCCCGCGGCTTTTGCTCTCCAGACAGTTTTGAAATTCCCGCCTGGCAACGACCTTGAAAAAGCACAAAACTTTGCACAGTCGCAAGCGCAGTCAATATTTAATTTCGCCTACCTCACTAATCAAACCGTAATGAACACTTGCTTAGCTACTTTTGAGCAGAGTACAGTGATGCCAGGCATTGTGGAACAAAATTAAGCAATATAAAGCAAGATGCAAGATGAATTTACTGAGTTTGCTTGTGGTTTATTCAACATTTGGTTGTGACACCAATACTTTTCTGTTTGTGATTTATTTCTTAAATTTTTCAATATTTTCCGCAGCAATTATAATAGGGACAGCAAAGTGTCTTGTAGTTTAAATGAACTTTATAAACCTCTTAACAAGCGGCAGGAAAATCAATCAGCATTGAAATTAATTTATTTCTGTGATTTATCATAAAGTGAAGTTAAAATCATTAAATAATTTTTTATATTTATATTTGCAAATAAAATCGGCGTGAATAAATAATTAGGTTATGAGAAATTAATTATCATCTTTTATGAAATTTATTTATTTTTGTCAAAGTTACTTTTTTTCTATTTGTTTCATTTTTTGATTTTTACATAGTAGAAGAGTAAAGCCAGTAAATGTTGAACAAAAACATTTTAAAATTCAATCTCAAACAATTAAAAGTAACTTGAATTTTTTTAAGTCTATGTCTAACGACAAAAGACTATATATAGTCTATAATTGCTAAAAACCAATCAATACCTAAGCCGAAAAATGATTTATTACTTTTAACTATAATTTTTTCTGTTACTCCTAATCAGCATTAAAGCACAATCAAAGTAACAAATGGCTTAAATAATTATGCAAATTTTCGGGATAAAAAACAACAAAATAAGAGTTCCATGAGCTTTTAAGCTATCAATTAAGTGTGTAAATATTATAAAAGAACTTATTATACCCTGAACCCATTAAAAACGAGAAAAAGGGTATAATGGTTTTGTGCAAAAGTATGTAACAGGCAAAAGGAAGCATATCCGACCCCATACAATATATATATATTTTTGATCAGCATCAACAGCCGAGTCGATATAGGCATGTCCGTCCGTCCGTGCGTCTGTCCGTCTGTACGTATGAACGCGTCGATCTCAGAGACTATAAGACCTAGAGACTCCAGATTTGGAACTTAAGCTCGCCTAATCCCAGTACAAGTTTGTTTCCGATTTTCGATAACTCTTCCTGTTTCCGATAGACACATGGGATCGACAACAACAAAATCTTGAATTTTGAAAACTTTGAGACGGCATTTAGAACATTAAGCAAAATAATGACAATCTTTGAAATTTTTATTAAAATCGGTGGGGACATTGAAGTTGTGTATGCAGTATGTGCGTACACAAGCACACACACACATACTTGCAAGCACTGACTGTACGCATAAAGTATAGAGATCAGGGTATCGTCTAGTCGGGATATCTCGGCTAAAGCCTTCTAACTTGTTTTTAATTACTGAAAATTCGAAGCTGTTGATTAAACAACAACTCTTCTAAGCTCCAATAAAGTAAGGCCGATATATTTTGATGTCCTCATATTGTTTATGACATCATTAGTGCCAATTTGCATAAATCGTTAACTTTATCATGAGCTAAAAATAACTGCGATAAGTAAACCTGTGCAAAAGAAAGAAACTTGGATTTTTGTTTCATATTTATTGCTAATCAGTTGATTTAGATCGCGCACATAACATTATAAATAATACTAAAGTTTAGTTAAACACTAGAAATTTCGTTAAATGAAATTTTTATGCGGTCTTTGACTCGACTTTGTCGCTCTTCTCCACCTTCTCGACGAGTTTCTGCTCTAGCACCACCTGCACGGGCACAACTTGAGATTCTGCGGGCTTGGGTTCTGCTTTCTTAAGTGCTGCTACTGGTTTCTCTTCCTTCGATGGCTTCTCCTCCTTAACTGGCTTCTTCTCCTTGACTGGCTTCTCCTCCTTAACTGGTTTCTCCTCCTTCTTCTCCTCCTTGACTGGCTTCTCCTCCTTCTTCTCCTCCTCCTTCTTCTCCTCCTTCTTCTCCTCCTCCTCCTTCTTCTCTTCCTTCTTCTCCTCTGTATCTGACTGAGAGCGAGCGCGACGCTGTTTCAAACGCTCCTCCTGCTCCTCGGTGTTGTTGGGCAGACTGCCTGCTGCTTGGGCCAGAGCAGTAATCTCGGCAGGAATATGAGTTCCATGGGGCACAAAACCATTCTTTCCGGCTGTATAATGAACCTCCACCAACTGACCGTCGGCATCAAAATAACGATATGAGCCAGCTACCTCAATGGCTTCATCCTCCGTGCCAGGATCCGCGACAACGCCGGACTCCTCACGGAACGATTGATCGCCGCCCTCATAGCTGAATTTGAACGAGCCATCGGGATTATTTTCAGACTCAAATTTCAGCAGTGGGATAACTTCACGCTTCTCGGTGGTTTCGTCCAAGCGACCGAGAGACGCACCACTGACACCACTGGCAACCACAAACAAACAGATTATTAGCTTGAACATATCGCGTCTTGTGTTCACTCTTAACTTGGCTAGAAGTCCCAAAGTGCGTTGCTTTTATATATGGCGCAGCAACCAGCCAAAAATTAGCATCATTTACGTTATTTATAAAAGAAGAGAAACACACAAAAAACTTTTTAAAAAAAAACACACACTAAAGAAATTCTAAAGAAACGATGCCGAAATGTATTTTAATAAAACACTCACAGCACAAAATTTGCATAACTATTCAATGATTCAATGAATCAGCAAATGGAAAAACATAAGCTTAACAGACAACAAAACAATATTTTAGTATATTTTTTATTGATTTAATTTAAGCTTTAAGAATAGCAAATGCTTATGGCTACACTTAAGCCGAGGTATTAGATTAATTAAATATGTCAGTGATATTTTAATAAATATTTTAAATGGTTAATAAAATTTATAACAAATATTTTTATTATTGAAATACCTAGTAGTAAATACAATTTTATCTTGTAGCTCATCAAATTTATTTCGTTCGTTTATTGCATATAAAATTGATCTTAAAATATTTTTTCTGTACTTATTTGTCAGTATTTATTTGTTTTATTTTATTTATTTGTTCTTTATTAGACGGGGCTTAATACTTGACTTTAACGTGAATCGATTGCGCCAAAAATATGTAAACTTTTAATTTATCTACACGTCACAAACTCGTTTAAGTCGGACTCAACAAAAAACTTCCCAAAAAATAACAGCAAAACGTCTCCAGCGAATATTAATTTGTCAGACTGATAGAGTCGTAAAACAATCTCTTGGAAATGCTGCACACACACGATTAGCATATAGCAAAGATGGCTCAGATGGTTTATAGACTCATTGCATTGTGTTGCGACTGGTCTAAGAACAAAGCTGCATAAATTAAGATACACTTTAAGCTCACTTAAGTTGCGCCGATTCAATCTGCAAGTAAACAGATGAATAACATTTGCAAACACCACACGCGATTCATTCATTCATCATTGTGAATGAGCCACAAACAAGAAATAATGACGGAAGACGCAGCAACTGATCACCCCACACTGAGAAACTAAGAAACTGATCCACTGAACCACTGAGCCACACTGAGCACACGGGAATTTAACTTATTTCGAGTTGGAGGGCAATAAACATAAATGAGAAATAGTACGAGTGTGAAACATTATTGCAAATACTTACTACAGCACTTATGAACAGCTGCCAGTTGAATAATATTGTATGTCAAATGTGAACGAGAAGTAACGTGCATTTTAAGAGTTAATTTAACTTCAAATACTCTATTTTCTTAAGGCAAAGTCACTTAGATAAATGGCATGTTAAGCTTTACTATTCTTCAATATCTTGTTGGTTAGCAGTCATCTTAATAATATGTTCAATCTATTTTGGATTAGTTAAGAGAATTAACATTTTTATTCAAATACAAGTTTAAGTTATCTTGAATGTCAAGAACTAATTAAATATTTATCACAATAAAACAAAGACTCTTTTTGTTTCTGATATTTAATCCATGAAAAATAAATATAAAGTTATGTTTAGTTTTCAAATTAGTTTATGATCATATGTTTTTATTGTTCTAAAGATAGAATAAGCCATTTAAAATATCAACTTGTATATTATACCCGCCAAAGTCAAGTATTCTTTGGTGAGCAACAAGTTAAGGGACAAAATTATGATACCCGCTTGCAGTGTTAGCAAATGCACTTAAGCAGCGAAAAAAGATGCGGTCGATGCAGACGAAGGCCAGCACACGAAACGCGGGCAAATCGCAAACGCGACTTTTCTGGCCCAACTAACACACACAGAAGGAAACAAAAATCGCACAGCAAGCAAAATGCAATGAAAAATTGAACAACTACAAAAGGGTGGCACAGCTAAAGAGTTGAAGCTAGAGCTGAGCGGCCAGGGCGGAGGTGGAGTCAGAGTTGGAGCTGCAACTGATGCTGTTTGCTGTAAGTTACAACTGGAGAAGGCGTCTTCGTTGCTGTTATTGTTGTTGTTGTTGTTGTTGCAGGCGCGTTAATCTCGCGCGATGTTCATCATGGCATGTTCGTGATCAGAGCGCACTCTAATGTTGTTGTAGTTGTAGTTGTTGTTGTTGTCGTCTTAGTTGCGGCTATTGCTGCAATTTTTATGAATTGCAACTGACATTTCCTACACTCTGTGCCAGCAGCAGCAGAGACTCTGTAAAAGTTTAAAGTTTAAAGCCGAAAATTGCAATTTTTTAAGCGCCGGCCGGCTTAACAAAAGCAACAAAATGTAAAGCGACAAGCTATGCCTGTCCCCCAACCCAGCCTCCCACCCAGCCTTCCCTCACGCCACCCTTTTGGTGCATATCATTTGGTTCACCTTTTGCAGTGGGAACTGGTGCAAGTGGTGGGAGTGGCATGCCACCTATTGGCTGTCTGGTCAGCGCAAATTGGCCACAAAAACGCTGCCAAAGCGTTTCAAATGTCTAAATTGTAATTTTTGTTGTCTTCGTTCTTCTTGAACAGCAGCTGCAGATGAAACAATGGCACATCAAATCGAATATATTGATGCCACATCTTGCAATTGTTTTCGATCTTGGTTTTTAGTTCATCAAGCAAGTGGGCAAACATATTTTTTGACTTGTTGCTAACAAATGTGGCAATGCCCGCCCCGCGGCTCGCTTGCATTTGCAAATGTCAACAAAATCTACATTTCATACAAATGGAAGATATATAAATAAATATTTTAATAGTCAATTGCAACATATTTACAGCTGTCGGTTTATTAATCTTTTAATTAATATTTGCATTAACAAATTATTGCTTATTGCGGCATAATCAGGGGGGAAAGAGAGAGAATTAAAAATAATAAAAAAAAAATCCCCAGCAAACGCCAGCGTGGGCTAATCAAAAATGAACTTCGCATTGCTAGTTCACATAAATTAATGACTAGACAAGCTGGCGTGCCTCACACACACACACACATACGCACATACACACACTTAGACAGATCGAATCTGGTGGCTTACACATGCACTAACACACACACACACACACATATAGCGTAATTATTCATTTAGCTACACATGGCGTATGCACAACGCCCATTTTGCATTTGGAATGAAACTCGTTGCGCATACGCCGCGTGATACAAGAAGTGGCAGCCTCTTCCGATTCTATTGCCACTGTTGCTGCTGCTTGTCAGTTATTGTACAAACATTTCTGCAGCTTCTACTTCTACTTCTGCTTCTGCATCTGCATCGTCTTCTTCTTCCTCTCTTCATTGAAATCCGATTGTTGCTGCGCTGCTCTCATTGCGGATGCTGTCGTTGCTGCTGCTGTTGTTGCAGCCGCTGTTGCTGCTGCTGCGGCTCAGTGAATGCATTTTTTTTCGGTATAAAAACGTTGGTGCTGACTGCATTCAAGTCAAAACAGTTTTGACGAGCCTTTCGAGCGCAAACAACAAAGAAACAACGCTCCGATCCACAAACAAGTCGCGAAAAAGTTCGAAGTGAGTTCTAAATTGCTGTGCTGTGAGACATTTTTGTTGTGTTGTGCAAAGGATCAACAATTAAAAGGATTTATAACAAGAAAATCAAAGCGAATTTGATCCAATCTGTCTATGATGATACCTTATTCAAAAAAGGATGCTTAAAAGGATGTGCTAGATTTATAGAAATAGTTCTAAGCAGCTTTTTTGATAGATATTATGTGCTTAATTAACAACAACAAGGATTATTTGCTAGAGGTTTATTGCTAGTGTCAGTTAGGTTTAAGCTTTTGAACTTCCTTTTCTTAATAACAGCATGAGAAATTGTTTACTTCCTTTTTTTTTGATTTTTCTTACCTCAATGCTTCATATCCCAATCCTTTATAAGACAACCAAAAACCTAATAAGCACAATATTTATCACTTGGATGATTTTATTTCATAAAGTTAACTATGCTTAAACAATCTGCATAGAAGGAAGGCAACACTTTAAGGTCATAAATAATAATCAATATTTTACAATCCATAAAAATGTTATTATTGCTCACAGCCATCGTTAACATATAGATACCACATACTAATGCCCAAGCTAGAAGGTCAATATATCTTGTTGCCATTCAAAGTTGACTTTCGAAATATGCAGTAAAAAGATTATTACCAATTATTATTGTGAAGTATCGAGTACTAATTACATTGATCGCTGCTTGACATTATCAAAAGTCAATAAATCAATGTTATAATCATAATCTTTGCTCCTCTTTCTTGCTGCTGATGCCGGCGCCCAACTTCAAAAATCTTAAAGGTTATGCAGTTGCTTAGCTACTCCTACGCAGTCGCCGCCCTAGCGCTGTGCTCCCTCTGCATTGTCACAGCGCAGCCACAGCGCGGTCTGCCTCAACCTCGGGGCAATTCCTTCGATGCGAATGCTGTGATATTGAAGCAGAACTTTGATCTGAACCCGGATGGCTCATATCAGTACGAGTAAGTTGAAGTTGTTATATCTTATTATAAAGAAAAGGTTTTATCATCTTAAATAAAGGTCTTCAAAAGGAATTATATACCATTAAATCATCTGTACTGTTTGTTACATAAACAAAATATTAAATATTTGAAAACTTCATTTACTTTCAGCTACGAGACGAGCAACGGCATTCGCGCCGATGAAGCTGGTTACCTCAAAAATCCCGGTACACAGTCTGAGGCTCAGGTAAATTTTTGTTAAGAATTGTCCAACTTTAAGCGGGAGGTGCCTGTAGTTAATTCATTCACCATAATTTTAAGGTTATGCAAGGCTCTTACTCCTACACCGGACCCGATGGCGTACTCTATACAATTACCTATATTGCGGATGAGAATGGTTTCCGTGCCCAGGGTGCTCATATTCCCACACCCCCACCCGTTAGCCCCGTTGCCGGTGGACCCCGCAGATTCTTCAAATAATTGATATGACCGTGCTTATTTGGATTTAATTCGTATGATAGCATCCAGGATGAAGGACAGCAGCAGCAGCAGCTCAGTTGATCATCATCAACAAATTTCACAGACCTCTTATGGTTTTATCACTGCACACACACACGCACACACACACACACACACTCAATCTCACCTATTCCAATGTCACATCCCACTGTGTATATTTATGCATTTGCCGCGTTTTCAAGTTTTCCAGCTTTCCACTTTTTCCAATTCGATCTTCACGTCTAAGTACCTAGCGCCTAACAAATTGTGTAAAATATGTTTTGTACATTTATGTAAGTTTGATTGTTAAATGTCGTACGACAACGCAAGCTATGCAATAAAACGAATATTGCTCGAAATAATAACAGTGATGATTTCCATATTTAAATGTTTTGTTGGTGTGTGTAACTAAGAAATGTTAAAAAAAAACATTACCAATAGCCTGAATGATGCAGATGCCCAACTGCAGCAAAAGCTTACTACTAAAAGCATTACTTTATTTCTGGTTTAAGAAAAGAAATGTACTTTTTTTTGCTCTTTGTATATTTTTTCCAGAAGTTTTGATTATATTGGCCTGCCAATTCAGCCAAAGGCTAGCATAATTTGAAGCTCTATCTTTATATGCTAAAAATGCCAAGTGAAACGAAATTTATTTAATGAAATTGAAATTTTACGTTGCATACTTCTAGGAACTACATTTATTGACAAATGCTTGTTTAACATTAACGTTACATTTTTATTTAAGGGACTTCCAATAAGACTTCAACTGGAATATTTATTCATACCTATCATCCAGTTGCTCAGGAAATTGAGTTGAGCAGAGTAAAATATGACATTGCTGTGCGAACAATCTAAATTTAAGAGAGAAAGCGAAGTCGTAGAATCTTATATCTTAATAATGTAATGTAGTAGAATTGCTTACCGAAAGAAAAACCTTCATATTGGCCTCAAAGAAAATGCCATCAATGCAACTGCCGCGTTGTGCACGCATCATTGATAACTGCAGAGATCGCCCAATCCGTGGACTCCTTCGAATTGCATCGTACCAAGGAATATCGTATATAGCTATAGCGAATCCTCTGCTCTCCGTTTTGAGGTACTCGCCACAAGAGCAATATAAATATAGCTGTACCACTACGGAGATTGTAAATGCCACATAGAAAGGCATCTGTGGATTGTTAAACTTATCCGATATGGAGTAGCTGAGCACGCATAGATGCAGTGAACCCACCAGCAGCTGTGTGCAGATAAGCAAACGAAAGTAACGATTCACAACATCGCTAACATCCAGGCTGCTCTTGTACAGATCCAAAATTTCGCCCAGCTCCAACTCAGTTGAACACAATTGCATCTTATGCTGTGCGATCTTGAAAAGTGCGACGATATTACAAACAAGCGATACATAAAGTGTATCGATGCAGATTGTTGCAAGTACGACAGCAAAACCGCCAAGGGTTACCAATGCGTAGGAAAGCAATGCGAACTGCAACTTTCGATTATCCCAGAGATAACTGCAATAAGGTATTAATGAAAAACTTTGCAGATGGATAGATAATTTTTGAGTGTCGTTAAACTTACGCGCATGGAAAGCTTTTTAAATCAAGAAGAACTTTCCCAGTTAGGCAGTACCTTATCAACATGCCTACACTAGGCTTTAGGAAATTCAAAACGGCGGCAAAAAGAAAGCAATTCTTGTAAATTCCACTTATACGCTGCTCCCGACGATTTTCCTGTTCAATGATCAGAGCAGGCGTCTTTGTTTTGCACTCTTTAAATGTTCGCATTTATGAGACAAAGAATTCCAGAAGATTACAATTTAAAGGCAAGCTTACCCCTTTCCAGCAACTGACGCAATTCAACAATCAACTGTCGAATATCCTTGTGCATATAAATCATGATGCCAAACTTTATCAGACCCAATTGATTAATAAGCAATGAGGCTAAAGCTTCTACAAACTTTTCCACATGATCGATATTCTGTATGGCATAGCCAATTACCATCACATGGACAATGGCCAAGGAGAGCATGCTGCTGATGGTTCTCCAAGGATAGGGCCAAACGTTTCGTTGACTCAATAAATTAAATCCAAGTACCCGAAAATACACATTCTGCAGTTTGAGAAAATCAGTCGTTAATGTCTGCATTCTACAATGGGTAATAAAACTGTGCGTGAAAGTCCTTTCAGGACATGACTTATATACGAAAGCTTTGAAGCACAGTTCACGTAAAAATAAATAATAATAATATGTTATATTTAAATAGCACAATAAAAGTAGATAATACATTGATTTGTTATATTTTAATTTCATCTACTATTTTTCTATCCAAATGTAGCCTTTTGCTTTTGTTTTTGTTTTGTAAAGATTATCTGTAAATAATTGGCATGCAATCAAATAGTTAAATCGATTTAGCTCAACAAATGTTGATGAGTAAATTGGATTCGTGTTAAAGGCAAATCAAATGGTTTAATTAAACATCAAGGATAACTACAACAATTATTAAATTCGAAACAACATTTGAGTATAAAATCTCAATTTAAACGAAAATTTATTGCATTGCAAATGTATTTAATTGCTAAGCTTAAGTGCGGCAATTATATGTCTTAAAAATGATTTAAGCTCGGTTTGTTAGTGACAAATACGAAATGTGAGAACCTGAAACAAGTTAGAACGTAATGAAGAAATAATTTTTTTCAATTCTTTTAAAAAAATGTTCTTTATTTACATTAAAAAAAAACAGACAATAAATTGTGTTGTGACAAGTGGTAAAGGTAATGATGGTGTTGTTGTTGTTGCTGATTGTGGTGAAGTGTTGACTTTTGCTCAGCTTAGCAAAGTTTAACGTCACCAGCCGCCATATCCACCACCCCATCCACCATGTCCACCCCAGCCGCCATGACCACCCCAGCCGCCGCCACCCCAGCCGTGATGATGATGACCACCCCAGCCGCCGCCGCCCCAGCCGCCATATCCACCATAACGACGCCAACCGCCACCACCCCAGCCGCCGCCACCCCAGCCGCCTCCCCAGCCGCCTCCCCAGCCGCGAACATTGCGGTTGCCATTGTTCTCATGGTTTGCGCCGTGATCGGCAACATCCAGCAGGCCAACCTGGTCGGTATTCTTGCTGAGTTCCTCCAATGGCTGGGCCTGGCTATAAGCGAGGCACATTACGCCAAAGAGCGCCAAAAGTGTAAGACGCATGTTAATGAAGAAGAATTTTCGGTTCCTTTCGGATTCACTTGTTAAGTGCTGCTTGAAGCTTTCTGTCTAACTGATGCTTTGCCCCCAAACGACGTGCCTTTTATTTGAGTTAAAATCACCACACAACAAAATCATGTGGTTAAATGATTTGTTTTTGTGCCTGTTCTCGAACGCATCTCCTAATTTCAAGTGCAATATTAAGCTTCTGATGTATATCAAAAGGGGCTTTTTTTCTTTTTTGGTTGGGATTTGATAAAATTATTGTTTTTCAAGTCAGGTATTTGTTACTTTGTCCATATACTACATAGTATTTGTTTTTGAATTAGCATGCGCCAGAAGGTTATTACACCTGATTTTGATGCGAGTGCTTAGTCTTGTTATTGCTCATCATCATCTCAAAAGTTGCTCCTACAAGATGTTGGCCACAAGTTAACTGCTTAACTGGATCACATTAAATGTCAAATTTATTGGAGCTGGTAACTCGACTAATATACAGTGTATTATTAATGGATGCTTGTGTAAACAACAAGCTGTCAAATGTGAGTGTCAAAAAAGTGAAAGTATTTCAAGCAAAAAACTTTTTCTAAACATTAATTAAAAAATTATAAAAATACATATTAAGTAATTTTTATCTAAAAGCCAATACTTTATTTTGTAATTAAACAAAAGCAAGAAATATTTGACTATTTCTATGATTAAAAAGATTTAAAAGGCATTCCAAGCTTTTGTTTTTTTTTTTCTTCAACTTTTTTGTATCTGTGTTCAACCAATAATGCCTAAAATTATGCAACGTTTCAACCGTCTTGAATTAACTGTTAGAGATTCGAACTCTTTTTTTTAACAAGGTGGCAACACTCAAACTTCCATTTCGCTTCTTAAATCAAATTGAGCTTATGAAAATTTTGACATATTTCTTAACATCTGAGCTTAGATGACATAGGCTGAAAAAAATCAACTTATGTTTGTTTAAATAAAAAGATCTTTGCACAATTAAAAATAAAAACAACTTTCAAAGTTTTATTCAAGCTTTATAGTTAAATACACATTGATGCTTCTGTTAACAAAGATATATTTTATTGCAGTGAATATTTTTGAGTGCGATTCATGAGCTAAAATAAAGACCAAATCAATAACCAATTTTAAGTAATGAACATTTTAGGCAACAGCAGTCAAAGAACTGTGCTGTGCCCGTGGAGTAAATAAGCTTTGAGGATATTTGAGGAATCTAAAGATAAAATATCATGAAACAAATAGTTTTTTGTAATGTTCTTTATTTACAAGTTCAAAATTAACAAAAACTCAAACGTGTCTTGACGCTATCAAGCGTTGGCAGGCATTGGATGATGAGTGTATCGGTTTCGTTAATCTTCTCAAGGGAATTATCCTCCCCAGCCCCATCTACCGCCGCCGCGTCCCCATCCACCGCCGCCGCGTCCCCAGCCACTGCCTCCCCAGCCACCGCCGCCACGTCCCCAGCCACCGCCTCCCCAGCCGCCGCCGCCGCGTCCCCATCCACCGCCGCCGCGTCCTCCCCAGCCACCGCCCCATTGCCGGACCGCACGATCGCCCTCGTTGGCATGATTTGATCCTTGATCGGCTACGTCCAGCAGGCCAATCGGATTGAACTTATCGTCGTTCTCCTCCGTATCCAGGGCATAGCTGCAGGCGAGGCAAAGCACGCCAATAAGCGCCAAAAGTGTTAGACGCATCATTAAGATTGTTTGATTGATTCCTTTGTATGTGCTGTCTGAAGCTGTCTTGCTTCTTAACTGATGCATTCACTGACAATGCAGCGGCCTTTTATTTGCTACACTATGCCTGGAAATAACCGGATGATTTGTCGTTCCTGTTCTCATACGCATCATCTAATTCTAAAGTGCTTCTCAGACATATACAGTACTTTGAGAAAACAAAACAAAACACATGCCCAGAATTGAAAGGGGTTTTTTCTCTCTCTCGCTGCTAAGTCGGTTATTGTTACTTTCACAGTATATTTGTTTATTTGTTTATTACCACAAGATTATGGCACCAGTTATTGTTGATATTTAAATTTTTGATCAGCTCGCAATTTGCTAGTTAAAAATCGCATGTTAATCTTTTTAACAAAATGTGGAGCATACTCTAACTAAATAATGTGAGAATTATGTTAATCAGCTTATTTTATGATATCTGTTTAACCAGTGGTGATTCTCAACTGATTTCAATTAAAATTTCACAGATTGTCATTACTTTGTTAAATTTATTAAACACTGTCTCAAAGTTTTCCAAATTCAAGATTTTGTTGTTATCGATCACATGTGTATATCGGAAACGGAGAAAGATATCGAAAATCGAAAAAAAAAACTTTTTCTGCTTAAGTATCAGGCAGTATATAAGTAGGAGATGCTACCTTTTGCCTGTTTCATACTTTTGCACAAACCCATTATACCCTTTTTACCATTTTCAATGGATTTAGGGTGTAAAAAGCTCAGTGATTTGGCCCTTGGGGAAAAACGTTGATGGAAGTATTTGACATAGACATCTTAAAATATGCGTAATATGTCAACTGAGTATGTTAGTATTCTTTACAAAAAAAAGAACACTTTAATCTGCAAGTCATTCTGACTGACATAGGTATGTCGTATTAATGAATTCATATATTAACACTAACAAAAATTCACACGTACGAAAAAATGTCAAAATGGTAAATTACCCTATTTGTTGTTGAGATTTCAAATGTCTCCATGCATAATGTGTTGAATCAATAATGTTCTGGCTTAAAACAGAAAGTAATCTCAATATAAACTTGTAGGCGTGCGAGGTTCTTTATATTTATTGACTGCTGATTTATGCAAGTTTCGCCAAAATGAAAATAAAACTTTAAATGACCTATGTGAACTTAGTTTAGTGACAATGTGTTTTTGTTTTTGTTGTGGCAGTATATTTGTGAGAATGATAACTAGAAACTTAGTAATGAATCATTTGGCAGTAAAGCTGAGCGTGGAACGTAAATAAAAAAATTAAGTACAGCTTTGTTTTTGACAATTTTTTTTATTAATATTTAGTTAACTGTTTTTTACAGCTTAGTGCTAAGTGACGTTAAACATGATATTATTTAATAATAATATTTGTATTTGTGATGTCTTTAACAAAAAAAAAGATAAAAGTGCTTTGAATTTAGCGTCCATATCCCCATCCACGACGTCCGTAACCACCACGTCCGTAACCACCACGACGGTAGCCACCACCGTAACCACCACCATAGCCACCACCGTATCCACCACCGTATCCATAACGGAAGCCAAAGCCACCACCGTATCCATAGCCACCACGACGTCCATATCCACCACCACAGCAGAAGGCGCGTTCCTCCCGCGCACCCTCGTTAGCATGGGCCTCGCCCTGATCGGCCAGACTGAGCAGTGGAACTAATGCAACATCCTGAACATTAGCCTGAAGATTTTCCTGCACATTATCATCCAATGGCAGCGCAGAACTTAAGCCAAAGCAAAAACCAGCAACAAGCAGCGCAAAAATAAAACGCATGATTTTTCTATTAGCTTCTGTAATGGTCAAAGTGAATTTCACGACTGGTTCTATGTAAAAAATTCCAGAGGCTTTTATGGAAGACTCAGCAAAATTTTTGTAGTAAAATTAAAATAAAATTAATCACTTGGCTGGGCACCTATGAAAATTAATTATTTACGTCTGTATATTCAGGTGCGAACAGAATGCCATATCATTTCCTGACGATTTTTCAATGGTGACAAATTTATAACTAAGATTTGTTTATTTGTTCAAGGGATGTACAAATAAAAATTCCCATCGCAATTTATAGAACCTGACCTGTAAAACCGTGTAAAATTCATTAAACTGTCGATTGGCAGCACTGGTTGTTAGTTAACAGAACCAGTTTCTGTTAATGGTACCCAACTGTTAAGTTAATTTTGTTACCAAGGCTTTTGAGCTACGAACGACCAAACAAAATATGCAAACATGCAACACGCAGCAGAATTTCTTAACCGCACCAATCGTCGCAATCTTAATACCCAAATCGAATACAAAGTGCAACAGCGACTCCTTGAATATGCCCAGGATTTGGAGCAGCGACGTTGCCAGTTGTTTCAACAGTTGCACCAAGAGGAAAAGAAACTGAACGAAGAGATGAAGGAGCTGCTGCAAGCTCAATTGGATGCCGCTCAAAATCAACGCATTGAATGGATTCAAATGTCGCTAATGAATAGCGAGCAGGCGGAACAAGATCTAATCAAGCTTAAGAAGCTGCAGCGTGAGATGTAAGATAAAACTTGAATTCCATTAATTAAAAGAATTTCTAACTTTGCGTTTCAGTGAAAATTCGCAGGAACATCGTCACTCGGAAACGAAACAAATCCTTTTGGATACTAAACGAGCGCAATTATATCAAATTGAGGAGAAAAAGTTTCTGCGACGATGGAAAAGGGAAAATGATAAATAAAAAAAATGCAAATATTGATTGATAGGAATCAGTGTCATTGGGTTCACATACTTACAATCAGAAGTATAAGTCATATAATATAACTCACATAAATCATTGACATAATTTTCTAAAGATTTACCCTAAACTATAGTTGGGTTTGTTTAGGAATAAATATAAAACACCGAAACAACGAAAATACTTGTTTTGAATACATAAATATCGCTTATTTCGGATTTAACATTTTAACGATTTGAAGATTGAACACCCAAAAAACAATGTATGGAATGGGTTTTTTTAGTTATAAAATTAAAAGCTTAATTCAGCCAACCTATTCTTTTTAAGTAGATTAATACCCGTTAATCCCATTAATTAAACGAATACAAAAGTTGCTGTATTGCATATTCAAGGAGAAAAATTATATTGACACATCAATGTGGACAGTTAACAATTGGATTACTACGTCTTAGGTTTACTTAAATTGAACCTGTTTTAAATTAACGCTGATTTATGAACGAGATAACAAGAGTCGTGTTCCTTAAATGTCATAAATAATCTCTGTTTGCAAGTGTTGATTTTTTAATTTAAACTAATAAATGCAATTAATCTATTGTTTGTAATGAGCTTGCACTTATTTCTTGATCCCTCGTGGCAATTAGCACGAATACGTTAAGAGTCAAACACTTTGGTGAAACTTCAAGATGAGCACAATAAGTCATTGAATCATTTACAGTTTGAAATTGTTATATAATCGAAATAATACATATAAGCATTAAAAAGAACTTTCAATCGGTTGATTTTGTTTATTAATAAATTTACTTTTGTACGAAAGGAACAATATTTTATTATACAACTTTAACTGATGATATTTTGAGCGGCTTTTTTTTCTTAATTTTTTAATCTGTATATAATTTTTTTTTTCTTAATTTTTTAATCTGTATATAATTTGGGATACCTTAAATTGGTATATCCTTAACTTCACCACCAATAACTATGGCCCCAAGGACCATAGTAATTGTAGCTATAACTGGGATAATAGTGATAGTATCGTGGATATCCCCAATAGCCACCCCACAGAAAGCGAGCCTTTCGTGATCCTTGCTCCTCATGCTGACTTCCTATATCGGCGACATCTGATAGACTGGCCATGGCATCTCCATTGGAATCCTCATTGGGCACCTGATCCTGTTTAGCTGCCAGCTGCTCCTGTTGTACCTGATCCGTTTGACCAGTTGGCCATGCCCAGGCCAAACTGAGGCACGTTGCAAGTGCAAGCAAAACACCGATATTCATTCTGATCGTGATGTGAACTGAGAACTGAACTTCCGACTGTTAGCCAGCCACTGGCTTTTATATGGATTGTTCTTGGTTCTTTCACTTTGTATTTTCAATTAGAATTATTAGCACCAAAGTATTTCGCAACAAATGCTTATTGCCATTTATTTGGTTGTCTGAGCTAGATCGACTTTTGGTCGTTCCATAGTGCAATGCAAATAAATTCTGTTTACCTCTAACACTCGGCACGAAACACAAATAAAGAGTCATTGCTTAAGTATGACTAACTAAATGCCAATCATTATTACCTATTATTTTTAATCTTACTTTCATTACATTGGTAAATTATTTTAAAGGCTAATACCATGAGTCGGCATTGATTCAGAAGAGTCTTGAAAAACTGAGTGCACCTTGTTGGGAAAGTGACAATATTTTATTATACAAATTTGACAGATTACAGTTGAGTGGGTTATTTTTTTTAATTTTTTTTAAGCTGGAACGAAGTTGAGACATGACAAAGTATATTCGACAATAAAGATATAATAAAAGTCTCAAATAAAACGATTATATCCTTAGATTCAACACCACGACCTTACGCTCCATGGGGGATAATAATAAACAGAATAGTTGTCATAGTATCTTGGATATCCCCAATAGCCGCCCCACCCATGGCGAGCCTTGCGTGATCCTTGCGCCTGATGCTGACTGCCCATATTGGCGAGATCTGATAAACTGGCCATGGCATCACCATTAAAATTCTTGATGGGCATCAGATGATGAAGAGCTGCCAGCTGCTCCTGTTGTACCTGATCCATTTGACCAGTTGGCCATGCCCAGGCCAAACTGAGGCACGTTGCAAGTCCAAACAAAAAACCGAAATTCATTTTGATCGTAATGTGAACTGAGAACTGAACTTCCAACTGCAAGCCAGCTACCGGCTTTTATATGGATTGTTCTTGGTTCTTTCACTTTGTATTTTCAATTAGGTCGATTAACACCCACCCACAATAAATGCATATTGCCAATTCATTCTCGTCTGAGCCAGATTGACTATTGACCATTTAAAAGTGCAATGCAAACAAGCTGGAAGCTCACACTCAGCTTTAAAAGCAAATAAAAATTTATAACCCGAAGGACATAATCCTAGAACGCTCAGAGAGTAAGTCTCTGGAAAAACAATCATAGGTATTAATATCCTAGAACATCAATTAGTAAATTTAGTGCATACCTTTGGCACATATATATTTTTAACGAAATGGAGTAGATGTTGATAGATGTCAATACCTGATATAAACCAAAGAGGTTAAACACAATTGAAGAAATCTAGAAGAAAGAAAATCGTGCAACTTTATTCACAATAAATATAATAATTGATGGTTAAACAAATTGATTATACAATTATGCGTACATTCAACCCACCGTTTACAAAGAATTTTTGTAAAGTCATTACCAAACAAAAATAAGACACGAAATAAGTTGCGAAAAATAAACAACTTAAGCAATTAGTAGATTATTGTTAACACAAAGAAAATGTACACTCAGAAGCAAATAAACTCAAATATTGTGTTGCAACTGAATAGCAAAAAGTTTGCAAAAAGCTTAAATAACCTACTAAACAAAAGTATGTACAAATATAGGCTATTGCTTCTTGCAACCGCATTAAAGCTACCCCAGAGTCTGCACTGAGCATTAAAGTCTCCTTCAATACTTTAGTAAATCAGCGTTTGTCGAAAAAATCCAATGTTGACCAAGAATGATTCGGTGGAAGATATAATAACGAGATTAAAGGTTTCAATGTTAATGCTGGCCATTTGTTGCTATTGATACCTTACTGCTTCATTTAGGGACTAAATTATGTCCTGCTTTATAAGCAAAGTAAGTACCCTGGTACATCAAAGCGCGCACCCGTGTGAAATCAGGTTTCAGTGAGCTTTGTGTTGAGGATTTGCTTAAGCTTTTCCCAATGTCTAGAGACCTCACTCCCGGACCATTATCTAAGGCTGAGTTAGTAGAGTTAGCATAGTATATATATACTTAAGGTGTAGAGTTGTCTCTTCAAGCTTCTTATATCTTAAAGGGCCTCATTAGCCGCATCTGTAATTCAATGAAATCATTGAAAAAATTCGCGAAGAGAGTTCTATTTCCTAAATTCATTAAATAAAATAATTGTGCAAGTGTTGATTGTTTAATTTAAATGAATACGCAATTAATCTATTGATTGTAATGATATACTAATATCTTGATATAGTTGTGAATCCCTCGTGCCAATTAGCACGAATACGTTAAGAGTCAAATACTTTGGTGTCACTTAAAGATGGGCACAATAAGTGATTGAATCATTTACAGTTGGGAATTGTTATAAAATCGCAATTTTATGAATTCAGCACTAAAAGTTATAATCGTTTGGATCATATACTACGAACGAAAAGCTTATAAAATTTTTAAATTGATTGATTTTGTTTATTAATACATTTATTTTTCAATGATTTAGTTTGCAAAGGAAGAATATTTTATTATACAAATAAGGCATGACATTGTTTTATTTTCCATAATATAATTACAATAATAGTCTCAGATATAACCAAAATATAGATATTTCTTTAGCTTCACCACCAATAGCTATGGCCCCAAGTATCATAGTAATTGTAGCTATAACTGGGATAATAGTGATAGTATCGTGGATATCCCCAATAGCCACCCCACAGAAACCGAGCCTTTCGTGATCCTTGCTCCTCATGCTGACTGCCCATATCGGCGACATCTGATAGACTGGCCATGGCATCTCCATTGGAATCCTCATTGGGCACCTGATCCTGTTGAGCTGCCAGCTGCTCCTGCTGTACCTGATCCGTTTGACCAGTTGGCCATGCCCAGGCCAAACTGAGGCACGTTGCAAGTGCAAGCAAAACACCGATATTCATTCTGATCGTGATGTGAACTGAGAACTGAACTTCTAACTGTTAGCCAGCAACTGGCTTTTATATGGCTTGTGGTTCTTTCACTTTGTATTTTCAATTAGAGTTATTAGCACCAAAGTATTTCGCAACAAATGCTTATTGCCAATTATTTTGTTGGCTGAGCTAGATCGACTGCTCGTCTTTCCATTGTGCAATGCAAATAAGTTCTGTTTACCTCTAACACTCGGCTTGAAACACAAATAAAGAGTCATTGCTTAAGTATGACTAACTACATGCCAATCATTATTATTTATTATTTTAATCTTACTTTCATTATATTTTTACAAACTTAAAACAAACTCTTAAATAACAAAAGTGCTAAACATGACAAAGAAGTGTGGTGTTTGGGATGTTGTGAGATGTGGTTATAGGATGTGGCGATAGGATGTACCCTTTAAAGACGTTTTATAGTGCTTTGCCTTAGGAGTCGTCTTTCTAATGCGTTTTGGATTTTGGTCAAAGGTTTTTAGTAGATCGCCGATTGTCAAGTGATTATTGTGTCAACTTCGTCAATCTTTAGGTCCTTCTCTTTTTGAACAGTTTGTACGTACCACGTATCCCATCATCTCATACTCGATCTAAAGTTTGTTTTTTATTTGTCAATTTCTAAGGTTCAACTCAATACACAGCGTTCGAACAGGTTTGCAACGGAAGATATCAAGCTTATTACTTGTCATTATTATTAATTTGTTCAAGAAAGCTGTCATTTTCCTGGTGCTTATGAAGCAGAAGCAATTTGACAGCATTCATTCAGAAGAGTCTTGAGCAGCTCAGTGCACTTTGTTGGAAAAGTGACAATATTTTATTATAGAAATTTGACAGATTACATTTTGAGTGGTTGAATTCATGAATTTCTTTTTAATCTGGATATAATTTGAGACATGTCAATGTTTTATTCTCGTTAAAAAAATTATAAAAATATTCTCAAATATAACACTTCTCTTTTATCCTTGTCCAAAACAGTACAACCCAAAAGTACAAGGAGGACATTTACATTGTTGGTATCGAGGTTTGGGACTCCAATAACGAGCCTTTCGTGATCCTTGCTCCACTTGCTGACTGCCCATATCGGCGACATCTGATAGACTGGCCATGACATCGCCATTGAAATCCTCATTGGGAACCTGATCCTGTAGAGCTGCCAGCTGCTCCTGCTGTAACTGATTTGTTTGAATAGTTGTTCCTGCCCAAGCTAAGCTTAGACATGTTGCAAGTGCAAGCAAAACACCGAAATGCATTTTGATCGTGATGTGAACTGAGAACTGCAAGCCAGCTACCGGCTTTTATAGGGCTTGTTCTTGGTTCTTTCACTTTGTATTTTAAATTAAGTACATTAACACCCACCCACAATAAATGCAAATTGCCACTTCTTTTGTCGTCTGAGCCAGATTGACTATTGACCATTTAAAAGTGCAATACAAACAAGCTGGAAACTCACACTCAATTTGAAATGCACATAAAGAGTCATAGCCCGAAGGATCATAATCCTAGAACGCCACTACTTTCTCTCTGAAAAAAATATTTTATTTGTTAAAAAAATATTGCCTGCTTATTAGATTTTCTATTCCATTCCATATTTAAAACGAATTTAATTAATTTTATGCCCACTTATTAACTATTATTTAATATACCGCCTATGTCGTATGCAATGATTTTAGCTAAAACAAATTCTTGGAAAAACTGCCGTTTATTACTATTTGTATGCCCTTTTGGCTTTTTTAACCTTTTTTAGCTTTTTGTGTTTTATATGTATTATATCCTTTATTCTTGTTTTCTACCATTCATTTCCAGCAGTTTAGATGATATTGTTATTGGCCTGCCGATTTATGTGCATACTCTATGTGCATCCTAAAAGTATGGCAAACAACTGTTTCAAATAATTTAAAGGTAAGAAAAGCGTTTAAAAAAATAGTAAAACTTCCCATTTTACTAGAATGCTTAAAGCGTTAAAATAAGGCTGACTGTAGATTCGTTTTCCAAAATTTAATGCGACAGCTATGCATAAAGCATTGGTAATTGATCGTGGCATAGCTGATGCCATTTAAATCAATTAACAACGCTATTGTTTTATATTATATTTATTTATATATTATTATTATTCAATTTAAAAGTTCACTTAATGATAAAATGTGTTTCTAAAAAGATTGTTAAATTAAAACTAGTATCAAAAATATGGAGTAGATCTTGATGGGTGTGTCCTAATAACATTATCAAAAGTTGATATAAACAAAAAAAGTTCAAAAAAATTTGTTAAGTCAAATCTAGAAGAAAGAAAATTAAACAAATTGGTCGAACAAATTGATTATACAATTATGCGTACATTCAACCCACCATTTACAAAGAATTTTTGTAAAGTCATTACCAAACAAAAATAAGGCCCGAAATAAATTGCGAAAAATAAGCAATTAGCACATTATTGTTAACACAAAGAAAATGTACACTCAAAAACAAATCAAACTCAAATGCTTTGTTGCAACTGAATAGCATTTAATAATAACAATTTAATGACCAACAAATTGGTTTTTAACATTTATTTGTTTTTTAACATTTAACAGAGTAATAACATTAGTTTAACAGTGCTTAGTTTAAATAAATACTTGTGTTAGTTGTAGTTAGCCCAGCAGGCCCAATAGACCGCTGAGGGCTTGTGGATTGGCACCACCGGCTGCACCACCTGCCGCACCACCACCATTGACCAAGGGACGCAGACTGCTTCCCAACGCTTGACCCAAAAGTCCAGCCAGCTGTGCTGCCTGAGCTGTGCTCAACTGTGAACCAGGTCCAGCTCCAGCTCCTCCAACACCAGCTCCTCCACCTATGCCAGGTGAGATGCCAGCACTGGGATTGGGTGTAACGGGCGCTGCAGCTCCTCCAAAGTTGGTGTAACCAGGTCTATTTCCATAGTTGTTATAGTTGCCATAGTTATTGTAGTTGGGTCTATTTCCATAGTTATAGTTGGGATATTGGACAGGTCGCTGATAGCCTCCATAGTTGTTGTAGTTATAGCTGGGCCTATAATAACCATAGTTTGGATAGCCAAAATAGCTTTGATACAGCCCCGGATAGCCTAGACCTAAGCCGGAATAGCCATAGCCGTAGTTGGGCCGATAGCCATAGTAGTTGTTATAGTTGCCACCTCCTCCTCCTCCGTACGGATCAGATTGAACACCACCGCCAGCTGCTGCACCACCTCCACTCACGGCGGCCACTGGCACATCAAATAATCCACCGCCAGTGCCAAATAACAGCGGTGAGAATAAACCCAAAGTTCGACCTTGAGATTGGCTCGTTCTGGGTCTGCTCCGCTGACAATTAGCCAGGCCCAAAAGCAAACTTAACAGGCACAAACGTGCCGGCAAATACATTCCGTCTAAAATCCAAATCCAAACTCAAGCTAACTCCTACAACCGACAACTAGCAACTAAATTTGCAGCCGACATTCAAGTTTAGTTTTATATGCAAAGTTTAAAAGCCACGCCTTGATCAGCCCCAAAACTAAACTTAAAAACAGTTCTTGAGCAGATTTCCAAACACACAATAACATTTATGTTTCTTTTTTTTTGGCAACTGGCAGACCTTCGTCGTCTGCTTCTTGTGAATGCCGCATCCAACTTGCACGCATACGCAAACTAATACAATACACAAACGCAACAAAGTCGCTACGAAAACGCTACAAAGTCGCTACTAAATCGCGCTGTCGCGTCATAAACTGGTTCTGGTTCCATGCTTTCACGCTGCTTCATCCGACTGCCGCTGACATTGACCTTGTGCCTCAGTAACGATTTGCCAAATATTGACAAAATCGGTAATAACAATGCAGAGCAGCTTAGTTTGTCACACCGACGATGAGATACCCTTGTAGGCAAAAAAACTAAACACCAAAAGAAAATATACTTTTGCTAAGTAAAACGAATAGTAAAAGAAACTTTTAATATCAATATTTGCATTATTTTTATTAATTTTTATTAATATATTCTCTATTAAGTCAAATAAGAATATCTTCTAAGGTACGTTACATACTTAACAGAATATTATATGTGCCTTCTATCAGAGTAATTCCAAAAACTGTTTCACACTGTTAAGTTTACTTTGTTTTGTTTTATTTACTTCCGCGGGTTTTTCTTGTATGTTATTGATCTTTAATGGAACTTGTTTCATTTTATGGGCAATTTGGCACCTAGAAGTTTTGTAATTATATTTGCCTTCAATGGAAATCTAAAAGATTGAATAAGTACATATTTGGTTCAAGAGCTTTAAGTTAAATAAACATAACCCAGTTAGTTCAAAATCTAACTTGTTTTGTATAAAACTCCGCAAATTATAAGTTAAGTGCTTTTTTATGTTTATGTAAATTGATTTGTTCGTAAGCCCATCAATTCACAAATTTTCCCTAATTCATTCGTTTAACACACACTATCCGATCATGAATATGGTTATTAACTTGTAATGAAACTGTAACTTGAATGAATGAATACATGTAATGCTTACTACATCTTGATAATCAAGTGATCCTTCTATTATTGTTGCTTGTATTGTTCCTCAGTCATTCGATGCGTCATGCGTCATATTTTTGGGGAATATTTAAATAATAACCGGTTTCTATCAAATAAATATGACTTACGATTTGTTTACAATCATTCATCAAACAGCTTTGTCAAATTAACGTCATATTTTTGTTTTTTAATTGTGCATTCGTAATATTTTGCATAACTTAACTATAAAGAGGAACTTGCAATTAGACGGGCCAAAAATTTAGAAAAACTTGAAAGGTAGATCTGAGGATAAGCTCTTTTAAGTGTAGTTAAATTTCACACAAAAAAAAATCCCTATGTGATTTTGAATGAAGTTAAAGTAATTTATATATACATATTCATTCAATAGATCATCAGTCTATATATTGACTATATATTTATTACCTAGCCCAAAAAATACTATAAATCTTTTTTTATATATTCATTTTATACATTTTTTTTCCGCCGAAAATTATGCAACACTTATAAATAATGCTTAGCTCTATGCTTTGCAAATTTTTATTTTTTTCCAATGTTTTATTTTTAAAAGAACTTCAATATTTATTGATAAATGAATATAGCTTATGCACCATTCATACTATATAAAATCATAAATCAGGAATATAATAAAAATTCCCGGCATCATGTTTAACTCATAAAATCTGATCAGCATTTTAAACAGAGTAAATTTAAGTTAATTGCAATAAATAATCTTTTAATCTCTCATTAAAAAACACTCAACAATAACAAAAACAAATTAACCAAAAGTGAATTATACTTGTGTGTGGGCCAAAACTCGTTGGCTTTTGTTCGCTTAGAACAAATATAAGAAACAAAAGAGAAATCATCTTCTACTGCGCATTTATTCAATCACATGAAAGAGGTCAGTGAACACAAATCTCAACAAGTTTTAATTGGTCGCAATTGTGATGTAGCAAAAAATGACAGTATTCAATTTGCTGACACGCGAAAGTCAAAATATAAAGAATATGTAAGAGAAAAAAACGAGTGATGTGTTATAACAATATCCTATGATATAGATTGAAAAAAATAAATTAATTTCACTACATTAAGAATAAATTGTAAATAAAACAAAGTCAAAATTAACAAAACCTTGAATATTTTCTCATATGAATCGAGTAGCTTGAGACATCACCTGCACAGTTTTAAGCAACCGTTTAATTACAAACGTTTTAAAGGGTATAAGAAAAGTAAGTCCCCCCATAATTCTCAAAGTGAAGTGCCTAAGTGTTTTGTTTATGGAAATTATATGTGTGAGAAGCTTTGAATTTGTTTTGTCTTGCTTCCAATACTTGCTTGCATGCATCAATGTAGGTCTGTGGCTCTAGGCCAACTTGGCACATGTGTGCTAAAATGTGAGCGTGGTGGTGCTACATACGCTATACGCCATTGTCAGAAGGCTGGTTCTAAATGTGAGGGGCAGTGAAAGGGGTTTCGCCGGCCAAAACTGTCTGAATGAGTGCCTTAGGGGTCTGGGAATTCCGAGTGCTGTTTGCAAATTGGATTGAGAAAAAGAAACAATCATAATAGTAGATGCCAGAGCTAATGATTTGGTTTGGGATGAAGGATGACCCGATCATAGATCACATAGGGGCATCCCCGTCATTACGAGACTTTTGGTATAAAAGATCTCGCATTTTAATCGACAACAAATAGAAGTAATTGGAAACTTAAAGATGAAACAATTTGTAATATTGGCGCTTACTTTCTGTCTGGCCTTGGCCTATGTCTGTGCTCACCCAGCGGAACAGTTGGAGGAGCTGGAGCAGGGACAGCAACTCACTCTGGAGGATGTGGATGCCAAGCCAGTGAATGATGCTGCAGGCAGCCGTGTTGCACGTTTCTTTGGCGGCGGTGGCGGCTGTTGCGGTGGTGGTGGCTTCGGACGTCACCGTGGCTTCGGCGGTGGTTATCCAGGCGGTGGCTTCGGCGGTGGTTATCCAGGCGGTGGCTTCGGTGGTGGTTATCCAGGCGGTGGCTATGGACGTCGTGGTGGTTTCGGTGGAGGTGGTGGCAGTGCCTCAGCATCAGCTTCGGCATCAGCCAGCTCCAGTTATTATGGCAAATAAAACAAAATTTAATAAATTGTAACAATAAGAAAAAGAGTCAGTTTCAATAAACAAAAAATATATTTGGTAGAAGGAAAACCTTAATATCCATTGAATCTATTACAATCATAGTTACATTTTCACAAGAGTTTTCATTCCGATAAAGTTTCAACTTTAATGTAGCTCTGGGAATGAGATCAACTTGTGGCCCGCACCAAAATATAAATAAAATGATAACTAATAGGGTGACCTTGAAGGTGGTATACTACAAGTACTTCCGAAAACAAATTGTTTGCTTGGTTTTGCTTTATAAATAGTAGTACACTCTAGATCACCTCTTATTAAACTATAACACAAAAAAATTAAATTAATAAGTAAATAGCAACTCATTTTATTTTGGAGGCATGGTACGTTGTGGGTTTTGCGTATCGAGATTCGCATACGATTAACCTGACTTGTCCATCAAAACGCAAATATGTAACTCAAATGTTGACAAAATTCACCAAGCTTGTTTTGAACTCGAAAAACAGCATCGACTTTAACAAACAACAACAAATATATCATTAATCAAAAGAATAGCTAGAAGCAAAATCGAGTATATTTTTAACGCACTTATAACTAATTTCAGTCTCAGCTCAAAATATTCCGTTAACAAATGGCAATAAACAAAAACAAAAAGTAAGTATATGTATGCTAAAAACGGCACAGACTATTCAATAAAGTATTGGATGTGTGAATTATTTATGAGAGGGGCCGGCTCATTTTGCATTCTTTTGCAAATTTTATGATACTTTTGTGAAATTTGTGAAGTGATTTTACGATTTTAGGCAGTTGCCTAGATTTATGACTTAAAATGAAAGAAAACATAGTTGAATAATTAAGTTGTTAGTTATAAACTGGTAAATAAATCAGATAAATATTTTTTTGGGTTTTGGCGGTATTTATTTTGTCTAATAAGGTGCAAATTATGTATTTATGTGTATTTATAATTATTTCAAAATTATTGACCAACAAGAGAGTATCAAAAATATTTAACTTTCGCATTAAACCTAAAAATATGTTAAAGTATTTATATTTTAAGTTTATTTGAATACACATTCCTTGGCTGAAAAAACCAGATAGCAACCCCATTATCAATATGTTCCGGTGCGTGCCTATTTGAACTAGAAAATGTAAGTTGCTTTCGAGTTAATATATAATCGGTTAATTACAAATATACACATTTAAGCAGGTTTATCAAAACTTCATCACGATATGTTAACACTTTTTTTCCTTTCGATAAACTTAAAAAAATGTTGACTTAAAAAAAATGGAACAGTTTGATCTCAGTTTATTAAAGCTTATCTGAATCATACATCATTTGGAATTGACACTTTATGAGTAATTTAAACGGAAATACTTAACTGTCTTTTTTGGAATATGATTCATAAATATATTTGTACTACAACGACTTAAAGTTCAAGTAGGCAATTAAACTTGACAATTGACGCCTATTGTTTTGTGTGCTAAATATATGACTAGACATATTTAAGTTTCTCCAAAATGCAAATAAATAGTTTGAGTTATTTTAAGCGTCGATTTAGCTTTAGAGTATGTCGAAGCCTTGTTACAATGTATGTTAAAAATTTAACGTATAATTATTTAAGTAACTAGTGTTTGCTAATTTTAATAGATATTTGTCAAAGTTCACCATACTTGACAAAGGTCAGGATCAGAGACAGCAAATATTGATCGATTATTAATTAAACTAGTGAAAACCATTTACTTGTAGTAAACTTAGATAGCGGAATATAGCAAATCAGTTTTATTTGACTTTGAATTAAATTTACGTTTTAAATTGTGCAGTACAAAAATAACTTAAGATATAAATTCTATAAATTACTAACAAAATCTGGATATACTTTTCACACATGCCCAAATAAGGGAATTATTAAACAATGACGTTGATGATGAAAGCAAGTTTGATATTATTTCTGAATCATACTTTTAAATAATGCAACGGGTACCACAAAAAAAAAAACCAAAACCACAAATTAGGATCTCATCGTCGTGATCTTTGGTTTTGACGTCACAAGAGATTTGCCCCTAAAAAAAACGTATCTGAGCATTGACGGAAATGTAGTAAGGGGCGCTAAACAGATTGAATAATTTAAGATATTAGTGGGCTGCGAGTCTGTCTGATTGTCCAGCCGACTGGCTTTATAATTAGCGCCTAGTGAGAAATGAATGAATGAATTTGTGTATATAAACAGGTGGAAGCAATCGACAACCAAACAGAACCATAAGGAACTTCTACAGCAACACATCAGCAGCAGCAGCAGCAATACAAATTTTTATCAACTGATAAATCAAGGAACAAACTATCAAATACAACATGAAGTGCACAATTATCTTTGGAATGATTTTGGCCACTTTGGCTTTGTGCCAAGCATTGCCCATCGACAGCAACAATCCTTATCAGGGCGTCCATTCAGACGTTGATCTAAGTGGACAACCTGTGCGTCAGAAACGTGAAAGTGATACCTTCATCTGTTATCCCAGCAGCGTTGTCTATAGTTATCACGGCAATCCAAATTCCCTGGATTCAAATCGTCGTTCTAGTGAAACATCGAATCGCGTCAGCTATTATAACTCCTTCCAAGCGAGAAAGGATCGTGCGGAAAAAGAACGAACTGCATACGATGACTACTTCGGCAGATAAGCATAACACAAATCGGCCCGAAACTAGTGTATATAGTTTTATCGACTGCACAGGTCTAGCTCCCTAAGTTGCGTGTACAAAAGGAACAAAGTATTAATTTATTTTAACTATTTATACATATTTTAAATTATTAAATAAAGTATTAATAATACATAAATATCTGAAAAATATGTTCTTGTTTTTACTTAAACTTCTTGCCATCGTGTGAAACATTGTATAATATTTTTCAAGAATCATTTGACTATGGATAACAATTAGAAATATGATATTTTGTATTTATTGTGTTACTTCTAGATGAAAACTTCTTTTACGTGATTTTTCTAATGAATATATTGGGTAAAGTTAGGGTGTAAGCTGATCTTAGAAGTGATCCTAGATAAAATAAATCCGATTGCTGCGATAAGCCGCTTAATATGCAAGAAATTTCAAAAGGTTGCGTTTGAGCTCACACTACAAAAACAACATTTAAGGTATATTCTGAATAATTTGTCCTTAGAATGACAAATTTATAGGAATTCTGCCATTTGTTCTAAGCCTGTTATATTCAGATGTTGTCTGTTTTAAAACTAATATTTTTGTTTCGAATATATACATACATTTCAATATTTATTATATATTGTAAAACATAATATTTCTTAATTAACTTTCATTTCAATTTTCAAACAACTTTTGTTTATTAGTACCTTCTTCATTTTGCTTATTCATTATTCTATAAAGAAATGATACAAACAAATCAAAACTGATAAAAAAAAATTACCAAGTGAATCATTTTTTATAAACTTACTTATCCTTTCTTAGAAGTCTTTAAACGTTATTCATATGAGTCACCTTCTAAATAAGCCATTTTAAGCCTATTAAGCCTGACTCACAAACTCTGTACTCAAAGCCATCAATAATCTGTTGCATACTTTTGGGCATGCACTTCAGCAACTAGTTTGTTGCCTAAGTCTTCCGTTTGACAAAGCAACCAACACAATACCGAGCACGTTTCGCATTTCACTTTGCCAATTCACCACAGTCAAATAACTAAAAAAACAACAAGAAAAAATTATCTGCCTGACGAAGCGTCAAAAGCGCTGCTGGATCGTCTGAGACATTTAGCACCTTATTTGCGCTTAGCATTAGGCAAAATGTGCGAATTGTTTATAAAGAGATTACAAAACGCAGACAGACTGATCTGGCTCTGTTCGCAACGTAGTCATAAAGTCACTTTGGTAACAGTTTATGAGCCAAAAAGAAAACCATTTCGCAGACAAAGAAAGAAAGTTTAGTTTGCCAGCCTAGCATAAAAAGCGACTTCGACGAGCCGGAAGCAAACAGTTGTGCAAAGCAAACCTAAGCAAAATGAAGTCAATCATTGCCCCAAAATCCTTGCTACCAATCTCATTGCTGCTGCTGGCTGTTAGCACCAGTCAAGCCAAGCCGCTCAAGGAACATCAAGAACGGGAAGAGCGTCAGATGAAGGGCCCCACAACCGAAGCAGATGTTAAGATGAATATGACGCCGGCAATGCAATTGACTGGCATGACGGGATTGACTGGACTCACGGGAATGTATCCCATGGGCAATATGCAGATGGCACGCTATCCCAACTATCCGAATATGTTAACTGGGGGCTCACCTTTCCTGGGCATGCCGAATATAGTCAACCCTTATCCAGTTGATCCCAACATGGGTCTGGGCTTGGGCTTGGGCATGCCTGGCGCTGGACTTGGACTGGGCGGCTATCCGGGCGGTGCACCCAGCCCCAACTTCATGTACGGCAACCCTCAAGCACTGTATCCCAATGCTCAACTGGGTCAGGGATTCGGTGGACAGCCACCGCTGGACAACTTTGGCGCACTTAACAATATCATTAACTTGGCAAATATGCAGGGACTGCAAGGAGCAGCCAATGTTGGAGGAATCTATGGTCAGCCAGGTGGCGCTGTTGGTCTGCCTGGTTACTTTGGAGCTGGTCTCGATAATCCGATGGGCATGCGTAATTATGCGCCCGCTTTCTAAAAAGCCAGCACTCGCTGCAACATTTTAACTTATTCAAAACTAATTTATTTTATTTATTTAGCTAAATAAATTTCGTATGCATTTTTAAAAAATCAACAAAAAAAATTGAATATATTTTCAGTTAATTTTTATACTTTTTGTCACCCATTGTGGCCCATTGGAAGAGTGTCTTGCGTTGTTGTTGCTGTTGTTGCAGTTGTTGGTGCTGCAGCTGTTGTTGTTTTAGTTGCTGTTGTTGCAGCTGCTGTTGTTGCTGCCAGTGTTGTGGCTGAGGTTGAGGTGATGCTCTCTTCCCAGATAAAGTGTAAGCTCCTTTGCCAACAAATCTCGTTGGCACCGAACCCAAACGCATATTGTAGCCAGGAGGAAGGCGGAAACGTGTCTGTTGCATCTGTTGAGCCGATATGGTCAGAAGGAGTCCAAGGAACAGCAGTTGCAGCAGCAGCAGAAACTTGTGGCACATCTTGTTGCAAGAACTTTGGTGGCAGACTGTGACCAAAACTGCCGACGGCTGCAGCTTTTATGCAACATTATCTGTGCCACACTTTTGATACTCTTGCTGTTGGGGTATTCTTGTTTTGTGACTGTGTAAAAAACTTCTAGGCAGTCAAGATATATTTGTTGTTAGAATATTGAAATGATGTAGGTTGAAGCTTTGTTTTTAAAGGGAATATAATATGCCAGAGTCGCAAGCATCTGCTGAGTATATAGTAAAAGAGCTCTTGGTTATGAAAAACCTTTTCTCTTCTTTAATTTGTCATTATTAGTCTTACTTTAAAGTTTTTTTTTATGTATAAATATATGAATATATGTTATTTATGGGAATACTTTTACAGCTAAGCCGCTGGCAAGTGTGTTTAATATTCGTTTTGCTGCAGCTTTGTATTTTTTCTGGCAACTCGCAACTCAACTTAGCAACTCAAATGTGTCAATTGCAGTTAGTTTGCTAGCCAACACACGAAAGTGGGCTAACTGGGAGTTTGGATTACTTTGTAGGCTGCCCTGTTGCCGTTAACTGGTTTTACAACTTGCTCATATTTCACAGGCCAACACACTCACACACACACACACACACACAAACACGCGCTAATTGTGCAGTCGTTGAGTCGGTGTCAAGTGCAAGGCTAAATTGCAGCAAAAAGAGGCGAGTATATATTGACCAGGCACTTCATTCAGCCAGGTACTTAAAGGTATCTATGCTAGTCGATTGGCAATTAGCTCTTTGACTACACATTTCACTTGCAATTACGAAAGTGAAACTCAAGCCATTGTGTTTTGTGTTTTCCTGTCCAAGCTGGCCACAAATCATTTAGCACATGCTGTTTTACACGGAAACATTAGTGGAATTTCATGGTTTAAAAGAAAATATTTGAGAAGTTAAAAATATTGTATTTATACTTAACTACCTGTAGGTATGATTGAAAACAAAAGAGAAGTTGCATGCAACAACTAACAGAAACAAGCTAGAACACTAAGTAATACATATTCATTTGGATTATTAAGAACATAGAACAATTAAACTGTGTAGGTTGACTTTAGAACTAACTACTAACTACTTAAAATCTAGATGTTGTAATAGAATCATAAAAAAAGCAAGTCACGATAGGTAAAAAAAATTCTCAGAGGCAGAAATCAACTTGAAGCATTAAACTGAACAAGTTTGTCTACTTATTATCTATATTTAAGTTTTTTTTCACACATCGCTCGATATTCGAAACCGAAAATCAGCAAACGGATATGTTGTTATTGTTGTTGACCTGCGCAACATTTGTACCTATAATCCATAAAGAAATCATTCATAAAAATGTTTGTATGTGTGTGTGTAAGTCTGTGCAAGTGTGTGAGAAAGGGTGGGTAATCTGTAAAAGTATCTTAAAGACGCTTGTAGAAAACCATGCAAAAGGTTTGTGTCTACTTACATATTTACCCAACATTTGGTTGCATTTGCAGAGCAAACGAAAATCCCAAGCGACCCAGGCACGTATAAGAAGCAGTGTGTTGCACTTTGAGTGCAACAGTTTCTAATAACCCACGACGCAAGTAGGACACACACACAACGACGTGAGAGATGCGCTCTTCGCTTGGAATTATGAACACATCAGTGACTTTGAGTTTCGTGCTATTTCTTTTGCTGCTTGTGATGCCAAGTGAGACAATGCCCTGGTGGCGCCACAACGATGCCAGCTATGATGCCAGCCTGGATCCGCTTGTCTGGTCGCGTGCTTTTGTTCGGGACACAGTACGCCGGCCAAGAATCAGTCAGCAGGCAATGCTGGAAACGACCACGCCCAGACGCAGCTGGCGACCACATCCCAGAAATAATAATAACAACAATAACAAACATACAAAAAAATATGTGCGAAGACATCGCAAATTATTGCTGTTGCGACAAACAAGATGTTAAACAAATCAACTTGCAATTAGCACAAATAATAAAAAGAATTTAACACAAAAACAAATCAGATCGTGCGACGAACTCTGAATGAAAGCATCATAAAATTCCACAAATTTATAACTCCAACATGGGGGCAGGAAAGTTCTTAAAAACAAGTTCTACAAAATGCAGCTCAAATAAGCTGAAAGCAGTTTCCCAATAGAATTTACAAAGAAAGAAAAAAATAGTTCAAAATTAGCACAGTTTTTAATACAGGTTAACTGATACGTTTGATTACCAAATCTTCTTCAACTGTTAACTACCCAAATAAATGGATGGAAGGTCAATTGGATTACGTTTCAAGACCAGCTTGGCAACTTAACATGGGTGGTAAACACAACGGCAAACATGATGTAACCTAAACCCCCAAGAGCTAAACAGCAGCAAACGCAACAGTCACAAACTAAGTAGAGTGAGAGAGATGGCGCCTAAGTTTAAGTTGGAATCAGAAGCTAGCCCAACCCAAACCCAAAGCAAACCAACCTAATCAAACTGTAGCTCAAGTGTTAAATGAGGATGAACAACTCGACTGAAAGCTACTTTAAGATACCTTTTGATATTTTATTTAAAGAGATAATAATGAGAAAACTTAAAACAGTAAATAATATATAATGTGTTGTTTGGATTTAAAATAATTTAAATTTTTTTTTTGTGTCAAATAAATGTGAAATATGCAACATGAATTTTATTAAACACAACAAAGACGTATTACATTTTTAACAATATTTTTTTATTATTACCAATAACTAAATATAAACGAAATAAACATTTGCTTGTAAACATTTGCGTCATTAGTTTACTTAGTGCACACACTATATAACCCAATTTAACCACTTGTGAGCAGAGTATAATTGTTCACAATTTTCAATGAATGAAAGTACACTTAAGATGAATGAAATAGCAAGTGGAGTCAAAACAGTTGTGGACACTCGCAATTAACAACTGAACGCACGAGCCACGCCCATATGCCCAAGAAGAGAAGGTGGCCAGCAGAAGAAAAAAAGTATGCGTGTCCAGCATATATATAAGCATGAATCTTTTCCATTTACAATCAAGTACAAATCAGCAAGCACAACTGACCAAACAGTCTAAGACACCAAAAAAATATCAAAAAATTGTTATCAAAATGAAGTTCCTCGCACTTAGCCTTCTCGTTGTTGTTAGCTGCATGTTAAGCAGTAGTTGGTCAGCACCTGTGGAGGTGGAAACGGAACCGTTGAATCTCCTAGATGTTGATTTGGATTTGAAGCAGCAGCAGTTGCCGCAACTGGACGAGAAGATGCGTGTGGCACGTGGCTTAGGACTTGGAGGCTTTGGCGGCGGCCTAGGTGGCAAATTTGGCGGCTTCGGTGGTTTGGGACATGGCTTTGGCGGTGGCTTTGGTGGCCATGGCCTCGGTGGTGGCTTTGGTGGTCACAGCTTTGGCGGTGGACTCGGCAGCTTCAAGGGACTTTTCAATAAACATTTCTAAAAACATCACATCATTTAAGTTTTAAGTAATTTTTTATTTCTGTTATAGTTTTTAATATAAAATACATTTTAAAAGTTCATTGTTTGATATATGGGATTAAGTGCACCATAATATTGCTGATCTGGTGTGGAGTCGTAGTCAAAAACGGGGTCTGTGGTGGTGCTGCGTAGTTGTACCTGAGGCTGTTTGGTGGTGGTGGTGGGCTGAAAACGTTGAAATGCCTCACGCATTTGCGCCATAAAGTTGTGCCAGAGGTTGTGGGATGGTTGGGAAGCTGCAAAAGTGGTTAAGAAGAATGATGAATGAATGAATGAATAGATTATATTTACAGTTTTAGAGCAACTGCAAATATATGGCAAACCAGATTCTCTTTAAGCTGTAAAACTTAGACAAAAATTTTAAATGTAGATATACAGTTTTCTAGTCTAACAATAATCAATTTGTTGTGTTGGCTCTTCTTCAAACCATAATTCAATAAGATTTGTTGAAACCAGCAAAAATTTCTGGTATTTTTTTGTTTTGCATTTCGTTGTCTTTATTTTCAGTTGAAAAAAATCAGCACAATTTACTTCCCGATATCAGAGTACACAAAATTACCGAACTAACCCACAACTGGTGGTGCAACCTCTGCATCGTATTCCAGATCATCGATAGCACCACAAACTAGGCGAAAAACACCACAGCACCACAACAGCAGCAGCGATAGGCAAATGAAACGCATCATTTTACAATCAAATCAAAACTGATCCAAGTTTTAAGCACAACTTCGGTTTTGGACTTGCTCAAAACTTTCTCATCATAAATTGGGCGACACTCCCTACATTAAAGCACCACCAATAAACACTCTCATCCAATTGGAAAAAGAAACGGCACTGAAAGTCACACATTTATTGAGCTACCACAATGAAATATCACAAATATGTATATATATATATATATATATATATATATATATATAGTTTACAAATCAACTGCAAATCTTTATGGCAAACTTTAACCATAGTAACCACCGCCAAAGCCACCGAAGCCACCACCATAGTATCCACCACGAACACGAGTGCGGGTGCGGGTAACGACTCTGGTTCGTTGATAGCCCCCGCCAAAGCCACCGCCAAAGCCACCACCATAACCACCGCCAAATCCACCATAGTAGGGTGGTGGTGGTCCAAAGAATTGGCGCACTTTGCGGCCTCCATATCCACTTCCCTCAACAGCATCCTGTGATGTTTCACCCGCTCCCACAAGCTCAACGGGCACGATAATTGTTTCCTTTACATCCTCTAACTGCTGCTGCTCCTTGGCGCTTCCCACAGTAATGAGCACCAAACTGATGCAGAGCATCAAACAGACTCCAAGCGAAAAGTATCTCATTGTCAGAACCGAATTTTGTTAGCCACTAAAATTACGCAACCCAAAGCACTTTAATTTATAGCCAAATATTTGACTGAAGCTATTTTTTATGGCAGGAGTTCAATAACACTTTTTCAATTGTCATTGAAATGGTTGTTTCTTTTTTTCAACTAGTCTGGCGCACAAAGAATAAAAGCCACAGCTTATTATGTTTAAAAAGCCGCAAGCATTTAAGTTGTTTGCCTCCAGTTGAAATTTGAAATTGACCCAATACCTTAAGTGATGGGCTGATGCGGAAGTTTCGATGAGTAAAATACAGTGGAACATAACCAGTTGATTACTCAAATTACCTAACTTGTTCCGAGTCTAATGTCTAGGCAGCTAAATGAGAATTTGTCAAAGTTGACTTCCATGATGTTTATGCGTAAAAGTAAAAGACGATTATAGATGGATATTTGGAAGAAGAATTAAAAAAATTATTTTAAGGAGTTCTAGGTATAAGCTTAGAAAAAAAACTTCTGATCAGGTTGACGTTTATTCCTGCAACAAAATTCATTTAAAGTACAAAACTTAATAATAACTTCCACTGTGGTTGAAATGTGTAACTCAATCTTAAGCACAGCTGTCGATCTTATTTTACGCTATTATAATTTTTTTGTTCCAAAGTCTCATTCACAAAATTATTACGCTTTGCCACAAATGATGATATGTGCTTGAAGTGCGAAGCATTGTTAATGTTATTTATTTATTTTCAGTTATGACAAAATAAGCAAACAAACAAAACAAACGTTAAACAAAACTTGGGCATAAACAAACGCCTTAGAGAGAGAAACTGCAGCATCATCAAATCTACAAACTCACACACACACACATTCGCAAACAAATATATACACTTAAGATATACATTTTGTATTATATATATATATATTTACACTTTTGTTTATTTGCTTGTTGAGACTTGAGTTTTGACTTAACCCAAAAAGCCGCCACCAAAGCCGACTCCTTTGAATTTGACAATTCCAACACCGCCGCCAATTACGCCACCGCCGCCAAGTGCACGGCCGAGGCCACCTCCATAGCCACCGCCATATCCACCTCCATAGCCACCGCCATATCCACCTCCATAGCCACCTCCATATCCACCTCCATAGCCACCACCGTATCCACCACCGTAGCCTCCACCTCCTAGACCATAACCATAACTGGAAACCACCGGCACACTGGTGATAACAGGCACACTGGTTACCAACGGAACTGTTTGAACTAGTGGAGCTGGTGCATAGCCACCGCCGTAACCACCGCCATAACCACCGCCGTAACCACCGCCATAGCCTCCTAAGCCGCCGCCACCAATGCCGCCGCCGCCAATGCCGCCGCCGCCAATGCCGCCAATGCCACCAATGCCACCAATGCCGCCAATGCCGCCAATGCCGCCAAAGTGTCGCTTCTGCCGCACAATGGGAGTGGCCTCCACACTGACCAGACTGATGAGAAGTGCCAAGATGATGGATACGTTTACTGTTTGCCCGAACATGTTCGCTTCAACAACTGACTTTACCCCACATCCCAACTTGTTATTTATGCAATTTAATTAGTGGCCCACGTCTGTTCGATTTGGCCTGTTTACGCTACCAATTCACAAATGGGGATTCCAAAATTCCCCAAAGAAAAAAAAACTTCCATGTCCATGGGTCTTTTTAGTTAAGCTCTGGGGTCTCTATTGAATATACTTTGATGTGCACTGTGAGAAAATATGGGATAACTTTACGGAGTAAAATATGACATTTATTGAAATTGATTTTATATAAAGATCGTTGCTTAATGCTTAAAATATATTAATTATTAAAATAAGTTTTAAAATATATGTCAGCTAAGTATTTATTCAGTCTGTTATAATCCTTTGTAATTAATTTATTGTGTATTTTTTTTTAATTACAATTACGATTACAAATAAATCAAATTGCAATTTGGTTATTGGAGGATTATTATTAAACAAGCTAAAAGTAATCCGACTACTTTTTATGACTGTTTTTTTGATTTAAGTAATACTCTTAACAAACTTTGTTCAAGCTTGAGCTTCTTAATTTAATACATAAGCAATCTCTACACTATTTCTCTCGGTGCACTTCACACCTAATCATGAGCATCGCCAAACTAAGTGAAGGTCAGTTTTGGCCACGTGGATAGAGACGCATATGTATGCTCATTGCTTGAGCTAATGCGTGCGCAAACACACAGCATAAGTGCTGGAGGGGTTGAAGGGGTAGGCCTTGCTGGATGACGCACCACCACTACCCGAGCAGAGGGGCATAAAAACGCCGAGACGCCTGCGCCGGCGTCACACAACGTGATTAACAATACGGCCAAGATGAGGTGCTACAACATATTGCTACTCCAAGTTATACTTGTCTGTGGTGCGACACGGGCTCACGATTTGGGCGCCGGTGGATTAGTTGGTGCTGGTGTTGGCATTGGTGGTATTAGCGCGGTGCAGCAAGTGCCGGTGGTGCAACAGGTGCCAGTTGTGCAGCAAGTGCCAATAATACAACAACAGCCACAAGCTCAGGCACTGATCGGCGGCGGTGGATTCGGTGGCGCTGGTGGTGGTTTCGGTGGTGGCTTTGGCAGCTATCGTGAGACGGTTCGCGTTCGAGGACGTGCCTTTGGTGGCGGTGGATTCAAAGGCGGATTTGGACATGGCCTGGGAGGCGGCAAGTTTGGCGGCGGCGGTTTTGGTGGCGGTGGTTTTCGTGCACGCTACGACAAGAAGGTTGTTGGTGGTTTCGGCGGTGCAGGCGTGCTGGGCGGTGCAGGCGGACTGTTCGGCTAAAAATTAATATAGAAAAGTATTATTATTAGTTCAAATTAAAAACGTTGCAAATATGCAAAAAGAAATAAAGCCAAAGCAATTGAGACACCCTGTATATATGTTCTTTTTTTGTTATGCTCACACACTTTTTTGCTGACATGCGCATTTTCAACCCTCTTCGGTTTGCTGTACATATGTGTATGTGTGTCTTTTCTGAATGGGGCAGCCAGCCAGGCAGCCAGATAGTTAGTTTGCTGGGAGACTTGTCCTCAGTTCGAGTCAGTCGCTCGCTGCAGTCGTTGCTCGTCATTGTCACTGCTGGCTGCCCGCTCTTTATCTCTCATAATAACGGTGTGTCTCTCTCTTTGTGTTTGGCTTTTGCCGTTAGTTGCACGACCTGAACCCGCACCTGCAGTTCAACTCCGTTAGCAGCAAGGAACAACAAAACACAGTCGAATTGTTTTAATACACACACAATTTAATAAAACAAAATCCTTGTGGAGCTAACTAATTATAGCAACAAAACTAAGCCATATATTTGGCAAGAGAGACAAATATATGTAAATTTAAGTGCTGTGTCTACGTTTAAAAATAAAACAACGAAGCGACGGCAAAAAGCTTCAAAAAAATCTCATTTTTTTTGTCAATTTGCGCGTTGAATTAGAAATAAGCATATGCAACATAAGCGTAAACAACTACAACAACGGTAAAAACCACAACAACAACCACGGAGGAGAGAATCAAATTGTGGAATTCCTTTTGATCTCAGGTAAGCGCTGCTGCTGTTCAGATTAACATACAAAGTGTTGTTTTTGCTTTTGTTTTTTTTTTCGCGCCCATGTGTGTGCGTTTGTGTGTTTTTGCTATTTAATTATAATCCAAATGAAAATTTTTCGATGTCGCTGCGTTCTCTTTAACGCACTCACACTCACGCACACCTTGACAGTCGCGCTCTCTGCTTGTTCTATCTCTCTCACTCTGTCTCTTTCAGCAGCGTTGCCAGATTCCGTTTTAGGCATTTATTCGCAGGCTGCAATAACAACTCGATTATGTGAAGTTCTGCTGATCAAAACACACATTTCATGGTGTCTGATTTTTGTTCCTGATTTTTTAACCCTCTGCTCTAGCTCACTATCGCTCTTTCTGTCTTCTTCTCGCGCTCTTTCTTGTACCATGCTGTCGTATTGTGTTACCTTTGTCTTAGCTTATGAGCACAGTGGCTTCCTTTGTTTTTCCGCCCATTGACACGTATCATTATGCACAACAACAGCAACAACAACTCGAACCGCAACAACTAATACATAAGACTTAAAAACACTTGCCAGAGTCTCAAGTCCTTTGCAACCGCACGGCCAATTAGCGTAATTGCGGCTCAAGAAATACATGAGCCACAGCTGTCGGCTTCACTTTTGCAACATTGATGATGAACAACGCAATTTGCACCACGCACTTTACTTATAATTATTATGTATTTTGCGTTAAATATTGCAATTAAAGTTAGAGTACATAAAGCTTTAGTTGAATCATTAAAATATCAAGCTGCCAAACGCTTATGTATTTAAGGTGAATTAAAAAAAAACACCATAATATTTTTTAAATAAAAAGTGTACAATATGGAATATTTTATCTAAATATGAAATTAGAGAATCAGCTCATCAGAATTCTTTGGACATAATCCTAATTTCCCCAGCCATTTTTATTGGATTTATATTCTTCAATATCAATTTGACTTTAACAAACATCCCAGTTTCATAGTTTTATAGGTTTTTCTTTTACAAATTTTCCTATTTGGCTTAACCTTTAGCTTAAGTACAGACAATTTTCTTGACTAGCTTTAAATTATCCAACAGTTCGTGGCAATTTTTGATTATGATAATATTTTTGATTGCCGTGCACTCACTATAATTTCAAGCACTTAAGTAAAAGTTTGCACAATCAGGATAATGGTTATCAGCTCCACGCTTGCACCCGCGCAGCGACCTTACTCCATACCAAACGCCACCCAACAACCCAACCACCCAGCCACCCACAATGCTGACGTCGTTGCATTTCACCCTGACAATGTCAGCTGTGTATGTTTTGTTTTCGACCACCTTTGGCATATTGTGCATGTATTTAAGTATATAGTCCAAGGTCATTGAATGTTTTGCTTGCTAGTCTAGTATGTAACTGGTAGCTGGAAAAAGAACAGCTTGATGGGTCACATATCAAATTGAGTGTCCGCATCCGTATCCGTATCCGACTCCACTCAATTGACCCTAGGTCTCCATTGTCAAGGGCAAATGAGGAGTCTCAGAGTTGATTACTTTTATTCGTGTCGCGCTTTTACATCACTCAAAACTTTTAGCATGCGAATGTCGTTTATGGTTCATTAACTTCACGAAGAGCTATTTATAGCGTGTGTGGCGCCAAGCCCTAATGGTAAACTGGGCAATGCTCCTGAAGCACATAAAAAATAGCTGCTGCTAAAATTTGCCAATCAAAAATAATGTAAGGTGTGAAAAAGTTGCTTATAAGCTTGTGATAAAAGAACAGTTTTTTCATGACTTTTTCCTTAACTCGCCAAAAAAAATAGTTTTTCTCATGATATGTTCCGTGTTGTTTTTCTATTTTCGTATTTTAAATGTTTTCTGGGAAGAGTAGAATAACTTTAAACTCATGACAAAATAATTTAGAGAAAGAAATCAACCAAACATTAATATATGAAAAAACACTGCTAATAATAATACACGTAGTTATCTTTTAAGGACCTGAGATCATTTTAATTGCATTGGAAATCTCTTAACATAATATTACGTAGGGTTTTTAAAAACTGTACTGTGTTAGTTTCAAGCTTTTAAATTAAGTAAAATAAAGTCTTCTAAACAAGTCTATGTTGTTTTTTAAATGAAGCACCTACCTTGTAATATGTTAAATACCAACTTAATATTAAATCAATTATTTTCTGTTAGTCATGAAGTTCCAAGGTTCTAGGAAACAAAAAAAAAATATAAAAAAGCTTTGAATTTTTATGCAAACTGAAAAGATTTGTTGTGCAGGCAAGGGAAAATGGACTGGATTTGTGACAACAATGTGACTAAGGAAGCTCTCCTTTTGTCCTGTCGGGCTGTTTTCTGCTGCCTTGGTGCGGTCATTTAGCCATAAACTGCAAAGGTAATGACTGGCAGTAGTGTTAACGAGTGCCATGACAGTCAGTTAGAGCCAACAAAATAGCAAAGGGTTCAGGCCATTATCCACACACACGTACACAATGCTAGTGAACTGTTCTTGGCAGTTGGCCAGGAACAGAGTAAAGAAGGGCAAGCACTTGTTTTCCAGCTGGCTGGGCAATGGACAACAAGGAGCAGGAAAAGTTCAACTGTAGCAACTGTAGCAACAGTAGCTGCAACAGCAACAGGAAGCGCAGCCATTGAACATTTAATGTATGCAGTCTGCGTCAATGTTTTGTTTTTGCATCCTCTTCTTCTTCGCTTGCAACAATTTATGGCTGTCATATAAAACGAGACAGAGAGAGAGAGAGAGAGAGAGTGTGGGGAGAAAGCACATAAATTGTAGCGCTTCTAATCAGGCATAAATCTGCGGGCCAAGTGGAGCACAGCCTAGTTGGCCAGCAGCTTAATGTCAGCTAATTGCATTTTGTGCCACAAAAAAAAAACACAAACACAGCACTTTGAAGCTGTGCCAGAAAGAAAGAGGGGAAGCAAAATAGCAAAGCAAAATAATAGAAAATGGAAAATTTGTCGCCAGTCAGACGCCAGTTGAAAGCCCAGTTAAGAACACAAAAATTGACTAACTTGCTAACAAATGCTTTCGCCTTACACATACGACACGTTCTCTGCCATTTTCTCATTTTCGTTTTTCCCTTCATCTTTTCTTTGGCAAAGTAACGTAAAAGATGTTGTTCTTCCCTCTCACCTCACATTCAGCTTTTTTGATAACTGACTTTGAGCACGCATCAACATTTTCTTTCCACTTCATTTCTTTTTTTTCTTGTTATATATATTTTGTATATTCACTTTCGTTGCCGTCAGAGCTTGTTATTATCCTGTTTATGAGTAAATTGACAAAAGTTTCGCCTTCTCTTTAAATTGGCAATATTAACTTTAATTTATGCAACGACTTTAGTCAGTGGGGAAGAAGGTTAAGGGTTTCGCTTTAAGATGGTGCTGTGACTCGAGCTGTTGACAACATGCTCCCAAATATTTATGTATTCATAAAATATTCATATTAATAAAGATTGATATTTATCAATTTTATAACATATTACTATTTAACAGCTAGAAATCTTATAAAAACGAATTAATTTAATTTAATTGTAATTTTTTTTTTAACATTTATTATGATTTTCTATTAGTTTAGTATATGTTTCTTTATACATTGCAAAATTATTATTTATTGAAAATTATTTGTAGTATATTATTTAGGTTTTAATATTAAAAGTTTAAATTTTTTCTTAGTGGGAATAAAAAAAAAAACTTATATAAGTTCGCAACACGATAAAAAAAAATGTTTTTTCTACAATTTTTTATATAGTATATGTATTTTTTAATCTTTTGAGGGAAACAATCGAACAAATAATTAAAAGCTTAAATGTTAACTTGTTAATATATATTTCACATGTATTCTTCTTTCAGTTCTTCATCAACAACCAAGTATACAATACCACAATATTAGATAGGTGTAGCTGGGTGTGCGTGTTTGTTTGTGTGTGTGTGTGCGTGTCTATTTATAGCATGCTAGCTGCAGTTATGGCATCAGATATCAATTGGGATCCAGGTAAGCATAACCATTGAATCCCGTTTACTGCCATACAAACTTTTCAAACTTTTCATTTGCAGCGCTTTCAAAATTGATAACCACATTGAAGGAATCGGACAACTTGTCCAATGACCAAGAGATTGACTTCTTGAAGGCACTGCTCGAGTCCAAGGAACTGAATGCCTTGGTCAATGTGCACACAAAGGTCGCAAAAGTGGGTCGCGATGATCGTTTAGCTCCAGTGTTGTCCACCTCGTCTCAAGTGCTGTACGAGGTGTTGGAGCAGCTGTCGCAAAGCTGTCATCTTAATACCGATTGCAAGGAGGCATTTCATCTGCTGCAGGACTCGCATGTTCAGGTGAGTTGAACAAAAGTCGAAGAAATCATTACTAGAAACTGAAACTTTCTCTCTCTGTTATTGCAGCATCTGTTATTTGCTCATGATGCCGTTGCACAAAAGGACTTCTATCCTCATTTGCCCGAGGCGCCCATTGAAATGGATGAGGATGAGGAGACCATCAAGATTGTGCAGCTTGTAAAGAGCAATGAGCCACTGGTGAGTCGAAGAACTTAAGTTATTATTTAATATCTGAACTCATGTCCATTCAACGTCATTATGTCCATTATGTTCCATTGTCCAATGTTGACTTTTAAAGTAATAAAATACTATAATTGTCTTAATTGTCCAGCTATTATCAATCTGGCACTCATTTTCATATACTCATTGTTATACTGCGAGAGTTCTTCTCTCTCTTTGTCACTCGCTTTCTTAACTGTCCTATGTCCTTTGCATTCAGCTTGTTCTGCATCGTTCTGCGCTTTCATTCATTCCCCCTCTGTAACCGCATTTCAAAACTGTTAACGCTAACAAATATTATTGTAAATTTTTGCTTTTGTCTAACAAAAAATATGAAACACTTCAAAAAATCGAATAAAATCGAATTGATTCTCTCATAAAAACCAAAAAAATTCGAATAAAAACCAATTGAAATAAATACACAGACAGGAGCACAAAGTGCGGAACCGATTGTTGTAAGTAAACAATGTCCTTACTGTATAGTTCAAAAATTCAAACTGCTGTTAAAACTTGGCACAAACAACAACCAACTACAACAACAACAATCCACACACACGAACAACTAACAAAAGAAACCACCAAAAATACAGAAACTTTTTGTACTTTTATGTTTTTCATTGTTGTAACTTAAACTTAATAAATATTGGAAAACCTTTCAAAACACACATGTACAGCATCACACACTCACACTCAAACACACACACACACACAAACACACAACACATGCACAGGCAGCATCTGTTAAGTTTATTAAAAACCCATTGCAACTTTTAGGGTGCAACTATAAAAACAGACGAGGAAACGGGCAAAATAATCATAGCGAGGATTATGCATGGCGGCGCTGCAGATCGCTCCGGCTTAATTCACGTGGGCGACGAGGTCATCGAGGTCAACAGCATCAATGTGGAAGGCAAGACGCCCGGAGATGTGCTCACCATACTGGTAATTAAGCATACGACCCATTTGGTCATACAAATAAATAATGCCTTTGTGTTTTATTTTTGGTAGCAAAATTCAGAGGGGACCATTACATTTAAGCTGGTGCCAGCTGACGCCAAGGGCGCTCAGCGTGAGTCCAAGGTGCGTGTGCGTGCCCATTTCGACTATAATCCCGATGTGGATCCCTATATACCCTGCAAAGAGGCCGGTCTGGCCTTTCAGCGTGGCGATGTGTTGCACATTGTGGCACAGGATGATGCCTATTGGTGGCAGGCGCGCAAGGATCATGAACGCTCCGCGCGTGCTGGCCTTATACCAAGTCGTGCATTGCAAGAGCGTCGCATTTTGCACGAGAGATCGCAACGGGCGAGTGATGACATGGACTCGAAGCGTAAGTGTATTACTTTCAGTTTAATCTGTGTTTAAACATCCATTCGTTTCATAATAATAAGGCAACAGAGCATAGCTATTCTTAATTGTTCTATTCCCGCATGTATCTAATATCATTTCATTTTAACTCCCTCATAACTGTAACAACCATCATCGCTCTCAAATTCAACATCGACTTCAAATTCCAACCTTTCAACCTTAACCTTCAACTCACATTTGGGGATCATAGCGGGTTCGTGCGGCTCACTCTGCACAACCCCGCCTGGTTCGCCGCGGCTGCATACGAGCAACAGCAGCTCTTCGTGTCGACAGCCAAAGACTAAAAAGATCATGTATGATTTGACAGAGAACGATGACTTTGATCGCGAACTTATTGCCACATACGAGGAGGTGGCGAAACTCTACCCTCGTCCCGGAATCTATCGACCAGTTGTGTTAATAGGCGCTCCAGGTGTTGGACGAAATGAGTTAAGACGCCGCCTGATTGCTAGGGATCCGGAGAAGTTCCGTAGTCCAGTGCCATGTAAGTGAAAGTGAACTTTAGCTTTTAGCTCGGAAACGATTACATTGATTCCTCCATTTCCGTTCCAGATACCACACGACCCATGCGCACAGGCGAGGTGCCCGGTCGGGAGTACATTTTCGTGGCACGTGATAAAATGGACGCGGACATTGAGGCCGGAAAATTTGTGGAGCATGGCGAGTACAAGGGTCATTTGTATGGCACCTCAGCAGAGAGCGTCAAATCGATAGTGAATGCCGGTTGCGTTTGTGTCCTAAGTCCACATTATCAGGCCATTAAGACGCTACGCACCGCACAGCTGAAACCATTCCTCATACACATTAGGCCACCGGACCTGAACATCCTAAAGGCTACGCGTACTGAGGCACGTGCCAAGTCCACATTCGATGAGGCAAACGCTCGCAGCTTTACGGACGAAGAGTTCGAGGATATGATCAAGTCAACGGAACGCATTGACTTCACCTATGGCCACTTTTTCGATGTGGAAATCGTCAATGGCGAGCTGTTGACAGCATTCGAACAGCTCGTGCAGCATGTACAGCGATTAGAAAATGAGCCACTTTGGGCGCCCTCAATGTGGGTGCAGTAGAAAGAAAGAAAGAAAACAAAAGGAAGATCCTTAAGCCCCGACTCTTTGGGGTTGCAACTTGTTAAAACAAACACCAAAGTATTTGCCATACGAATTTAGACATCTAATTTTTATTATTTTTATTTTATTAATCTGTTATTGTTAGCCCTTTAAAGCGAATAACATAACATGACATCAAAAGTGCTAAAGCTAAATGTACAGTTAGTTGCCAACGATTGCACGGCATTTAGTTAGAAAGAGAGAGAGACACAACAACAAAAACAACAACAACAAAGAAACACAGTGAGAGTATAGTGTAACAGAACACATTTATACTATTTAACCCTTAGGCGGTCCTTGCCGGACGCTTCTGTCCAGCGTTAGTCCTTTTCACGACATGTACCTTTTTGCGTAAATGTGAAAACAATGAAAAGAATACAATAAAAGCAAAACCAAATATTATATTATGTAAACTAATTCAAACAAAAATTTAACCAAATCAAATTTAAGCAAATTTACTTATTATAAAGAAGCTAAAATCTGTTGTCCAACAATTATTTAATTCGAACCATGATTGTGCAAACCAAAATTCATGAACTATATTAAATATATAAAATGTTTAAATTTTATAGACAAAAAATCAAGAGAAAATTATAAATGTGTTACAAATTCCAAAAAAATATCGAGTTTTTGTTAATCTTTTTAAAAATTATTTTCAGATTAAATACTTGACTTAGTATTCAGATTTAATATTTTCTTTAGACTATACCTTAAAATACTCTTGACGTTGATTTCAGTATGATAAAGAATAATTTAATTAATTATTTTTTAACCATCTTCAACACACTTTCTTAAGGGTTAATGCTCAATGCCTTACTCTCTTCTCTGCGCTCATCAGCTGCGTCATTCTTTAGTGAGTGTAGATCAAAATGATGCGGGCGCAACAAGAGAAAAAGAGTACAAAATGTGCAGAGAGAAATGAGTGGTAAAGTAAGGCAGCATTGAGAGATTAACTGCGGCATTTGCAGCGATCATTTGCTGTTTACATTCTTCATTGTGCGCCAAACGCGAGTGGTTGTTGCCTAGAAACGAGCGCTTGTCTCAACGTTATTCTTTAACCGTCTCCCCTCATTCACCCCGCGTGCGCTGTTATCGTAAATTAATTCAATTTAAATAGCCGTGTTCGCAACAATGTCGAAATTCGAATTGAAAAACCTGGATGAATGCTTGGAAAAGCATTTGCCAGCCGATGAGCTAAGGGAGGTTAAACGCATACTCTACGGCGTGGAAAAGGAGTAAGTAGATACAAACATATTTACATTTAATTGCAAAGACAAATAATTTGCTAATCAGAGATTAACAGATGATAAGCGAGACAATGTAGCTAAACAGTTGCAAAGATAAGTTGAGATAATTTGGACAGCATTTAATGAAATCTGTGGAAGTAACAGACATTTTTTTCCTCCTATGCCAATTCGCCAATATGTATAGTCGCACATTAAATTTAAAATTAGAATATATACATACATAATACGTAAACGGCGAATGGCGCATGTCAATATGTATAAGCAAAAACCCGTGTGGCAAATAATTTGTCGAGCTAAGCAAATCAAGACACACATAAATGTCGAGCGATTTGTTTACGAAACAGTGCGCTACAAAACAAACAAAGAGAGCGCTCTCATGAACTACTTCTCTCTTACGCTATTCCTTCTCTTTTGTCTTCGCTCCATTGTAGGCAAGTTCTGGAGCTTCCTGCGGATGCCATTGCAACCGCTGAACAGCATGGCTTTGAGATCAAGGGCTATCGCTTTGGTGCTCGTGAGGAGCAGTTGAGGAAACCACGTTTGGTGCGAGTCGGTGCCATTCAGAACTCCATCGCTCTGCCGACAACGGCACCCATTGAACAGCAGCGCGAGGGCATCTGGAACAAGGTTAAGGTCATGATTAAGGCCGCAGCGCAGGCGGGCTGCAACATTGTGTGCACCCAAGAGGCATGGAGTGAGTATTTACTGATGAGAATATTCAAATGAATTTATTTATTACTTGCTCCCCAGCTATGCCCTTTGCCTTCTGCACGCGTGAGAAGTTCCCATGGTGCGAGCTCGCTGAGGAGGCGGAACGTGGACCCACAACAAAAATGTTGGCAGAGTTGGCCAAGGCTTATAACATGGTCATCATACACTCAATACTTGAACGTGATGTGGAGCATGGCGAGACGATCTGGAATACGGCTGTGGTCATCTCGAATAGTGGTCGCTACATGGGTAAACATCGCAAAAATCACATCCCTCGAGTTGGGGACTTCAATGAGTCCACCTACTACATGGAAGGCAATACGGGACATCCCGTTTTCGAGACGGAGTTCGGCAAGTTGGCTGTTAACATCTGCTATGGACGTCATCATCCACAAAACTGGATGATGTTTGGTGTGAATGGTGCAGAGATCGTCTTCAATCCATCTGCAACGATTGGACGTCTCTCGGAACCGTTGTGGAGCATTGAGGCACGCAATGCAGCCATTGCTAACAGCTACTTTACAGTACCAATCAATCGTGTTGGGACAGAGCAATTCCCCAACGAGTACACCTCCGGTGATGGACAACCGGCCCACAAGGAATTCGGACCTTTCTACGGCTCCACATATGTGGCAGCGCCGGATGGTTCTAGGACACCGGTAGGTTATTGCAAGCGAGTACGAACAAAGTCGTCTTGGTTTTCTATTAATCTAACTAACTATCCATCTACATCTATCGCTATGTAAGTTTTCTCATTACAACCAAATTCCCCTTTTTTCCGCAGAGCTTATCCCGCTGCAACGATGGTCTGCTAGTCACCGAACTGGATCTTAATTTGTGTCGCCAGGTCAAGGACTTTTGGGGTTTCCGCATGACTCAGCGCATTCCTCTCTACGCCGAATCATTGCAACGTGCTTGCGAGCTGGACTTTAAGCCACAGATCATTCGGGAGCAGTAAAGAAAGTAACTGCCTATTTTATTTTTATTTAAAATAAAAACATACAATCATCTCGCTGTACCTATATCAGTTCCTTTTGGTAATAGCCAACCAAGCGACGTGCCTCACGAATGCCCGTCTCCACAGCGCCGTGAACGGTCGAGTAGTGATTGGAGCTAGTTGCCTCGCCGGCAAACATTAAGATCGGTCTTACCGATATGGGTACAATGTGATCAAAGGACACGAGATCGCTTTCAGCCTCATAGGCCAATATATTAACGGGCTGCGCAAGCTGATCGGGTCCCGTATTATAGTCGTGCGTTAGAACTGTGGGATAGTAGTAAGCGCCTAGATGCGCTGGATCCGTGCTCCACTTGCTGCTCACTACTCGCTTTGGATTTGGAATATTTGTCTTGGGCAGAAATTTCCTTAACATACACACAACGCCTAAGGCAAGCAGTTTCTCATCGGTGCGCTCAATCTGCTCAGTGTAGGAACCCGTTGCCCAACCCAGCAGCACTCTCGGCTGATGGGCATAGACATGAAAGCAATAGATGTCGTGCAACCATTCCAGTTGTGCCTGATGCATATCCTCGGACCGCCACATAGCATTGAAGCCAAGCCAATTATCTTTCCAAAATACCTCCTCAAACTCTACAAATATCTTGCAGACTTGGGCAAAACCCATAAAGTTAATTGCCTTCCGTTTCGTCTGGGGTAGAGGTGGCTTAAAAAATTTCGGGTTGGACTTGAGTACGCCCAGGGAGACAGTGATAATCAGATGATCAGCTAAATACTGCTCGTTATTCTCGCATGATACCACAACAGTACCATCCAGGTGATCCCATTCAATTTGCTGCACTCGCGTATTCAGGTGTATGCAATCCTTTAGCTCGCCCAGCAGATTCATTTCATCACCTTTGAGAAGCACCCTCAAAAATTCTCGGAAGCTGTAAACGAAAGGTGTGCGCTGATAAAAATAGTTAATTTTTCCATTATTATAAAATGACGATTTCTTCAGCTAGTTCTGATGATCTTTAACCTAGAAATTACTTATTTTTGCTATCGACTATTCGAAGGTTATTACCCTCCCTGCCTATTCTCACCCCTGGTCCCGCCAATTGAAATGACTCGTGCCGGAACAGGGAGTGTATGTTCCATAGCCGGTAGCACTCATATCCGTATCGACGCCACTGCCCTCCATTTTCTTGAAGGTACGCAGAAACTCGGCAGCCATTTCTTGATTGATGTGCCTGTAAGTGGGTTTCGAGAGCTCCTCTGCAAACTTGTCTATTAGATACTCGCCATAGATGCCCTTGTGATCGAAAAGCTCCGGCTCTTTATTTCGTATGATGTTCGACATAATGTTCACAAGACGCATTGCGATTGGTGTCGGCACATTCTGTCCATTCGAGCGTATCCATTCAACCTGAAACAAATCTTTTGCAGGCTCTAACATATTTTGTTTATATACCATCTGATAGACGACATTACGGTTCTGGCCATAAACCCATTGAGCCCCCACATCGACATAGTTATCGGCAAATTTCATTGTCCTTATTCGGCCACCAATTCGACTCCCTGCCTCCAAAATGCGCACATTGTTAAAACCCTGATTTTTCAGCTCCATGGCACAGGCGAGACCGGCAGCTCCAGCTCCGATAATGATTATATTGGGATCCGCTGTAAGGGCGACACCGAGCTTCTTCGGTAATAAAGTCTTGGCAGCATGGTAACGATTGTGGAGCTTCGGGGGCTCTGATGACCTTTTCGAGAAGCACTGCGGGTATTCAGACTGTCAGGTATTACGATGTTGGGAAACTTATAAAACGACGTTGAACTTACACTTCCCATAGATTGTAATTTTATTTCTTAAGCTGGAGAAGTGTCAAGATATTGTCATAATTGTGTACAGACTACTTTGGTTTTGTGTTAAGAAAATATCGAAGTGAATTTTTTTATATTTAGGAAATACTTTATGAAGAAAGTTAAATATCCGCACGAATTTTTATTTCCCCTTTATGTTTTCTAACTTAAGCAGGAACTGAATAAAAACTCTTTTAAAAACAGGTTTAGTCTTTTTAAGTATCAACAACATTTTGATTTGAGTTGTCATTTATGAAAGAGTTTGCCTTTTATATATTTAATATATGGTTTTACCTAGCACATTGTCGTACGCCTTAAGTTAGTTCCTTAGAGCTACTAAATATGCTTAAGTAGTATATGTAATTAACTAGTTTATATAATTAACTTATGAAGTCTAATCAGGAAGTGTTGTTCAGTTGATTTGGTGATTGATTGATTGAGAAGACTTCGATTGTAATTTAAATCAGTTTATCGTTTGTTCAGTTTCAACTTTAACACATTATTGCACTTACAAATAAGGGCCCCGAGGGGCCAGAAGACTCTTTGTTAGAGCTGTGACCGGGTCGTCGTCGTCGTCGTCGATGTCGTTGACTCACTCAGACCATAAAAATCAGCCAATCTCTTAGCCTCACGCCAACCCGACTCCACAGCTCCATGGACAGTGGAATAGTAGTGCTCGCTGCTTGCCTCTCCCGCAAACTGGACAATGGGCCTATCACAGCGACTCTGCTGGGAAACTCCTCTCTTACGGCCTGGTGATTGGGGTGTCATGGTGACCACAGTCAAAGGTTGCGCTAGTTCACTAGCTCCCGTGCCCCGTCGCTCCGTATCCATGGACCGGAAAGAGTATGAGCCACGAAAATGTGGATTCGTATGCCAGGCAGAGGTACGGAAACTTGACGGTTCCGGTATGTGCCAGTGTAGAAAACGTCGGAAGAGATACATGCAGCCAGCTAAGACCTCATCCGGCTGCAGGGATTCCATATGCCTACCATTGGCATTGATAATCCAACCGGCTAGAACATTTGGCTGATAGCTAACCCGATAAAAACCAAAGACATCCTCCAGCCAGGCACGTGGTGTATTGCGTATATCAACCAGATCCTCGGCACGCCACAACAGCGTAAAACCTGTCCAATCCTCCGGCCAAAAGGCTTGCGGAAACTCCACAAAGATCTTGTTGACCGTGCCAAATGCCAAACCATCAATGGATCGCTGTTTGGCCACCGGCAACCTGGGTTCAAAGAGCTGCAAATGCTGCTCCTTGAGCACACCCAAAGAGACGGTAATTATCACATGATCAGCCACACAACTATCACCATTGCTTAGCTGCAACTCCACCCTGGCATCATTGCGATTCCAAATGATCTTTGTTATTTGACTATTGAAAAGCACTCGCTGCTCCAAAATACCCAAATCAATCTCAGCATCCGGCTCTGTTTCTTTACTGTGCATTAGAAGACGCAACAGCTCTACGAAACCCTTGTCCTTCCAGTTAAGCAGAATGTCACCCTCGCACTCCCAATAGTCCAGATAGCCACGTCCCGAGACCTGTTCCAGCGAATCAGATGCCTCCACGGAGTTCTCAAATTTCTGATAGTTATCAAAGAACTCTCCGGCAATTATACGATCAATGTCCGCATTTTCGGGTCTACGCAGCATCTCATAAAACTTATTGGCCAAATAGCTGCCCAGAGAGCCGCTGCAATGCTGCAGCTCCAACTGACGCGTAATCAACGAATCCCCAACGATTGCTTTCAGTCGACTTGCAACACTTTCCGGTAGCACCTCGCGATTGCTGCGCACACACTGGTAGTTCTCGTAGACAGGACCCGTCGACTCCAATAGATCATACTTGCTGGCCAGCTCGTGCACAATGTTATCATGCTCGCCATGGCACCATTGTGCACCCAAATCAATGACATTATCACCAAAGGGTATCGTGTGTATGCGTCCGCCTATTCTTCCCTCGGCCTCAACAACGAGCACATTCTGGAAACCTAACTCTAAAAGTTTGGTGGCACACGCAATACCCGATGCTCCAGCGCCGATAACAACAATCTTGTGATCCAGATGCAATTTGCTCATAGCGCTCTATATATTTTGTCTCCAATCAGATCTTTCACAACTGAAAAAAAAGAAAATGAATCAGATTAAACGATAGCTTTAGTTCTGTAATTGTTAAAAGGTTCTTTAATTCAATAAAGGAATAAACATTATAATAGTTTTCAAGACTATTCAAAACTGCCTATATACCCTGTAAAAGGTGTGCAAATGTTATTGAAAACTATTTTTTCATGACAAAATATAGAGAAAATATAATACGTTTAAATAAAATAACGCAATCATCATTATCATCATTCATTACCAACCTTAATATATTAAATCTGAGTCTATGGAAAAAAAAATAGTTTATTGTTATTTATTATTTATTCTTTCAATTTTGAATTTTGAAATGCATTTTAATTTGAATTTTGTCAATTAATTTTGTGATAACCAAGTAAAGGGCCAAATGTGTTTACGAAATAGAATTTAGTGATTTTTTAATCATGATTCCAAAATATTATAATAACTAATGGAATGTTGAAGTATTTTCAAAAAGGCAACTAAATAAACATTTTAATTTCTTAACAAAAGAAAAGCTGCAACTAAAGAAAACAGATTTCTTAACATTTATTTTTACAGCTAAAATACCCCACTATGGTAGGTAGATTATATTAAAAAGCCGACACAGCTGTAACTGTATATGTTTGTTTTGTATTCCGTTATTGTAGGAGGTGTGGGGCGGGGGCACACACACGTGCGCCGGCTAAATGAGAATTCTCTTGTCTGCTCATTTGCTTATGCAGTTGCCTTTGCAATAGTATTATTCATCACATGTAATAACAACAAAAGAAAAAATGCAAGCCAGACACAACAGATGGGGCGACGAACAAATTGGTTTTGAAAAGCAGCTGCTACAGGTTATTTACATTTTAAATGAGAACGTAATGGTGCTCGCATTATTTCTGATAAGAACTAAAAAGCGCGCGGGTGTCGAAAGTTCTGATAAGACTAGTTATGTGTGAGAGAGACGCCTAAAGAGAGCGTAATGTCGCATAGCTCACACACAAGCATACTTACTGCGTACAGCATGTATTTATTAATAGCGCATTGAGTGGATATTCAATGGTTGAACACACAGTAGAATATTCTTTGCTTTTGCATCTTGCTTGACCAGGCTGGACCAAAGCAGCCAGTTTTCTAGTTAGCAACCCTAGCAACAGAAAATGAAACGGTCGCTTATACAATTCAAGCACACACACTCACAGATATACATACAAACATAAGCGCTTAACTCCTGCTGCGAGAAAGAGAACGTAACATTGATTTTATATATGTATATTTGACACAAGTGACCAAAAACTTTTCAAGGCTTATCCGAAAAAGAATAAAATTATAATAAAACAAAACACTGCACAACCCTACATATAAACATACATAAATACATATGTATGTATGATTTTGTATGTATGTATGTTTTTATGTATCTTTCCCCACTCTTTCACTCAACTAATAACAAATTGTTGTTGTTGTAGTCGCACTCACCAAAAATATCTCTTAAGTTTTTATTATATTTTTGTATTTATTGTTATTAAATGTAATTTATAAATTAAGCATTACGCTTGCACAATACAATGTTTTTTATATCTTATATTTTAATGCACTTCAAACAAATTTTCGAAAAAATGCTGCGACCGCCGTCTGCTGTTGGCTCAGACACAAACAAAACTGAAAATCATATGGAAACGTGCTGTTCCACAATACTTATGCTGCGCTCATAGGCGCACTGCGCTTCCCCCACCTAGGGCACACAGCACAGAAAGTTCTTAGCTACGCCTCTGCTCGCGGCTCTGCACATGCTGAGAGAGCTTTTGCGGTAAGAAAGCTCTAGAACAAAAGCGCGCCAAAGAATGCGCGACAGCTGGCCGGCGTATGGAATGAATGAAATGGATTTTTTTTAAATAGTTTTTTAAGTAGTACAGTGGTCACTGGGCAGATGGATTTAAACAATGAAGCAAAAACGCAAAATAATATCCCATTAAAATAATTCAAGATTAAATATTGAATCAATTTAAGAAGCATTGAATTTCTAATACAAGCGACCACTGTATGTTAAATATAAGTAATTATAGAAGTAATATATTATTGCAGTGTTTTTCATTGCACTACCACAGTTTATCACTAAAAACGATCTCTTTGAAGATGCAATCCTGCTTGGCAATGCTGACCATCGACTTCTTGGACTTCATTGCATCCTGTACCTTCTCCCGCACCTCGGCAGCCTTAACATCATTGCGTATGTAGAATAAACGCACCAGATGATCCTCGGTCAGCGATGGATAACTGCCCAGTAGCGTATGCAAATCCAAGGCAAGCAATTCCATATCCGCAATGATCAGAGCAGACAACGTGGTTATAAGATCCAATGGGGAATCACTGAGTGATATCTTGGGTGCAATCTTCTCAAAGAATTGCTTAATGCGCTTCGCCTCCTGATTGATTTTCCGTGTGATGGCATCACATTCGCTGCGTGTCTTGGACAGCCGCTTGGAGAGCAGGGCGCGTATATAACGTTTGGCCAGCAGTTTCTGTGCCTCATTGATGACCATCTCAAAGTTAGCGGGCAACAGATGATTGTAGTCCTGGAAGTAATCATCCAGTGTGACACAAATCGTGTCCACTGCAATGCTGCTGCCCAGCCATTTAACCGTAAACAGATCGTTAAAATGACACTCCATATCGAGAAAGGCTTCCTCGAGCAAATAGTTGGCGGCATGTGCGCGAATCCGTTGAAATGTCGCCAACAGTTTCTCAAAGTCCTCGTAATGATCGGTGCGTGATTTGGGCCAGAAGAGATGCTTCATCTGTTGAGCCATCTCAACGACATTCTGACTGTTATTCACAATCGTAATGATATAGTGTGTGAAATATTTGATTTGATCGCGATTGCGAAAATGATGCTCCTTCAGTTCGATGACATTCTTCAGATACGTCTGGCCAAAGAGCTCCACCTGTTGAATGCTCAGCACGAGCGCCTTGAATGTTAGCTCCTGGTGTATTGTATTCGTCACTTGCAAATGCTGATCAATCATCTCGAAAATGATCACAGGTCCAGCACTGTTGTAATAATGATCACGCTGGTCCGGTAACATTTCGGAGAACCACTCGGCTTTTTCCGAATCGACAGTTTTCTTCATCCAATCCTGATAGTTACGCTCCATATTCTGCAGATACTCATCCTCAAGCGACTTTAGGTGCTCCGGATGCAACAGCGGATGCGGCAACTTTAACACATCAACGTTGAGATCTGCATGCGACATTAGATCAGCTCCTGGATATGTGTGCATTACCCAGGCCAGCATTGAGACATATTCATTGCCCTGCAGTCCGGAGTTTACAATGTTATCCAACTAAGAATGGATTTAATCAAGTGATAAGTTAAGAGCATTAAAATATTTCAATTATTACTCACATAACTTGAGAGTCCATCATGATAGAACTTGACATATTCATTGAAGATATCATAGTGTGGTGGAAAACAAGGCACGCATAACGACTTGACAACACGCAAATCCTCGAGAATGATCTGACGGAGTATTTCCAAGTCACGCACCAACCACAATTTGTTGTCGGCACGCTCCTCCAGCTTGGAGCCCTCAATGCGTGTAACGACAGCCGCCTGGAGCACGTCCATGATCATTTTACGCCATGCCTTTGGACGACCAGGTGGCAGAAAATTTGTTACTTTCTGCTGCTGCAGGGCAAACTGATCGTTCTTTTCCTCACGCTCAATGATGCGAAGTGCGGTGACAATTACCGTTGGCTTTTTACGCACCGTATTAAGCGTCCGGCTGATGATGAGACGCAGTTTCTTTTCGAGCGCCTGCGACACTTGATCAACCTTCTCAAAGTGACGTTTGAGCGTTATCTTATCGGAAGCGTGCTGTTTGGGCTGCTTGTGCAGTTCATAGAGCAAATCATCGCGTGAGTTCTCCAAATCCGCCAGGCACTGATGTGCATTCAACAATTTATCTTCGTCGATGAGGGCCATGGTCTTTTGCACACTGGCATCCACATTAAAAATATGCTTTAGGTTCTCCATAGCCGTAGCATACTGTGAGTGCTTTGTGTTCTCCTCTCGCACCACCTCAAGTGCATCGTAGATTTCGGGTACGCCTTCAAGCAGACGCTCCACTTCGCCCATTCGGCGACGCACTTCGCGCACATCCTGCATACACGTTTCCAGTTGCTTGAGGCCAACACGGACGCCTTCTAGCTGGTTTTGCATCCCTGTCTTTAGTAACGCCTCCACAGAGGCTTTTTTCCGTGCAATACGATGACGATATTGTTCAACCTTCTCCAGTTGCCCTGGGCGCTGTAACATGTTTTGTATATCCTTGAGCGCTGCCTGGCGCGCTTCTTCTTCCAATTGTTGCAAATCCATAGTTGATGCAAATTTATATTATTGTTAATTGTGATTAATTTTCGCTGTTATGTTTTTCTTCCATTCGAGCTGCACAGCTGTTTTTTATCGATAACCCATGAGGTGGCTCTCTTTTGATTTCTGTATGACCCAAACAGCTGTTATATATTTTTCTCAATTGCGGATCAATCGATACCGATTGTTAGCTGCAAGTTTATGGGCAGCACTGATCGAATCAGCTGATTATGTTTATGTTTCAATAAGCCGGCTGATAATATTTTAGGGATCAAATGGATCTTTTGGCGAAAATATTCACGACTCAGAGTGAGTTAATCACAGATAATGGCAAATATGAAAACGAACTGGAAACAATTAAAGTCTTACATACGTTGCCTGCGCGTAAGCAAGAACATTTTAATCAACTGACGTTACTATTTCTGGAGAATGTGGAACAGCCTCATGACAAAGAAAAATATGCTGAACGTTCTCGCTTTTTGCGGGAGCAGGGAAACCGGGTATACAAAAGCAAAACTTGTAAAAGCGCTCCTGATCAGGCAGAATGTTTACTCAGTGCCTGTCGTCTATACACTCAGGCAATTTTAGAGGCAGAAAATGCCATTGAGGAGCTCAGTTTGGGTTTCGCAAATCGTGGCATGGCGCTACAGGAATACGGTTACTATGAGCAGGCTTACGATGACTGTGCCTGTGCATTGGAATTTGGCTATCCTCAAAAAATGCACCACAAGCTCATAATGCGGCAGGCCTATTGTGCATGGAAGCTGGGGAATGAGAAGAAGTTGGAAGAGCATTTGGCTTGTTTGGAGGAACTGCAGCTAAATTCCAGCTACAGCCAGCAATTGAAACAACTGCAACAAGAACTTAAAGGGCTTCAAAGTGTCGCAAAAGTAGATGTGCCACAAGAATTGACCAAAGTAAACGCAGAGAATCATAAAATGTTAGTTGAAAATTGAAAATTCTATAAAAAAAACGATTAAATAATTTTATTTTATCTTGTAGCGTGATTGATTCCAGCAGCAGAGGGCGTCACATGATTGCTACCAAGAGTCTCAACGCAGGTGATATTATATTCACAGAGCAAGCACAGTGTTTTGTGCCCATTGAGCAGCAACTGATATGTCAGAAGTGCGCCGCTACACTTCTATGTGCACCCATACCCTGTCCAGATTGTCACCAGCGGGTTGTGTACTGTTCCCGGCGATGCCGTGAATTACACACGCGCATTCACAGCTACGAGTGCGCGGCTTATCGCATGGACCTGTTAAGCAAACTTGGAATATCGCAACTAGCATTACGAATGCTCCTCACTTATCTTCCCGAATGGCTGCCGCAGTTGAAAAGCAAATCAAGTGCTCAGGAGCTATGGCAAACGTTGATGGGAAAGACATTAAGCTACGATAATTCTTTAGATGCTCCACAATCTGTGCAGAGTCTCTCCATGATATCGCATCTGGATAAGTTGACTGCTGATGAGCTGCTTTTTCACACTCTCTGTGCCAACTTGTTGCAAGTTTATCTCTTTGAATGCACAAATTTCTGTGAGAAATTATTCAACTGCACTGTTGCCGACATTGAGGATTGGCATTTAATCGTTGCTGCCTTGATCTTGCGCAGTGCTGGCCAACTGCTCGTCAATGCACATGCAAATGATGCCATCTCCCTTAACAGTTTGCCATCCAATGAATTTCCGCTGCTGCAGCCTGCACTCTGGCAAGGACCTTACCATCTTAGGCGCGGCAATCTACATAAGTTTGCCACCGTGAAAATGCAAACGTCCATTAATCTACCACATCTTGGTCTGGTCAATCATGCCTGTGCGCCCACCATTCAAACCCAATTTGATGGTAGCAAGGTAAACATCTATGCAGCGCAAAAAATTAAACCGGGCGAGGAGATTTTGAATTGTTATATACCGGACTACAGGAACTCCATTTGTGCAAAGCGTCAGCAAAACCTGAAGAGCATTTATAATTTTAGTTGCTGTTGTGATAAATGTTTGCGTCCCGAGCCGGATCAGGATTATGTAAGCTGATTTTCATATGATTGACTTGATTAACTATTAATGAATATCAATTTTTTTGTAGTTAAAATTCCATCGCTATCGCTGCGAAAAGCCGCAATGTGGAAAGATCTTTGTGCCCCATACAAGTAGTCTTGACTGTCTGGATACAAAAGATGAAATTAAAAGCATCTCGTGCACGGTTTGCCAGGCACCACAATTAACAACCTGGTATGAACCGTTTCTGGATCTGCTACAACGATGTCATAGGATCGAAACGCGACGTGATTTATATAAAGCATATGATAAACTTAGCAACTGGCTGTTGGATTATAATAGCTTAAAGTTGGAGTTAGCCACGGAGCTAATTGAAGCCTGCTTTGCAGCCAAGGCGGGTAAGCGTTAACATCATCTTATTGTGTATACATATAATAACTAATTAATTGGATAAACACACAGATGGCGTCGAATTTGATAACGTGGATTACAGTCAACTTTCGCGTATAGTTGAATTCCAGCTGGCAGGCACTGCAGCACAAAGCTGCATTAAGTCTTTGGCATATATAACCAAGTTGACCCATTTGTTTGATCTCATTTCATGGGGTAAACGCAAATGCAGCGTGGACGAATTAAAAGAAATGCGAGAAGTTCTCGATTATCTGCCCGCCGAGATGAAACGAGTTTTTGTCAATTATTATAACGACTTTATTGAGCACTCTTCAGCAAATTTCAATAAATAACTTTGTAAAATTAATAATGTTAAGTCTTTTAAATAATAACTATTAAAACTGGCACAATTTTGATCTATGACTAAATAAAATTTGTTTACTAGTAGCAGCGCGTAGACGTTATGGCTAAGAGAGCATTTTCTTTTTTTTGGCTTATATGAAATATGAGGCATATTCGTGGGGCATGACACCACGCCGTGGATAGAACGTATGCGTCGTGGCGAACTTGTGCAAATTCGTTATGTCACTTGTGTAAATATCGGCGAAGCGAAATAATCGCCGTGAGAAATACGTTGGATTGTGAAACGTGCGAAAAACGCTGCCAAACTGTTTGTTAAACACGTTCTTTGTTTTAATGCTAAAAATTAAAATATAATTTAGTTTTTTTTCAGCTGATTAGTTGCAATATATAATTTAACATACCGCAATTCATCACGCTCATCCATCCAGGTTTGTAGGCTGACTTGAGCCCCTTCACTTTCATAATCCTGCGTATCCTCGATCAGTTGTGTCAGCATTTGCAACCAATTGGCGCTTGTTTTAAAATCCACTAGATTCAATGTCTGAATTTCGTGCTGTCAAATTATAGAACATTTGTTTAAGATTATAATTCACGTCATTTGTGTTTTATTAAAATACTAACTGCCAACTCGCTGATTATGGCACCGGTTCGCCAGCTGTGCTTGAGGGTCACATCTGCCAGATCACTGTATGGATGATCACCAAAATAGAGCACCGAATGTCCGCGCCAACCTTTGAGTTCCTGTAGCTGCCGCACAGAGCCCTTCAATGTGGATTATAAAATGATTGTTTTAACATCTGTTCGTAACACTTCGTATGCATTTGTTGATGGGTAACACATGTGTATTATGTTACGATATTGTCTGTTAACATCACCTCATAATAAATTTTTCCCTTTTCAAGCTTGGAAACACGGTCCCACAGATGCGATTTGGTCTTCTCATCATATAACCTTATGGGTCGAGATTCGTCAGTAAAGAATTTGGGTTTTCGTGCCTGCGTAATAACCACATCAAAATAATCTCTCCAATTTTCACCAACCAGATACGTCATTCCGCAGTTGCTATGAAAAATACATCAATGATATTTGTAGATTAGTTATATCATAAAGATTTCAACTTTTGTTAAAAACTTACACAAATGAAAAGGGACTATTCGTGACCAAAAAGAGATTCTTGCCAGCTTGTTGCAGCTTCTTTAAATATAGCACTAAATTCGAGTTTCGTTCGATATATTTTTCAGTATTCTTCATAACGGTGGCATGCATAATGGGATGACATGAACCCATGGCGGTACGTGTGTCATGAAACACAATCTCTGGATTATAATCAAGGCGATTACGTTCAAAATATTCGATAACATTGCACAAAAGGCACATTTCAGGCACCGAGAACAAATCAGCCAATTGCACCATTTTCGAGTTTGAGTTATGCTGTGTGGAAAAGCATATTTACGGCTGTACTTTGTAAAGAGGATCATATTAACAATTTACCCTATGCCCGTTATTGGGTCCCTCCACATACGCAATGGGCAGTAGACGATTATGGTAGAGCTTGAGGACCTCATCGGCGTCTACTTTGGTGCGTCCACGATAAACAGAGCCCAGCTGCAGCTGAAGGAACGAGTCTAACTTCACCAGCAGACCCTTCTCCACATCATAGTGCAAGCCGCGCACAGCGAAATTTGGCTCATACTCTAACTTCAAGATGTCTTCCGGATATCGAAATCGTTTAACGAGCATTTCACGTGCCAAATTGTACAGCAAATCCTCCAATATGGGCTTGTAGCAGGCCAGTGTGTAATCATAGTCGAAGCCATAGACCTGCACCTCGCTGAGGTCGAGTTCATTGCACGCAAACACGGCATCTGGGCTAACATTGCTGGGCAGCTTTTTGGCTAAAAATCCAAAACAATCACATAATATTTAATAAAGCTTTAAAGATTTAACCTAACTTATTATACAAAAATTAATAAATTCATTTATTTATTTTTAAGCTATATACTGTGCCTGTTTGTTGATTTGTTGTTGTTAGGCTTACATTGAAATTTCTTTCTTGTTGCTTTGTAGAGCTCTTGAAAATCACTCACTGTTTTTGGATTATTAAGAGCGTGGGTTGTAACGGCTGCTAATCCAGCATCATTGTCGCCTTGGTTGCTGTTGCTGCTGCTGCTTAAATACCGTAATTGACAAAACTTCTTTGGTCGCCTGGTGGCATTGGAACTCCACATGACCACATTTTGTTTGAATAGTGTTTTTGGAATTGGGCTACGCGCTGCACACATTTAACTTGATTGGCTAATTTAACTGAAGTGCGTGTATCGATGCATATTGTGCTTGTTACGTACATTTTGTGGGCTGTACGACAGCTGAACACGAGCAGACTGCATGATGTGTTATTGCAACCTGGAGTATGAGTACAAATTTCTGCAAATTGAACTGAACAGCTACGTTTCATTGGTATTTTTAACTTAACACACATAATTCTCTTTAAATTTCTAGTATTTATCGTTAATTAAATTTTTATAACATTCAATTATTTACAAACATTCAACAGCTGTTCGCACATGTGTAACACTATCCAGCACTGATAATATCGTGAATCTCTGCACATCGATGGTAACATTGCAGCGATGCTTCTCGTTCATCTCTAATTGTAAAACAGACACGAACCGAAATCTAGGCGACTGAATAGCTATTAAATCAAATAATTTGCGTAAAAAGAATATAATATTCGACAGCAACAAGACAAGTTGAACACTACACACATATTCTCAGTGCTTTTTCTAACGAAAAACCGTGAGACAAAACGTGCGAAAGAAATTTCTTTGTGCTTTGGACAGTGCATGTGTGAGTGTGAGTGTGTTTCTGTCTGTGTGCGTACGTGCGATTCATTCATTTCCATTACGTGTGTGCTGGGTAAAAGTTTTTGGACGGGGTAAAAGTTAACAAAACAGCAGCAGCAACAGCTAGCCCAATGACTTGTACAATTGTGTTGTCAAAATAGATGCCAGCAATGTAGAGCTGCTGCTGGCCCCGCGAAGGGGGGCCTCAGCCAAGTGCCATGAAATAGCAAAAAAAAAAACATTAAAAACAATTTGAAAATCGAAAACATATACTAAATAATAATAATTTACGCCGTAAGTTGGAAAAGAAATCACACCACAGTTTACGTATATACGTCTTCAAGAGGAAGAAGTAGACAAGAGAGCAACAAATACGTCAAGCACCAACACAAAGACAATTCAATCGGTATTGGTAAATACGTATGAAAAGTATTTCCGACAAATTTTTGGCGTTATCAACACCACTGCCACCCACCATAAGCACAATTTAGCGCTCAGTCATCAAAAACGACGAAACGCAGAGCAGCCGATACAAAAACAACACAAAAGAAAAGAAAAAGCTCACCGAACAGACAACCAACGATTTGATACGTAGAATTATGAACGTTGAGAACCAATTGAAAACACCGCTAACGCAGATTCGTAATTTGGTCAAACACGTGAACAAACGAAATTTTAATGAGAGCAGCGAGCAAATAAAGCAGGTACGTTTTCACATTTAACCTTGTTTCATATACATAACCAAATAGTAACAATAAAAACAACAAAAACAACGATAACAACAGCAATTGCAATAGCATTGAAATAGTTAACGAGTGTTGGCAAATTTCGGCACATATCGGCAATACTGGCAGTGCTGCCAACTTAATCGCAAAGTGGCTATATGGCCATTTCGCTCACACATGCATTTTTGCCGACGCCATTACAGTTTGTGTAAAAGCAGAAAATTTCTCTGCGTTGCGCGAGTTTCTTGTAAAAATTCCCTTTTTTGTTAAGTTGCTAGTTGTTTAGAATGTTAAAAACTAGCCTAACCATCAAAAACAAACAGTGCTTGCCGCTATTGCGTGCGGCTTAGTGGAAATTCTTTTGTGAAATTGTGCAAAAAAAAAAGAGAAAAAAAAAAGGGAAACGCGTACAAACTTTTCTGCCAGCTGCGCTGCCGCGAGCCCTTCAAGTTCAGTGTGTGGACTTTTACTGTCTATAATTGCAAATTCTAGGCCTTAATTGTATTAGCTTTGATTAAGGTAAGCAGCAGCATATTTTGATATAACTTTCTATATTTCTCTTTATATTTATATATATTCATATATATTTCGTCTGGCTTCGAACACTAATACATTGTCATAAATCCCTCTTACCTTCTTGCCCTCACCCCTTGCGGTGTGTAGGCCTAAAAATCCCAGTTGAGAGAGAAGTACTTTGTATGCCACTTTTTTTTCTCGTCGTTTTGCATTTTTGTTGTGGAGCAGCTGCGCGGCTACAGCTGTTGTTGTCTCGCTTCTGCGTACACTTCGTTCAGTTTTAGTGTTTTGTAAGTATTTTAAGGCTTTTCGAGAATTTGTTTTTTTTTTGTTTAACACTTTTATTATGGTAATTTGTTGATCTGTGTGAAGCTGGCTATGCTTCCCATTTCTCTCTGAATGTTCTCAAAATTTGAAAGTGTGCAATGAAAATCGAAGAAAAAATAAGATAATACTATAAAACAATAAGTTGCATTAATTATTAATCAGATAATAATTGTGTGACCGCTTTTTGTATGAATTGCTCATGAGTTATCGATCTCGTACTTCTGCTGCCCGGGCACGGCAACATGCTCAGGTAATCGTCAGTGCAACTCTGTATATTAATCGCCATAATTTTTGTCTTTTCTTCTATGTAATTGTGATTGTAGCTTATTCAAGAACACGGCCTCGAAGCGGATCGTAGCTGTCTGCGCTATCTGTTCACCGTACTCAACTTGAACGATCCAACACCGAACGTCAACGCGCAGCTGCAGGCGAAGCTCCTGGGCGCCTACTTGCAGCGGCAATTGTATAGCTCCTCGTTTGTGACCAACATTTGCATTGCCTTTGATCAGCACTTTGCCAAACAAAAGGTGCGTCAACAAGTCACAAAAACCTATCATCTCCTAACATTTACATTATATATTTCTCACACAGAGTCTGAAGACCGTTGCTCTTGCCGAACTTATTGGACAGGTGGCTAAGCAAACGGGTATTAACAAACTTTGCGAGTGCATATTTGCGCTAGCGGTGACACATAGCTCTCATCCCGAACTTCGTCAGAGCGCCAGTGATAGTTTGCGTAACTCCTTGCCCGATCTACTTAATTCGTATTTGGGTCAGAACGCTGCCACAGCAGCTGCTGCGAGTGGCTTACACGACATCTCGTTTGATCTTCTGCAGTATTTGCTGTGCTGTTTGGGCGAGTACGTGACGCCGCAGCTGGAGAAGCAGTTCTTGGACAAACTACGCGAGGAATTTCCGCGAGAGGCGGTGCCATTAGTTTTAGCGCCACTTTTATATCGTGGCGCAACAACGACGCCAACGACGGCAGCCAAATCGAACGAAGCTGATGCAGAAGAGGAAACGACGAACACGACGAACACCAGCAGCTGGAGCAGCTCGAATGCAGATAATCTGAATGAAGTTGGCATTGAGGATATTTATGACCATTTATGCGAGATAATATTTACAAACCAGGTCTGTTTTGGCGTCCCTTCAAATCCTTCAAATCCATCCAAACAAACACTGTTTGCAGCTCCTATAATGAAATTTGATATCTTCCATTTGCAGGGCAAAAATAATATTATGGACACATCTTGGATTAATTTAATCCTTGAAATCGGTTATGAATTTACATCGAGCGTTGAAGAGTGCAAAAATCAATTGTGTTGCGGCAGTGGCTCCCGAGAAATACAGGCCAAAGATGTTGCTAAAATTGTTGGACTCATGTGCCGACGACACTCGTCACTGCTCGATTGCAATGTAAATCTACCAACACCAGCCAATTTCTGGCCAGGACAGGGACAACAGGGTGGTGGTGGTGGCAGCAGCAGCTCCTCCGCTTCCCAATCCGCACAACAGAACAGCAATAACAATAACGATGGCAGCAGCGAGTCGAGCAGCGTCGCCAGCGAGAAGAAGGACAAAAAGGAAACGACAGATGCAACACAAACATGGAAGCCGGACGTGTTCGTGCAAGCCCTCAAGGAGCTGGTGCCACAGCTCAACTGGAAGGATGTTTGCATGGGTAAGTCAACAAGTGAAGCATTAAAAAATCATCAAATCTAGCACTCTTTGTGTTTGTAATAGCTTTGCTATCATGAAGAACATGATATTTTTTTCGGCTAGTATTATTGTTTAGGTTCCGTATAAAAGATTTTTGTTATTTTACTTAAGTTGGTCGAAAGAAATTTTTTTTTTTTTTTTTACATATATATAAATTCTAGAATCATTTTAAGAAACGCAGACCATTGCCAAAATTATCGGATATTTTAGTAACCACAGTGTTTCAATATATAAATATATTTTATCCTCAAAAAAAATCTTGCAGAACTCGATCATCCAGAGTTTGTGTTGAAAGATCGCATCGGTTTGGATCTACTGTTGACGATACTGAGATTAGCGACACAATCAAACCTGTTTCCACAACCGGAGTGCATTTATCGCCATTGGGCGAACACGGAGGGCCAATTGTCGCTGGTCACGACCATGCTAAAGAATCCCGATCTATTCTCATTTGCCGACTATGTGTTCAGTCAGCCGGCATTGGATGTGCTTAAAACGCCGCCTGACGCTGAAAACAAGGAGATTGCTGCCTGGAAGTCATTACATCTCGTTGAGGTGCTGCTGTCGATAGCGGACAAGGGTTACTACAGTCAGGTGCACGAGCTATTCAAGTTTCCGGCGCAAAACTGTCCCGATGTGCTGTTCCTGGCCCTTTTGCATATAAATCCGCCATTAACGCCACTGCGTCAGGATCTATTCAATCAGCTCGTACCCACGTTCCTGGGCAATCATCCCAATTCCAATGTGATCCTTGCCAGCGCCTGGAGTTCCACAAACTTTCAATTGCGACCAACGATCATGAACGCCATGTCCGAATGGTATTTGCGTGGCAGCGAATTTGATCAGGTGAAGCTGTCACGAATTTTGGACTTGGCACAGGATCTGAAAGCACTCTCATCCCTACTCAATGCGCGCTCCTTTCTGTTCATTATCGATCTGGCCTGCCTGGCTTCGCGACGCGAATACCTGAAGCTGGAGAAGTGGCTCAGCGATAAGATACATGTCCATGGTGAACCCTTCATGCAGGCCATGATCAAGGTGTTGCAACGTCGGTGTCCGCAAGTGACTAATGCCAAACTGCCCGAAGATCAGCTGCCGCCCAAGCAGGCTCAGCTGCTGCCTGAAACCGTAACCACAATGATCAGTTGCCTTCAGGCGGTCATCAATAGTTTAATGCAACCGGAAATTGTCGAAATGATAATGCAAATGGCCGCCAATATGACCATCATGGCCAACAAGGCGCGCGCCGCCCAACAACAACAGCAGCAGCAACAACAACAGCAAGCTGGTGGTCCACAGGGTCTTGTGCCGCCACCGCCAAGCATTCTGCGTGGACATCGCGGCATGGAATTGCCAGGCGGTGCTATTGTGCCTGGCTCTGTGCCACCACCGCCGCAGCCACAGCAGCCTTTCTCTGGTAACCTGAACGCACAGCAAATGTTTGGACCGGCCGGCATGGATCCACTAACCAACATGTCCAACAATCTGGCTGGTCTCAATCTGGGCGGTCCCAATGGCGCTTTCAACTTTGGCAACATGCTGAGTAAGTATTATCTACACTGAAACCAAGTTATCCCTAGAGGTGAACAGAGTTAGAACATCTGCTGATCCCTAATGGACTTCTGATGTTTATTTTGATTTATTTATTATTTGCGTTATTGCTTCTTATGTTTATATCTTGATTACAGTAGTTGACAAAACAAAAAACATATATAAATGTATGCAATCAAAAATTGTTAACTTAACTTGAATAATGATCTTATAAGATACTTAAAGATCTTTTGCATTCCAATACCGTCAAAGGGTTAAATATTTTTTTCTTCACTTTGTTTTTATTTGTTAAATGGTCTTTTTTTTGTGTGTTGCATGTTTGTAATTTGGCTTTATATATTTACACCTCATCTTTATGAACGGCTACAGACAACTTGGTTTCTACTCCAGCATCTCCATCACGTTTAATGAATCCCGGCGCCAACCCTTATCCGCCCATTCCAATACAAATCCCAGCACCACCGCCACCAAATGTGGGTAATCTGGGCCGTATGCTGCCGACTGGGCCACAACCGACGCCAACGGCACCCAATCCAAACAATCCGGTGATGGCCGATCTACAGATGCCCGTTTCCAAGGAGGTCGAGGATGAGGCGAACTCATACTTTCAGCGTATCTACAATCATCAACCGAATCCAACGCTCTCCATCGATGAGGTCCTCGACATTCTGCAACGATTTAAGGAATCCAGCAGTCGCCGAGAACAAGAGGTCTTCCTATGCATGTTGCGCAATCTATTCGAGGAGTATCGCTTCTTCGCGCATTATCCCGAGAAGGAGTTGCAAATAACCGCACAGCTCTTTGGTGGCATTATCGACCGCAATTTGGTGCCCACATTTGTGGCGCTGGGCTTGTCGCTGCGTTGCGTCCTGGATGCATTGCGCAAACCGGAGGGTTCCAAGCTCTATTACTTTGGTGTAACGGCACTGGATCGATTCAAGACACGTTTGCATACCTACAACAAATACTGCGAGCACATACGATCCATACCGCACTTTAGCGACTTTCCGCAACATCTCATCCATTACGTTGAATTCGGTATGCATGGCCAGGAGCCGCCACCACAAAAGCTGATTGGCCTTAGCAACACCATACCTTCATCGGCAATTTCCCAAGGCGCTGCAGATCCGCTCTTTCGCGCCAATTCAATGGCTGGTAAGTAATATTATCTCATCTCATTAAAGTTTAGGTTACCTTAGATAGCTGCTGTCTGTTACTCTTGGGTCGGTCTTGTCCTGCTAGCAAAGTAGCTTTTCAAGCACAAGAACAGTATGCTTCCCATATTCATTGTTGGTTGTAGGTTCCCTTCATAAGTAGATCAAAGCAATGCTCAGCTATCAAGTTGATTACCCATGTTTTCTGTTCCACATGTCACAGCACCTGTCCATATTGCTTTAGCTAAGCATACCCTTTAGGTCTGTTCTTTTGACATTCTGAGCTAATGATAATTATAGCCAAACAGTCTTAACTTAAACACCCCTTTGTGAACTTTTGTTGAATGCGTATTTCAATTGACTTTTTTAGGGAACATGAGCGCAGCTTCGAATGTACAGAAGCCGCCCGTTGCTGTATCGCATGCCACACGTATGAAATCGATTGCAAATGCGACCAACATTGATACACTGCTGGTGGCCAATCAGGAGGAGAAGGTAACAGTGCCGCCAGAGCCGGTGCAGGACAAAACCGCGTTCATATTTAACAACCTGAGCCAGTTGAATATACCACAGAAATGCGAAGAGATCAAGGAGATAATGACCAAAGAGTATTGGCCCTGGCTGGCGCAGTATCTCGTACTCAAGCGCGCCTCCATGGAGTTTAACTTTCACACGCTCTACTACAACTTCCTCGACGCACTGAAAAACGTTGAGATCAATCGATATGTGACCAAGGAGACACTGCGCAACATTAAGGTACTACTGCGCTCCGATAAGGGTGTCATTAACTTCTCTGATCGTAGTCTGCTCAAGAATCTTGGCCATTGGCTGGGCATGATGACCCTGGGTCGCAATCGACCCATTCTACAGTTGGATCTGGATCTGAAGTCACTGCTGGCCGAGGCCTATCACAAAGGACAGCAGGAGTTGCTATTTGTGGTGCCATTTGTGGCCAAAATTCTGGAGTCATCAGCCAAATCGCGCATCTTTAAATCGCCGAATCCATGGACCATGGGCATTATGTTTGTACTGGGTGAGCTGCATCAGGAGCCCGATCTCAAGCTCAATCTCAAATTTGAAATCGAAGTACTCTGCAAAACGCTCAATCTGGAGCTGGAGAAGCTCAAACCGGTCATCTATTTGAAGTGTCCAACACGAGCGCTGCTCATCGAACAACAAATGTCGCAGCCAAAACCTAAAGTGACTGAGCCACCACCGCCACCTCAGCAACAACAACAACAACAGCAGCAGCAGCAACAACAACATCAGCAGCAGCAGCAACAAGTACAACAACAGCAGCAACAGGTACAACAACAGCAGCAACAAGCACAACAGCAGCAGCAACAACAACAAGTACAACAAGCCCAACAGCAACAAGTACAACAGGCACAACAACAACAACAGCAGCAGCAGCAGCAACAACAGGCACAACAACAACAGCAGCAGCAACAACAACAACAACAGCAGGTAGCACCACCAACCCCAACCGCTGAAGTCGATCCACAGGCCATGATGATGAATAGCTTGAACGCACCCGGATCCGTATCATCGCCAAACTTGCCGACAGATCCCAGCCAGGTGGTATTGCCACCGCCAGAGCCACGTTACTCATATGTTGAGGTGAATGTTAACAACTTCCAATTGATATCCCAGCAACTGGTGTTGCCGGCCAACATACCGTTCCTTCATACAAATCCGGGCATCAAGCACATTGTCGTCAATGCCATCGAACGCACAATAACCGATTGGCTGCAGCCTGTCGTTGATCGTAGCATACGCATTGCGTGCGCCACCACGGAGAAATTGATACGCAAAGATTTTGCGTTGGATGCGGATGAGAATCGCATGCGAACCGCTGCCCATCAGATGGTACGCAATCTGGCCGCTGGCATGGCCATGATCACAGGCAAGGATGAGATTGCGCGCGCTATTACACAGAATCTGCACAAGGCTTTCATGTCCGCTCTGACTAATGTGCAAAACATGACCGAAATACAAACAGCATCCATGCAACTGGCCAACGAGAATATGGAGCTCGTCTGTGCATTTATCCAAAAGACATCAGCAGAGAAGGCCGCGTTAGAGATCGATCGGCGTTTATCGACCGACTTCGAGACAAGGAAAATTGCTCACGAAGAGGGCAGCCGTTTTGTGGATGCACAAATTCTGAGCTATCAGCAGGAACGTCTGCCAGAGCCAGTGCGTCTTAAAGTTGGCCCAGCACCGCCGACACTGTATGCCGTCTATTCGGAGTTTGCACGCAGCATTCCCGGTTTCCAGCAGATGAGCGATCGCGATATTGCACTGTTTGTGCCCAAGCCACAAGATATCCAGGTACCCAATGTGTTTGCCAACGATGATAGCAACATGGTCTATGCCGAGGTGGCTGGCAAAATGGAGGCGTTCATGAACACCGCCATGAATGTGCCGTTACTGCAGCTGCAGGCCACCAAGATGCATGTGCTCCTCACTGCACTGATGGCAACACGTCGTCTACGTGATCAGGAGTCGGCGTTCATAATGTTAACACGCGCCGTTGAGGGTCTCACTGAGGGCCTGATCAACGTTCAGGATCACATGGAACAAATGAAACTCTATCGTGACATTCACTTGCGCATCCTCAGTCTGTTGCACAACAGTTTTGGTGCACCCAATACAGAGCGTGCAGTTACAAAGTGCTTCTTTGAGTTGCGTGAAGAGGTGCGCTACAATGTGGAAGCGGCACGCGCCTTGATCACATCCCACTTTGTCAATCTCAATCAGTTCGATGGCATGCTGCGCGATTGCATGGACAATGGCAATAACTATGTGGCCATCTCGTTTGGCATTGCCCTGATCGAGCGTCTGATTATGGAGGATCGTGCGATTAACATTGTATCGGACAATGAGTTTATGGCCACCGTTGAGCTGCTTGGCCGTCTCACCCAACACCGCCATCGTTATCCCGAGTGCATTGTCAATGCCATTGAGACGTTGTGGTCTGGCAATCTAAATACCAGCGATTATGGTTCATTCAATCCGGGTGAACGTTATTTGGCCGGCGCATCACACTACATTCACTCCGGCATGCATCATGTGAGGGTAAGTGAAGAGTTCAAACTTCTTTTATATTGCTGAGCTATGTAATAATTAATATAATTATTTCCCCCCAAAAAAAACAGTCATGCGATACGGATGATCCGCCTGGCCTGCAAGAGAAGACCGAATTTCTACTTAAGGATTGGGTTGCCCTCTACACACAGCAAAATCAGCAGACAACACGCGATGCACGCAATTTTGGAGCATTTGTCCAAAAGATGAACACCTATGGCATACTGAAGACGGATGATTTGATAACACGCTTCTTCCGCCAAGCGACGCACATCTGCACAGATGTTGTCTATCGCATGTTCGCCGAGCCCAGTTTGCCCATAAATCAGGCCAAGAACAAGATATTCCAATGGATCGATGCGTTTGTGCATTTAATTGCGATGCTGGTGCGACATTCAGGCGAAGGTGGCAATCCAACGACAAAGATCAATTTGCTCAACAAGGTGCTGGGCATTGTATTGGGCACACTGCTCAAAGATCATGAAATACGTGGCGTTGCCTTCCAGCAGGTGGGCTATCATCGCTTCTTTATGATGCTCTTCATGGAGTTGTGCTCTGCCGACGGTTTACCCGAACCACTGATGCACAGCATCGTATCGGCGTTTGCCTACACATATCATCTGCTCAGTCCGACTGTGGCGCCTGGCTTCTGTTTTGCTTGGCTGGAGTTAATCTCACATCGCGTCTTCCTTGGCCGCATTCTGGTACTGATACCCGGCCAAAAGGGCTGGCCCCTCTATGCACAGTTGCTGCAGGATCTCTTTAAATATCTGGCACCATTCTTGCGCAACACCGAACTGGGCAAGCCCGTGCAGCTGCTCTACAAGGGCACGTTGCGCGTTCTACTCGTGCTGCTTCATGATTTCCCCGAATTCTTGTGCGATTATCATTTTGGATTCTGTGACACCATACCGCCCAATTGCGTACAGATGCGCAACATCATTTTGTCGGCGTTTCCACGCAACATGCGTCTGCCCGATCCGTTTACGCCCAATCTGAAGGTGGACATGCTGTCCGATAGCAGCAATGCACCCAAAGTGTGCAGCAGCTACATCATGAACATTCAGCCGCCCAACTTTAAGAAGGATCTCGACTCGTACTTGAAGGCACGCGCTCCCGTCACATTCCTTTCGGAGCTGCGCGGACATTTGCAAGTGACCAGTGAGCCGGGCACACGCTACAACATGACCCTCATGAACGCCCTGGTCATGTACGTGGGCACCCAGGCCATAGCCCTGATTAGGTGAGTCTCGATATATCTTATATCTATGTATAAGATAAATATTAATTATATTGAATCGTTTGCGTTTACAGAAACAAGAACTTTGTGCCGAACACATCAAACATTGCGCACAGCGCTCACATGGATATCTTCCAGAATCTGGCTGTGGATCTGGATACCGAGGGTCGCTATCTGTTCCTTAATGCAATTGCCAATCAGTTGCGCTATCCAAACAGTCACACGCACTACTTCAGCTGTGCGGTGTTGCATCTGTTCGCCGAGGCCAATTCGGAGGCCATACAGGAGCAAATCACTCGAGTTCTGCTCGAACGCCTAATTGTGAATCGTCCACATCCATGGGGTCTGCTAATCACATTTATTGAGCTAATCAAGAATCCCATTTACAAGTTCTGGGGTCATGATTTTGTGCACTGTGCACCAGAGATAACCAAGTAAGTGATCCTTTCTTTATCGGCTATCTCTCTATCTATATTTTTCTATATGTATGTAGGTAGTTGGGTAGTTTTGTAGATTCAGTCGTAGTTGGTAGCCTGCACAGACACACACACACTTATATACTTTATAGCACACGCACACCTTATGTTTGTTTGTTGTTTATACCTGAGTTGCGTGGTTTATTTATGATTTCATTCGTTCGTTTTGTTTTCAGATATTTTGGTGAATGTCTGATTGTATTTAATCGATTTGAGACTTTGAGCATTCAGTGTGCAGCATAAATATTATACAATACATACATACAAAAAGATAATATATATATATACATATATACCATTTATTATATAGGCCAAAATGTTTTTAGTTTTAAGTAATGGTTTTATTTCGCATGTACCACCCAAGACACCCCGCTTTTCCCAGCCTCCCGCAACCCATTTTAAAAATGCATTTTTATTTCTATAATTTAATGATTGTAACGCTTGCCAATTTCCAACATTTACAAACTTGAATAAAATAAATAATTAAACATTATTTGCAGCAACAAACTGTTTATTTACCCATTCAATAACAATATTCGAATGATCTTTTACAGGCTCTTTGAATCCGTCGCACGATCCTGCCTGGCCAAATCGAATGTCACCCAACAACTGAATATGGCTGTCGATGGAGCCGATGTAAATCAGGAGGTGGTCAATATTAACTGAGGAAACGCAATTGTCCGACGCTTTAGCCTTAACGTTTGTGCGCTGATCATTTAACATAACCCAGACACACCAGACAGAAGGAGCAGCAAAAGGAAAGCAGCAGCAGCAGCAGAAGAGCCGTAGCAAGAAAGCATAAAAATCAATTATATACATACATACTAACGAGACATGTTTAGTTTTTTAGGTCAAATCGTTTTAAGCAAATTATGAAACAATGAAATTTCGAACGCAGAGCAAACAAAAAAAAAAATCAAAAAACAAACAAAAAAAAACTTAAACATAAAACAAAAGATAAAACAAAGTGCATAACAAAAAGAGGAAAAGTAGGCAAAGGAACACAGGATAAAACCGAAAACAAAGCTGTTAAATACGAGATGATAAATTCGCCAAACTTTATTTATCTGGTAATTTTGTTTAAAAAAAGAAAGATAGAAAGAAGAAATAGAGAGAGATAACTATATCTTTATATATATATACATAAAAATTGATATAACATTTTAAAATGCCCGCAAATGTTAACAAATTTTAATTGAGTTGTATTATAATTATAAATATGAAAATTCCTGTATTTACCTGTGGTTTTATAGCCTGGGCTCAGGTAGCAATTAGCTCTACCAACCCCCCTCCCCCCCTTCCTTCCTTCTCCCCTCGACACTATATGCTAGGAGGAAACTGAAAAGAAAAGAGAAACGAAAAGAAAAAAAAAACGAAAAACAAACAAAAAAAATTGCAAAATGTACGCGAAAATACAAAAAACTAACAAAAATTGCGATGTAAATATGTAGTTGTTGTTGCTATATATAAAAACAAACGGAGAAACAAGAACAACAATAATAATTATAAACAACAATTAAACAAGATGTAGAAAAGACATGGCAGCAACAACACAACAACAACAGGCACACATAAATATTATATATATAGACATTCATGTAACTGCACTTTCATTCAAGAGTTTTAAGTACGAAACGGAAGCTTTATTGTAAATTGAATTCAAGTCAAGCTAAAGCTGTTACGTTTATATTATAAACAAATTTTTGTTCCCAAGCTCTCAAGTGCTTCTCATTTAGGTTTTTGTATTTTTAAACTGTTTCGAACCGTTCGTTGATGAACCTCTCTTAAACATATATATATATATATGTATATATATTAAACTAAACACACATCTTTGATTTTTTTAACAATACGAATCAACAGATATAAAAGTAGTTAACAATTGAAAAGCATACTTTGTTATTTGCAAGTTCAGAGTCGGATAGTGTATAGAGATAACAATATATATATATATATATCTATATATGTACGTATGTATATGTGGATGATTGATAGTTGCAAAGAGTTAAGCTTTGGATGTAGTAACAACTTTATTTTAGAAACCATGTATTTTAAAGTTAGTTAAATGTTTAAATAGCAAGTTTCAAAAGCCGCCTTAAAACAAAACAGCAACAACAACAAATGCCCAACATTAGTTTATACAATTGAATTGAAATTCGTGTACAATAATAAAAAGCAATTAGGCCAAGGCGGAGCACATACATACACAACTTTATACATACAAACAAAATGCAGCTAAAACATTAAGCATCCAATCTCAATCATATATATAACATTGATAATATGATTAGAGAAAAAGTTAACATTTTTCGATTCTTTTGCAAATCACAGAGAACAAAAAAAGATATATATATATATATGTATATATATATATTTATGTCTATATATGTATATGTATATATATATGTACATGTTTATCCATTACAATCGAAATAAGTAACATAAAATTAAGTGAACAAAAAAAAAAAATTATTATAAAATATATATGTATAAATGGCAAAATTTTAAAACTAATGCGTTATCCTTGTCTTGCACCCAACCCAGTTTTGTTTTAGTTTTTAAGCTGTTTTTTGCTCTTTATTTTTGGGTGTAGGCGTAAACTTAAAAAGCTTTATTTGTGTGTGGAAGCAAAGGGCGCTCCCATCTTTCTCTAGTGCTCTCCGTCTCTTTCTCGCGGCATACATATGTAGCCCATTTCCGCACCCAGACTTATATAAGCTTCCTCCCTCCCTCCCCAACACTTTCACAAACAAACACTGGTTGGCTTGGGAGGGGGGAGGTGCTGGGTGATGTGCTACGCATTTGGGTTAAGTAAACAGACGGCAACAAAGGAAACACAAAAACAACGCATACAGAGGGGGTCAAAGAAGAAAGAAAAAAAGAGTTTTGCAGCTTGCCCAGATACATAACAATAATAAAAACAAGACGAAAAAAAATGAATGTATGTATCTATCTATCCATACATATTGCATGAACGCGTGTGTAAATACATTGACACGAATTCTGAGCATTAATTGAAATGCTGCAGTCATCGCTATCGTTCGCTGTTGTTAATTCACATGAATTTTGACATACGTAAGGCTGAAATACAAGAACAACCAAAACAAATACTAGTGTACGTGTGTCTACACTTTGTGTGTATGTTGTGTAGCTGTAATTGTGTGCGCGCTTGGCAACCGGGCAAAGAAGGCAGCAAGCATAAAAAAATGTGGCACACTTAAATAAGGCGTCGACGTTCGCAGTCGCTGCGCAGTGAGAAATAATAAAAAAAAAGTCCCCTGCCTCTGCTGCTGCTCATGGGCTCCCTACATAACACATATATATATGTATACATATATACAACAAGCCATTTGTATTGTACATAATGTGTTTGCGAAAGATACAAAAAGCGCGTTCAATTTGAATGTGCTTAGAAGTGCGCGCGCGCTAGCTCGAGAGAGTAGTGACAGAGAGAGAGAGAGAGAGCGTAGAAGTTTCGTTAAAAAGCTGCGAACTGCGGCAGCAAAAGCGATACACACACACACCCAAACGCGTCACGTGTTCGTGTGCAGCTGCTCGCTGTGTATGTATCTGTATTTGTTTTTTTTTGTGTAGTTTTGTGCTGTAGCCGCAGCAAAGCTTTTTGTGGCGCACGTTAAGCTCGCGACGTTGTCAGCGACTGCGACTGCGGCTGAGTCAGCACCATTAGTTTGAGCACACATACATACATACACATTTTTTTTGTTTCTATATGCTGCCTGCTGCGGGGGCAATCATTATATTGCTTTTCTCTCTTCGTATTTGCTTTTGCTTCACTTTTTTCTCATCTTGGCAACTATACAGCGTTTTGTGTATGCGCATTGCGCATAATTGTTGTTGCTGCTGTCCTCCTCACACACCCAACCCGCCTAGCCGCCCCCCTCATTATTTCAATTGCAATAGAAATGGACCTGCCAGTTTTTTGTTGGCCGAGCTTAAACCACATTTGCTGGTCGGCGGATCCCACGAAAATCACACAAAACAAAAACAAACTCACCAACAACTGGATTTCTTTCTTCTTTTATATTTTCAACTGACACGCTCTCTAGCTCTCTACCTGTTTTTCTGTTTCTTCATCTCTTGCCCACACGCACATACACATACACATACATACACATATACGTACACTTTCGCGCTCTAGCTCACTCTGCGCACCCGTTTCGCTGCTGACCCAGTTTCCTAGGCACACCACTGCACTGGCCAAGTGGGTTTTTGGCTTTCACACACACATACACACACACACACAAAGTATAACTAACTTTCTTGCGGCTGCCCGTCCACCCACTATTACAGCTTTGCCCTTTTGTCCCTACCCCTTTTTTCCTTTATTCCATCAAACATGGTCGAAAACTTGGCGTCTAGTTTGCGAAATGTCCTTTGCTTTGCATTCTGCTTACAAATTAAAAAGCATAATCTTATTAAATTGAAATGCAAACGGAAATTATCAAAAAAGCTGGAAAGCAAATGCAAAAACGAAAAATAAATTGCTTGAGTCAAATTTTGCGACGTGTCCCTTTTACAAAAAGGATTTAAACCGAATGTATATGTATGTATGGAATTTCAATAGGCACAGTGGTTCAAAATATGTTTTATAGGTTGACATAGTATTCACATTAATAGCGCTTAGCTTGAAGTTATTTGCTACTCAAACATAACAGTTTGAGAATCATTTACATTTATTCAATGCTCGCTTAGAACAAAACGTATATTAATAAAAACGATTTCAAATATGTATGTGAATTAAAGTGCTCCAGAAACTCAAATGCATCCAAGCGTTATGTGATAAAAAATAAATATTTGCAGTGCCAACAAATTATAGCATTCCAATGAGATCAGATTACACACAGAATTCCAGTGCTTCCACTGTTAAGGCTTGACTCGCTGCAAGCTGCAAACTGCTGAAACCAACTGCAGTATGCACATAATTATTTCATAAATTGCAATATTTACAAAATTAAAACCGATAAATATTGTTTTTAAACCTTTATCTGCTGTTTATCATACTGATAAATGTCATAAGAGAGAGAGAGAGAGACAGAGATGTGGAAAGTTGTTATCGTCTATTTATCAGCTTACGATATTGGGATATCAACGAATTTTGTTTGCTTACGTTTGACCAAAATTCGCTATCGTTTGACTATTGGCAAACAGTAATTGAATGGAAATGCTATAACTGCATTTGATTTGCTTATGAAATATCAAAAAGATTAACAACGACAAACCTTTTAACTAAAACAACCATGACAAACGACAACATGCCAATAAACTAGCCGCAATCCATTGGAATGTCCACCGAACACACATACGAGATTTGCACAAGTACAGTAGCTGTAAAACTGTATTTTAATAACTGGGTGATCTTAAATGTAACTGGAACACATTTACCATTTATATATACATATATATTGTATATACATGAACCCATTCATAACCTCACTTACCATACGTATTTACTTGCCACTTGAATGACGCCTGTTTGATTGACTGATTGATTGAGTTTTGTTGCATGGATAGACCCTGTCTGTTTGTTAATTGAATTCTTTTTTGCACCTGCAATTGCAATTGCAACTCAACTCAACTCAAATCACCTCAACTCACAACTGTCTCTGTTATGAGCAAGAGAATTGACAGGAAATTGCGCTGCTGTCGCTGCCAATTGCCATTCAATTAAAACCAATTTCAATTCACATCAAATGTGGTGTTTTTCACTTGTGTTCGACCACGAGATACCCTGTCGAAACAGTCTACGCTGTTTCACACAGTTAACAACCCATTTGTATAACAGAATGCTGTTGTGCGTTCACGTGTTATACTTTCCTATCAATGGAATATTAATGCTGGAAGTGAGAAGCTTTTTAAGCTCAACGCTTATTCCATCTTGTGTCTGTGCCCCTTAAACCGTTTTGACTTATATTAAATGGGTATACAATACACACAAAAAGTGTCATGAGAAATGCATTTAGCTGTTTCGCTTACGTTTTAATTGCATTTTGTAACTCAAATTGAAAAAAGTAAAAAAGAATTCCACACACACACACACACACACACATACAGTTGCTAACTGATTTAGCTTTAGGGTTGGACATTGGCATAGGGTCCAATGCCGGCAGCCCTGGCCATTAGTGCTGGTATGTTGGTCTGCTCGTAGTTGCCGCTAAAGTACTGTGCATAGGGGCCAGAGGCAAAGACGGCGACATCGTCGCCACCATGCGTGTCAGAATTAAGTGGCACCATCGATGGACTCACATAGAGTGGATATTCGGTATGCTCCTTGGTAATGCGTTTGCGGCCAACTGCTTTGTTGTAGGTACCCCAATAACCCGGTCCGTTCGCATACGACAGAATGTTATATGGCAGGTCATCGTCGGCAAGCTTATTGGCCAGACCCGTTATATCCTGTTCGCGTCTCTGTAAGGTTAAATAATGGCTTTATATACAAACGAAGAGTTATGTGAAGCTTGACTCGTTGCTTACCGGATAACCGTTAACGGTTAGCACATGCGAATGATCCGAGGTGACAACAATGAGCGTATCCTCCTCGGAGGTCATTTCACGTGCCTTCTGCACAGCCCTGGCAAACTCGGCGGTATCTTCGAGGGAGCGACGAGCATAGTTCGAGTGATGTGCCATATCGATGCGAGCACCTTCGACGAACAAAAAGAAGCCCTGATCATTTCGCTTGAGGACACGAACTGCTGCCTCGGTTAGTTCGGTCAGAGAGGGATCAGCCAGATGGCTGTTCTTTGGGCTACGCTCTCGGTCGCCATCGTAGGGCAGATGTCCATTGGCAAAGAGGCCAAGTAGATAGTCTGTATTATCGAGATCGATTTCAGTCAGACCCTTGCGACTCCAAGCGTAGCTGGCGGATGCATTCTGCTTCTGCTTGTCCGCAAGCCAATCCTTAATAAGATTACGTCCGTCCCGGCGATAACCCTTTTGGCCAGCCTCATCATGTACGGTTGTGCTAAGGAAGTTCTGTCTGCCGCCACCCAAGATAACCTTGAGTCGTTTACCCACATCCCATTCGACCAGCTGTCGAGCAATATCTATGGTCTCATCGGGATTACAATTGGCATCAATGACCTCTCCATCATTCTCCCAGTAACGATCGGCGATGTGAGCATAGACGCCAGCTGGCGAGGCATGTGTAACACGTGCACTTGTCACAAACCCAGCATCCTTGCCTGCATCCTGAGCCCATTTGGCAATGCTATGCACCTGATCCTCGGCATTATACGCAGCCTTGCAATCGTAACGTAGAACATTTGCGTTCACACCAATCGTTGCATAGTTGCCCTTGACGCCACCCAAGTAGGCCGTCGCGGTGCAAGCTGAATCTGCCACCTGACGATTGATGCAGTACGTCTTGGCCAGACCCGTGTAGGGAAACTGCTCAAAGTATACCTTCTTCGAGCTGTCGCCCAGCAGATCTCGCGTCGCCGTTATCGTATGAATGGACATGCCATCCCCTAGAAAGAGTATCACATTCTTCGCCTTCTTTGTGTGCGCCAATTCCAGAGCGGCCAACTTGGCTGCCAGCGTATTCTGTGCATCCTCACGCCAGTAGCTGCTCTCCATCTCCTTCTCATACTTAACAGGGGGCGAAATGTCTTTCAAAGTGGAGCGTGCATGTTGACGATCTGCAAAAGTTAATTTTTTTATTTAAAGTGTTTTTTTGTTTGTTCATTTCCATACAGAGCATACATAGGAAAAACGATCCTAAACTATTATAAAATATTTCAATAAAATATAAAGATATTTACCTAATGCGTTTTGAAAATGAACTTTTGGACTTAAAATGCATTTAAGGAAGTACAGAAATAATTTTGAACTAATTAGTTTTGTTAGTGTTAATCATCATTTAAGGCATATCAATGGACGTAAATTAGCAATTGATTGAATTAATCTACACTGGTCATGTGCTTATCGCCTTGACTTTATCGGCTTTTGACCAAGATAAGCATATATAGTACTAATGTGAGTAAGTTTTTAAGAAGAACTAACTGATTTGAACAAGATAACATTCAATAACTTAATCAAAGCCACTTGTTTATAATATTTATACTCAATTCAAGGAAAATTACTCGAGACAATTCTTAGATAATCCATAAAGATTAACTGTTTAGAAATGAAAAGTCTGTACAGTTTAACACTTGCTTTTTGAACAGGAAAGAAAACAAATATAGTATCTATGTATTCCACTAAACCAACTTGAATCTTAAGAATTGAAGTTCAGACATCTTTAATTGATATCTATATTATGTAACTACTTTAGCAATTTATATAGAAGTCCATTTCCGGCACTTTGCACTTCTTTTGTCCATCAGTAAAATAAAAAGGAAGGAAGAAATATTTTTAACTAATAATAAGAAGTTTTACAATAGAAAAACCAATTCTTTGGCTAACCTTTTCTGGTTTTATTGAACGAAATAAGTTTATAGATATTTTTTCTGGTACTTGCAAATTCCTATGATTTTGTATACCTCATAGAAACTATACGCTTCTTCTTGTTCTACTTACCTCTCTGGGCGTTAACAAACGCCAGGAACAAAATGCTTGCGAGCAGCAAAAACTGCAGTTGAAAATTGTTGCCCATTTCTCAGCGGTTGTGTGTGTGTCAAGATCAACACACTTAAGTGAACTGAGAATGGTGTTGGGGCACTCGTTGGTCACTTCTGACAGCCCGAGACAAGCAAAGAAATCTAATCAGCAGTTGCAAGTAATCTCAAATGCCAAAATCAAATCGCCAAACACTTTATGGCTAATAGAAATATTGACTGTTAGTTACGTGACCAAAAGATTTCAACTCACGTGTTGGCCTTAACTGGGGCGAGATCAATGCAAAAACAACCATAATAAAAATGTTAAGCTCGTTACGTATACGCAGCGTATGGCCAGTTGAACAATTGCTGGCTGTTGGCCAGTTTTCAGTTACCGTTCACCATAACTACCTGCCTGCCGGCCAGTTTATGTCATCAGCCCGATGACGCTTTCAGTCAACCAGCTCACATAAGAGTCCTTTTTACTTTGTTCTTGGTGTTCCTGTTTTTCTCGTTACAGAACGCTCTTTGACGTCATTTTTTATAGCTGTGTTGTTGTTTTTGCTATTGTAGTCGAAAAAGACCAAAGCCAAAATGCAAAAAGTTTCGACATATGCAAAATTTTGCAAAGTTGGACCAACAACTGTGCCCTTAGTTTTCGTAAAAGCTTAAATAACATTCAGATTGTGTCATCATATGGCAAAAAACTTTAATCAGGCTTATAGTTAAATAAAACTTCTGTTGCGTTGCAATTCTCAACTTGTTTAAGCTTGCGTTCAACAGCAATGTTTAATGATTAAAATTTTTGAAGTTTCATTAGTTTAAGCTGTAGAAGTACAAGTTCTGATGATTATCCCTATTACCAACTGGGTAATTCTGATTTTTCTTGCTTTTAACTTTTCAAAAGATAAACAAGTTGTGGTTTAAAGAGTGCTGCATACTTTCAGGACAAACTGTAAAGTATAAAGTGTCTGCCCCCTGAGTAAATCCAAGTCAATCTAGTGGCGCCATTTAAGTTGCCATTTAACGGTGTGTGTGTTCAGTTCCGAGGACGACAACGACGACGACCCACATAACTTGATTGCTTTGTTTGCTAAAGTATTGTCTTGGCCAGCGCCACAATGGAGCCCGTAAACTTGATGACCTGCAGTGAGAATGAGAAAAAAGAAAAGCACAAAACAGTTAGCAGGGGCGGTGTGTCTGTGTGTGTGTAAATAAAAGCATATCCGTTGTGTATACCGCTGTGAAAACGGGCAGCGAAGGCGCAAAGAATGGCACCTCGACGGTGACGGGTCTCTGGGCACGCAATATGAGCAGATAGACACGCTGACGCACCTCCCGATTCCACTGATACCAATGGCTGTTGTATGCAGCCTCGCCCAGTTCCAAGCTCTGCAAGCAGAAATAATAAATATATATATATATATATATGTGTGTGTGTATATATCTTATCTGGGCTGACACACGCAAGCTTCAAACTTACCGCTGTTGACATTTCCGTGCCGCCATAACAGTAAAGATAAAGACAGGAGCTAACGGTTCCTACATAAACCGCATAGCGTATGATATTATAGCCGGAAAACTACGAACACAAAAGGGAAAAACGATGTTAAGAGTAATACATTTGTAACTTGATGACTGTCTTGTCAATAAATCCTTACCAGAAGTATATCGATAACGCCTGTAGCTATCACCAAACTTGACGATAGAAACTGTGCAAATGTTGGAGCGGCCATAATTACGGAGAAACGTTGTACAATGCCAACAATATCATTTTGTCGATCAATAATATTCTCTAGCTGTTGGCAACACATCTCGCACTCTCGTGGACTTGGATCTGCATTAGAAATCACTCGATGATATCATCAAAACATAAAAAGGTGGATTTGAATTTACCTTGAGTTAATTTTAGGGCACGCTGTATATCCAATTGTAGTGCCTTGAGCAGAAATGTCGCATATAGTGTGAAACTGAAAAAGAAACCATCTGTGGCCACAAAAGCATAAACTGTAACCTGTCCACTCCACGTGGAATAGACATAAGCCAACGGATACAAGGGAAAGCGGTGTGCAATAGGTGGAAAACTATCGTTAAAAGAGATATGAATGGAGCATAGAGACAGTTTGTTAAACTCTTTGACCTACAACATTCGAAATGGCATATCGTATTTGAAGGGCAACTCGCGACGCCTCCACATCTCCCAAAAAGAACGGAGTACAAAGGCGCTAGTGTTGATGGAGCCCAGCGTAAATACCAACATGCTCAACAATGTAGCCATGCGGTAATAGTTTCGCTTCATCTTCACTCGCTCCTCATCCCGCTGCTGTTCCGTTAGCTGGCGAATGCGTTGCATTAGAGATGCAACCTCAACGCGACTCCTCCACATGCAGGCCATCTTGAAGAGAGTTGTCAGACTGCAGGCAAGCGGACACCATGCATCCATGGCATCAACTGGACTACTTCGGATATAATGCCAACCAAAGCTAAACTCTGCCTGGCAACAATGTGCCAAACACAAAAAGTTGAAGACAAACCAGGCCGTCGTCCATATTGAAGACACTTGCTCAAAGCGCAATCCTATCAGACTAAACGAATACCTGGTCGAGAAGAACAGATGCTTCTTCAACGGATAATCGCTACTCAGATACTTTGGATACATCATGAACAACTAATTGACTTCGCTCAAAAGGATTTCAGTATTTATACAATGTTGGGCACACAATTATTATCTAATTAAGGCGCAATATAATTGTATTTGGGGATAATAATATGATAAGTTAACTAATTAGTGGCGTGTTTTGATGCCTGTTTGGCATATTAAATCACTTAATTAATGTCCTTGCATGGATTGAACACCCACAGTTCAATTGTAGGGTGTTTAAGGGTAATTATAGGTAAACAAATAGATTTAAAACGAAAGCAATTGATGAATATTTAAACTGTTTTTAATGTGTAGGATTTGGCTAAAAGGTTTGATTAATTTGAAGACAGCGAAAAGAGTTTTAATCAGGTTTCCATTTCCACGATCAGACTTTATTAATATTTTAATGAGACATCGAAGTCGTTTTCGATATATATTTGACCATATAGTAGATGTTTCTGGTTCGTCTTAATACTCAAAAACACTTTCCTTTGGGTTCCTTAACCTACTTTTCCTCAAAAAGCTGACATGATACGCAAATACGCTATCGTGCTCAGCACAAAATTACATCAAAAGCAACTTCGATATCTGAATAATAAAATCCTTATTGACTTGTGTTATTTACGCACTTTTAAAATAATATTCTTCGAACTAGTTTTCCTTAGTGCTAGAAGAAAGTATTAAAAATGAATGCTTAAGAAATACTATTGGGAAAAAACTTCTTATATGAAACTTCTCTGACAAATAAGTTTTCCAGTATTCCTTGCATCAATTAAAAAGATTCCTCAGATTAATTAAAAAATAAATCATTACTTTTAACCTTTAATAATAAAAACTCTTTGATTAATATTTTTATTCTCTACGCAATCAGCTTCAGCTTGAATCAGCTTTGAATCAGCTTGCGTTTAACACATTCACAGCACGCAAATATTTAAATGCATTCCCGCACTTTAATTCAAATGTTTAAAAAAAAGAAAAGAAGAAATGAAATTGTTTAATTTCCGTGGTTCGCATTTTTTAGTCGCAAATTTATTTCTCACAATGGCAATTGAGGCGCAAGTTTCGGGGCATAAATCTGCAGGTTCTTGAACCCAGCAACAAACCAAAGCGCAATGAAACATAAAGAGAAAAATAAAAAAACATTGCCGAAATATACATATATACATATACATAAATGTTTGCTCGATTTGTCGCATTCTGTGAGGCAATTAGAATTTTAAATGGAGCCACACGAATCACGAGCAAACCGAATCAAAAATAATACCACAAAGCAACAATATATATATACATATATAAAGTATATGGGTCACTAGGTTTATTTCTTCTTTGTTTGAACTCTTTGCGTATGAACAATTTTTTGCATAAATACATTTCTTTACCTTTATTTTTGTTTTGTGGATTTACCGTAAGTATGATGATTTTTGTGTGCATAGCAATTTGGGTAAAAGTATATGTATGCATGCAGCTCAATAAAGAAAACCAGAAAGAAACTCAACTTCAACAAACAAAAGCAAATCAATTAGCCATGACCAAACTAAATATGCAAATGAAGATGAGAAAAGGTGATTTATGTTGGCAAAAAATGAAGAATTGTTGAAGCAAATTGTGAATTTGGATTGATTGACACAAGAAACTTGTTTTCTTCTATGCTTGAACATTTTTTTAATAACTATGACTGATTTTATACCACAAAATATCTTACAAGCATCACCAAACTGTTATATGTCTATATGTATCTGGCTAACTTACTTTAAGTTCACCTCAGCTCATCTCAACACATCTTTCTAGATACTTTATGCATTAAAAGCAGAGTTTTTTAATTTACTTCGCTTGCATTTTGAATGAATTTTAAGTTGACAATTGAACTGCATGAGGAAAGCAGCTGCTGTCATCATCCTGCCACAAACTCATTTTAATTAATTTCCCAGAAGCTTGTAGTTGATTTTTTCTCATATTGCGTATACGCAATGTGAAGACGTCAGATATTGAATTTACTTAGCACAAAATGTGACTTCATTTATTTTCAATATTTGGCAGCCCAGCTGTGCGAAAGCAGTTGACATTTTTATCGATTTTAGCATATCAGTGAGAACTTGCTTGTTGGCTGATATCATCGTTGGCAAAACGAAAGCTACCCCCAAATGGACACCCAAAGCCGCCCACAATCTGCGAGTCGCCATTCTGCTTTGACTTTTATGACACCAAACAAATAAACGAACTTACTAACGCACACACAGAAACACACGCACACACACACACATACATAAGCAACAACCCTCGCATGTTTCGCATTTTTTGAATGCTTTCACATGCTTTCTTATTACTTATGCTGGGGGTGCCAAATACATGACACACCCTGTCCAACAACCCCCGCAACTGGAAAAGCTGTGCCTGGAAATGAATTCTATTGTGTAATGTCCTAATGCCGCTGCCGCTGCCGCTGCCGCTGCTGTTGCTGCTTTTGATGATGATGATGATCCTGCAGTCGAAGGGAAGTGTGGCAAGTGGCATGCGGCAAGTGGAACTAGTCGCGACGAGCGTCGCGCTCTCAAAACCAGCAATCAGGCCAACATGTCATGAGAGGAAAACTTAACAGCAACAGAGACAACTTAGCCAGAAATAAAACCAGTTTTCTGCTTTCAGAATACCCTGTAACCTTTATCTAATGTCGAATGTGGGGCATAAGGATTTTTAGCATGTGCTTGTATATTTGATAAATTTATCAGTTTTCAGTAAATACGAATTATGAACTCGCAACTAGTAAAACTTATCCACTCGCTAGATACTCGTATAAAACGAATCAACGAAACTTGTTGCGATTATATCGACATCTCACTCTAACTCAGTTTCTCTGGCGACCTTATTAAGCTTCATTTCAATCTCTCTCAAATCACTCGTTGAGTGAAGTTCGTGAAAGCTCAAATGAATACGAATCGAAGCTTTAAACTACCAGAAATAGAATTTGGTGAAGTAAGATATATAAATCCTTGGATAAGCATTCATTTTGACTTTTAACTTTTATTTCTTCTTAGCATCTTTTAACATACTCACAAAGAACCTTTATTTATTAAGAGGGCATTTCCTAGTCCTTTACACTCGCCTTTTGCACTCTTACTTGATTGTGTTCTTCTCCTTTTTCTTTTTAACGCAGAGACATTTGTAAAATGTGCTCGTACTTGTGCCCTACTTTTGTGGATGTCGTGGAAAAGCGCGAGAAACGAGAAACGCGAATCGCGCAACGAGAAATCAAGTTTTTTCCCCTCTTCGCTCGCCCTGCAGTCTTGTAAAAGTTGACGTTGAGTCACGACCATCATTCGGGGCTTTGGATTTTAAGTTTGTGGGGTAAACAGGTTGATTTTCCTGTTCTCCCTATCTCGCTCTCTTTTTGTTTTTGGCCATTAGCCAAATGGAATTTCACACGCTTCCTTTATTTTCCATGCCACATACAGACGCAAGTATCTGCAAAAGCGTTCCTGCTTGATCAATTATTAAAACTCACTTCAGTAATTTGCAGTGCTTGATTTTTGGCCAATTTGCTCTTCAATACATAAATAATATATATAAATATATATATACATATGTGTGTGTGTGTATGTAACGCGAGGGTGTCATAAATCTACTTGGGTTGGTTTTGTTTTTATCGCTGTGTATCCGTCAGTTGGCACATCATTTTTAGTGTCATTTTATTTTGCTTTCCACATGACCCACATACGTCGCCATACAGTACACAAATTGTGGCATAGGGATGAGAGGGAGGGGGAGGGGGGGCTTTAAACTATTGCCGACAGACCTCATTTTAATATCCATTAAAATAGCCGACAAGCGACTAGAAAAACAACAACAACAACAACACATAGTATGTGTTTAATGATTATGCAGTTTTCAATTATGTCACATTCACATTTGTGATAACTATTCTAATGCTGATGGAAATTAATATTGTTGCTTGCCAACCTAAATTATAACATTGTGTTATTATTATGGTCAAATTTGATCAAGATTAAAAGTCTAGCCATTAAAAGGAAATCATGGTAACAAGCTTTTAAAAGTCACATCAGAACTTGTTATACCCTAAGGCCATCAAATGGGTACAAAGGGTATATTGTTTTTGTGTAGAAGTATGTAACAGACAGAAGGAATCATCTCCGAACCCATTAAGTATATATATTGCTTGTCAGCATCAACAGCTAAATCGATATAGCCATGTACAGTTCATCGATCTCAGAGTCAAGTTGAGCTTTAAAGTTGGAATATCTTTTCTTTTAAGCCAAAGGAAAAACAAGTTTGTTTTAAACTATCGATAACTTTCCAGGGTTCGATATACACATGATATCGATAACAATTAAATCTTTGATTTGAAAAACTTTGAAAATGATTTGAAACTATACACAAAATAACTAAGATCTGTGAAATTTGTATTCAAATCCATTGAGAAATACCGGAGATATGGACAATTGAAGTTAAGTCAACAAGTCCTCCTAGTCAGGGTATCTCATAGTCGAGCCTTCTTACTTGTCTAACTTTTTCAATGTATGTTGTCGTCCTTGTTAGCTTTTACAGCCCCATTTTGCTATTACTGCCAATTTAATTGCAATGTTCTCGTAAAAAATAGCAATAAAAAACTTTGAGTCGAGCGCAATTTTAATTTGCAATGTGGCGTTAATTATAATTAAAACTATTGAGCTAAACAACAACAACAACAAAAGCAACAAAATGTGCAAGTCGTATAAATACCAAGAGCGCGCCACAGGGCCATCTGTCTATATATATATATATACGTATATAGTATGAATACGTACAGATCAAACATGACACAATACAAGACCCTGCACCCCTCTCTCTCTTTCTGTCTCTTTTGACCCTCCCAATGTGAGGCGGCATAAGCTAAATTGTTTTAAATTTTGTTTGTTAAATCGTTTTTCAAATGACTGCATATAGCATTGAGCTTGAGCATTATTTCTAGTTTTTAATACACTTTTCAACAACAACAAAAAGACGAGTTGATTTTGTTTTGCTTGCAAGTTCCCAAATAAACAATTTCTTTTAGTTACCGTTTTGAGAGCAATCACATTTTGATAAAGTAAAGGTTTTTCATGCCAGTTTCACACTTTGAAACTCACTGATACCCACACAGTGCTTCTCTAACTGTTAACAGAGCAATGCACAGTCGTAAAGCTTTTTGCTAGTACTCACAATTGTGGCTTGTGGCTTCTAATTGAAGTCAGTGCCAGCTGTCATGTGGTTGGTGTCATTTGGTGGCGTTTGTCAGCCAAGCCAAGCCAAGTATTCAAGAGATCTTTGTCAGACCACGGCTATACATATAGTGGCTTCCTATATAAACTACAAAGCTACTGTTGCGGTCAATAGTGCACGGCATAATTGCTGATTGAATGAGGCTGTCAACTGACGTCAGCTCTCCCAACTGATTAATACCAATTAGCCAGACTACAAAATTTACACACATATGTTTTGTATGTTTGTATGTATGTATGTTTGTATGTTTGTATGTTTGTATGTATATGTTTGTATGAGTATGTTAACATTCCTGATGCTATGAATATTTGTTTACTTGCATCGGGGTACTTAAAAGCGATGTCTAGCATATGTTTATATGTAGCACACTTAGAAAAAAGCAATAAAGTCATTCTTATAGACTAGGTAAAAAATATTTGATCTTTAAAAATATTTTATTTTGTATTATAAGAGGATTTTTGTTTGTTTGGTAGTTTTAGAATTATTCTTGGCACATTTCAAAAAAGTATAAAGTTTTTATTTTGCCCAATTTGAATTAGATTATACTGTCGAAACTTATGTTGGATGATGCGTTTAGTAAAGGACCCAAAATTGAAGATCTCTTCCACAACCATCTTTTTGCACAGTGTATAAACGCATTACATTATTAATGTACATATGTACATAATAGTATGTAACCTATGCCGTTTGCAAAACGAAAGCACGCAAACTGGCGACAAGTCACGCCAAGCAATTCATCTAGTATATATAGTACAGCTATATAGTATGCATATATATGCATATATAGTTCTCAGACATTTCACTCTCGGCTAGGAACTGGGATTCCTCCAACGCCTCCTCCGCACACTCCTTCTCGTTCTTACTACTTGATTTGTGGCTTGTGGCGCCATAATTCTGCCGTTGACGGCACTCGCATGTCGCTGGCAATTCGACAAATGGCTTCAAAACTGGCGCAACAATCGCATTAAACTTTAACAACTTTACAACTAACTTCTAGTAAGATTCTCGCGTGTCCAACAATGGAAGGCATTTGCAATTTTGTTCAAAATGTATTCAAACAGCGCCCCCCCAACCCAAAAATGATTCTACTTGACTTGTTGCCCGATTGTGTTGTGTTGATTCTGCCTTAAGCTTTAAGATTCTGCTCTTAACCTGTCTTTAACTTACAAAAGTTTCCAAATAGTTTTCCTATTCGTGTTGCATGTTTGAGATTTCAGTTTGTTAAGAATCTAATTGTTTTGAAGTGACTTTTACAGCAATAAATTTTTTTAACGTTAACCTAAAAATTAATTTCTACTCCTATAACTCTCGTAGAATAATTGATATACATAATGAATCTTTATGTCGAACAATTGGTCCAATTAATATTCAATTTATCTGTCTCGACTCCACAATTTTATCATATTTATTTAAATTGAACCTGTTTATCAAACACTTGAAAACTGAATATTAATATTGTCATGAAATCTGTAACGCATAGAAGAATCCAAACACCATAAAGTATATATATATTCTTGATAATCATCATCAACTGAGTTAATATAACCATTTCCGTCCCAATTTTTTGAGCTTCGAAACTGAAACTTTGGTCTGAGTCTTCTTTCTGTTGCACTTAGATCATTTGTCAAAATCGGCATGATCGGATCACAATATCATATAGATATCAGACAAGTTAAAAATAGAAAAATTATTAGATTGTTTGTTTATAATTAGAAGATTAGAAAAACAAGGATTTAAAAACTAAATAGCAAGACATTTTTGAGTTAGAACTTTCGGAAAGACTATAACTTATTCTATTAGTATTAGATTAGACTATTATTGGATAATTGGGATTATTATTAGATAAACTCTTACAATTGTCTTTTAAAATACACAAAACCAAAAACGATTTATTAGTATTTAATTATCAGTTTGTTGGTAAATGAATAAATATTTCTATTAGTTCAATCCATAATATTTAATTAAATAAATTCGTAACTGTTAAGTCTCTTAATGACATGCAAAGATAACATATACATGCATATGCTAACTTATAAAAACTTTATATATATTTTTTAATACTATCTAACTGTCATAAGATTGCAACACCATTTAACATTTACTTACTTAAACCAATTTGTTGCCATCTTGTCACTTTTGGCCCAATAAAAATAATTAGTATTGTTTTTACTGTCAAATTCCAATGTTGAAAATGTTTCACTTTACTAAATTTAGATATAATTTAATCTAAACAAAAGCAACAGCAAATTGCTTGATAATATTACGCGTGACGTTCAACAAGTAGAAAAACCGTTTTACGGGTGGTATACTTAATTAAAAATTTAAAAATAAACTTGGTAGGATAGATAAAATACTGCTTCCCCCCATTCAATACCCAATACAAACTCTTGGCTCAAATAATTAAAATCAAATGTTAGATATTGGCCAATAACAAGACAAACGCACATTGTATAGGTTTTAGTTATTAAGGTGTTAGTTCGTCTTTATCAGTCCGATAAGTTTGTGATTTTCATTTTTGCAATAAAAGGGCCAACGCCAATTGGTGATGAAACCATAGTTAGTTATATTTGTGGTTCAAGTGGTTTGTTATAGATTGAGCAGTAATAAAATGGCCAAGATCATAAATCCCATTACGCTATTAGCTTTATTCGTATGCTGCGCGTTTGTTACAACCGTTTACGCCGGCAACGACTATCTGTGGGGTGAAGTTGGACCCAACGACTATTATCTGGCCAAGGATAAGGTTTCGAAGGCTTTCTTCGTTGGTCTTGTGGTCTCAAAGAAATATGTCTTTAAGCAGAATGTGCGTTGGCCATTAACTGCCTTATCTTACCATATGACTTACAACTATATTTTTTTTTTTTTTTAGAATAACCTCGATGCTTTGACAATCACGGCCATTAAGGTAACCGACAAAAAGAAGAGCAATGGTGCCACAGCCAAGTTGGTTGCAGGCGGTCCCGGTTCCAAGGGCGCCACCATTGAGTTCTCCTCGGAGCGTGGATATGGCATTAGTGATGTGGTTGAGATATGGGGACGCTGATCGATGTACGATGAATATACATAGGATATAGTACAGCCAAAGTGCTGTCTAACAATCCTTAAAGTATACTGTTGTCCCGCATAAAAGAGCAAATAAATAAAGCTATTTAAATCTGATAAACATTTTTAAAGCAAAATTAAATTTGAATTTTAAATCTTTGCTGTAGATGATAACCTTTTTGGGGAGGTAAACTGAAAATATTCATTGTAGCTTTTAAAATATATTTTTTGGGTGTTTAACAAAACCCGATCGAACAACAAATCATTTAAAAACTAGCTTCTAGTAGAAGAATTTTCTTATATAATGGAAATATCAATTTTTTTTAATGTTTGAATCATTTCTTTGAAGTTCTGATGAGAAACTTTTAAAGGCCGTCGATCTGTCAATGAGAAAAATTATATATTATATTAAAAAATTCCTTTAAAATATTTTCAGAACTTAATTCTTCTTCTGTAGTTCAATATTATATTCAAAAAAATGTTTTATTACAAATATTTTACATATGTTAAGTCAATGTTTTTAAATAGTAAAATTATCTTTTACCTTTTTCATACAAATTTGTATATTTTTGACAAGTTTTTTAAAGTTTTTCAGAGCAACTTGTTCAGATTTAAATTATAAACTATTCTTTCTTAGAGAAAGGTTATAAATTTGATTGCAAAAAGACTAAATTTAAAATGTTTAACGTAACTCTCAACAAAATGCACAATTTCTACTTGATTCAATGTTAAATGTTTTTTTTTACTTAACTTTTTCTGTATATATCCCAAAGAGTTGAATTTGTGATCATGTTTTTGGGTTGGATAACTGGTTGCTAGAATCTACAGTTGCTAAGACATCTAATCGCATTTATCAAAGTCTAGACGCTGGCTATAATTCTTTTATTCTATTATATGATCCCACAGTCAACACACACAACACACACTCAACGAGGCACTCGAAACCGCACACACACACACACACACACACTCATACATGCACAACTCGTCGCTTCAAGGCCAACTTCTTATTAAATGCCAAAATGTGAGCGTTTGTTAGAATAGAAACTACAGCTAAAAAGCAACAGAGAGCTTTTTATTTTGAGAAATACAGTACGTAAGAAAAATATCAGAAATTGGAGAGCACAAAGCAGGATTATAATTACACACACACACAAGCACACAGAAAATCACCAAAACTAATGGAATTGTGGGGCTTTTGAGTGTAAGAGAGACCTTCAATTCACAGAACAGAAACTTGGCGTCATCATCATGTGTTTATGGTTCATTGGAGTTGTCGTCATTGAGCGGCAAATATGTAAATATCTATAGATAAAAACCCAGATAAAGCTACAGCTACAAAATGGCGTCATCTCGCGCTCTCTCTCTCTCTCTCTGTCTCACTCTGTTTCGCTCTCTCAAAAAGTTAATTTGCTGTAGAATACGAAATGTAAAACATTAAGTTGAGCTGCGCTTTTTGCTAATTAGTATGAGTAACTGTCTGTACAAACAGATATATATATATATATAGCACATACTTATTGAATATATATATACAAACTCTATGAACTGTTTGCGTTTGTTAACTAAAGTTGCTGCAATCCAAGGTCAGCCAGGCCAAGCCGCTGAGTAACTTCGTCTTCTCCTCTCCGTCTCTCTCTCTTTCATCTCTAGAGACCTTAGATGTGATGCAGGTTGTAATCTCCTAACAATATTAACAAAATCTCGCGTCGGACTTTGTTGCAAAAACTCGAAGCTTGAATGCAAAAAGTACAAAAGTACAAAGATATATACAATGTATATATGCGAAAACGTCGTCTAATTATACATGACTGAAGTCTATATGGCAAATAGAATTAATCGATATATACTGGTATGTACGTGATTCCATAAAAACTTGTTTTAAGTACTTAATATGCATATGTCTGACATATTTGTTTATAAAACAACAACAAGTGCATGATAACTGAACACTAGGGGATCGTATAACAGTTATAGACATACATGTATCCAGTATACAATGTTTATAACAATTAAGTGTGTTTATCTTCAATATTAAACACAATTTGATACTATTTGTATATGTTTCTTTTTTATTACTGTCAATCTTCTCTATTATAAAAAACTTCCATTTGGCTTAACCGAAAAATACAAATAATTCGAATTTTCTCAATTAGTTTTTTTTTTTTGGTCTTTTCTTTAAGATTTTCATAGATCATTTTTAGTTTACCTCAAATTTCAACAATTTCTTTATATTTCTTTAACATCTGTTGCTAATTTATTAGATTTAAAGATCCCTTTTGTGATTTTTTTTTAACTAAGCAAAGAACTATCTATTGTTGGATCATTTTGGGTTACCAACCTTTCAGTTTCTCTCTTCTATCTTATTTCAATTATGAATTCCCTGACTCAAGAACACATATTTCAATAGTCTCTTGCCAATAATCTTATACCAAACACCGTAAAACATTTATTTTTTCACCTCACCTCAAATGAAATACACTCAACACTTTGAGTATATGTACTATTATATGCAAATTGGTTCCATTCGAATGCTTGACTTAATGAGCTGTGCACATTTGTCCCATGATTACCTTTCCCCTCTCTCTCTCTCTTTCTCTCTCTCGCTACAAAAACAAAGGCTTTAAACAAAGCACTTTATATAATTTCTAAATAATTTCAACAGAAAAATTGCATCATCAACAACAATAATACAAGCGTACTCAAACAAATGCATTTTCTATACACAAACCGCATTTATCTTTTCTTAGTCATTGTACAAATTACTGGGAATATAATTTTTATTTGACTTTTTTGAGGGCGGTATTTAAATATTTATATATCTGTGTAGTCGACGCCTCTATTACAATAGTATGACAGACAAACTCAACATAGCATTTGGCCACATGATCAACGATCCGTTGGGCGCATCGCATTTACCACTTACCGCTTATGCACACTCATACATACATACGCACAAGTATATGAATATTTTCTGTAAAACACCCCAAAAAAATAAATACAAATTTCTCATCTACGGCATTCTCACCTGTCGGTGTGTGTGTGTGTGTGCAATGTAAAACTTGGAAAGGGAAATAATTCAATTTCTAGTTCGATTTGATTTGATTTGTGCAAGCACTTTTAGCGTCATTTTGCTAATTGAACTTTGTGCCAGGTGTTTAAAAAGCGACTTGTTCCAAAAAGCTTTTCGGGTCCTCAATTTGATTTCTCAATTTATTGCGCGAGAGCGATAAAAATACACTCATACATGTAAAAGCGGCCCATTTTTTTTTGCGCTCTCTTTGAAACAGTAGAACAAATTTATTTCCTATTTCATTTTACCCATTGTACAGTTTTATTTCTTTATACACAACCAATACATACGCACACACGTATGTGTACATGTCTCATTGACTGACTTAGCAACAAGACAACAAAAACAGACAGAAACTGGACTCAACTGACTGTTAGTTCTGTTTCTGTGTTTTCTGTTTCATAGTCACATCACAGTCGTAACGGTTTCATTCGTCTCTCGCGTTCGTGGAAAAAGCGTACACCGTTTGATAAAGCTCATATGTGAGCGAGAGAGAGCTAGAAATATGAATGCGTTCGCTTGTGTGCGTTTTTTTTTTTATTTCTTTTCCATTTTTGTGTGGGGGAATGATAAAAGTGTATAATAAAAGAAAATGTTTCCAAAAGCAGTTAGAAAAGAACATATTTTTATTTGAGGTTTTATGTTGCGGGATAAAATATTTACAAAAATTAATATAGTACATATATATTCCAAGCTTAATATTAAGGCACTGTTTTAACAAAATAGAATCACTTTTTTTCACAGTTTTGCGAAATTCAATCGACGATCTTTAACATGTTGATACGCCCGCAATTTGTATAGGAGAGAGAAAAAGACTGACTATTTAAAAAACACAGTGAGTCCCCGTCTCGCTCCCACATAGGTTGCAGTACGTTGATAAATGTCGCTCACAGCAAACAGCAGCACCAATTGTGTGGAAAAAACTTGTAAAACAAATACACGCGAATAAGCACGAACAGGCGCGCGAGCGGAAAAAAAAATTCCATTAGATTTCTGTAACGCTGTTCCCATATGTGTACGATGCTTGCGACGCCAAAAACGCGGCCAACTTTGTTCGCTTTGCAGCTGCAAATGGCGCGAGCAAACACAAAGCAACTGCCAAAAGCAACCCACAAGCGAAACTTGACGAAAAACGCAAACTTAACGAACGAACGTAGTATACGAAAGCGCTTCGTTAGAACTCGCGTATGTAGGTATGTGTATGCATATGCCAGTGTCTGTGCGTGCGTGTGTGTTGGTGTTTCAATAATTATGACGTTTGCCCCGGAGCTTTTTTCTCTTTTCAAATTTAGGTGAAGAAATATATAATGAAGTCCATACACACAGAAACACACATACACACACATGTACACATATTTTCCAGACTTGCCGTCATCCGATAATAAAAAAAGCACATGCAAAGGCCATTCAAACATGTCGGAATAAATGTGTTTAATCAAAGCGAGCAAGCGAGATGGCAACTCTTCTTGTTTTTCCCATTACTCTCTCTGCGCCATTTGCAAGTTGCGTAATTGTCGGTCGATTCAAAAAATGTGTCATTCAAGTTCCTGGTTCTCAGCAGCAGCCGCTTTTTTCTTTCGTCCACAGAACGTCACCTCTTTTTTTATTTTTTCTTCTATTTTAGTTATTTATTTTTTGGTATTTTTGTGCGTAATGAAAATGCGCGCGAGTTTATGTAATGCGCGGGCTTTTATTTCTGAGAATTTAGTTTTGTACACGTTTTTTCTTTTCATATTTGTTCAGTTTATATTGCTCACATGATACACATGGTGTAAATCGTACACACACACACATATATATATATGTATACGTTTAGTCTTCTTGGCAAAGTTAACTAGAAAAAACCACCACCAACAAAGCGCCGCGCCACTGAACCACAACCACCACCAACCGTCGTCGCGCCACACTATTTGACTATTTTCGACGTTAGCAACAACGGATTCAACATTTTTTGTGCTCTCCTTTGGTTTTTTATTCTTTTCACTTGATGTTACATTTCATTTTTTTTTTGTCTTGATAAAGCGCCACAAGCGCACAACGAACCGCACGGTCCAACGTTCAACGCACGAATGAATCGACAGCGACGCCAGCGAGAGCAACACGGCGACAAACCAGTTTTATATAAGCCCGCGCGCAAGTACAGTAAATATAAGCTATATATATATGTACATATACATATGTATTATTCCGTGACGTGTCTGTGTGTGTGTGAGTAAGCGAGCGTGTACGAGAACAGCACTTCAAGCTTTGTGAAAGCTCTTTCGCGTTTGTACATAAGCAAGAATATGTGTAGATGTGTTGGTGTAGTTTTGTCGTTGACACACATTCAATTTGTGGTTGTTGCTGCTCTTTTAAGTGCTTACTGTTTTTTTATGTTTGCAGCTTTGTAGTTTTGACTTCGTCGAACGCCACTTGGCTGAGACTTTTCCTTTTCCGTCTTTGACGTTTTCCATTCAAACTCAATAAAAAGATTCGTATCAAAGCTAAGACTGACTTTATGCTTAGATAAATTGCAAAAGATAACTTCGCCAAAGAGATGAAAGAGTGGGCGTATGCAAAATGCTTGATGAGAAACCACAAAAATTTAATTAGAAAACGTGATCCGCTGTGTGTGTGTTAGAAAGTGTGCCAGCAAGAGACTCTGATTAGTTTAGTGGCCGCAGGAAGCACTCAACATACGATACAAAAATACGAACATACATTAGTGTTTTATATGTGTATGTGTGTGTAAGTGTGTCATCACTTTGCACAACTAGAAAACTTGTTATTTACAACAGCGCGCAACTTAACGAAAGGCAGGCAATAACAGCTCTTTTTTTTCGCTGCATTTGCAATTCTACTTCTTACTTCTTATTCACTTCTTTGTGTTCACTTGTTCTTGTGCCCAACACATTGCACATGTTGACTTACACACACACACAGAGACAGAGTAAGCTTTTTATAAGTGCAAACTAGAAACTGAAACTGGGTTATTGGTGCAAATGCGCGCGCGTTTTTTTCTCTTTTTTATATGTATGTTTTTTTTTAGCGACTAACCTGCTGTTGCTGCTGTTGCCTTCGTTGAGTTTTCGCTAGTGTTGCTTGTGCACTTGTCATGCGAAAAGCTGCAGCTGCAGCTGCAAACGTCAAGTGGGCGGAAATTGCATCAAATGACTAATTTTCATTGTTTTTTTTTCTTTCTTTCTTTCGTCTTGTTGCCTATCGCTCTGCTCTTCTGTGTACACAATGATGACGACAAGAGCAACGAAATCAAACCAGTTTAAAAAAAAAAAACTTTTGGCGATGACGCCACAGCTGCGTTTATTATTGTTTTTTTTTTATTGCGTTTTATGTTTTTATGTTGAAAAATTTTAAAAGCCACGCACACACTCATTAAATGAAAGAAAGCTGCCAACACATTTGTTAAGGGGGCCGCCCTTCTCTGTTTCCACTCCTCTTGCCGCCCTTTCTTTGACTGCTATGTGCATGTTTTTTGATTTTAATGTTTTTCTGGTTTCTTTTGTCTTTCGTCTTTTGCCGCCTTTACGAGCGAAACGTGTGTTGCATGTGATTTCATTAAGTTTTCCAGCCCTCCCCGCTCCCCCTCTCTGTTGACCACACAAATCCAAAAAGACAAACGAACTCATTTTGTGGGCCAAAAGTTAATGCGCTACAAGCACGATCACATTTGGATCCACTAAAAGCTAAAGCAATCTTTCAATTTTAATCTACACGCAAATCCTGCTACGCCCACCAAACCCCTCACCTCCCCTCCCCATAAGTCAGAACTCACTTTTGTTTATGCGTGTTAGCATTATTTTTGGGTGCACTGTGAAGATGAAAAGCTCTTTGTAGAAACACAGTGAAAAGAATGGGAAAGAATTCGGGCGAAATTAAATGGGAAATTCCCAAAAGCAGTCGATAATCTTAATCAGCAGTCTTCAACTTTGGCCCGACAAGGTTGATACTACCATGAAATCCTATAAACTTCTTAAATACCCTATTATCTTTATGTAAAATAAGAGCTTGAATGGTTTTTTATCTTTGACCTAGTTAATATTATTTCGTTATAAAACTTATCTTAAGTCTAAATCTACTTAAGGGTATACTTGACCTAAATAAAATAATTTACGATTGAGTGTTTTAAATCTAACATCTAACTTGACCTATATGCAATATATATGTGTGTGTGTGCTTGTATTCTGATAAATATTTCCTGTTTCTGGCTATAAAAATCTTTAATTTTAGAAAGTTTTCTTTTGTTGAGCACACAAAGCACCTCACAGGTCTTTTGTTGTACGTCAATTCTGGTTGTCACATCAGCTGTCAGCGCATAAAAATTAATGCTTTCCTATGAGAGATATATACATATGTATGTACATGCATGTATGTATGTATACATGTGTGTGTGTCAATAGCTTTTGTTGCCCAGCTTAGTTTTCCCCCAATGATAACTGTCATCAGTCAGCTGCAAGTCAGCAACCAAATCACAATAATAATAATAATAATAAAGCTAAAAACATGTTTTGTGCACGTCCGTTCCTTTTAATTGAGCTTCTCTAGTTCTAGTCGAATGAGTGTGTTACATACATACATACATATGTACACAATAACATATTCACACAGTATTCATTTATACTTGAAAAGCTTTGGGAAGTTTAGAACTGGCTTCGTGGTGAGCTAAGCTTTGAACATGGCGCTTTTGAACTTAAAATTCAAATTGCGAGAGAGAGAGTGAGAGAGAGAGAGAGAGACGTAGTGTATACCATTAATATATTAAACAACTGGAAAACCTTGAAATATGCACGAGTGACTAATTAGACAAGGGGGCAAGGCAAAACTTAGAACAGTGCTGAGACTGAGAACTTGGTTCAGGTTCAATTCCAATTATTGTACTTTTAAACTAACATGTATCTACAGATTCTCTTATACTATATACACAACAAAGCACAGAACTTGATTTCCCGTGGAATTTTGTTTAAATAGATTTGTTTAAATATTTATTTATGCATATTGATTTTTGCTTGCGTTCATCTTCTTGGTTTCGGTGTACTTAGATATCTCGATAGATATTATAAAAATTTTTTGTTTGATTTGGTTTTTTAAAGGAAATTTTGATTTTCTAACAATTAAAAAATTAATTTTATTTGTATTTTCTTACAAAATACTTACGTACATTATTAAGATTGCCTTTTTTTAGCTTCCATTAAAAAATGTTATGGGAAATTCCATAATCGTGATATTATTGTAAACATTGTTCCAGAAAACAATTAAATGAAAGCTGTCAAAAAATGTTAACAATTGAGCAGTCCAGTTTTTGATGTATTTTTTTAGCATTTTTTTTTTTTTTTGTATAACTGTTTATCACGATTAGGGATCTTCGCATAAATGTGAACACTTTATAAATATTTTTTTTTAAATTTTTTGCGTTGAGCGTTTACCGGTTGAGTTGCTAGGAACTTAGTGACTGACCTCAAACAGTTGAACAGAGTTGATAGCTGATTGTTGCCAGCACCAAAACAATTTCGTTTTTGTTTTTCTTTCCAGCTGTTGGAATATGCGCGTCGTCTTTCGCCAGCGAATTATCATTGGCGAATGTGGCGCTGGCTTTTTTGCCTTCCGACTGCGACCCATCCAGTTTTCAACCGAAAATGCGTTCCATATATGTATGTTTGTAAATATGTATGTACAGAGTATGTGTGTATGTTTTGTTCTTGTACTTTTATATGCAGTTGTCTTACATACACACACATGTGTCCATATGTATGTACGTGTATACAATGACGCTTTTATGTGTATGCTTGCTGCTGCTGCTGCTGCTGGTTCTGTTGTAGGGGAAGCCAGTGTAGGTCAACGAGAGACAAACAGAGCTCCATAAAATGGATTCGTGTGTCGCTGTCGTTTTCACGCAGCTTTTAAGCTCGCTAAGCCGACCGAAAAATGTCTGCATTGGCATTTATTGCTTATTGGACTAAAGTCGCCGAAAGCGTTTTTAGGCTCATCATCAGCAAGGGCGCGCTTTTATTTTTTTTTCGTTACATGCTGGACATGTGCTGTTATCACACAAAATTGCGTTGCTGCTGTTTCTGTTGTCCTCTTTGCATGAAAATTGCGCAGCTGCTGCGGAAAACCAAAAACACACACACACACACACTCAAAGCTGCGCAGTTAGCGTCTTTGATAATAGAACGAACACTTGAGAGGGGATAACCAAGCAGTCTCACATACATACATACATACATATGTACATTACTACATACTTACATTTACTTTATGGGTATTTGGCACACTGTACTAAAGCTGCTTGTTTCCGCAATGAATTTGATTAGAAGGAACTGGTCGCTTATCAGTTTATGCGGAATTTGAGCGCATTTGTCGTTGCCAAGCCAAGGTCTGATTTTTGTTGTTGATATCAAAACTTCTGATTGTATGCATTTGCAAGTTCTTGACTTCCTTCTTCATGTACATATTTTGTTTGTGCTACCTAACCCCCCGTAACTTATCAAACGTTCCGCTGCAACCCTCGACCGTATCGAGCCCCTGGCATTTCTGCTACTGCGCATGTTCTTTCTACATTCATACTTCTTCGTTCTTTGTCGCATTTTCAGTATGTATGCAGTCTCTTTGTTTGTCCATATTTCTACCTGAAGGAATTTACATTCGCAATTCCAACTTTGCCCATATTGTAACTATTGCGTCTTATCACCCAAGTAATGCAATCGAAATAGCTTACGAGCAACAAAAGCATTTAAGTGTATCTCTCCATAGGGTGGAAAATGTTTCTTGGTGTGTGTGTGTGTGTGTGTGTGTGGAAACCAGTTGGACATCGGTTGACAAGTTTTCCGGTAGCTGGGGATGATACTTGATTATCACTCATGACCATTTCCATTCAGAACAAGTTGAGCTATTCAATGCATTTGATTGGCATGAATTTATTACGAAAATTCATTAACAGGTATCAATTTTCCTAAACTTACAAAAGGGACAGATATCTCATGCATAGATCTAAATAATATTATGTGAGAAGTAGAAGGAAAGTTATTTAACTTCTTAAGTATTTGCTATCAAGGTATTTACATCTGTTTACATTGATTGAAATTATTTAAAAATTTACCTTAAGCATTGACTTTTCGCATGCAATAGGTCTAGAGGCGATTTGACATCTCTATGTTAGTTCATTGCTTAATGGTTCTTCAAAATTAGAGTTTCCTTAATATTAAATAAATATTTTTGAAGGTGCAACTATAGTTTTTGAATACTTAAATATCAAAACACTTTATTTTTTTGATTTTCCTTTAAGATGTTGTTGATTTTTAATTTATTATCCTTAAAAATAAGACTTTATGAGATAATCATCCTTAAATAATTATTTCAATAGCAAAATATAGGAAGCTGATGTCTTCGAGAGAACATATATAAGCTGATGTTTTTATATAGGGATAAAAATGTTTTAGTTGAATTTTTGGCAATTTTATAGACACTGGGGCTTTTAATATGTCTCATTATTATTTATTAACTTAATAAATTGTTAACTTTAATAATTTATTAACAAACTCTAACAACCTCATTAAATTTGTTCATTCATTTAATAATTGAAACATCTATGTATCTTAATACCAATTAGTATCTTAATCTAAGCCCTGAACTCAACACATTTTGTACTTAATTGGTAACCAAAGATGAAAAACGAAAAATGGAAATGGAAATATGATAAAAAAAAATCATTTAAGTTGCAAGTATAAGATTTCCAAAATGCGCCCAGCTCATTAGCGTTTCACAAAAATAAAGACGTCAAAAAAGAAAAAGATGACGATGAAGAAGAAGAAGCAGAGGGAACTCGCTTTTAGGGTAGTCGCGTCAGGTAGTCGCCGCTTAAAAGGTTTTCTCAATGGCAAAAAAAAAAAAACTAAAAACAACAGTTAATTGAAATGCGGCACACGGGAAAGAAAAAAAAACGTATGCAAGAAGGTCGAACTGCAATGCGCATCCGTATCCGTAGTTTTGGAATGACAAGACTTACCTCCTCCTGCCCACCCCTTTCGCCCTTCCCAATCTGTGCAGTACATTAGCGTGAGATAATGAAAGCATTTCAACTTAACAACAACAACAACAATAAGTTTTAAAGCATCTGTGGTTTTCGGTCATAAGATCTTAAGCCCACAAAAAAGAAAAAAATGGAAAGATTTGACTAGGAGATACCCTGTGGATAAGAAATTTAGTATTGGTCAGAAGTCTTATCTTTTAAAGATAGTAGCACAATAATTAATCGATACTTATCGATAATCTTTATGTTTGTGTATTGTAACAGGCTCAGAATGCTGATCACCCACCCACAGAATCCGTTTTACAGGGTATTTCAAGACATGGGTGAAGCAACTGTGGTGCGTCTTTGTAGTCAAAAAAAAAAACAAAAAACCGACACCAAACAATAAAGCGGGCTAAGTAAACAGAAAACAAAAACAACAACAACAACAAACACGAAAAAAAAGAAGCAGCAAACAAAACATTTACAAAAGAAGTTCATTGAACCTGCGTAGCGCTTGGCTACTTTACAACACCAACACTAAAAGCAACAACAACAACATCAAGAGGAGCAACTGGCTTTGACTCCAAAACGAACGTCTTCAAGTTGATTTGGTGAGTTTCGTCATTAAAGTAGGGAGAGTGCAAGAGTGTGAGTGCGAGAGCAGGAGAAAATAAAAGAGTGCTAGTTCCCCCCCTCCCACCAATTCCCTTGTCCACATCTCACCAGGTCTCACACCAGGCTTGCCCAGCTGCACATCTGTGCAGCCGATGTGCATTAGACAAAACGGCTAAGGGACGGGGGCAGTCTACGCTGAAAGGTGGCCTCCCCAAAAATACATGCATACGCGCATAGTAGTTTAGTTTAGCTGCTGGCCCCACGTCGCCAGTTCAAAACGCTTCACACAACTTAAACACACCTCTTTTTTTTCTTTTGAACACAGCAACGATCGGACAACATCAATCAATTTTTACAAATTTTCAACACACTCTGCGAGCGTTGCCGGAGGTTTTTTTTTCTAAGTGCTTTGAAGCCTGCCAGAGTTTGGTGTTTTTTTTCTCGCTCTTCTTTTTTCTTCTCTATTTTAAATGTTTAGTGCGAATATTTAAACAGCTTTTATCAACGAAACATACATACGTATGTATGTACATACATTTGTATGCATTTATGCATGTATGTATTTACATAACAACAACACGTATGCACATTCATCTCGTATGTCTGTATGTGTGTACACACAACACATGTTCAAGCATTATGTAAACATACTTACATACATACATTCGTGTCAACCAGTTGCGTAGTCAGCGTTTGTTGTTTTTGTTAAAAAAGGGGTTTCGCTTGCGGTTAAGCAAAATAAATGCTGATGTAGTTAAATAACCATTATATGCATACACCACAAATCAATAAGTAACCCGTTAAATATTATTTGTTACACAACTCATCGTGTTTTATTGTACATCATAAAAACAGCAACTGCAGCTGCAGTTAGGCGTTAAGCGGGCGTCACTGTTATGCATACATACAATGTGTATGTATGTGTGTAAGCACGTATGTCAAGGCATGAAAGCGATGAAGACGAAAACGACGAAACGACGAAACTACGACTACGCAAAACGCGAACTGCGTTCAACGAAACAAACAAGCAACGAAACGACGAAAAGACGAAACGATGAAACAACGATGGCATGACTGTACTATGTATGTATGTATGTATTTATGTACACAGCCGTGTATACAAACAAAGCGACGAAACACACACACATGGGTGTATGTGTGTGTGTGTGTTTGGTTGCGTTTTGTGCCAGCCAGCCCAGGTATAGAAGAGCATATACAACCGAGGGTATGTACGCGCTTCGCGCCTGTTGCAAAATTCAGTGCCGCTGTTTCGTTCGTGACGAAAGGATGTACGGCCGGTTGTAGGCGCTCGTATGAAACGTACATACAACAAACACACACAACCACTAATACACACACACATACAAAAAGCCTGCCTGCACACAATCGCAACACCAACAATGATGATGTATACAGATAATTTGCCAAAAAGCAGCGAATACGATGAGCTGTCTCAGCTGCTTAAATCTTGGAACGTTCACGAGCTGTTGCCATTTCTGCAAGGTAAACAAAACCAAAACAAAAACCGACTACGAAACAAAACACAAGAGAATAACATCAACAACAACAACAACAACAACATCATCATATTTAATAATGACGGATGCAACTTTTGTTGGTTGAACAAATTTCGTTGTGTTGTTGTTTGCAACAAAATGAGCTAGCATTTAAATACAGTTAGTTTTATAAATGATGGTATGTTTTTTTAATATACATACATATGTATGTATTAACTTTCATGATCAGGACATTTCACTTAACCAAGCTTGTCTAGCTTTTTTGTAGAGATAAGTTTTTAAGTAAGAGTTGTATAGCTTTATCCTGAATTAAAAACCTAGAGCGTTCTAAGAAATCCTTGAAGACGTAATCGATTTCGGAAACATCATATATTGTTTACCGATAGCTTTACGCTTATCGATCGATAATCGATTCATATCAGTTGAAGCATTTAGTTTTTATCTACAACTCAACAGTTAGACGATCTACAGTAAGCTTATAGTTTTTACCTAGCCTAAGATAAGTTTAGTAAACACTAGAACTTTGAATAATTGAATTTACGTAGTATAACACTAAGTATAAATGAATCTAGAATGTATTCGTTGCCTTTGACTTCGAATAGGGTTCAAAATATGATGAAAATTGCATTCATTTGATGAAATCAGCATTCAATAAGTGATGAAAAGAGTATTCAATTTCATGTACGATAGATCTTATGCAGATTGATTATATTTAACTGCAGATAATAAATATTTTCAAGTCACACACAAAAAGCTTATTGGAGATCATGGGAAGCATGAGTATTGAGTTAGTTGAAGAGTAACTACTAGTCGATCACTTCCACTCTCTGCTCTTTTCTGTGTTATTTAATCGTAGTCTTTATCTCTTTCTATTTCAGAGGAAGCGATCAATACGCAGGAACTGCAGATGGTTAAGCGGCATCATTTGAACGATCTGCTGCGAAACTTTCGGTTTGGAACACGAATACGATTCGAGCATCATTTGGAACGTTGGCGTCGTTGGTTGAACATGCCGCTGCAGGATTTGATGGGTGAGGAGCCTGCCTGCAGTGGCAATAGCTCCAACAATGTGCATTGCAATGGTTGTCGTTGCTCCGAAATGGAACAACAGCAATCACCAAGCATTTCCAAAGCCGATCTGTTGAATGAAGCCACCAAACAGTTGCCATCGGAGCCATTTGTCACACTGAACGAGCTGGGTGATGGATCATCGTTCAATGTGCCCTTGCCACTAAGCGATCACAGTGAACTGGTGCACACGGAGCTAGTTACGGCGGATCTGATCAAGCCGGAGATATCTGAACCGGAGCTTAAGAGCGAGGAGAATGCCGTTACAGTCTTGGCCATATTGCATGCCTCGCCAGCCAAAGCCCAATCGTTGCTGGAGCGTTTGGGTCAAAATGAACAGCTGGATGCAGTGCAACGTTTGCTGCTCATTCAGCTCATCTGCAGCTATTATGAGGACAATCGATTGCATTTGACCCTGCAGCGTAGCCATCTGCTGGAACGTGAGATTCTACAGCTGTTCCCCAAGGAACAGTTGTGCTTCTATCGCACCGAGCGACGTGGCAAGATCTACGTACGATTCACGAACATGAAGCGGAACAAGCGTTTTGGCACACAGCGGGAGCTGAAGCGACGTCGCGAGGAGATCATGGCACCACCCAGTTCCTTTGTCACCAAGGAGGTGAACTTTGGCGCTGATCCCATGTCCAGTCCCGAGAGATCAGATTGATATTTATATTAAGCGTAGCACTTAAGTAGAGTTTAGTTTGCTTTAAGACACAACATAAATAATTTTTAGTCTTGTTTAGAATTTTGTGCAATCTTTAAAGTAATTACTTTTACTTTTTTGAGTTTTGCGCACAATAAGTTCATTTAAACTTAATTATAAATTGCATATAGTAGAGATCCTAAGTTTTTATCATTACTTTAAATGCGTAAATGTATTCCATATGAATAAGTTAATTGTTTTTAAAGCTTGTTTTTAAGTATTGCTTCATTTCGGTTATTCGAAATGAGTTTTGGACTTAATGTACTCTCCAAGTTTACATTCTTTAGCAAGTAGCTTCGCCTTTTAACACTAAAATCATCTATTGTGGTGATTTGAATATATTAAAAAATATTCTAAAAGAATAAATTTAACATTTAATAGAAATAATGGATTTGATAATTCATTTTTTGGGTTTCTTAGTGTTATGTTCCTTTACTTTACTTTTTCATTCCTATTAACCTCATCGAGTAAAGAGATTATATATATACTATAGCTAGATATATAAATTTATAATTTCCTCTTAAACATTAAGAGTTTTTGTAGACAAATTTAACTTTAATGGGTATCTACTAGTCGTTCAACCTCAATCAATATTCTGATTGATGCAGTAGCGTAACTGTGTTTCGGTTTTGTTGCGGTGACTTTACATCACGTATAGAAATAAATCAGAGATACGGCTGACAGTCGCAACAGAACGAACATTTTGCGGTCACGTAGCAAGCAAAGGTAGCTCTCCGCCCTCCCCACACCTCCTTCACACCACACCACACCATCTCACACCCCAGTCAAGAAAATAAAGAGAAAACATATTCACGAATGTTTGCTTTTCAAAATTTTAGTACTAAAGTCAACAGCATTTTTGTGTTTTTAATGACTATGTAGGTAAGTATCTTGCAGATACATAACTATACACTATACATACATACATACATACATGCAGACATATACTGACCGTTGTTGCCAGACATTTTGGCAGGCAAAACCAAAAAGTGAGCAGCAATAAATGATTACATCAGCAAGCGCAAAATAGTCATCCTAAGAAATGCTATCGATTAGATTGCTGACTATGCCATGCGCATGTATCCGTCAGATACTTTAGCATGTGCTATGTAAACCTAATTAAAATCGAAGAACGAACAGCAAACGATTACAAATGTCCGAAGATGAGATACACTATCAATAAATTAGAACTCTGATGAAATTCATTATTAACTGGTTTTGATATCCGAAGGTACACAGTATATATACAAACTTTTTATAGCAACCATTTGCTGTTAGGGTATAGAAGTGTTTGATAGCATATACACTACAAGTGTCGCTTGCCAATTAAATCAGCCGTAGAGCGGCAGCAAAGTGCTTCCCCCTGTTCAATACAATGATGATGATGATGATGATGATGATGATGTAGCAAACAGCCCACGTCCAAGAGCACAGTATGGGTGAGGAATATTTCACTCTCTGTGTGCGCGCGTGTATGTGTTTGTACATGAGTGGGTGTTTTTGACTCTTCAAGTTAATTAATTAGTTGCTTCTTTAGGTTGTTGGCAGTGTTTTGCACTTGAAACGCTTGTTCTCTGCTAAATGACTTTATCGTGTGTCGCTACAACGAGCAAATAAAACTATCAGCAACAAGATACTGTACATACAATGCATATGTATGTACATATGTTTGTCAGATAAGTGGTATATAACAGTTGGCTGTTATATTTTATTAGTTTTTCCATGCATAGTTAATATTAGTTGGACTGTGCATTAATTATTCGCTGCTTATATTAAATGTGCATTGTGTTTCTGCTGAGAGTATGGCAACGCTTGGCATCTGGCCACAATAAATGGGTCGTCGGCTACAAAACTATTTGTCGCTCAATTGGCGAGCGAGCTTTTAAAGCTGCTCTAGGCAAACACTCTCTCTCTTCTTGGGTCAGTTTTTTTCTCTGCTTGTGTATGTATCTAGTATGTTATGTGTGTGTGTGTGTATAATTGTGATCGGTATATGAAAACAAATTGCAGCTATTAACATGTCAATCGACAAGAACATTGATCAATGCGTTTCTTTTGTACTCTCTCACTCTCTCGATTGCACAGTGTCGCACAGCTGTTATACTCACACACATAGATTCTCCTGCTCTCCCACGCTCTGCTGTTGCTTTACGCGTAGCTATGGAATTATATCTACCTATGTATGTTAATACATACAAACGTACATGAGTAAACTTTGCTGCGCTGCCTTGTGTCGAATAGGGAAAGTAGGTCAATTACACGTGTCATATACGCATACCTATGTACACGCTATCCACATACATATGTATGACAGATAAATATCAACATATGTATGCATATTGGCTCGCACTGTTTGTATGTAGGTGTACATAACCGCACTTTATGCTTTTTGTTTTTGCTGTTTCAGCCCCATTGATTTAGGGAAAACTTTGTTTTCTGCTTTTGTTCATTTTTGGTTTGTTTGGATTTTCTTCATGCACTGTTTTTTTGGTAATTGCTTCACTAATATGTTTCTAGGTCGACCGGATAATCGTTTGTTTATATAAAGCAAATAAGTAAATATACACAAATACGCATCAATGTACATACATCTAGACTTGTATTTACAAAAGTATTTCTTTTGTTTGCAATTGCTGTACGAATGTTCCACAATTTGCCATCCAAAAAAAAACTATGTATGCGTGTATAAATAATGGAGATAAATGAGTAGGTAAGTACGTACATACATATGTGTTTGTATAGAGGAAATATAGTTAAGTTGGGATTTTAATATCCCTTCTTGGGAAATTATAGATATGTATGTACATATACAACAATTTTAAAGTTCTTCTTTGAAAATAGAAATATTTATTTTATTCACATGGTGATTTAAGCTTTGATTTCGTTTTGTTTGCTTTAACTGGCATTTGCAATTTGAATCAAATTTGAATTTGTGGTTCACTTATTGGCTCGTTAGTTCCACCACATCAGCAAGGACAAAGGAAATGAGCGGGAGGTGGGGGTTGTGTGCTCTCAGCTGCAGCTTTTGCTGATGACATAATGAGCATATTTATAACAAGCAGCAGTGGGAGCAGAAATGGAGAAGGCCAATAATCCCCATGCATGCTACAAAGTGTAAAAAAAACCTACACCATGGCATTGGAGGTGCGGATGGGGGGGTGTAGGTATGGATTGCCACATCCCCTTAAGTGAAATACAATGTATGTATATACTTTTGTATGTATATGTGTACGAATACATAAAAAGAGGGCACACGCTTCAAGGCTTTTCATTTGCCCAGCAAATTTGGCCATTAAAGTGCAGAAAAAAGCTTCAAAGCTGTGGAAAGGACGTTGAAAGGACGAAGCCATTGGAAATTTTGGCCCACAACAACAACAACAACACTAACATTAACACAGCAACAAGAAGAAGAAATGAAAAGCTACGCAACGCAAAACAAACAAAGAGCGATGAAAAAAGCAGCGATAAGAATCCAACTAGAGAAGTATGTACCCGAAAAATTGGGTCAATCGATAAAAGGCAGCAACAGCAGCCAACAGCGACGCCAACGATGACGACGACAACGACGACTACGACGGCGACTGCGGCAGTAGCAGCACATGCGCCTAGCGAAGAGGAGCTGTTGAGCTTTTGTGCAGAGCTGTGGCGGTAATCCAATTGTAGCTTGGCAGTAATAACTAACTGTATACACAAACACATATGTACAGTTACATATGTGTTTACAGTAAATGGTTAACGTGACCCCAGATAATACATATGTGCATATGTACTTGAATATGCTTAAAGGGCAGTTGGTGATGTGATTCCAATTGGCATTACTACCGCAGCTGCTGAATTCCTTCCTCCGCTTCTTTATAGCTATTTATTGCCTCATTTGATATTGGACTCTAGTTGGAATTCATTTCTCCTACGCCCAAAAATTAAAACGAGTTACTTAATCAATTATTATATCTGATCAGATTATCGTGAAGTTGTTTGAATGTTGAATTGGAATTTAAATATGCACTGCTTCAGTAGCTTCACCGTAACCTATTGTAAACTGCTTATAAACTGCTTGTCAACTGCTTCACCATACACTGCTTGTTAACTGCAAGCAGTTGCACTGCACAGCGCAAACTTGAGAAAACCAGTATAATGTTAACGCATTTATGAGCTAACAGTAAATGTTAACGCTTATTTGCGCTGCGTAAAGTTGGCTGCGTTTATGTCACAGAAATGTTCCCGCTCACCTGCAAGTTCAAAATGATTTGATATTGATTTAATTACTTTAAAAAAAATGAAGTGCTCACGCAATTGCATATTATTTGAAATATATTTTATTGGTAGGCAGTTTTGAAGAACATTTGTAATGACATTTATATATAATGAACATGTTTCAAATAATCGTTTCATTTCGTACCATTTTCATCTCGATTGTAATATTCTTCTATGTATGTATATAATAAATTTATTTATTCTTGTTATTTCTGTATTTGGTTTTATATTTCATAAATTTTTGTTATTTTTTAGTTTGCTGCGGTTGCGTTTTTTTTTTGTTTTTTTTGTTGCTCTTGTTTTTGTTGTTTAATGCATATACCTTGTAAACTTATTTAGTTTATTTATGTATGTATATATATATGTTTATATATATTGTGTATATATATATATAATGGCTTATATATATATATATATATGTATGTATAAGTATTTTATTTATACTTTATTTATCAATAATCAATATCGTAGATCACCAAACTTGTTAAAAAAATGTTTACACGAATTTTGTTTTTATGTTTTTTATGTTTTCCTCTCTTTTGTTATTTTGGTATTTTTTTGTTCTAGTATTTTGTTTTTGTTGCTGCTGCTTTCTCTTAACGTTTCTCTCTAAATAAGTTATTGTTGCTGCTGCTGTTTTTTTTATCGTAAGTTCGTGATGATCGTGTTTTCTCGGTCTTCGTTTTCGGTTTTTCCTTTTTGCTTGACTGATTCTGACATGATTTTCAAATATTTTATATAATTTGCGCTTGGTTGATTTTGTCTGTAGTTTTCTTTAAATACATTTTTATGCTTGTATATCGTATGTATATATGTATGTATTTGCTATGAATAGTCTACATATGTACATTAAAGTACACACGGAATGCGATTATTATGATTTCTCTTTTTCTCTTTAAATTTTCTATTCATTCTCGGCACCTAATAACATGAAAATCAAAGTTTTGTGTTAAATTCATTTCATAATGGATCTTATTATTATAAAAACTACATTAATCAATTTATGTTATAATGTGTGTATGTGTGTGCCTATAATATTGAGTTTACAATTTGCTAATTACATATTAGAATTGCTAGTTTTAGGTTTTTGTATAGAAAAATTTGAAGCAGTTTTTTTTTTGTTTATTTGTTATTTTAATATTTAACTTTACGAGTTTTACGTTTTAGTTTGTAATTTTGGGTACACGACGGCGGGGATAATATGATTAAAGTTTTTTCTTTTTTTATATTATTATTAATAATTATATATATGTATATATATTTACTTTTAAATTATATGTATATAGACAATGTACCGTTAGTTGATGTTTTGTTTTATAATTTATTTTGTTAAGTTCAAACTATCTAGGCTAAGAATAAGTTGTTCATACTTTAAAGGCAAGTGTTGTTTGTTTCTTTTTATCTATAACTTCGGATAGTGAATCGAATCAATAGATATAGATATATGTATGAAGATATATATGTATATATATATAAGGAGAGAGAGTCTAGATCTGTTATCTTTCATTTACATTAAAGTAGGAGTAGATAAATTTGTTTTTGTTGGTGCTATATATATATATATATATATCATTTGCTAAATCCCGATATGATGGCTATCAACAGATCTTATTGTAGTAGGTAAGTGTTTGTGATTTTTCTCAGTGTAGTGGTGGTAGTAGTAGTAGTGGGTGTCTGTGTGTGTATGTGTCTGTCAAATATTGTCAACGTTAGTGTATACGCGCAGTTTGAGAGCGACTGTGATGTGTCCCAACGATTTTGTGTTGATTTGTCGTTAATTGCTTGATTTAAACATTGTTCTTGTTGTTTCTTTGTTTGTGTATATAACTATGTATATATATATATATATATATTTATATATAATTTATATTAATGCAAGTACCAATAATTAGTATATAGTTTATTATTATTATATCATGTATAATACAATTGCTTTCATATGCTTAAGTAAAAATTTTGTATACTTATTATGTGTGTGAACACATTGCCATGTTTGTGCAGCTTTTTGGGGCTGCCAACCTGTTTGGCAATGCTTTTCTAATTGTTTTACTTTCACGTAGCCCAAATATGTATAAATATATATATCCTTAAGACTGCTTATGCATTTAAATGCGCCTTGCAAATGCAATTCGCGTATGAAATATTTGTTTGTGACTTGAACATTGTAGGTTGGAGCTGTTTTAGGGCTGCCAACCTGTGTCAATGTATAAAAATGTATTTACTTTACGATCAACTTAAATGCTTCAAACATAAAAACTTGTATATACTATATATATATATATGTATATTTAAACATTGCCAAATTGCAGCTTTGGGTTTTTGGGGGAGCTGCCAGCCCAAGGCAATGTTTCTATTTATAATTTTCTCTGTTATATACTTGAGTCACGGCAAGCGATGTTTTGTAAGATTTTTACACGTTGTTCCTAGTTTAGGAACTTTTTGGGGGGCCCTTAGGTATGTACACAAAGCGAACGCTTATCGAGTGCTTATCGATTCGTTGGCGCTGCCAATCTACAAATAAATTTTATGTTAGTAATGTTACGTTATCGACTGACTGATTAATTCGAAAAATCAAAACAATCAACTTTTTTTTGTTTGCATCTTTTCGCAACTTAGATAAGGGATATGTTATCGATTTATCGATTTCTGCATATTATTGTTGGGAAAGTGTTTCTGAAATTTACTTTAAGTCATGTCACGCTGTGATATTTTGTATATTTGTATGATATGATTGTGTATTTGTATTCTGAATGTCATGAGCTTGAATGAAACTGAATAACAAGGATAATCTCAACTATTGATTAAACATATCAGGACTACCACAAATGTTTTTTACTAATTCCGATTCAATGATATAAACATAATTTAATTACTTGTTATTATATATATATTTGTTGTCTTTCTTTTTTTCATTGGTTTCACGCACTAAATATTAATTAAAACGAACAATGATTAATTTTTGCAACTTTTTCTATGCTTGGAAACACATTGGCAGTGATAATAATTTTGTTGTTGTTTTTCATGTTTCGATTAATCAACGAAAGTTCAAACAAAGCTAATAATTTAATTCGCTATAAATATATAACTATATATATGTATGTATTTATTTGATTTGTGATACTTATATATATATATATATATATATAGATACATATACGTTATATGTTACGTTACGTTATGTACACATTGCCATGTTTGGGCAGCTTTCTGGGGCTGCCAACCTGCTTGGCAATGCTTTCTAATTATTTATTCACGTTCTTGTAACCCATATATGTATATATATGTATATATTATATATTGCTTGGATTACTTCTGAGCTTAAATGCGTTATGTTGACACACCTCTAAAACAGCGTTAAGTTGTTTCAATGTCTAAAAATGTATTTACTTTACGATCAACTCAAATGCTTTAAACTTTATAGCTTTTATGTATATGGCCGTGTTTGGGCAGCTTTTTGGTGCTGCCAACTTGTCTGGCAATGCCTTTCTTTTCTAATTGTTTAACTTTCATGTAACCCATATATATATATATATATATATGTATATGTATATATATTCCTTAGACTACTTATGCATTTAAATGCGCCTTGCAATTGGCAATTGGCGTATGAAATAGTGTCTGCTTTCCAACAGGGACATTGTAGGTTGGCGCTGTTAAGGGCTGCCAACCTCTTTCAATGTTTAAAAATGTATTTACTTAACGATCAACTAAAATGCATTAAACTTAAAAACTTCTATGTACATTTACAAATTGCCGCGATTTGCTGCGTTGTTTTTTGGAGAGCTACCTTCCTTAAGACAATGTTCCATGTTTTTGGTATATATGTTATTTACACGTTTATATTTAAATATATATTAATATGTATATGTAAATATATTGTATGTATATGTATGATAACAATAATACCATTTTGATTTGTTGTTTGTTTGTTTTAAAGCAAATCTTTCGTTTTTCAAATCGGGATTTTAGTACGATCTTGAGTCGAACCTCAAAGCTCTTTCACAAAAATTATAATGAAATGAAGTGAGTTTTGGGTTGGGGAACAGATTTCAGTATAAATTTAACTAGATGCCATTGTATTTATGTATATTTAACTAATTAAAATATAGTTGCCAATTTCAAATATAGTATGTTTGTATGTATATGTGTGTATATTATTTCTTTCTGTGTATAGTTATTTCTTTGGTACACGGCTAAAGGCTACGCGATATATATAATATTATCTATTTATTTATTTACTTGTAATGCTCATACTTTTAGCTACAAACATACATATACATATATATGGTATATATACTAATGTCTGTCATATACATATATATATATATATATATATAATATATCGTATCAATGGGATATATGTATGTAATATTATTGCTCTACTATTTGTATCTTTGTATCTCGTTTTCAGGATAGATGCATATATACTCCTATGTACATTATGTGTGTGTGTGTGTGAGTTTTGCATTTGTTCAGTTTTAACTAACTATAACAGTGGCTAGCATATCGTTTTATATATATATTTATAAGTAATATTTATTTATATATAAATATATATGTTGCACCTAACAATTTATCTGTAGAATTTATGTATATTTTAATAATAATTATTATTTATTTGATTTGTTTAATTTGCTTTTGTCTTTGTTTTTTTTCTTTTGTTTTTTTTTTTGTTGGTTTTGTGAATCACATTTGCGCCGTATGCAAAACTAATGTTGGGATTTTAACTCTTATCAGAGATCTGTGCCGAGAGAAACTTTCTTTAAAGCTCAACTTGAACCAAGCTCACACACATAGACACAAACACACACAACTGCATGAACTTGAACTTGAATAATAATAAGATTTGACTACATTCGAAAAGTTTTTAACAAAATCTTGTGTGTACACACTGTGTATGTGAGCTTAGTTTGAATAAAAAGGAAGAAATTGACAAAAAGCTCAAGTTCAACAGACAGCGATACAGCAATAAATAGATAGAGAGAAAGAGAGAGAGAGAAAGAAAGTGTGTTTGAGTGGGAGAGAGGGTTAGAAATCGAGATAGAGCTTTATATGTGGGCGGTAAGAGGTATAAGATAGTTTAATTTTAAGTTCGAGAGAGAGAGATAGATAAAGAGAGAGAGTTAGAAATTACGCGATACGATCGGTTCTGACATTTACATAAATGCATTCATAATTTGAGTATAGCGGCAACCTAATTACAATACAATAAATATATATCAAATAATTTACTTGCATTTTACATATGTCATTTACAAATGTGTGTGTATGAGAGAGAGTGTGTGTATGTGTGTGTGTGTGTGTGTGGTACATAGTAGTAGAAGAAATACTGCATAGTCGGTATCGGTAATCGGTAATCGGTAGTATACAAAATAGTTGACAGTGCTGTTTTTTTGTTGTTATTTGTTGTTGTGTTAGGTTTGCAAAATACTTGTTGTTTGCATTTCGTAAAGTATTTGTACACATAATACATTGGCTCTCTGTTTAGAAAAAGCTCTTCAAGAAGCCAGCGGGTCCAGCCTATAAATAATGCTAGTATTAATATCAGAAATGATCACTGTTAGAAACACAATACTTACGTCCTGTTGCTGCTGTTGTTGGGTTTGTGCTTGTTTGACTTTGGCTTGAGCAATCTTTAAGGCTCTGCAAAGTTTTAAGATAAAGGACATTTATAAAATTGCTTATTGTTAATCAACTGTTATTACTCACTGTTGCAAATCCATAATGGTCTTTTCTTTGGCGTTCTGCTCCTCCTGTGACATTTGTACCAATTGCAGCAGTCGCTCTGTTTCGGTTGCCGCCTTCTTGTGCTCCTCTTTTGTGTTTTGCAGTTCTTTCACACAGCTGCAAAAACATAGGGATTCATTAACATAAATACTGGGATTCAATAACAGCTTTACACTTACGCTTCGAGCTGTCGTTGCGTATCCATCAGCTTTTTGTTTAGTTCGCCAGCCGCCGCCGCACCGCCTCCCTGTGTTTGCAGTGACTTTTCCAATTGATCCATTTGCTCTTTGCGCTTCCGCAGCTGCACATCGAATTCGGACATTTTCTTCTCCTTGTCCTCGATATCTTTGCGCTTCGCCTCGATCTGTTTGCGCTGCTCATCGATAATTTTGCGTTCGCTTTCGGTGGCCTTTGCCTGGTTATCGATCTGTTTGCGCACCTCTTCTAGCTGTTTCTGTTGCTGTTCCAGTTGCTGGCGTTGCACATCTGTTGCCGCCGCTCCCGCACTACCCGCCTGTTGCAGCTGTTGCATTTGTTGTTGCAATGTTTGAACTTGTTGCTGCAACTGTTGTACTTGCTGTTGCGCTGTCTGCAGTTGTTTCGTCTGCTCCTGATTGGATAGCTGCAATACGATAAAATGGGTAAGTGTTGCCAGATCGTTGCAGTAACGAATGGCTATTCTTACCTGACTCTTCTCCAGCTCCTGAACGAGAAGCTCGAGTTGCTGCTGGAAGCGATCACGCTCGGTGCAGGCCGCTTGCAGCTCAACTTTGACCTTTTCAAGTTCCTTGGCATCGACGCCACCAGTGGCACTGGCTGCTGCGGCTTGTTGCTGTTGCTGTTGTGCCGCTTGCTGCTGTTGTTGCGTCATCTGTTGCTGCATCTTTTGCATCTGGGCATGCTGATCCTTGATGTGTTGGTCCATCAGCTAAACAAGTACGTAACAGTTTTGAGTAAACAATTTGATTGGTGTTTGGCCGGTACAATATATTTTACCTGTATGCGCTTGTGCATTTCTTGGGCTGCCTTGTCCGCCATATCGGCGCGATTCTTCTCCTGCTCGATGACCTTGCGCCACTGCTCGATCTCTTCGCGAGTGGCACCCGCTGCTGCTGCTGCTGCTGCAGGTGGCTGTTGCTGTGGTCCTGCCGCTGCCAGAGCGCGCTCTGACTCTTGGAGCTTCTGTTGCAGGACTTGGAGCTCCTTCTGCATGGCTTGGAGCTCGGCGGGAGCAGCTGGTGCAACGGGTTGACCGTTGCGCAGCTTGCGATTCTCCTCGCGTGTCTTTTGCAATTCCTGTTCGGCGTTCTGCAGCTCCTTCTGGAAGTTCATGAGTATCTCCTGACTCTTTTCCAGTTGAAGCACCAGCTGTTCACGCTCCATGGCCAGCTGTTTGACATCGGACTCCAGTTTCTGGACGTGCTTCTCAAGCTGCGGATGTGCGCCGCCAGCGGCACCACCTCGTCCGGCTTGCGCACGTATCGATTCCTTCTCCGACTCGGACTTCTCAAGGCGATCATGTAGACGTCCAAGCTCGGCGCCCATGCGCTCGAATTCGATGCGCGCAGACTCGGTGTTCTCCTGCTGTTTGGCCAAATGCATTTGTGCCTTCTCCAGTTCCTTGGCCAAGCGACCGGCCTCCAGTTCGGTAGCATCGCGCGACTGCAGCGCCTTCTCAAGGCGATCACGCAGTCGATCGATCTCCTGTCGCTCGCCCGCTGAGAGTGACATCGAGGCGGACGAGCGCACCGGTTCGCCGGGGCTAACCGAGGACTGTTGCAGGCGCAAACGATCGACCTCCTTCAGCAGTTTCTCGTGCTTATCGCGTGCCTTCTCACGCTCAATATGCGCACGCTCCAGTTCGCTTCGCTGTTTGTCCTGATTTGCCAACAGTTTGGCCACCTCACCCTTGGACAGCTCCAGCTGTAGACTCGTCTCGTGCAGTTTTGACTCCATGTTCTGTATCTCGTTCTCAATCTTTTCGTATTTATCCTTGTACTTCTCAAACGATTCCGACTCGTACTGCGACTTGCCGCGTATTGTCTCCAGCTCCATCAGCGTCTTGTCCAGCTTCTCGCGCAACCGTTCGTTCTCCTCCTTTAATCGGCGCGTCTCACGACCGAATGTATCTGTATCCTGCAGCTTGCGCAGTTCCACTTGGTTCTTCTCGTAACGCTCACGCATCTTCTCTAGCTCTACGGCATAATGAGCAGCCTCATCCTTGGCGGCCTCCACACTGACTGCCGCCTTTGTCTGTGCCGCATGTGCACGCTCCAGTTCGTAGGTGACACGCTCCAGTTCTGACTGCAAGTGCTCCTTCTCACCCTGCGAACGTCGAATGTCTGTCTGGATCTTGTCAAAGCGATCCCTGTTGTGCTCTAGTTCGGTGCGGGCATTATCTTCACACTCCTTGGCCCGACTGAGCTGCAGGGCAGCTCGATCGCAGGCCTCCTGCAGACGTGTGCTCTCGTCCTGCAGCTTGCGCAGATCCTCACGAGCCTTAGAGGCGGCCAAGCCGGAACGTTCCGCCTCCACCTCGAGACGTGCACGATCCGCTTCAGCTGTATCGCAGCGTGATTGCAAGCGATAGATCTCGTTTTGAGCACGATCGTACTTCTCAAGCATCTTCTCAAACTCTTTGTTGGAGGTGTCCTTCTCATCGATCAGTTTCTGACTGGCATATAGTGCCTTGTCCAGCTTCTCCTTGAGTATTTCCACCTCGGTAACAGCATCATCTCGCTCCATCTACAATTATAATGAAAGCAAGGGATTAAGTAGAGTCGGGGGCATCGCATAGGAACGGGAGTATTAATTAGGACCAAGCAGTGTTTCAATTACTTGTTTTTTAATAAGAAGCTACAAATTTACAAACAGCCAATTTCACTGGTAGTTATCAGTTTCACATGCTATTTTTGATTATACGATTAGTATATAGTTTTAAAAAGCCAATTGTCAATTTTGTATGTGTGTATGTGTTTGTTATAATACCTCTCTCACTGTTGGGCTTAAAGAAAATTACCTGCAGTTTCTGCTGTATGGCATGCGATTTCTCGTAACGCTCCTTGAGCACTTCCAGATCGGTTTGCATCGCCTCACGATCACGTGCGGCCTTCATGAGGAGCGTCTGTGAGGATTCCGAACGCTCCTTAAGCGTTTCCAGCTCATCGGAGAACTGATCCCTCTCCTTCTGTATGCGCGCTAGCTGCGTCTGTTTTTATTTTTTTTGTTTTTTTTTTTCATTCGCGAGTGTATTCACATGTTCACATACATAGCACATAGTTGAAAGATAGATACGTATAGATATGCGTATATATATATATATATATATATGGTATGCATAGGAAGTATATTTACGATATATATAAATGATAATGATACACAGCAATTGTTATTGTATTGTTAAGTGATCGCTCTAAAGCTAATTGTTATAATTGGTTAAATTAGTAAAATAAATAAATAATAGGACATTTCTCGGGTTTTCCTTATGATGATGATGATTTTCTTGAATAAATAAAAATTTGTTTTCAAATATGCATAGAAATAATAACTCTAGATAACTTTGGAGCGACCACTTAGTTAAGTATAGTCAAGTATAGTTTGTATGTTTGGGTTAGCTATGTACAGTTGAGGGAGTTATAGGTTAATGTGTTTGGGTTTAAGGGTTAATCACAACACAATACAGTTACAGTTTACAGACATCGATTGGGTAACAGGTTTCACAAGGCTCTACGCATGTTGGATTGCTCGGCGTGTGTGTTTGAGTGGTATGTGTTTGTGTTTGTGTGTTTTTGGGGGCATCTTGAAAGTGTGGAGTGGCAACGATTACCGCATACCTGCGTCTTCTCAAGCTTTTCGCGTATGCGATCTGTGTCCAGAGTTAGAGTCTCACGCTCCTTCTGCATGCGCGCCGCCTGGCCGAGAGCCTTGTCCAGCTGCGATTGCAGATTATCATAGTCATAGGTAAGCTTCTCCTTTTCGAGGGTTAGTCGGCGATTCTCGGTGCAAGCCTTGTCTAGTTTATCCTGCAGATGATCGACCTCGTTCTGCGCCTTGTCCAGCGAGTTTTGCAGCTTCTCGTGCTGCAGCTGCGCCTTGCCCAATGTTGCCTGAGTGCGTTCCATCTCCTCCTTGATCTTCTCCACTTCGGAGAACGCCTGCGGCACAGATACCAACCGGGTGTGAGTGAATTTGGAAGGGTGATAGGTGGATGGGAAGGAATAACAGACACAGTCTTAACAGAGAGATAGAGAGGTTTGTGCCTACCCGATCGCGATCGGCGTGTATGCGTGAGACACCGCTCTGGGCCTTCTCCAGCTCCTGACGCAGACTCTCCTGCTCGCCCTGGGCATTCTCCAACTTCGCCTTCAGTCGATACACCTCGCCCTGGCTCTTTTCCAGTTTCTCCTGCAGGGCTGCACCCTCTTCGCGTGCCCGCTCCGCATCCGACTGCGGGTTTTTGATATTGTTGTTGTCGTTGAGGGTTGCATTATCGTTATCGATATCGGGTTAATGTTGTTGTTGTTGGTAAGGGGGTAAATTGGATGGTGGATACGGATATTATTTACAGACACGCATGATGTTTGATTGTTTCATAAATGAATGACTGATTGACTGGCTGACTGACTGACTGACTGATTGACTGATTGATTGTCAGACACAATACATATTACATAGGTTAAAACAACAAGTACGAGTATACGTATAATAATTACGAAAACAATTGCGATTGGCGATAACGATTACGATTTAACAACGTCTAGAGCGAGCGATATTGATGCTGAGTATGCTGAGCATAAAGCAAATTGACAATAGACATGATGTATGGGCACACAAAGAGACAAAGAGAAAGAGAGCGAGAGAAAGAGAGAGAGAGAGCAGGCAATGACAGCGATAGGTGGCGCTTGGGTGCAAAATGAGCTAGACAAAAACGTGTTTTAAATGTAAAGGAGTAGAGCTAAGAGTATGAAGGCAAACGTAAGGTAAAGACTTTTAGGCAAACGTGTATGTATATGTGTATGTGAAAGTTGAAGAAATTAACAGCTTAAGTAAATCAAGCACAAGCTTTGAAACCTTCTGGCAACTTTCTAGCTTCTTCTGAAAACAGTTGCCAAAGTCACGTTGCAAAATTGGCTTCGCGTCTTGCCTGACTTGTTCTGTGTGTATGTGCTTGTGTGGCTGCCTGTGTATGTGTTTGTGTGTGTAATCTCCTAGGAAAAAGTTTTTGAGTAATTCCTTGTGTACTTCCTACTTAAAACTGTCTTTTATTCACGACTCGTAATGGCTTACATAATGATAAGAAAATGTTTTTGTTAACTGTATTCCTTTAGTAATTTATTTTAAAGAAAATTGAAACTTTCAATTGACTGTGTTAACAAGTAAAGAATAAAAGAAAGCTACTTTAAAGCTGTTGAGCATTTTTTTTTAAGAACTTTTCTTGTCTAAGAAATACCCTCAAATTTATTTTACTAAAGTAAACTGTTGCTCCTTTGTCAAAGTTAATTTGTTTGAGTTGATGTGTAGTTTTCGGATGGAATATATTTTTGGTTAATTGGAGGGCTCAACAATATATATACAGACAACTCATGCAGGAGTCGCACACAAGAAACGCAGATGTTCGAAATCCACACGATGATTGATGGATTACGATGAAGTCAAAGCAATTTTGTTTTATACAAGGACAATGGTTGAACAAATGCTAAAAATATGTATGTATTATGTATATATAAGTATGTATATGTAGGCGGTAAGTAAGTATGTTAGGCAATGCAAGTTACGAACAGTTTATTATTGTACAGTAAGTAAAACACATGACATTTATGTTGATGGAAACTAATTTGTTAAGTTAAGTATTTTTTTCTTTTGGTTTCAAATGTTGTGTTTTGGTTTGCAAATATGTTTTAGTTGCTGTATCTTGTTACTAAAAAACTTGTACGAGTATCATTTGTGTTTGGTATTTTGTTTGTTTGTTTGTTTATAAGCATTTACTCACAAAACGTTTTTCAGTTTCGCCCTATAGAAAATGAATGTAAGCACAACGATTTAGATAGAGTTTAGGTTTTAGTATACACAAAATATTTATAGGTAATTGGTTTTATTATTGTAGTTTTACTTTTACGTTACAGCTAAGAATTATGAGTTAAAAAAGCAATAAAAACTTTTAGCGCAAGTCAAAACGGGTTTTCATAATTTCACAAACAGGCGATAAGAAGTTGTTCTAGCTTTTTCACAAATTTTATACAGTTGTAAACAACTTCTTCTGAAATAGTTGAATTTCTTTTATTTTAGTTTTTTATGATGACGATTACAAGTCGAGAGCCGAGTTTCAATAATATTTAACAAGATTTATATTGATATTTCGCGAATACTCGTTATGTTATTTACGCTCCGAAGTGATTTAAATTTGCATGTGCAAAAATGTGTGGCTGTGTGTGTGCGTGTATCAGTGTGCTAGTATGTGTGTAAGTTTGTGTTAGTTAGTTGTTGCTCTTGCTGTTAAGGTGTTGCTAGTGTTTGTGGTGTATATTATTAAGTATAGAAGTATTCAATCATGAATTGAAACCAATGCGTTGTAGAAAGAAACGAAGTTGAATTGATTGTTTTGTTTTTTTTTGTAGCACACGCACACAGAAATATATGAAATTTGTATTGCGAGAGAATTACTATTCAAAGATAGATTGATCACACACGCAGACAACTAACTAATAGAGCACACAGATATATAGAACGAGAGTTACGAGAGAGATGCTCGTATGCATAGATAGTAGATACATAATATGTATAATTTATATGCACAGAATACAAGTATGTTACATATATATATAAATAGTAAATAATATTTGATATTTAGTATATGTATGCAGCGTATAGGATATGGATTTAATCATGATAATATGAACTCTACCTGTGTGACTCGCAGCTCGGCCTGCGTGCGTCGCAGCTCGGCGGCAGCCTTATCGGCACGCTCCGTCGCCCGATCCAGCTCCTGGGATGTGGTCATTGTGGTGCGTCCAAACGTTGTCTTTAGTCGAAGCGAGACGCGAAACAATTTAATTAGTATTTAGTTATTAATCATTATTTTACGAATACGAAACAGTGCAGCTACATAGTTTGAAAAAGATTTAAGATTAGCATAAACACCAACATTTAAACAGAAACATTAGCAAATATTGTTTAGTATTTAGTCCAGCAGGTAGGCAATCGAATGTCATACGATGCGTATACGTAATGTGTGTTTAGTATATATACTACATTGTGTTTGAAATGAGCATGAGTTTTGATTTTGGATTTAGTATCAAGCTTGAGGATTATGTGGTGTTTGATAGTCAGTGCATTTAACGCTTTAACGCATTCGATTTTTTTCAGTGTGTATATTTCTTTTTGTGTGTATATTAAACAAAGCTAAACAAATTCAATATCTTAAAACTCTTTTGGTATTATAATGGGCCTAATTGAAAGCCTAACGAAGCGAATGTGATTACAAGGCGTATACTTTATAACTCGAGCAAACATTTCGATTAATGTTTTAGTATCAGTGTGCTATCGATTATCATTTATCGTTATTTCGCGATATTTCTACATTGTGTGGCCTTGTTTGGCTGGCTTGTGGCCAACTTACCGATATTTTGCCCGTTTCGAACATTAACTTTTGTACATTCTGTAAAAGTACGATACGATATATGCATGTTCAGCAAAAATTAAATCATTCAGACATAGACTTTGCATGTAGCATACTTAATTAAAGGCAATGATAATTGTAGTAGCCGCTTGAATTATGCACATCAATTTGTAATCGTATGTTAAAGTGTACAAGATTAAATCAAAACCTCAACAACTACTTTGCTAATATTTAGATGTGTTAGTGTATGTATGTGTTAGTGCGCTGACCAGGATAAGCATGTGTGTGTGTGCAAGGTGCTAACCGGGAATTCGCTCTATTTAACTAATGTGTTATGTAAATGGGCAGACCTTAAAAGTTTCTGATGTTAACTTTATCTAATAGTTATATATAGTTTCTACATTCTCTATCGTTAAAATCATTATTGAGTGTTAAGTACTTATGCACTTTATCAATTGCTATATAATTATTTAATCGACTTGCTAAAAGAGTTTGAACTGATTTCGTGTATGGAATATTTTTTTCAAGTATTTTATTAATAAAAAAGAAGACTATAGCTTTTGAAAAAAATCTTATTAAATATAAAGTGCAATTATTTCTCAAATAATTAAATCTTTTTACTAGATTGATTGAACTACAAATATATAAAAATATAATATTATCTAGCAATTTCTAGGCTAAGATCATTTTATAGTAAAAGGAAAAAAAAAATATCTTGTTTTTCTTTAAAATATTGATCTTAAATTATGTTATTATATTTTCTAGCAATTTCTTCAGAAACTTTTAAGAGAAAGCCCTGCGTAGATTTTGCTTTTATCACTAACTAAAAACATAAAATAAAACCTGCTGGCACTAGATGCAAAATAAAATAAAAATAAGGAATGGTTGGTTTTTCGTTGCTACAATTTGTGAGTGTTTTTACAAATTTTGGGGTGGTATTACAAAGAAACGAGCACAACTTAGGAACTACAGAATAGGTGGTACTTAGAGGTAGATAGGTAGGTTGTTTTTTTTGGCGGTAGGCTTACTTTGTGTAGTGTGGTTTGTTCTTCTAGCTGCATCTATTTTGTTGGTTAATGTATCGGTTATTTAGATATATTTATAAAGTAGAGTGATAAAGTTGTAGGTAGTTGTTGTTGTTGGGATGCGAGATGTTGTTACATTGTCATTGTTGTTGTTGTTGTTGTAAGTGTACATGTAAATATATATAGCACACACAGAGAGGCATATATGTAGTAATAGTTATAATAGTAATAATAATAATAGGATTAAATTAGCATGTTATCGTTATCGATAATGATATGATTGAATAAGTAATTAACTATACATATATATATATATATATATATGTACACTGCACACAGAGGAACACAATATATATATATAGATCATGATATGTTATGATTTATGGATAATTTTCTAAATATTTATAGCGCTAAGCGTTCCGGGGAACCGGTTCTAATGCACGAGTACCTGCGAACGTTCCAGATCGTGTTTCAGCCGTTCATTCTCCAGCTCCAGGCGTGCGATGCGCTGCTTCGTGGACTCCCAATCGGCGCTACTACGTCCCATCTCACACGTTGCCTTCTCCAGCTCCGCCTTCGATTTGCCCAGTTCACTTTGCGATGCCTCCAGTTTGATTTCGAGCCGCTCACGCTCATTGACGGCACGCTCCAGGCGCGTCTGCAGCTTCTCGATATCGCTTTCGGCGGCACGCAACTTCATTTTGTAATCGGCCACCTCACGTTCGTGAAGATCACGCTCCTCCTGCTTCTCGTGCTCGGCGCGATCTCGCTGCTCACGGAGCTGTGCCATTTGCTTCTCTTTGTCGCCGATGGCCTCCTCTAGGCTGGTGAGTGCACCCTCGGAGCTGCTGTGATGTGCCTGCATAGCGGACAATCTGGCCCTGGCCATATCCACCTGGTTGTCTTTCTCCTTTAACAGATCCTCGAGGTTTTCAATCTGTGAAGTTGTTTGTTATAAGTTTGTGTTTTTCTTTTTGTTAAAGTTGCTGCGTCTCTCTGACCTTGCGCTGCAGCACACTGATTTTGCGATCCTTGATGTCCATGTGATCCTTGAGCTCGGTTAGTTCACTGGTCAGCCGATTACGCTCCTGCACCGTATGCAATGTGCCCTGCGTCTTCTTCTCGATGAGGCGATTCTTTTCCTCGAGGCGGGCACGCATCTCCTCAACATCCGTCTGCAGCATATTGTAGTGCTCCTCTTTGGCACATAGCGACTCCTTGAGCACCGCTATGTGCCGCTGATAGTCCTAACGAAAGTTATATTTTACTGTGTCTGGGAAACAATTTGGAAAACATATTTTGTTTTTGGGTTTCGCAAGCTGCGCCAATTACCTGATGCTGCTCCTCGAGCGTTTTCATTTTGGCCGCCATCGCCAATATCTCTTGATCCCTTCTTTGTATTTCAAGACGGAATTCGTCCAACTGCGATTCGTAGGTGGAGAATATTTTGTTTTGTTTGTTTTTTTTTTTGTGGGGTAGAGGATAAGATACAAGACATACCATGATTTTTAAAATTTTCAACACAACTGCAAAGCAAACGCATTTTGCCTTGCCTACAAATTTATTTGATTTTCTTTTCAGTTTTGTTTTTTTTTTTTCTGAGTAGTTTATTTTTTTGTGTAATAGTTTTTCTTGGTGCAAAATTGCGGCGCAATTGTGTACGAATGTGGTTGAAGGTGGTTGTGGGTGGATTGGGTGGTTGTATGAGCAAGAGTAAGGGGCGTTGTGGGCGGGGCGAGCAAATATGAGAGAGAGGAGAGTATGGAGAGAGTGTATATTGTATATATATATAATAGTTTGTAGTAACTGCAAAAGTCGTTGCCCCCTTTACATAACTGAGGGTCAACTGGGTGTAAAAATTGTGTTTGCTGTGTGTAAAAGTGTGTGTGTGTGTAGTTAGTGTTTGTGTTTTAAAGGGTTTAACAGAGAGGTAGAGAGAGACAGAGAGAGAGAGAGAGAGAAAGAGAGAGAGAGAGAGAGAGGTGGTGGGTCGCTTATGAGCTGTTAATACTGTTAACCTGAGGTACTAAACGTTGGGCATAGCTTTGTTTAGTTAATTATTGTTTTTTTTATCCATTTTGTCGCATGTTGAATTTGTTTTGGTTTTTATTGTTTGCTTTTTCGAAAATGTCATTTATAATGCTTAAGAGTTAGGTTTAAGTTTAACAGAATTCGAGTCGAGTATTCGATCTCAAGAATTAGTTTTGAATTAAGTCTGAGAAGTAATCTTAATTAAGTTTTACAAATACAAATCAGTGTATAAATATAAATATATGTATATAATATATAGATGTATATCGCTGGAGTATTAATTAATTAGGTATATAAGATACAATATTGTTAATGCCTGTATACGTATAAGTTAATATAAATATTTCAAGTGTTCAAGATCATTTTCATTGTTTTTGTTTTTATTTTTGTTGTTCGTTATCATTATTATAATATAAGTATAAGTATAAGTAAATGCCTTCTCTTATTAATGTACTTCTCACTGTTCATATATAAAGATGTTAAACAAGAACCCAAATGGAACGTTCAAATCCAAATTTAAAGTGTTAGTAAAGTGAATCAACCAAACAATCAAATAGTTAAGTATAGCTTAGTATTATTTGCATTTTACTTATTCTTAAGCATGGTTTATCTACGTATATGCGAATGTTTTTTTTATTTTGGTTGTATGTATCCTTTACACAGACAGCAACTGCTGCACATAAATGCTTTCAATTGGCTAGTGTTAAGCTTATTATCCTTTCTTATGACTAGAAAGAGAGATAGACAGAGCGCGAGAGAGAGAGAGGGAGCAAATATACGAAATCAAAACACAATAAATCAAGTTAGGATTTAGTTAAAGGTTTTTCTTCTTTTTTTTTTGTTTGTCTACTGAACACAACGCAAGTTTTATTGCTCATATTGGGGGCTATATCAAAATCGTATTGTATACGAGATAGCCCCGCTCCTAAATACAGACACACACACACATTCAACTACAATGTGTGTGTGTCCAACTACAATTGTTAAGCTATATACTATATGTAATAAAAGACAAATAAGAGTAACTCCACAATTTTGATTTCACTACGTACTAAGCTATAACAAACAGGGTATTTTTTCTTTTTATTTCCTTGAGAAGAACGATGTATTCGAAAAAAACGCAATTTTAAGCCGAACAATTCGCACACTACAATAAAGATTTTCTTATTTTGAAGACGAATCAAGTATATAATAAAAAGCACCTAGATACATGTATGTATGTCTTGGTAAATGTAAATGTTAATGTTATATATATTAATATAATAGTATATAGATGTAGAAGATGTATATATAAACGTTCAGTTGGAATACTAAGTAGTAAGTATGAATATAAGAGCTTTAGTACATGGTACAATACATAATACATTTGTTTTTTCTTTCGATTCTTTTATTTTTTTTCTCTTGTATAATATTCGCATAGACACATTTTGAATGCTTCTTCGTTTCTGTTTCTTGCTTTATGCTTTTCGATTCCAAATTCTTTTCGTTTTGTTTAAAAACTGCAACCAAACTGTTGTGTTAAACACATTGCCAGATGTTACTGTATATATAGTAGTATATATATATCCAGTTTTCACTTCATACAATTTCCGCTACTGCTTCGTACTTTCTTTTTATATTCTGCTACACGTCTCTCTCGATTTTTGCATATAAATTTCATCTTTACATATAATTGACCTTCATTGCTAATCACACGCTATTACTTAGTGGGCTATACGAGTACACATACACATACATATAGAATCCATATATATATAGTATATGTAGCTGGAAGAGTCCGCAGACCAAACCAAGAACACAATTTGAACCGAATCAAGATTTTATTGTGATTAAAGTAATTGAAACACAATCTATTATGCAAATGCTTCAAATGCTTGGCTAGTAAGTACATAATTGTTGGAGTCTAGGTTAGTTAGGTTATTTGCTAGTTAGGTAGTTAGTAGGTTGGGTATAGAGGTCCTTGCCTTTGGCTTGGCTAAAAAGGGAACGAGTAGGGGCTAGAGGGTTAGGTCTTACTATGCAAAGTATTCACTTATAGTTCATACACACGTAAGTTATAAGTAGGTAATGCATTATAGTTCATGTATCTTTTAGGTATTTCTTCAATTAGAGAGTTGCACTAACAATTTCTTTCATCTATACTATATGTAGGTATAAGACTAAGTATGAACACGAGTTTTCGAGTACTCAATAGTTTTTGATTTAATAATAATAACGTTAAGCTTCATTTGTTTTTTGTTTTCTTAATGTTTCGTTTTCTTTTATCATTGTTGTACCTCTCGCATAACTTAACATTTACGAGTCTGGGGCGTAACACATCAAGTAAAGTAAATTTCTCATTTTTTTTTTTAATTACATTTTTATCTCAATTTTTTGTATAACTATATGTTGTATAAATGTTTTTTTTTTGTGAGTAAATATCATTTAGTTTCACTTGGTTTACTTTTTGTTATTTACAGTCTTTTACTTTTGAGAGTCAAGAGCAAAGTGGTTCAAATTTCAAACGAATACTTTATCGTTTCTAAACAGTTCTTTTACAAATGTTTGTTTTGTTTTCACTTAAAAGTTGCCCTGAGTGCTCTATGCAAAGTAACCACAAAATATAAAGTTTGAAATCAAAAAGAGAAAGAAAAATTCCAAAGAAGCAATAATGAAAACTAATTACAAAACTTGTACAGCTCTTGAAATTTTGTTATGTTCCTATATCTTTGTTCTTGCTACTTTAAAATGGCACATGAAACAAAAGTTCATCAGCTTTCTTCTTTCCTTATAAACTTCCACTTAAACTATTTTTAATATTTATAACTATGTTATATATATATATGGTGTAATACTTGGTGTTTTGTTCTTTCTTCTTCTTTTTTTGCTGCTTCGAGAACCGCACACTGCAAATGTCGTTGGCTTATTTGAATTTGACCTGGTAGGATTGGGGTTTTTATTTTTTTTTGGTTTTTTTGGGAGAAAGGGTTAAAAGCGTAAAATGCATGATGCATTTGGGCAATGAGATTTGTGAGTACATTTGCGTATATATTTCAAATTCGTTAAGCAATCCGTTAGGATACTTGATTGATTGAATTGATTAATATCTGATTCGTTTGTTTGATGGGCATGGTTTTTGTTTTTCGTTTTTTGCTGAATGTGGCTGTTGTATCGAGTAGTATCGAGTATTAGTTTTCGAGTAGTAGTAGTAGTAGTAGTAGTATTTAGGAATCTAAGGATAGCGTGTCTACGTCAAATTTAAAACTTACTTGTCGCTTATGCTCTTGCGGCAGTTTCGGATAATCTAAGTCTAGTTTCGAGTATGGCAAATGATGGTGTTGATGGTGTTGTTGTTGTAGTTGTTGTAGCTGTTGTTGTTGTTGTTGCTGCTGCTGATGATGCGTCAGCGAATGCGTGTGCGGATATGACGAGGCATGCAAACTGCCCGGCAAATGATGCGAATGATGCGTATGCGGATGCAGATGCGAATGCGACGTATGATGCTGATGATTGTGATGATGCAGCGGATCGTAGATGCCAACGCCGACATCACGAGCGCTGCTCGCCAGCGTCCCCCCAAATGTGCTGTTTGTATTTGCCAACGCTGCAAGCGGATGGGTTTGCAGATGATTCTGGTGCTGATGCACATGATATTGATACTGCGGATTCATCTGCTGCTGCACCGAGGCCTGTATATGCGAATGGGGATGCTGCTGTTGACCGTATTGCTGCTGCTGTTGCTGTTGCGTACCAGCAAATTGCTGATGCAGATTGTACGCCAGCGCCGAGCTGGCCGGCGGTGGCATCGAATGCTGCTGATAGTACTGCGAAATGGCGGGATTGGAGGCATGCAGAGAGTGTGACATGAGTTGACGGTGTTGAGCCGTTGCCGGCAGACCCAAGCCCAGGCCCAGGTTATAGCCGGAACCCAAACTGGGTCCCATGCCCAGACCCAGGCCCAGGCCATAGCCCGAGGCAGTTGTGTTTAGGTCACTTTGATAGGGATTCGCGTAGCCCGTCGCACCGTACTTGCAACTGGATGGATAGCCAGCAACGAGATTCGTTACGGAATAGGCGGGCCGGAGACGTGCAGCCGCCGCAGCGGCGCTTTGAGCGGCCGTCAACTGCGTCGGCTGCGGCTGGAAGTACATGTTGGGCTGGGATGAGAAGCTCGTCGACATTTGCAGCAGGTTATCGTTTAAATATGGCGGCGATGTATCGCCGCCACCGTGCAGCGTCGGATAACTGGATACCACACGGCCGGACAGCGGTGTCGTCACCAGCGTCTGCGTTTGCGTCAGCGGCTGGCCCAGCTGCCTGGCCTGGTGGCTCAGATTGAGTATCTGCGATGAGCGCGATATCGATTTGTGCGCTTCGTTCAACAGATTCACAATGTTTGTGCTGCTCGTCTGCTGCAGCGGCGGCGCCGGATAACCATAAACATCATTATACATTGTTGCCGATGGCAGTCCGGCAATGCTGTATCGTCTCCGTCGTATCGGTGATGTTTGTCCGTAGATCTGTGCAGCGGCAGCGGCGGCAGCGCCACTCGGATCATACAAATACCCTGTGGAACTAGATGGGCCGTATAGCTCATAGGCCTGGCCATAGCCCAAACCGGTACCGTTAAGTGGTGCACCGTAGCCACCGTAGCCACCGAGTCCAACTCCTCCAACTCCTCCTCCGTAATATTGTCCAATGATATCTGGCAGTGGTGGGCTTCCGCTGGCACCCGTGAAGCTATTGTACATCTGAAATGGGCGATTTCAAATTGGTTGTTGTTTGTTGTTGTTGTGTTTTTCTAACTGTAACTGTTTTATTTTTTTGTTAAGGTGTTTTGTATTTTCTTTTTGCGTTTATTAGATTTTTTTTTTTTGATTTGTTATTTATTTAAGTTAAGCATTGTTGTTTTGTTTTTTGTTTGATTTTTTTTGTGTAAGTTTTTTGGTATAATATTTTTTAGTATATTGTTACGTGGCTTTTGTTGTTACGCGTTGTCCATCTTACACGCAAATTGTATACTAAATCATAAAGTTAGCTACAAATTGTTTAAAGTCTATCTTTATATTGTATATATTATTGTTAACAACAAGTTATATTCTTCTGCACATTTTTTTGTACATTTTATTCAACAAATTTGTATTTTGTTAAACCAAAGCGATTTTTGCCCGAACACTTACGGACTATTTTGGCCCCATATTTGTACGTAAAATTTTTATTATTATTATTATTATTATTTTTGTTCTGACTTTTGTTGTTTTTCTACAAGTTTCGTATTGTTACTTAATTCAAAAAACGTTCAACACTCTTTTTTGTAGTTATTTTTCTTTGCGATTAATTTACAATAAGGTTTTGTAATAAAATTAATTTTTTCTCTTTCTTAACTTTTTGTTTTTGTTTTTGTTTATAAAATTCTTTGTGAACTGTCTTTAAATAATATATATTTAAGCTTTGCTTAATGGTTTTAAAAGACTTATTTTTTCTTTTGTTAATATTGGCAAGCTGCACCTAAAATTTCAACAAGGGGTGTATTGAAAGACAGAGAGATAGAGAGAGACAGACAGAGAGAGAGAGAAGGAGAGATTGCGAATGTGTGTGTGTGTTTGTGTCGAGGGGCGGGGAAGTGCTGGTGTGTGTTGTTGGACAGGCCAGGGGGGTCAGGCGTTTTTTTTGCAACATGAAATGTGTGTCACTTTGAGACAAGAGAGATAGAGCGAGAGAGAGCCACGCGGCTGGGGTCACTTTAGTATGTATATGTATATGGGTGTGTGTGTGTTTGTGTGTAAGGCACACGCTCACGTGCATTGCGCCCATTACTTTGGGGCTAGTGGGCGTGTATCAGTGTGTGTGTGTTTGTGTGTTGGCCGCTGTTGATTTGATTTTGGGTTAGTTAGTTTGTGAATATTGCGTATACGACATGTGTGGCGAGGCATACAAATGCGCTTGGATTCTGATTTCGTTTATTTTGTGGTATTTTTTGTTTTCGTTTGGTATTTATGTATATTGTATATTTTGTGGTATATTCTTGTACTATGTGGTATTTTGCTTGTACGCAGAAAAAAAAACATAAATTACTTATAACCATATATAGTTCAGATGCATTATAGAAATAACGTGCAAAAGTATATTGTTAAACAATTGTTTCTGTATATTTCTGGTATTTGTTCTTGTGTCTGATGTGTGTGTTTTTTTAATGTGAAAACAAACAAAATTGTTCATATACATATATATTTTAATATATATCATATATATATATAGTAGTTGTGTAATTGAGTAGAGTTTTTAAGACAGACAGTGAGTGTGACAAAGACAGAGAACAGAGAGAGATAAAGAGATAGAGAGAGAGAGAGAGATAGAGAGATAGACAGCAATTGATAGTGAAAGATAGAGTATACGAAAGACAGTGGGAAGAAGATAGACAGTTAGAGTGAGAGGAGAGAGAAAGAGAGTTTTTATTTTGATTGAATTTGAACGCAAGTTTGATTTATTGCGGCTGACTTTCAAATGGAATGCCGGAACTTGTTACTGTTGGTGTATTCTGTGTGTGTATTGGTGTGTGTGGGTGTGTGTGTTTGTGTGTGGCAGTCTGTGGGTGTGATAAAAACCCAACGAGTGGTTGTGTGTGTGACTTGTTGGTTGCTTGGTCTGCGTTAGTATCAAATTTCAAATCAATTTTGAAGTTCAATTTGTAAATTTTGCAAATGCAGTTGATATTCACGTTCTTTTACAGTTATTTACAAAACCAAAAAGTAATATATTTTGTTTGTATTTTCGTATTTTCTCATTTATGTATGTAGCTGCAACAGGCGGCCAGTCAGTATAGATTGAGGGGGATGGGTTTGGAGGGGTAGTTATCACAGTGGATAGACAATTATTTTTAGAGGGAGTTTGTTAAAAATGTTAAATGGTTCGTCTGTTGTTGTTGTTTATGTAGTAGTAGTAGTAGCTGTTGTTGTTGTTGTTGTGTTGGGGCACAATTTAGGTAAGCAAAGTAACTCAAGAAAAACAACATACTTTAGGTAGATGTTATAAGAATATATACACATATATAAATATATATATATTTAAATATATGTATATACATATGCTGGTTACATAAATAGTAATAGAGTGACAGAGAGAGATAGAAAGTATATATATATATTTATATATATATATGTATATGTATATATAGATATATTTATAGATAGATAGGTACGTATTGTAAGTATATACACGTCATAATTGTTTTATCATTTTATCGTCAAAGAGATTTGTCAGTAGTTTCCTTGCCTACATTTTAACGATTTCTTTTTTTTAAGAGCCCGTCTAGCTTTTGACTTTTTTGTTTTTTAGAACTCTGATTATTGTTTTTTCGTTTTTTTTTTTATTGGTGCGAAAATATTACAAAAGCATATTGTAAATAGTTGCATACGGTTTAAATTTACTTTTGGTTGGTTTTTAAAAAATTGTTTGATTTGTTTTGAACCTTTTTGGTCATTTGCATATTCTATTGTTTTGCTTCGTTTTGTGTGTTTGCTTTTAGAACAACAACAAAATATGATTTTTTTTTTTTTTTTTGTAGATGTTATGTAATTGAAAATGATCAATTCTGGAAACAAAAACAAGTATCTCGCTTTCAAAAAGCGTTTGCATTTAAACGTTTAAAGTGTTCTCATTATTCTTTTTATTTTTCGATTTTTTTTGTTATGTTTTTGTATTCGGTTTCTTTTACTTTTGCATATATAAAAAAGCCAATTATTGGAGCCATTACAATCGATAAGTTTCGTGAAAAAATCTGCATCTTTTGGCAATAAAATGACAAAAGAATTATTCTTGTATGCTAAAATAAATCACAGTTCACTAATAGTTCATTAATTGCATTAAATAATTTTAAAAATTTGTATTTTTATTTATTTTTTCTTTAATATATATTTTATTTTCTCTTTTTTGTTCTTGTTTTGTTTTGGTTTGTCATTGTTTAGATTGCTTTGTGTTTGTGTATTAAAGTATAAGTATATTTAGATATATATTACTTTTTGATTATGTAACGGTAAGAAAAATAAGTTAAAATTCAAACAGCGTTCCATACAATGCTAATGCATTTGTTCAAAAGATTAAAAAGTGTAAGTACAAAAAATTCTAGTAATAAATTGCATTTAAAATAGCACTAAGTAAACTGAACTGAGGTATAAAACAAGTGCTAGGAGTAAACAAAATATAACAAAAGCAATTAATCTTTTTTTTTTTAGCAATTCATAAAAAAAAGATGAAGTTAGAATTTAATGCACTTAAATTTTGCCTCAATTTTTCTTTGAATATTTGACAAATGTTAACTAAGACTCTATAAAATATAAACAGACACTCGAGAGATATTGTTAATAGGCACTAAGAGATCGACTTTGAATTAATATGATTTTGCTCTTACTTTTACTGCTGACTTTTAAGAAAAATATACTGCATAAAAGTATGCTATATTAAATGTTGTAACGCAAAGAGTTTTAAGTAAAAATTTAATATTTCAATTAACAGACAATAAGTCTGAATTTTCTAGTCTCAATAAAAAGTAGCTTCAAACGTGAAATATCAAAGGACATTCGAATGCTTTTTTTCAATCATTTGGTAAATAAAAAACTTGTTAATTTCAGGAAAGTAAAAACATACAAACAACGTATAAGCAACATGTAATTTGAAACGAACACGACAATAAACACCAACATTTAAGAAGAAAGAATCTTCTAACAAGAATTCCGTGTATAAATGTGTACAGTATATATAATAAAGGCACGTTTTGGAATGCGTATTTAAAGTATAAATTTAGAAATTATGCCAACCCACATACAGTTAAAGAGTCAGCAATATAGATAGAAAAAGAGACGAGAAAAGAGAAAGAGAGAGAGCGACAGCGGGAGAGAGAGAGCGCGCAGGTAGGCAAGTAAAGTGACTCGCAGTACACTTCAAATAATGCTAAGAACTTTGGCCCACACACACATACAAACACAAAGAGTGAAATAAAAAACCGACTCACACACACACATAGAAAAAGAAATTGTGGCCCGAAATAACAACATTTTGGTTACAAGGTTATTACGTGTACGGCATGTGTGTGTGTGTGAGTGTGCTTAACAGTGAGTGTTTTCTTGTGGGTGTTTTCGTGTCTGTGGGTGTGTGTGTGTTGGTATGTGTGTAAGAGCACAATAACGACGACTTTTTGCGTGTTTATGGCAACTAAGGTGGCGCAGAGGGGAGGATGTTAGATTCGGTGGGCAGAAGATGCGGCAAGGATGCGGCGGGGAATTGGGCAGCTGCAGAACACAAACGAAATGAAACACAAAGACAAAGAAAATCAAAATGTAAATGTAGAAAAAAGGGCAAATCCAAAAGCAAATGAAAATAAGCGAGTAGCAAAAGCCAAAGGCAGCGTCAACAAAACAGACGAAGAAAAAGTGCCCAACAATAAGTGTGTTAAGTGCAAAGTGTACACATGTGTGTGTGTGTGTTTGTTTGCTTGTTGTTCCGTTTGCTATTTTTGGTGTGGCTGCGTGTTTCGCTCAAATCATAAAATTTAAAATAAACACATAAAAAGATATTGTAAAACACGCACTCAAACAAGGCGCTTAAAAACAAACCAAAACTCAGAACTCACAGCTCACACAGCTAAGAACTCATGAGGCTGGCACTTTTTTTTTTTGCTTTTTCTTTTATGTCATGAATAAAATGTTGACTGGCAGCCAGTCACACTGCCCCCCTCACACCCTATTGCTGATGGGTAGGCGGTAACGTTACCACGCCTACATCATTTTGGCAAGTGAATTGAGGACTTTGTGCTCGTTGCGGAGTTGAGGTTCGAAATAACAACCTTCCCCTCTGCTTGCACCCTTCGTTGACTGTCTGTCTCTGTTGGTCGTTGCATTTGTGTGCGCTTTCTCTTTGTAATTATGACAAATCATCACGTTTCGAGTGTAGTATGTGGTGTGGCTGCAAGGCCAGACTGACAGTTGTGCCCCCTTCTACACATCCATCTTTCTACTCTCATTCCTTGTTATCATTGCATTGCTTTGGCAATTGTCTCATCTCACGCACGTGCGACTATGCAGCTCGCTTTTTGTCCCTCTCACTCTTTGCTGGACTGGACAAAAAATGTATTTCAAGTGACTTTCATGAAGTGCAGAACATTCGGTGCTTTGGCATTCACCCTCATTTTTCGCTTTCTTTGTGTGTATACCCTGTAAATTGCTTTTGATGAGATGCACAGAGTTACAAATGAGCGATAAAATCAAGTAACTTTTGCTTTTAGAAACGAATGAACGAAAAACTCATTAGAACTTAAGCCGTCTGTGTTAACCTGTTAAATATATGTACATCAAGTATCTTAACTTAAGCTCAACTCAACTTTTCATTGCATTTTTTTGTTAAACAAACATGTAGTTAGGTTTATTGGATTTTCTAATAGGATTTTGTTTAAGCCTCTGGCTCTGTTTTTAATTAAAAAAATGTATCTCACAAATTCGACAGCATTTGAAATGTTTAAGCACTGAGATAATCATCTACAATAAAAAGCAAGCGAAGTATCTTGATGTCTGGCACATTTACAATTAAACACACACATATATATATTTATATATATATATATATACAGTGATACTTTCCAGTTTTGTTTCTGTCTGCATTTAGAACAATTGCGGCACGCGTTGAGGCTTTTTTGCTAATGAGCGGACGAGTGGGACGGATGGCATACGTCACGGACACGAGCACAGAAACTTGCATTGTGTGCATGTCTGCACGTTCATTCTTATTTTGAATAGACTTTCACCAAGTGTGTGTATTAATTTGTGTCTCTGTGTGTGTGCTGAGCTTGCACTTGAGCTCATTCGTTTATATGTTCTTTATTCGTTCATTCGTTCTCAGCTACCCCTGATGCCGAATTTCACTAATTACGCATTGTGACCTTTAAAAAAAAGCTCACATTTCGACACCTACACCCACACACACACACACAAGTCCATTGATATCAACCCACTCATGCAACCCTTGCATTCTTACGACTCGATTAGCTGAAAAGTATGCTATGCTATTTTTTGCTTCGGAAAGCTTATTACCACAAATTGAAACCAAGTTTTATACACACGGAATTTTGTATTTGCGTTTGCGTTTTTGCTGTGGCGTCTGGCCAAGACATTAACTTTATTCAACATGCAAGGCACGAAAAAACAAAACTTATAAATAATTGCTTAAACCGTAGCTGCGCTGAGCTGCACCCCACAAAAAAAAAACAAAAAAAAAAACAATCAAGAACATTCAACTGCAGCTGCAATTGTTTTTGGTTTTTCTTTTATTTGTTGTGCGCTTGCAGATTAAAGGGCATTACTCAGAAGGGTTGCAAAAGTTTTTAATGAAGTTGTTGTGCGTTTTGATTGCAATTTTGTTCGCAACAGAAGAAACCTTAACAATTTTATTAAAACCTTGAAAAGCTTAACTAATTCGTGTTGAATTAAAAAGCTGCCGTTTAGCTGGATCGATTTTGTAAATGTCCAAGTTCATTCTTTAACTGTCTGATTGATTTTGTCTTAGGGAAGTGAAGAGCTTATTTTAAAATGTGTGTTACTCAAGTTAACCATTTTTCCATTTACTATTTAAGTAGTTTCTTCCTAATGAAGTATTTCACATTGCCTTAGTATTCTTATACCATATTTCCTAAAGTCTTAAGATGATTTTGATCTCAGATCAAGCCAAAAAAAAGTTTAAGTGTATATAACGAACAAAATTATGAAAGTGTTTCAAAGGGTATCGTTAAGTCAAGCACAGATTTTACTCTATTCTAAAAAAACGGTTGTAATAGCCAACCAACTTGCTTTTCTCTCTTTCTCTTTCTCTGTTTTTTTCTATTCACTACACTTCGAATATATTATGCAGGCGTCGCTGCTCCTTTTTTTGATTGAGGGGCAATTTGTAAGAGCTAAATCGGGTTAGGGTTGTGGTTTGTGTATATGGTATATGGGGGGCCTTGTTATTCTTGTTGTTGCTGTTGTTGTTGTGTGTTGTTTGTCTGTCTGTCTGAGACATTTGCAGTTGTTGTTGCCAGTGGTTGTTGATAGACTTTTGTATTTAACGTGTGCAGCGTTTGCCATTGCGATTGATATGACATTGGATTTGAAGTTGTTATTGTTATGTTTTTTTTTTTTTAATATTGATTTATATAGTGATTATGAAATGATGATGGCAATCCAACATGATGATGAGTTTGTCTGTGTGCAGATGACATTTTGTTATTTGAGATTTTTGTTAGTTGAGTTGATTTGATGAATTTGATGGTTGATTGAATGATTGTTGCCTTGCTTGTTGTTGGTTTTGCTTAGTTGTTGCTCAGTTGTTGTTGCTGTTGCCATTTACAGTACCTTATAGTAGACATAGGCATTGTCCATAGGTTTGTGACTTTGCTCGGTGCCGCTGCTAAATGCCTGAAGTTTAAAATGTTGGTGTTGTTGTTTTCGTTGTTATTGTTGTTGCTGCTACTGCTGCTGCTGCTGCTATGCAAATGTGCTGCAACTGCAGTTCGTTGTACTTGAGGTCGGCCTTTCCGCCTTTAAAGCGGCAATGCGGGGGCGGGTCGGGCCGGTCCGGACCGGGCCTTATTGCTATTTATGTAATTTGAGTTGGGCTCTAAGTAAGTGCTGCGCAGGTGTGAGCCTAGCTGCATATGCGTATATGTATGTGTATGTGTGTCTCCTATGTGTTTGTGTGTTTGTATCTCTTTATAATGTAATACAATAATAAACCGCTAGCAGCGACTTCGTTTCCTGCTTCTTAGCGCTTGTCTGCTTAATGTGCAAAACAAACACACACACAAACACATACATACAAAGCTAGCTTGTCAAACACCCGCACCCGCACACACACACACCCGCATACACATACACACTGACACTCACTCAAGTGCTTTGTGTTGTGTATGTAAGTATGTATATATATATATATTATAAAAACACAGGCTCAAGACGCTGAAAATAAAAATGCTGCTGCTGCTTCCGTTGTTGTTGTTCCGTCGTTGATTTTTGTTGTTGCTAGTTAATGCTGCTGTCGCAGATTTTTGGCTGCCGCTGCTGCTTAAACAAAATTATTGATTTTTGCTACAAATGCTGCTGCTGCTGCTGCGCTCCTGCAGAGTTTCGCTTTTTTTGGTTTTTTTATTTTGTTGTTTGTGTGTGTTAAGATTCTTAAGTGCACTTATTTTCTGCAACTTTTTAGTATTATTAATTTTTTTTTTTAAATATATTTTTCTTTTTCTTTTTCACTCACACGAACCAGAATATACAGGCTAAAGGCACAAAATTGAAATGCTTTACATCCTTTTGAAGGATTTTCTCGCTTTTTCTTTTTATTTCTTTTTTTTTCTTTTTGCTCAATGATTTTCTGGCACACACGCGTTCGCGCCACGTTCTGCTGGCATTTGCTGCAGCCTCAAACGCTCACTAGCTATAATATAGGTTCTTTGCATTTATTTACAGAGCATATATATTTTTGATACATATATATTTGATGCGTATTAATTATGCTCATCTATTGATAATTTCATTTATTTTTGTTTTTGGTTGAGACAGTTTTTTTTTATATAGCTTTTTGCCACAGTTTGATTTTTCGTTGCGTACGCGTCGCGTTTTTTTTTGGATTCACTTGGTCCGTGGCTCGTGTCTCGTAAGCTGAAACGTTGCGTATACAACTGTTCGCGCCAGCAAAGCTTTCGCGCCCACGAGGCCAGACCATTGAGACAGTTTGGCAGCAGCAGCAGCAGCCGATAATTTACTCCGCTCGCTTTGTTTGAGCGCAAAATCTTGGCTCAGCTTCGGTTTAGCTCAAAAGCGTCATGTGGTTTGGCGACAGGCGGTGCATTCGGCACATTTGGCACTCGGCATTTTATCATTCGTTTAAATTGTTCACTCGGGCATTTGGCACTCGGGTACTTTGGCATTTGGCAGCTGCACGCTGTAAAGCTTTACAACTTTGGCTCGGTTGCCTAAGTAGCGCAACCAAAAAAGCTTTTACGTTTTACGCTCAAAAGCTGTTGTTTTTTTTTCGTCTATTTTTTGCGTTTGCTTTTGCGTTTATTGATTGTCGCCTTTTTTGGTCCGTGAGCTCAGAGCTCGTGAGTTTTGCGTCTCGTGATGCGTGTTTGGCCACGAATTAGCCAAACACCCGAAATCAAAATACTTTTCGTTATCCCTGCAGTTGCTGCTGCTGTTTGCTGCTGCTGCTTCTGCTTGTTCTGCATTGCATTTGATGTACGCAGCGCGTCTGCGTCTGACATGAATGCAGCTTTTGCTGCAGCTGATTTTTGCGGCGAGTGATGCCTCGACGCTGCTGCTGTTGCCATTGCAAATGAAAGTGCAAGTGAAGCTGCCTTCTTTACCACTCTTTGCCTGCGTTTAGACCTTGCCAACACGTACCATATCGAATATGTTTCTTATGAGCTTTTTTATTTTTGCTTGCGCAGGCAACTCTATTTATATATATTTTTATATTTCGCACTGCAGTAAAATAGTATTGATAGGAATATGTAAATCAATGTGCTTGACTATTAGATACCCTATGGCATTTATAGAAGATATTTGATGGGCAACAAAAATAAAATGAGAGTTTAGCAAAGTCAGTCAAGGTTTCTTCAGACAATAGACTTATAAGACAATAAGATTTATAAGCTCCGTTCCTTTTTGTAAAAAATTTAGGATATCTGTATTTTTAATGTAAAAAGCATTTTTTTCGAATACTTTGTTTTTTCTACTTTAGTTTTATTTTTAAACCGAACATTAAATTCAAACACTTCAGCTGTCATGCGATAGTATTTCTCCTAACTTACCTAAAGCTTAACCTTTAAAGTGTCCAAACAAATGTTCACTTTATCTCTTGCGTTCTAGTTTAGCTTGCTTGTTTAGTGTGCATGTGTGTGTATCCCATTCTAGGTGTGTTTGTGTTACGCAAAGTGATGGCACAGAAAACATAACCGCAATCAGTAGTACAACATCAGGACAGCTGCAGGGAATGGTTTTTTTGAATGGGGGCGGGGCAGCGAATGTTTGTTCATATGAAATTCAAATGCAATTTCATGGAAATCGATAAATCAATTGAAGCTGACATTTCAAGTGGCGAGTGTAAAGAGAAAAAACAGAAAAAAATTACCAATGATGTAGCATAAAGGATGCTGACCACGATATCAATGGCTACCGTTTCCTGTTTACATCTTTCCTCTCTTCTAACAATTTTGTGTGCCACTGTGTCAGTTTGCAAACTGCTTCTGATTCTTGGTGCATTGGTGAAAGAGGTCGCTAGTTAAGAGTTCATAGTTCATAGTGTTTACTGCGCATTTCCGTTTAAGGCTTAATTGTTTTCATTTCATTTCATTTCAACGCTAAATAAACGCTTTTCCAACAGCAAGTGCACTTGCTAATTGCATTTTACCAGCGACACGATTTTATAGAAAACTTTTGCGTATACTAGAAACTATTTGGACTGTGTAAGTTTTGTGCACTTAGAGAAAAGTATTAACATGAATTTGAATGAATATTATGTGAGAATAATGATAAAATATATTTTAAAAGTTGGCACTTTGATATAATAAATACATTTAATTTATAGTATATATTTCTAAGTTTTAATAAATTGATTTTACATAGAATATAGAATTTTTATATGTTAATTGAAGTGTAAGTTTAAAATTCAAGGACATTCTTTTTTTGCTGAGTGTGGTTTTTGACAGCAACATGAATTTTGCGGCAAGTCGCGTAATTATTTTATGCCCTCGGCCAAATACAAAGCGCACCGCTCTTCACCACCTTTACAGGGGGCACTGCCACAATATATCATGAGTTGAGCCTGGGCAGTATTTTATGTATAATAACGAGCACCAGCCGCAGTTACACACACACACATACACCAAACACCTACAGACGCTCATATTCCCATTATTATTTATGCGTGTGCATGGACTTCTACTTGTGCTCTTCATACACACACACACACACCCGTTTGCTTTTGAATGCTAATTAAAATTCAGGCTTTGGCGCCGTTTTGCATAGCTTGGTAATTTGCTTGGCCAGGGCCAAAAACAGCATGAATATTTGAATGTGGCTGCCATTCATCGACAGTTCAGGCCAACGTGCTACTATGCCAAATGGATGGTTGTGTACTGAGGTGGGTAATTTTTGAGTGGGTGGAATTCAGGTGGCTTAGATGGTTTTTGATGGCCTACAAGCACTGGCATTAGCTCAATGTCTAAGAGCTCTGTTGGCCGGTCTTTAGCTAAAAAGGGGGTTAAGGCGCAAACTACTTTGGATATAAAGAAAAAAATGTTGTGTGTCAATGTGTGTGTTGAATAGAAACTCACCCTCACCCCCTGCTCTTCCTGAGCGTATTTCTTGATTTCACGCTCCAAATCAAGCTGTTCGTTCGATGGCAGAGAAGTGAAGAAAATAAGTCAGACGAGTTTCTTAGGCTACTGTTTACTGTGCGACTGAATGCCAGAGGGCAAATGTATGCCACAGACAAAGTGACGCCAGTTAAATGGCCATAAATGATGTTAATATAAAATTCACAAGCGCAAGCACACATACCCTAACGCGTTATAGAGCAAATATGCGTGAGCAAAAGTTATGTAAGGCCTAAGAAATGAAACAAGTTTTGGGTCACAAGTCTAGTTACTACTTACATCTAAGATGACATACAAGATGACTCAATAGATGAAAAGGAGATTCATATATGTGTGCGTTGTCAAGAAGTTGAGCAATTGAATAAAGATACAACAAACTGAAAGTAATTTTTTTAGTTGCGCTCAAATGTATGCTATGATTTTTTATTATTGCCGATGAAAACTTTTTAAATGTCCTTCAAAATTGTCGGATATGCACATACAAATTGATATATTAACAAGGTTAATACACAAGCTATTAAAACAATGCGCAGAAACAAACAAATGAGTATTTATAAATGAATTAAAATCCCATGCAAATTAAAAGCGTAATTCAATAACATTTCATTAGTTGACACAAATTAAGTTACAAATAAATGAAGTTAAAACTTTTTAATCAGAGCAGAGTGCGCGCTGAAAGAACATGTAAAGGGAAATAAACAAATATTTTCCCACATTAAAAGAAAGCCATTTTAATCAGCTGCTTGACTATTGGTCTGAAGCTGAATCAACAGAAACCCATTAAGATAAGCATCAATAAAAAAAGTTTCTCGTCTGTGTTACACTTTACTTAGCCTCATAAGTTATTAATATTTATCTTAAGAAAATGTAAAACAATACTGTTTATGAGTCCTGACAGCCTTGGTTTACTTTTTGCAACAGCTTTTAATAGCAACAGCAACAACTGCAACTGCAACTAGTCAACTGTGCGCATTGGATAAAAACTGTTAATTACATTTGACATATGTTTTTCATGCAGCGTAAAAAGCTTAATGCAAACAGAAACTGAAAGCTAAAAGCAGAATATGTGCATTTATAGGAAATGCAATTGGAATCGAAACAGCAGCAATGAGAACTGACCTCGACCCAGCAAAATGGCAAGGCGCTGATTGCTTGCCTTTTTCAAGCCTTGTCGCCGAATGTGGCGTATACGCAACGCGAAACTGTAAACTTTTTAATTGCTTTCCCAAACTTTTGGCAAGCATTGTTCTATCTTATGGGGTGTATCGAGCTTGTAGCTGTTTTGGAATTATATGCTAGTGCTCCCAAAAGAATTTGTGAAATCAGACTTACTCCAAATACTTGATGACTAGTGCAAATACACTAAATGTTTGTGAATAGGAAACCCACTGTGGCCCTTAAGTACTTTTTTGTACGAACAGAATATCCTATAGTCGGTCAAAATACACTTGCCAAATTCTTCCTTTTATTCCTGTCATTTTGTGTTGTGTTTGCAACATTTTGAAACGACGATTTTTAATTACAGCTGTTTCTGTTGATGCCGCTTGTTTGTTTTGTTGTGCCTCTTGCCAGCACGAGTGACAAATTCATTTCGAGCAACGCCAAATGCCGCCCCAAGGCGTACCCGACATTCAATAGCTCTTGGCAGCAGCAGTTTGTTGTGTGCGAAAAACAAACAATTGCGACATAGTCGCACACTGTCCAAGCAAGTCAAGCATTCAAGCATTCAATTGATGCGTGAATAAAATGTGAATAAATTGCCAAGTGGGCAGCTGGCCAAAAGGCTGACTAAAAATGAATGGATCAGTGGTCGTTGGCTGGCTAAAAGTGAAGCTCGGCCCTTAAATAAGTAGCCTATCATGGCATCAAGGTTATTTATGTCCAAAATATACACCAAGGCCGAAATATAACGCATATCGGCCTATTTGCTTCCCTCTTTTTGCTGTGTGAGTTTTTTTCGTTAGACTTGCAGAGGGTCATTATAATTTTGCCAAGGTTGTGTCAAGCATTGACAAAAATGTTTCCTATCCAACAAATAAATAAGAATCATTGCTGGCCATCAATATTTTAACAAGTCTAAAAGGACATTTTCAAATGTTGTTTTATTTAATGAAGTAAATTATGGAATTCGTTCTTTTAAATGCCTTTAATAAGCGAAACGTTTAACTTTCTTTTGTCAAAATACTTTTCGCATACCATAAACATTTTCTAAAGGAAAAATTCTTTGGTTTTAAAAGTAAATTAATGATTTTAAATATGAGCACTTGGAATTATTATCCCGAAGAGTATCTTATCTTCGACCTGCTAAACATTACATTTATTTCTTGTTTTCCTTTTCTATTTTTTGTGATGTTGTACGCTTTAGCGCTTTTGTTGACATGCTAGGGACCGTTGGCTAGCCTTTATGTTCAAGCTGTGGGTATCTGAGGGGAGCGGCTGGGTAGCAACTGGGCTTAATGCATGGTATTATGTATACGTATGTTATCTATGGGCTGGCATACAAGTAATTATAGAATATAGTTAAACATATAGTATGTGTTTTATGTTTATGTGTGTGTTTGTGTTTGTGTATGTAATAAGCAGCTGCCCTGTTTGCTGTTGTCCTTGGGGATAGATGAGTCAGTGTTTTGTCAACTTCAGTAGATTTCCCCCGGGTTGCCCGAGCAGCTTGAGCTTTTTGTGTTGTGTTGTTGAATATGAGTTTATAGTATGTAAGGGTCAATAAGTATGAATGATGATGCAAATCGAATGCATTTTCCATGTTGCATAACAACTAGAGTAAACGAGCACTACACAAAAGATCAAAACACACACAGATACATATACATATACATATACATATATAGAACAGGGTCAATGGGGTTGGGTAGGGTGTGGGTTGTTGGGAAGTTCAAAACAATGCCAAAATGTCTACGAAATGTACGAAATTGTATGCAACAAATTGAATTTTATTGCTTGCCCCATATTGAGAAGCTGAGAGATTGCAACTGATGAAATGACTAACAATAAGTGATTGTAACAATGACTGTCTGTCTGTCAGTGTGTGTGTGTGTGTGTATGTTTGTGTATGTTTTTGTGTATTTAAGGGTGCTCATAGCTGACTCATTTGCAATACTTTCACAATATATATTTTTTATACTTTTTTTTTGGGTTAAGGGGCGTACACAATGAAAAACGTTTCAAATTAATTAAACAACAACAAGTACAACTAGCAAAACATGTCAAGCGTATATATATGTGTGTTTGTGTGTGAATGTGTGGGTGTGAATGTGTGGGTGTATCTCTTGTGTATAGAACTAAAAAGAAATTGAACACTACGAACCAACTGCAAATGCTAGATTTAAAAGTTGAAAGTTGAAATTTGTTATGTAGTTTAAAGTATTTTTTTTTTATAACTGGCAGTTAGTTCAAAGCAAAACGAAGCAAATTTTATGCGAATTTTGTTTTTTTGTTTTGTTAATATTTTTTATTGGATGCTAGGCACTACAATCGAGTATTTTTACGAGTATTATTGTATGCATGTATGTGTATTTTATTACTGTTTGTTTATTTGTGTTTCAACTTAAAAAAAGATATGTAAAAAAACGTTCAGCATTTTGCAGGTTTGCAATCGCAAAAGTTTGTTAAAAACAATAGAAAAGTAGAAACTAAAATTGTATAAAAAGTATTATTTTTTTAAGATTTTTTTTAAACGTATTTGTTGGTTTTTTGTTTTTGAGTTTTTGGGCAGAGAGTGTTTTTATTTATTTTTTTTCGTCTTGTTATTGCTGTTTCGACTCTCTGCCCGTGTACGAAATCATTGTCACTAGAGCATTGTTTGCCGCAAAAAAAAAATATACAACAAAAAAGTAGACCACAGAGAGTCGTCTTTCTCGTCTATCTTTTTTTTTGTTACGGGGTGCCGTCTGTTTTTTTTCAGATAGCGGCACAAGGATAAATATTGTGGGCAAAAAGAAAACTTACCTGTTTTTGTGCCATCGCCTGCATTTGCTGAAACATTTGGCGTTCCTCCTCTTTGCCTGCAACAAATTTGCAATTTGATGCCACAACTGAAAGAAGACAGCACTCAGCTTTTTTAAAGACTTACCCATGCCCTTGGCTTGCAGCATTTCCAGCAGCTTCTTGATGCTCTCATCGCGTGCGATAAGCGTCTGCTTTTGTGTCTCAACGCGACACTCGAGATCCTTGATGGTCTCCCTCAAAATGCTTATCTCGCGCTGCAGATGATCATTTTCCGCATAGATCGCCTCCATTTGCTGTTGCATCTCCAGATTCGGTTGACGCATTCGCAAACGCAGCTCCTCTTCCAGCTGGCGCACAAGCATCGCTTGTTTCTAAACAAAATAAGGAGGAGTTAATATTTGGTTGCAACACTATTGTGTATTGATTGAGCTACCTGATTTTCGGTGCTAAGCAACTTGAGTTGGTCATTGATCAGACTGTATTTGGCGCTCTCCTCTTTGCGCAACGCTCGCTCCTTCTTGAGCTCCGGTGACCAGAACGTCTTGATGCTGTGCATGGAGCTGCCCAGCTTTTGATTTGTCAGCTCCAATTCCCGCTTCAGATTGCCCAACTCTCTTTGCAGATCCGTATTCTGATGCTGCAAGTCCCCGAGGTAAGCACGATCCGATGTAGGCATGCCCGTATTATACCCTAGAAAGAGTATTTTTTATAATTTTGAAGAGAATGATAATGGGAAATTATTTGTAACTGTCTTTTTTGTTGTTTACCTCCTAGCGCATTGGGACTTTGTCGCGCCGAACGGCCATAAAGTTCATCCTCTAGGTAAAGGCCTCTCTCCAGGGATCTGTCCCGGGAGCGATCACGCGGCTCTCGTATGGGAATAAATTCGCGATCATGCGGATCCACCAGTCCACCGCGATCAAGTGATTGATAGCGGGTTCCTACAAACATATCACATTATCAAGTATATAAGTGAGCAAATGGAGAAGAAGAAGGCAAGCTTTAAAACATTTAGGTTAGTTCATTAGCTTATTACTTGGATAGTCCATGGCATGTGACATCGGTGGTCTGCTGGCACTGCGGCTGCGATGGTGACCCGCACCGGCGGGACTTGTTGGCTCATCCATGTCGCGGTAGTATGGACTGCCCATTGCTGAAATTCACATATAGAATTCATGACGATGATCAAATGAGGATGACGGGTTTTTTTCTGGTTCGGTTTTTTTTTGGTTTCGACAGTGGTTCTGTGTTATTATGTGTGTGTGTGTGTGTTTGTCTGTGATTAAAAATTCAAATCAAAAACTTAAATCAAAATGATTGAAACTAGTTTTTTTAGTGTGTTGGTTGAAACTAGTGCAGTGAAAGGATTTGGATCGTTGTAGCAATCGCTTCCTTATTGCGCTAATGCTAGTTTTGTGGCTTCATACTGAATTATGCAGTTTCTAGGTATAAGTATACATAATATATATATGTATATATAAAATGCTTAACGAAACGGTTTGGGTTAGTAGTTTTAGTAGTTGTTGAAAATGGAACGCAAAAAGTCAACAGCAATGTAAAATGTTTGTCGTGTTTCCTGTACTCGCAGCTTGCAGCTTGCAGCAACCACGGCTCGCGATGCCATAAAAAACTGCCTCATAAACTAGCTACATTGTTAGTTCACTCTTCTACCCCTACCCTCTCTATTCCCCATGATCCACCTACGGTGTGTGATTTGTGCATCGGGCTTAGACTGGCACAAGGATGGTTGGATGGGTGGGTGGGTGTGTGGGTGGTCTTGTGGTGTGTGCCATAAACTAAACTAAACTTTTGACAGCACGAGCACATTCTGCACGTATACCGCCAAGCCACACGAAACTTAATTTGTAGCTCTTTGTGGTATGCCATGTGTCCTTGCGCATCAGTGCTGCCAATTTTGGCTGCTGTTTTCCTTTTTTCTCATTTTTTTTTTTGTATTTCTGCATGTGCTTATTTTAAAGCGTATTTTAAGCCCTAATGTGGTATAGCAACCAAGTTGAAGTGTTTGATTTATTGTAGAAACTTGTCTTTGTTATATGTTTAAGAGATTTAACTTGTTCCCAAAGTATTTGACTTTAAACTTTGTGACAAGTTACCACTTTTGATTAAATAAATAATATCCTGCTTTAAGTCTTTTTCCCTCTGGTGCTTGTAAGTTAGATTTAGGTATACTTTTCCTACGGCTTCATTTGAAAATTTAACATAGCTGAAGGTTAGTTAAGTTAGTTAGTTAAATTTTGATAAATTTGTTCTAATTGTCTTGAGCTAATCATCCCAAACTTTGTTACTCTGCACAAACATTACAAGAATTTTTAAATGTTTCTTTTAATATTATTCTTTACTTCCCAGTAAAAACTCTATTTATCTTCAATTTCAACCTTCACTATAGCTATACTGTTTGTAAACATTTGCCAACACTATGGCTATAATCTGGCCTGAATTGAGTCATAAATATTGCAAGTGATACTATTTATAATGTCTTGCCTCAGCTGCGTGTTGGTGGCAATAATGGAATGCAATTTCTGCAGTTGGATAACTTGAGAAGGCGCTTTTGAGAAATTTTATTATAAGTTGAGCATGTGCGTTCAGATTATGGTCAATTTGTGTTGTTTGTGCGCTCGGTTGAACGTTTACTCATTTAATTCATGGCCAGAATGAAAGTTCTTGGATGAAAGAGAAGGGGTTTGGACAAAGTAAATACTTTGCTTTGCTTGCTAACCATAATTGTAATCCAGTTTGAGGCTTTGATTTTCTGTGACGCTTCAGCAGGAACTTAATTTGTTATTGCTCTGTGTGTATGTGTGTGTGTGTGTGTGTGTATGCAACACAAGTCGGTTGCTAGCTGCTAATTCAACTGCAAGCCATTCTCTTTCCTAGCCAAGTTAATGCAATTTACAAGTTATCTACAGCTGCTGCAAGAGTATTTTTTTATTAAATAAAGAAATCGATTCGAAAGTGTTGTTCATTGCAAAGTTCAGTATGCAAATTCGTTTTGTTTTGTTGCATTTTTAAGCGCAACGATTATTCAATTTTTTTTTGTTTTTCGTATGAGCGTGTCAAAATGTTTATGTATGTGTGTTGTTGTTGTTTTCATTGTATTTTGTTTTCGTTTAAAAGAAAATGAAAAATTGTTACAGATTTTGCAGATGAGTTAAGCCAAACAGAAAAATGTACCATGCGCATGCGTGTGATGTTAGACAGAAATTATAGGTTTTAGTATAAAATTTTGCATTAGTTTTTTTTTTTTGTTTTGTTAATTTGACTACATTAGCAATAACTAAAAGCATTTCATGATAGTTACAAATCAAAAGGAGATTAAATTTTTGACAAAATTATATATATAAATCGTACAAGTTTCGTTGTCCAAAGTTCTTAAGCCAATATATAATAAAATCCGTGCATCGCATAAATAAATTTTAGTTTTTTTTTTTATGCATGCATCTGGATTTTTGAGAAGTAAATTTTGTTACTAAGAATAGTTTGAAAGATATGCCAATCGATAAGAATTTAGATAATTAATAGAAATAATAGAGAGATTAGCACTTTTTGGGCACAAACGTGAGCAGCGGTGGATTTTTAATTTTTACTATTACTTTTTTTGGTTGTTGCATCTTTTGGATACACAGATAATTTATTGTTAATATTTTTGCTTTTGTGCTCTCAGCTACGTTTGTGCTTGATTTAAAGCTTTTCGCTAGCAGTTTAAGTTAAAGCAACTAACTGGAAACAGTAACTATAGATAGTCTTTTGATTATTTTTTGTGTTTTTTTTTTTAGTTTTTATTTTTTGTTCACCTAGTGGACTTCCGCGTGCGCCGTAATCCCTTGATGGTGAGCGATCGACTTGTGGCAATTCCTGGAGCCGACGCACGCGACCCGGACTGCGCACACCAGAGCTATTCACTGGATTATAATCGTCACGTGACATAATCCGCGGCTGATCCGCGGCATGCACCCACGAGCTCTTCTAGATGTTGTTGCTGTTGTGTAGTTGGTTGTAGTTGATTGTTGTTTCTCCTCCTTTGGGTTTATTTTTTGTTAATTAAATGCGTCGTTTGATTGGTTTATCTTTGGTATATGCTCTGTATAATTGATATGCACAGTATTTTGATTGGCTTTATTATTATTTTTTTTGTGTTTTGTTCTACTATGAATCAGGAGTTAAATTCTTGGTTATTTTTTTTTAAATTGCTTTCGCCCGCTTGGCTGCATCTGCATGTACAATCTGCAAGTGTAAGAAGTAAAAAGAGAACAAAGATCGTACAAAATAAACAAAACACACATAAACACTCACAAGGCAACAGTCGTGAGAATCTTACGTAGTACTACTATATAGCTAGCATACATATTAACATATTACGCATACGCCCCACAAAACTCAACTTGACTGCCTTTAAGCATTTAAGCGCTTTGCATTTAAATTAGACTACATCCCCCCCACCATTCCAGCTAGCATATCCTTAACCTTTTTACCTAAATCTCAGCTGCCATAGGCAAATAGTAAGCAGCTGGTTCTGCGGCGAAGAAAATGAAAAGAACGAAGGTGGAAAAAGATGAAAAATGTCGAGAGCATTGCATTATGGCGGCTCTCGCTCTCTATGCAAATTTCCTTTCTATTTAGACATAACAAATCGCATGCAAATTGCCACTCGACCAAGTCGCTACCAAGAGGAGTCGCACTTAGTTGTTACTAAACGCGAACACACATTCAAAGCAGGGAAAGATATTCTTATGAATATCAACGACGAGGGTGGCATCAGTGGACAAACAAACTGCGATTGGTTTATTGAAATCTAAATAATAATATGCATTTATTTACTCGAACGTCTTTTTTTAGAAATAAATTAAGGTTTTGCGCGAAATAAATCGCTTAACGGATTTAAAATCAATGAGACGCAAACTGCTTTCAAGACAAATCTTAATAAATATTTATAAAAATAAATGTATATAATTTTATAAATATTTTTTCTAAATAGAAATCGCTTTTAGTTAATAAATACAATTTTTATTATTAAGTATACGTCATGAACAGGCTCTAATCTATTTATTATCCTTATATGATGTTGGCTAAGCTAATAATCAAAGATATTAAATTTAAAATACTTACAGTAACTTTTTCAAAATTAATGAAATGACAGTAGAAATTAAAGCCTTAGCTGTATTATGAGTTGAACAAAAGCTTTAAACTACTATGAAAACGTTTTCCTCAAATCTTCGGTAAAACTTATCAAGGAGTAAGCTAAAACAATCACAACTTTCTTTAAATCTAACTATTTGAAAACAGAACAAAAAATAAATATGACGAGTTTTCATATATTTGACAGCATTTAAATAATCAACAAAGCTGCCTTTCTTATTAATTTGAACAAACTTTTGATTTTGTTCAAAGTCAACCCTCGCCTTGCCACAGACAATTTCTGTCGCGTGAAGGTAAGACAAGTCTCACTTTTGTATAACCAGGAAAGGCTCAAATGTGAAGCAGGTACACTGTATGTGCCGCTTTATGAATGGATAAAAGAAAAATAAACACGGCACAAGTGGAGGCAGAGGATTAAGAAGAAGAAGAAGGGGTTGGGAAAGTATTGTGTGGCAATAATAGTAGCAACGGGGCTAGCGACTGGCGGCTAAATAAAACCTAAACGAATCAGCAGACCGGAAGACCATTCAAATGTTTACTTGCATGCCTGAGCAAGTGCAGTGTTAGTGTTAGTATGTGTCACACTGCAGTCTGTGTGTGTGTGTGTGTGTCACTTGAGTGCCCATTTACGTGACAGCAACAACAGCAATAACAACAACCACATCAAGCTGTGCTGATGCAGCACATATTGGCCAAAATTTTGTGTTAGCATCTATCAAGATGAGGTCAGAAGTGCATCAGGGCTCTCCACAGCTTCTGGTCATAAGTAATATCAGTTGGCTCGGGATTCGATTACATCGCCAGGCAACAGAAAAAAACACTTAAGGCTCAGCACTTTACTATGCAAACAAAGCAGGCACTTACACACATACACTCACACACACACACGCGCATAGTGGAGTAGTAGTACTCGAAACTGCTTATCTATGCAGGCAGCTCATTTTATTGCTTTTTAGCAGTGCATACTTTCTGACGAGCTTCCGGTTTAACACTTTGTGTAACTGCATTTGGATGATGATGACGAAATCGTGTACAATTGTTGTCTACGTTTAGTGCCCGCGGCTAGCTAACCGTTATCAGCACTGTCAGCTATCTCCACGCCCCGTCAACACCTTTTCCGCCAAATAAACATGTTGAATTGTGGGTGGCGCCCAGCTGCTGCTGCTGCTGCTTTTTACGTTAATTCACCACACGCAGTTTGCGCAGCTGCGGCGCTCAGCAAGAGACACACACTCACCAGTTCTCTTACACACCAACACCAACACACATACGCACACTGATGTGACGATTCAACAATAGCGTCATCGTAAGGCATTTGCCGCATTTTGTTGTTTGCTATTGGGCGTTGGGACGCTTTGGCGGCGTTTCTACACATTTATTTGTTCTTGTTTTCTTTTCTTTTTTCCTTTTGTCGTTTTTTCTTGTGGTTTTGCTTAGAGCGATATGCTGCGAGACATGCTCGCACCCACACACCCACACACACACACACGCACACACATTTATATGTAGCCTATGTTGAGCGTGTGTAAAATAAGGTTAAAATTTGAAATCAATAAAAATTATTCCACTTTTCTATAATTAGAACAATGCCCAAGACCATCAACCGTCAAGAAAAACTGAAAATGAAACTGAGTAACTGTAACTGTAACTAAAACCAAAGCAATGCCAACCTCAACTAACCCTTCTCCATTCAAATATAAACAAATACACCTTAACATGGCAGGCAAAGTGGGGCCAAATATAAGAAATACTTATTATATCTACTGTCAATAAAGTGCTGTATGTCTGTCTGTATGTGTGTGTGTGTGTGTGTGTGTGTGTTGAGCCGCATGACAAATCATGCGAGCTGCCTATTTGATTGGGGGGCGTATTACGTCTAACTATATGTACCTACATATATATCTAAATGGAAGTATAATTTTCTTTTTTGGGGCAATCTATGCAATTGACTGAGCTTTTGCGTGTGCAGTTCGTGTTGAATTATAAACTTTCAAAAACCCCATTAAATATGAAGGACAATTCTGAAAAAAGCAATTACGATCAATTTCATATGAAAGACAAGTCGATAATTGAAATATATATACCTAAAGATATAAAACAGAAAACAAAAAGTTACCGGGGGCGTATGAGTAATAAATAAATAAGTTTTAATCTATAAGCTACTTAAAACTTAATTGTTGGCTAAAGCTAAACACAACATTCTTGTCCTTAAGACTAAAACCAAAACTTAAGTATAAACTAAAGCTAAAAATTGGCATATTGAAATTAAATTTTTGGGTACACATATCACACGATTTGAAGTAGAAACTGAAATAATAAAAGCACAATACACTGACATACATATACAAACGAGTTAATCAGAAGTATTATACAAGCAAAACAATTGTTAAATACTTAGTTTTTGTTTGTTTGTTTACTTGTTGGTTGGGTTGTTCGAGGGGTTTATATGTAGATGTTTTTACGATTACTCAAGACATACGCAGGAAATCAATATTGCTTACAATAAATGTGTGTATGGTTAAGTTTGGCTGTGTGTGTGTGTGCAAGTGTGTGCGTGCGTTTATCTCTGGGTGTGTGTGTGTGTGCTTGTCTTGATCAAAACTGCATTAGCTAGCTTCAGTTTCAAGTTTTCATAGTATTTAGTTAATCGTTTATTTAGAATGCTTACCTGCTTTGCTTAAACGATGAATTTTGAATGATTTTTACGTTATACGCTGCGTATGAAATTTTTGTATTCTAGTTTAAGATTCTATGTTAAGATGCTCTGGCTCCAGTTCCAGTTCCAGCTTCAACTCCTAGCTGCAACTTCCCAGTTCCAGTTGCTGCAGTTCTGCCTAGCTCAACAAATTGTTGCAACCAAAGATTCAACACATAGACACAAAGGCTACATTGCCTGGCATGCATGTATGTGTGTGGAAGCGTATGAATATCTCATGTTGTTGGTTTTTGTTGGCTCACTGTGCATTTCCGTTTCCGACTTGAACTTTTTTGTTTATTTTTTTTAACTTTCTAATTGCATTTTATTAAATAGCCGCTTGTTAGTTTAATGCATTTATTTTTTTATGTATGTACATGGCTGTTGGGCGTTGAAATGAGAAAAAACACAAAAACACCGCACATTAAGTAAACTGTTGAACTTTTCCGTTCGGGCCAAGTTGGTTGAGGCACACTTTTTAATTATTTTGTTCGTCTGATGTTGTTTTTGTTGTGCTGCGTGCTTAACGAGTGATTTATAAGGGCTGTGTAAACGAAGAGAGAGAGAAAGAGAGAGTGTGTGTGTGAGACAGCGAAGGAAACAGAGAGAGAGAGAGAGTTTTAAAAGTTGGAGTAGGTAGGTGTAGCACTTGTCCCGAGAACTCGCTCATTTTATCGCCTGCTCCAGTGCTTTTACGAGAAGCCACTGACACACATTTTGACGCACGATTCGCCCACACACACACACATACACAGGAATAAAGAGAGAGAGAGTATGAGAGAGAGTCACGGCGTGAAGTCAGCGTTGAAGTTGCCGGAGTGTGAGTTACGTATAACGTAATCGCAACGTAACGAAATCAGCGAACAAAATGTACGAAACGCGAACTGCAAGCCGAACCGAGTACCGAAACGAACAGCGACCGAACGAACCACTAACGAAGCTAACGACATAAGGGCCGCTCCCTCCACCACAACTCCCACTACCCCTGCCCCATGCACTACATACAACATTATGTTACACCACTCCTCCTGCCTGCGCCCGTAACCCTACGCGGCTCCAGGCTGCATTGTGTGTGTCTCTACTGTTATACAGCTTATAGCTTTTCAAACTTAATGTATGCGTGCTTAAGTGTGTTTGCGTGTGTATGTGTGTATCTCACACGCTTTTTTTTATGTAGGTTGAAGCAATTTATAATAATTTTTTCCATTCAATCGATATGTAGCGTTTAGCTTAGCGCCTCATTTTCTGACTTTACGTTACTTCCATTCCAGTTACTCATACGTTATTCATGATTAATCATTTGATTCATTTCGACACTCATAAACTGTCAGATTGGTTCCGTTTTTTTGGTTTTTTTTTTTTTTTATTGTTGTTTCTTCCCCTTTCTTTCATTTGGCTCTTTTCATTTTTGTAAATTGTTAGCAAGAGGCGCGAGCACATTTTGCAGGAAATCACTTTTCTGTATCCAGGGAGCAGTCGCGGCCTAAAGCACAATTGCTGCTACACACGCATACACATAAACACACACACACGCACACGTTTCGCATACACATACACATTATTTTTCTTGTAGCCAACTTTTTTCTGCATTGCTTCTTTTGAGTTTGTTTTTTGAACACATTTTACACATCATTTAATTTAGCCATATTTTTTGCTGCTTCTTCTAGGCAATTATGTTGGCTTTTCTTTTATTTAAGTTTCAGTCAGTAACTTAAACAGCAGCAGCGGTAGCAGTTAAAAGATACTTTAACAGATACATATACTTAATGTGTGTGTTGGTGTGTGTATAATCTAACCCAAAAAATATGTTGTGCGGCAGCTGTGGGGCCCGTTTTCGGCAACGCCGTTGTCCAACTAACTACCCTCAAAGAACTGAGCGCCGTTCGTCCGTGCCAGTCGCTGTTATAGTCGCCATAGCTATAGACAAATTCGTATAGTCGTAGTCTCCGGTTCTCCCCAATGAAAATAAAATAAAAAACACACACACACACAGTGTGTGGTGAATTTCACACAACTCGAACATAGGAACTACTATATAGTGAAGAGCGCGCGCACTCGGCGCTTCCTGATTGCAATCAATGAATTTTCATCGCGCTCGCGCAGTTTTCCCTTCAGTCTCTCTTTCTCTCACACTCTCAGGCGCTCTTTTTCTCTTCGGCTGTGTGTAGTTTTATTTGGCTTTGCGTTTTTGTACTATTGTGCGGCTAAATGAAAATTCCAATAGCAAAATATGAAATATGCGCAGACACATTCCTCAACAGCTACATACTGCCCGCCACAATCCGGTAAATCCACACGTAACGTCTTAGTTGCTGTTACGTTACGGCGATTACCACGTAAACATTATCCAAAAAAAATCAAGGCAAAGCGTTTGTGGTTTGGTACTTTGCTTACCCTAATATTGAATGTATTTATGTTAATAAAAATGTGTAGCTGTAACTTAAAATTTGTGTCTTTAAAAATTGTAGTTTTAGTATTTTAAAGATAGAGCTGAAAACTAATGGGGACAAGGAAGATAAAATCTATTAGCAGGGTAGCCACATTGTTGTAGAACTTTAAAAATAAAAAAAAGCTAAAAAAGGGCCAAAAATTATCAGTTTCTCCAAGAAATAGAACGGCGTACAACATTTTGATAACATACTTTTAGGCTGATGGCTTATTCTTGCATATTCATTCGGTGAAGACATTACCATAACAAAGGATAACATCTATAAGGAGGGGTGGGGGCCCATTGTTGTATAACTTTAAAAATACAACAACAAAAAAACTACAAAAATCCTTAAAGTGTCTAAAAATGAGTAACGGCAGTTTTCCAAGAATTCCTCTTAACTAAAATCATTGCATACGACATAGGTCAATATATTTTAAATAAAGATACAAAAAACCAGTCGCTACACACACGCTAAAAATGTAAAACAACGAATTTGAACTATAAAAATAAATTTATGCAAACAATTAATATAAATACAGACTTTAAAAAATTATATAAATTGTGATTTGTTTTAAGATTTGTGTAATACATTACATTTCGCATAATACTAGACTCGCTATGAACTAATCTAAGTAATACTAGCAACATTCGCAAGATGGGTTCTGTCTTCCCAGCTATTTACAGGTAAACTCCTCGTAGCTCTCATCGCACATCTCACACTCGACCTGGCAGCACCAGTGAAATTGACAACGGCACTGCCTGCTACGCTTGATGTGCTGTGTGTTGTGGCCACGCCCACAGCACAACAGATCACAGCTCTGGGGACCGTGGCCGCTGCGATTGCAGGGTCGACCACCAGTGCCCAATGTGCCAGTCTGTATGCTGCGCTCACAATAGTTGGGCGATGCCTCCAGATAGACCAACTCCATACGTTTGGGCCACACCAGCGCCGGTTTCTGTGCAGCAGCCACAATGTGCTTCTTTCTGCAATGACAACATGTGACAGGCAATCATTTGGAGAATTTTATTTTGTTGTTTGAGAGGGGCAAAGAGACGGGTAGAGGGCAAGAAGTCTCACCTGCTTAATACTAATCTCAGTCCACGTTTGCCTCTGACGGCTTGAACAGTTTTGGCTTTGTGATATTTCTGCATCAGCTTCTCACCGATCAGCCGAAAGGGGGGCAAGCTCTTCCAGCATGTTTTCATCACACACGAACCGCTTACTCCATGACATTTGCAGTCCGTGCGCAGCAGCTTCTTTACTAGCTGTGAAATAATAAATACATTGAATGTTTATAAGTTTAAAAAATATGTTAAGTATCTTAGTGTCCCACATACGCACCGTTCGCCCCACACGATTATTGTGCAGATTCATAAGCGTTCGCGAATCTCGCTCCAGTTCCCGGGCATCCGTAAACTTGCGCGTATAACGCATGCCAAACTCAACATCCGCTGAACAGCCACCCCATTTCCAGGGCTCTGGCGGCGCTTGCTTGTGTCGCACATCACAACCGCACAGCGAGATGTTGCCACGGGCACATGCAGCAGTCACAGCATAAGCAGCACCAGCACTTGCAATCGCATAAGTGTAAGCCGCCTCCCTAGAAGCTGAACAGCGAGTTAATGATTATTATCTTTATCTCTCTCCTGGTCCTGCTCCTGCTGTTGCTTACCTATGGGTATAACATGTGCGAAAACATTGCGCTGCCACACCTCCGAACAGTTCCAGCGATGACCACGAAACTGATGCTGGCACTCGTGTGCACCCAGCTGTTGACCCTCGCCGAGTGCGATCAAGGCATCGGGCATCTCGCTGCAGAGTTGTCGCTGAGCCTGCGTCAGGCCCGGTATCCGGCCACAGAGCATGGCGGACGTAAAGCTGGATACTAATCTGACGAGAAAGCAGAACGTTAATACTAATATTAATATTAAATTATGATTATTTTTTTATTATATTTTTGCAGTTTTGCAAGTTAAAGTTAGTTCAAAACGGTGTGGAAGGTCTTTATTTACATTCATTGTAAATTTCAAGCTCTTTTTCTTTTAATTGAGAAATTCTCTATAAATATATTAAAACTCTTGCAACAAATAAAACTGCAGCTAAACACGATCAGGATTACTTTCAAATATATCAAATATTACTGAGCTCAAATGCTTGACATTTTTATTTAATTTTCACCTCCTACTTTGTGTGTCAACAAATACAGAAACAAAAAAAAAAACAGAACACGATGACCACCAGCGATAGTTGAACAACTACAACAGCAGCAGCAACACCATTGCATTGGATAAACAATAAATTAAATATGGCAAGAAATATGCACAAACAAATGTGGATCGATCGATGGCTGAGAAGTCGTGCTCGGTGCTCAATAAAATGCCGCCAGCGATCAATTCATTTCCATTTCATTTGCCGCCTTTGCCATTGCCATGGAAAAACAACAAACCGACAACAACAATAACAACAACAATAAATAAACAAACAGCCAACCAACTGGCCACGAGTCAGCATTTAGCGGCTAACAGAGTTTAAGCCAGCCAATGAATGGGCCAATGGAAAAAGCAAAATTGTGCCGCATTCAAGCCAAAGATTAATGCGTTCAACGCGACTCAATACAAGCACTCTAGTACACTCGAACAGTTGTTGTTGTTGTTATTGTTAATATTATTTTAGTTTTTGCTCGTTTGTGAGCGGGCAGGTGAGTGAGTGGCGGGCTTTGGAGGGGCGTAGACAGTTTTACTGTCAGCTTTAGTCAAAATAATGCCGCAAGCTGTATTATTAGCCATAATTACATGCATCTCGCCGTCTAATCATGGAGAGAGAGAGAAGCTTAGTCCGTCCGCATGGAATGTCTAATCAAGGCTCTTAAATTCGTGTACCCCTTTTGAATGCTTTAAATGCCAGTTTGGCAGACATACACACACACACACAAAAAGATGCTGACTTAATCCGCAAAATGCACATAGCCAATTAATAGCTAACAGCTAACAACAACAGTTAAATAGCTGATGGCAAATTGGATTAATGGTGTGCCTAAAAATGGCTAGCAAATTGCTAGCTATGCGCAGAAAAAAACAAAAAATTGGCAATACTAAAAGCAAAAACAAAAACTATTTACAAAATTAAGCACATGTAACTCATAATTATCAGCTGATTAAGCAAAATTTGAGGTTGTAGAATTAATGTGTAGGTATTATAAGTTGTTTCATTAAAGTTCAGCTCAAATGATTAAATCTTTGAATACGTTTTTAATGAGAAGCGAATAAGTTAGAATTAGTTTTCCTGATTAAGATAACGAGTTTATTCTGTTGTGATAAAGCTTGATGTTAAATGCAAAAGATAAAATAAAGCTTTCTCTATTTCATTCTTCATTTTGCTTCATATAACAAATAGAAGAACTTGTTATGGCTATATCAACCTAACACCAAATTTTAACAACATTTTTTATCTGAACGTTCTCATAATGACTATTATTTAACAACAAAAACTGCTTTTAAAATTGCATTAGCTTTTCTCAGGTTTATAGTTTTAGCTTTTAAATCATTTTTGGCTTTATTTTCTCAAATAAAGCAAGTCACAGTCGGTAATCACTCTTGAAATCGTAGGAAGACCATTGTGATTGGAATTTTGTAGAGCATGTATCCACTTCCCACACACACACACACATATAAGAAACATTCCATTGGATGCAATAACGAGCAATTGTCTACCTGTCGATTGGCACCATATAACAACAATAACAAGAAAACAAATCTAACAGCTGCGCAGGCGCCAAAAAAAGAAAAAGAAACATGTCCAACATGGTCAGTTCCAAATACGTACGTATCGAAGCTGGAGAGGACTGGGAGACACAGCTGTGCCACATCCTCGGGCCAAATGCCGATTGTTAATTCCATACCAACTGGTTGTCAATGATTTTGAACTGCAATCGTTTTTGGTCTGTCTGGCTGCTTTCGCTGCATGTTTTTCTTTTTTTTTCACTCTTTTGTGCAAGTTTGCTTACAACGCATTTTTTAATTGGGCCAATTAAATCAATTTACAGAAATTACAATGCTTACAAAAGGCAAGCGAGAGAGAGATGGAGAGACTTTGTGATCATGTCCTCGGGCGGCTGCACAAATTAACCCTTTAACTGGGCAGCAACAGCAAGAACTGGCAACTGGGAACGGCCATCGACAATCGACGATCGTTTTCATGTTTAACAATCTTTCAATGTTGTTTTAGTTGTTGTTGTTGTTGTTGCTCATGACTTGTTGTACATGCTGTTAACATGCTGCCGAGCCCCAAGTCCAAAATTGGTAGTAAACTAATAATTAGGCTCGTTTAACAGGCACGACCACGCCAGGATGCGATCGAAACAGCAACAGCAGTAACCAAACCGGCAGCAGCAACAACAATGACCACTGTGGTTTGCAATGCTTCAGCAACCACCAAAACCACCAACCAACCTTCAACTTTAACTTTGTTAAACTGCGTTGATCGATCTGTCAGCAGCAGCAGCAACAGCAGCGCATCCGTTCAGTTCGTTTGTTTGTCTGTCTGTCTGTCTGTCAGTCAGTCAGTCAATAGCTTTTCGTGCGTTCGTACAGCGTGACCGTCATGCCCACCTCAATCACAACAGCAACAACTCAAACAGCAACTACAACAACAACTCGAGCAACAACAAAACGGCAGCAATCTCTCTCTTTTCATCGTGGCCTTTTGTTTTTTTTTCTAGAGTTTAAGTTGCCTCAGTTTTGTTCAACTAAATAGTTAGTACCCTGATAAAAGGGTAGCAATATTTTGTTGTCAAGTGTAAAAGTATGTTAAAGGAGATCTATATGTATAGGCGATCCTTATAATATAAACCTATAAGTGCTTCAATTCATTTAAAATGTGACTTGGTCTTAAGGATAATGCTGTTATGTTTCGTTAGTTCAGTAATTAAGTAATGAAAGAAACAATGTGAATAAAATGTATGCTAAAACTATTTTAAAAAATTTTATTTTAAATTTATATATCGATCAAAACTTTTGGCAGCCATTAATAAATTTCTTAAATTTCTTTTATGGCCAGGCTTTCCTCTCTCCGTAAGAGACTGTACACTTCGGCTAGCCACACACAGCAATACTTCCTTTATATTATTCGTGCCTTATTTAATTTGTCGCTGGCACTTGAAGCGCGTTGTTGCCCCATTACCAGTGGCCTGTTGCATGTCAACGTCGACAATTTCATCATCTCGACTCATCCCAAAAGTAAAACCTTACTTAACAAAAAACCAACCCATAGTATCTTCAACTCCATTCTCAGCAGCACTTCATGCGCAGTGTCGTCAACAACGTCCAAGTCACGTGTACTTGATTTGTGCTTTGTTTGTCTTTGTGCCGCTTCTTAGATTCACTACCCTTTCATTCGTTTCATTCGTTCCTCTTTTATCTGTAGCTCTAGATCCAAAGCACAGGCTTTTGCGCTTGGGTTTCGCCTTCATTTCGTGACCCTTTTTATTATATTCGGTTTTTTTGTTTTGTTTTCACTGCTGCGTTCGCGACTTAGATTCTTTTTATTATCAGCTGAACGTGTGAGACGCGTGAGAGAGCAAGGACCTGTCATGAGCTGGATATCAAGATGCTTTTAGCCAGGGTTGCCAACATATCTATATAAACAAAGCAATCAATATGAATATGCGGATGTTTAGAAATCAACTAATTCAAAGATTTATGCATTAAGAAACAAAATGAAGCTAAAAAAGCTTCGTTATTTATTAAAGACAATAAATCACGAAAAGATGTTGCCAAAATAAACTTGTTTCAAGTATAAATAAATAAATTTACAAGCATGCCAAAAAATATCGATACGCAAAATGTTTACAACATTTTTTTTGGATTAACGTGCGTTTAAAATCATATGAAGATAAAATGTTGGTACATTCAGTTCCAGTTTTCCCGTTAAATTTGCTAATTTATTTGCGCCTCTGTAAAAATAATTATTATGATTGTTTTTCTTTTTGGACTTTTGATGGCATTCAAATAATGGAAACACGTTTCGCTGACAATTTTATGTTGTAGTCCGTCCATTTTGGACGTTCCGAATAAATTGCGGCTGCCATCGATGGGCATATTGGCTAATCATTGAAATTGTGCCTCAAATCAAAAAATGTGATTTGCTGCATTCAACTAACCGTATTGACGGTCCAACTATCATTAAAAATGGATTAGACCAGTCGCATAATTTAGCCGCATGCGCAGGCAGCACCAATTAGCAACATGCGGCATGCAACATCAACAACTGTAACTGGAGCTGGAGCTGAAGCTGACGTTGACTCGGGGGAGCCTGACCACTTATATCTTGTCCAAAGCATAAACATAAATGCCTAAGCGCACAGCAAGTCAATATCAACCCAAAAAAAAGAAAATAAAACAGCAGCAACAACAACTATAACAAGCATAACAACAACAACAACTATAACAAGCATAACAACAACAACAACCAACACTGTTAATGCGCAATTCGGAGGCTCATAAAAATATGACTTTAATATTTTCACGCGCAGGCGTTTCAGTCCAGTCCAGTCCAGACAAAACTTGAGCCAAACGCGCCAAATGCAAACGCAAACGCATAACTGGGCTCAACTCGAGCTATGCTCAGACAGGGAAGGGGGCAAGGGCAAAGAATGATCTCAAAAGGGCAGTCATAAATACACAGTGAGAAATAGCCATAAAAAATAAAACTTACTTGGGAATAAAGGAAGTCTCTGTTAAAATAATTCCTTGATTTAAGATCAGTTTGCTTAACTCTTACATTTGCTGTTAACCAAATTAAATATTTTCAAAATATTTAACTACGTTAAGTTAAGAAAAAGTTGCTTAAATTGAAGCCAAGAGGTAAATGTTTAACAAAGATTAACATAAATATATGTTAAGAACAGTTATATAAATTGAACATACTTTATTATAAAAATCATCTTAAAAAGTTTTTTAAAACATTTTAATACTTTCATCTTAAAACATTTGATAGCCAATTAATTTTTTCCATGTGCATAAGTAGTTAGCATCTAGGCCCCAATGGACCCACCCGCTGTGCCAGGGAATGAAGGTGGCGGCTTTGGGTCTTCAAGCCTTTTGTCTCTGGTAGCTAGTAACACTAGCTTGGCTGCTGCTGCTGCCCCAAAGCGAACCTCAAAAGTTATGTGTGCAGTGCAGAGATATATAACTACTGGCTGCATCTAGATCGTTGTATGCTGGTGTATGTTGAATGTTGTATCTGTATTTGTTGTTGCTCCTGCTGTTGGTAATTACATGGCTTGCTGACATGTTCATGGCGCTCTGCCTGCTGGCTGCAAAATTTACGAGTGTGGAGCCGAAATAAAGCGCCAATTGGAGGCGGAAGCCACAAAGTCACATTAATCCAAACAATGCAACTAACCCAAACTGAGCTAAGCTGAATTTGGCTTTGGCTGTGGCTTTGGCTGTAGCGCTGTTTGAAAGTTTTCATGTTGGCCATTGGCATTGTCCAGCTGCATGTAAAGTGGGCGGCGCCAGAGGAGCCACCACGCACCATGCGAAATGCCAAGTGCCCGAGTATACGAAATATACCAAAAACACAAAAACTGAAAACCAATAAAAACTGTTCAACATGCCATCAATAAAGGAACTTAAAGTAGAATAGCTGCAAAGTGAACGACTAATAGATATCCCCTGCTGATTAATATTTATCGTCGAAATACTATTTAAGCAATGATAATTTTTTAAATTCTTACGTTTCGAGATAAAGGAACTCTTAAAAGGAAGTTTGTTCTTAGCTTTAAGTTATTTTTCTGAAATCTAAATCGATTTATTTATCGGAAAAATAATTGAAGATCAGCTCTATATATTTAATTTCAACTTTCTAGCTCTAAAAGCTCTTGGTTTTAAGTTCTTCTAACAAATAACAAACTTTTTCAAATTAAGATAAATAATAATTTTATTAAGTCCGACCGCCAATTTTCACAGGGCATTAAGTATAAGAAAAAGTCGTACAACCGCCACAGAATATCAGAATAGCTTGGCATTCTGGCAATGGCCAAGAAAAATGTCGCTGCCACGCGGCAGACAAACGGCGAGGCAATCACAACGACAACAACAAATAAAAGTAACAACAATAAAGCCCGCTGCACAGCTTAAAATCCTGGCAACAAAACGGACGACGTAATTGAGCCGCGAAAGACGTATGGCTTGTGGCCAGTCCTAGGTTGGCAAACTAAATGGTTAAACTGGCTAACAGGTAAAAGCCCAAACGGATCGTTCGTCATGGCCAATTGGTAAAATGCAGTCCACAGTCAAACAGTCATTTGGCCAGCTGGCTAGCCAGGCGAACAGGGAAACAGACAAACAGATCAAGCGCAGATAGTTTTGTTTGTGCTCGAGTCGATCACTCATCCAAAGTACAAAAAATAAAACCGCCAAACAAGAACCACCATCGCCCATCGCCGCCGACGGCTCCCGCACAGCATTGACTTTGGCTTTAACTCTGGCTGTGACTGTTTGGCTTTGACTTCGACTTTGGCTGGCAACAGGAACCACTTTAAAGGCCATTTTTGGGCTTGTAACTTGCAACAACTTACGACGATCTTGATCACAATGTTTGAACGTTTGTCTGCACGTTGCAAGCTCATGAGTTGCAATTGTTCCAATCCATGTAACGAGCCATGTTGCCCCCAACTCTCTTTATCTGAATGTATCTCTGTGTTAGCAGACTGTTAACTGCACTGGGAAAAATACTTTGCGATACACGAAATACTTTTCAGAGAGTAAATTAAGTTGGCAAAGAGTTAATTCTCGGTAAAATTTGTTTTTCTAAGTGTAAATGTACTACAACATGCCATTTGGGGCACATTTAAAATTGCAGTAACACCAATTACAAGCGTTGTGGCTGCGTTTCTGGGTTAAGACCCTTTTTTGTTATTGGATGGAGACCCCAGCTGCGTGTGTAAGAAGCAACCTGTTAAATGGCCAAAAGCCTGCTGCATAGCTGTGATTGTTGTTGTTGATGCGCATTGTTGTTAAGTTAAGTTGGCCGACACGGCGGCGGCGTAACTGCCCACAAGACCAGCCCACTGCATCAGTCAGCAAGCAGCGCGTATCTTTAAGATACTTGTAACTGACTGCACCAAGGCAATTAGATAGCAGTCGAAACAAACACAAACATAGCTTTAGCTAAAGCCAGGCATGTTGATGAGTTTATGGCAAAAATTGATTTCCAGTTGTCTTTCATTCGTTGCTGTTGCTGTTGTTGCTGCTCCCGTTGCTCCTTTAAAGTCAAGTTTGATTGGCAAACTGTGTTTTTGGCTTTGGGAAAATGGTATTCGTTATGTTGGCTTACATCGTTCGTCTCTCTCTCTCTCTGTCAGTTTAGTTTTAGTTGCTGCTGCCGTCATTTAATTGCCAATTTTAATGAGATTTTTCAGCGTGTTTCCCGCTGTTTGTATTACTTTTTTTAGTCTTCCTTGCTTGCAATGCCTGCTTTTCACTAGAATCAAACGATCGGCAATCTCAACTACGATTTGGGCGTATTGTGTTTGGGCGTCTACTGATAACTATTTACATACAAACTCCTTGTCGTTGTTTTTTTTACCAGTTGCCCAGATGCAAAATTAGCGATTGTGCCGATCTTAACTGTTGAAAGGAAACAGTTGTCAACTGTCGCAAGATCTTGTTTTGATAAGCCACAACGAGAAAGTTATCTAGTATTTAATAACGAAATGATTAATACACTACACTTTTTGTTGAAATTTGCATTCGTTTGAGTATAAGATTAATTGAGTGCATAGTTTGCACTTCTCTTTAATAATAAATATAAAGAAATTTTTAACTTCCAGTAATTTATTAATCAAGAAGTTATTAGCAAAATAAGTTTATTTCCTTTGCTCTACTAATGTTTTAAAATATTTTTTCTGTTATCCTCGTTTAAATATATATTCTTTTGTAAATTATTATTTTCTTGTTTATTATTTGGATTGGAAACTAAATCAATAGTTGTATGAAACGTTTCTTTTTAGCATAAGAAAGAAACTATAAATCTTTCCCACTTGGCGACAAACTCATATGGCAATTCAAAAAAGATTAATTTGAATATTGGAGTTAAGTTTCGTATTGTTGTTGTTTGTTTGGTACTATACCTTATTTCCATAATCCAGAGTAAATATATTAAGAGTTTGTTATGTATTTTCCACATGACTACGTCGTAAAAGAAAACGCGAAGCACACACAACACACACAGCACACAAACACACTAGCACAACAAATGCGAGGAGTTTGTCCGAGTATCATCATATTCTTTTCACACTAAATGTGCGGATTTGTAATTTAAGAACTGGCCATAGAAAATATGTTGAGCTTTGCACAAATACAGCTGGCATTTAATTATTTTTTATTCTGATTGTTGTTTTGTCTTGGTGGATTTATGAGAGCTCGGGATTCTGTTATTTACTGATGAATCGCTGCCATCCGATACTGCATCGTATAGTTTCTTTTTATTATTAGTATTATTAATGAGCCGAACGCGCAGACGATAGCATAATAAAAAAATAGAAATCCGATAGAGATGAAGATCGCTCAAGAGCGTCCAAAATGAGTAATACGTTGCCGAAATACTTTAAGTGTAGATTTGTTCATATGCTAATTAACACCTTCTGCCAGAAGCAGTTTTAAATTAAGTCATCGCTAGAGCGAGCGCCAAGATTGGATCAAAGCTTGGGGCCAAGCAGAAACACTGTTTAGACGTTCCAGCTCGTTTATCACGCGTCGCGCATTTCATTCATGCAAATAACTCAGTCTCAGAGTCAGCTTTAACTACAGCTTGACTTCGACATCAACAGCATCATTCATCAGCCACTAAGCTGCCGCACCACACGCACCACACTGACCAGCCGAATCACGCAAAGAAGCCACAGTCCAAGCCACAAGCCACACGACTGTCGTTTACACGGCTCTGTCCAAAGCTTTGGCTCTGTCTGTTTGTCAGTCTGTCGGTCTGTTTGTCGGACTACACGACTTTTTAATTTATGATAAAGCGCCTCTGACTGTCACAACCAAATTGCGGCAATAACCATAAACGGCGCAGCAGGTGAAAACTACCAAAAAAAAAACAATCTTTGAATCTCTTTGTGACTCTTTGGAGTGTTTGAATGTTGTATGTTAATTCACAGCGCGAGATAAAGATGCGCAGGAACCGTCGGCATTCAACATACGATCGCTTGAAAGGCTTAGAAGACGACGTCGGCTGCGGCTGCTGCCCGGGTGCCGAGATTAACATAAATGCGGCTCATTAGTGACACAATTAAAGACCTGTGCCGACAAAATGCAAAAAGGTTTCCCAAAAATGCCGTAACACGACACGTCACGGCACGGCACGTGATGGCACGACACGACACGTTAGCGATGTTTTTATTCTTCGGGCTTACGTTGCGTTATTCGGGTTTTTGTGTTTGTGTTTGGGACCCGGGTCAACCGTTGGACGCGAATGTCGTATAAGAACTGGCAAACTGCCAGTTGAACGAAATTCAAACAAACTATTCAATCAGCTGGCGCAGCGAACATGTTTGAGCTGAGTTCGAGGAGGCTGAGGGCGAAGCGAGGGCTAACCAAAGAGTTTAAGGGTATTAATATGCATAGTTAATTAAGGGTGATTCAAATACTAAATCATAATTCTAGAAAGAACTAAACGCTAAATATTAATGTCAACAACAGACTGTTTAGGAAAAGATTACTTCCATATCGATGGGAATCAAAAGATAAACATGATATATTTAAAGACTATTTTAAATTAAGCACTATTATTACGTTTTTAGGTACATTTTTCCACATTCCTTAAAATATAAATTATCTTCTTTGACAAACTTTGATTTTATTTAATTATTTTTGTTTTCTTTATTCCTTAAAAGCTTTCATTAAAAATGTATAACACCTAAAATAAATGATGAAGAGGAGATACTTTGTTGTTCCCAAACCAGTTTTAGTCACATTTATTGAAGCCAAGTACGTTTTGTTCTGCCCTCGTTGTGTTCGTTCGGTTGCCTTACAACATGTTGCAAGCACTCGCTGATCAACGGCTTAAGAAGAGATCCTTGCACGTGACTGCAACTGAAACTGGAATGAGTACAAAAGTGGCGTCTCAGCCATTAGAGCCCATTATTGCGGATGATAATGGCTTGGGAAAAGCTTTCCACAAAATTGTGACGGCAATCAAATCAATTATTTATCGATGCGGGTAAAAGTCGTGTTAACGGCCTCATCCCCTTACCCTTCTCTCTTCAGCGCTAGTGGGTTAACGTCAAGAATTCGTTAGCTTCGACTCTTGAGCATTTATCAAAATATCCAACAGGTGATTTGTCAACACGCACACACACACACAAATGATGTTCATCAATGTGTTTTAACAAGTGTTTTTTCACGCTGTTACTGCTGCTTGTTTTTGTTTTTGTATGTTTCTCACAAACTTACAACTTGTTTAAAATTGCAATAACAACTGCGATTTGCAGTTTACAATTTAACAAATGTTTGTTGTACTTTATTTTTTGTTTTTTATTTGTTTTTTCGTGTATTTGTTTATTGTGATTTATTGTCGGGTATTTACAGCCTGTGCCGGCCAGTTGTGAAATTTGTTTCAACTGGCTAAATTTTGCGCTTCTGCCACGCCATCGCCAACGCCATTTACGGTAGCTGCAAAACAACTTGACACATGCCACCGAAAGAGGTGAGCGGTAGGTAGAGGTATCCGCGTCCGTTGTAGTTTTAGCTGTCTCCTGTGGTCCAGTCCAAGTCTAATGCATTTCTTGGATACGTGTCGCTTTAATTGATTTACCATTTATGCAAATTTTCCTGCAGCACTGCTGTGTGTTAAATTCCATGTTCAAGTTTAGCAAGCTTGTAATCCTAAGCAAACACACACAGACACACACACATATATATATAAAGTCTTGATGTGAGAATTGATGACATTTTAGGTTAGAAAAAAAAAAAAAACATTGCTATGGCTTATTAAATGCAATTACGTTAATTTACAACAATTTTGTTCGAGTGTTGACAGCCAATAACACAGTTCATAACTCAGCAAATCACAGCAACATCAACTACAACAACAACAACACTAACAACAAATCACAGGTGTTTGTCATGGCATATTGAGAGCCCATTGTTTGGCATCGAGTGATGCTATAGTTAGTTTTGATTGTAAGCACTTTAACGATTTTTAGATTGCCAAACGTGACTCATCGTCATCATTGCTCTGGCATTAAATGCAACAATTTTTTCAAGTTTTTTTCGGTTCCCAGAAAGATGAGCCAGTCATCAATACTTATTGGTATCGACTTGTCGCTCGTGGCTTATAGGCAAGTTGTCAAGCTCTTTCGATATCAAATGGCCAATAATTGTTGCCATTCTTTAGGTTTTAAGCAGATTTACGGTCTATTGTCGTGACAGCTATTCCGTTTGCATATACATATATACACTGCGTGACAAAGTTGTTTAATAGAGTTGTAAAAAATCAACAACCAGCAGATCTTGTGAATTAAAATATGTTTTAATACTCATTTATGGTTATTTCTTACTCAATAAGATCCCTTATAGGAAACTGAAGAGCCACAGTTAAAGTTTAAGAAAAGAGTTTGCAGTTTGAATACTATTTTATTTTTATTTACATTTAAAATAAAGAGTATCTAGAGGGAGATCATATATTGCTAATTGTATATATCTATAATAGATATGCCTATATATCAGCTCCCCCGCTGAGTTAGGCACCCAATCAAAATTGATCTTATGACCCACCTACCAAAGGTGTCTAACGTAAGTATTATTGATAGAATTTATTATGTGCTAAGATTGTCAAATTAAAAGCAAATTATTGCTAAATTGCAAATACGTGTTAAGGTGTTTGTATTTATGGCAGCCAATCTATTCTTGATTACTAACTAAAATTATAGCCATAAAATCCGACAGCAACTATGTTATTGCTAAAAATATATAGACAAAGTAGTAAAATTCAAAATGCAAACTAAAATGCAACTAAAGCTTAACTCAGATTGCAACAACATGCCCACTTTTATATATATATTTTAGAATAACGTTCTCATCTATCAAGTTTTTAGCTTAAGTCTTTTGATTTATGACAGGCATCACCACAAATAGATAGTCAAAAATGATGTAGAAGCAGCATGTGGAACCTTTTAATTAAAGGTATGTATATAAAACAGTAGGTTAACAGCGATAAAAAATTACTGGCTGCATTAAAATCAAAAGCGTGAAATAATACCAAAGAAGTACACAAAATTTCCAGCTAATAAACAAATTTGTCAAGAGCCAAACAAAAAACCCCATATACACAATGTATATAGTGGGCGTAATAAAATCTATATATGTTTGTTTATTTATTTGGTAGTATTATTATTATGATCGTTAAGGTGAGAGTTGTTGGGTAGCGGGAACAGCAACGGGAATCGAAATAGCAACGCTTGGTTTCACATTTCCCCACGGCGCTTCCGTTGCGCCACTGAAGCGATTTAACCTGAGTCTGCCACTAGGCACAATAAAGCAGCCTATTCGCCGGATTGGCTACGTAACAATAACCGTTCAAATCACTTTTAGGGTTAGCGTTGAGCGGAAGTCGTGACACGATCTGGTAAAAGATATTCAGGCTTATAATTATTCTTATTATTTGTTATTATCAATCACAACAACTTGTTTTTTAATTTAAGTATAACTCGTGAGCATATCGTGCATACTCACGCGTCCATCTCTAGCTTGGCATGACTGCATCAAATCGCATTTGGTCATAGAACATTCGATATGGTGTTTTGCATTGAAAAATTGGGCTAAACTGCGATCGGCCATAAGCAAAATAACAGGTGTAAACTGAGCTGGCAAAGCAGACAGGAAGGCTTCGAGCGTCAATTCCATCAATAACAGAACTAAACAACAGCATCCAATTACATTTGCAATAGGTCGTCAATGTATTAACAAGGCACTGCGAATGCATTTGCCATTTTGCATTGAGTTCGTAATTAGGCAACAACGCATCCAACAGATACAAAATATTCAAAACAATAAGCAGGCTCACAAACGCTCAAGTGTTAATTGAGCCCAAAAAAACGTGAAAGAAAAGAGAAAAGGGAAATGTTTTGCAGCTGCTGACGGCGCAGGTAAAACACTTGCAATAAAACGCTAGCTCTTATCAAGACGCCACATGTTGCAAGCTAGGCGCTGAATTTCTCTCGCAAGCAGATAGGGGGTAGAACAGAGAAAATAGTTTTAGGGTTAAGTAAAGGTTACAACTTAATTGATAATCGATGGCGCCAGCTCTTTGTCGGCTCCAGACAAATTGATTACAGCTAATTGGTTTGTTAAGTTCTCGGTGAAGTGTTTTGGGTCGGCATTTAGGGGTATTTGTTTGTAGGTGTGACAGGATGCCACATATCACACATGACGTTGATGCGATGTTTGACTACCCGACTAGACGATACCCTCAACCCTATACTTTACGCTTACAGTCATTGCTTGCAAGTATGTGTGCGTGTGTGTGTGTTTGAACTGCATACTTGACTTAACTTCAATGTACCATATCTCCGGGGGTTTTCTTCCGATTTTAATAAAAATTATATTATTATATATACTTTATGGGGTCGGAGATGCTTCCTTCTGCCTTTTACAAACTTTTGCACAAAACAATTATACCCTTTTGCAATTTTCAATTTCAATGGGTTCAGGATATTATAAAAAAAAAATAGACAATGCATTCAGTTCAACTAAAGTGTTGAATTAAACTTTATTGAATGTAATTACAATTTTACATAAACTGGAAAGTCGTTTGACAATATGTATATTAGCAAATAGCATTCATATAATAATACGTTTTTTTCTTTTTAATAACGTTAATCATCCTTTACTTGATGTTGTATAATTATTAAATTTAGATATATATGCATATATAATATATATACATATATATTTATATATATATATATATATGTTGAATATTTCGTAATAAGGTATATATATATTATTTAAAAAGTTATTACGCTATATGTGACATAAAAGTTGAGTTAACAGTTTCATCTTGTTCATCGTTATATTTTTTTAAGTTTTCAAAAAATCTTTGCATTTCATTCTACAAAGTCTGGTGCGAAGATCATATAAATAAATAAACAACTTAATTATTTGGTGTCTCAAGTTAAAATAGTTTTCTTATTATTATATTTATTTATTTATTTATTTTTTTTTTAGAACTGAGACTTTAGTAGTAGTTACAACACTTTCATATTTGGGGATAGCACTTTGAAAGTTTTTTAGGACGTCGAAGTTTTTCTATATATGTAAAAAAAAAAATAGAATATTATCCAACAGATATGTGAATACCAATTATCAGCATTTCGTACACTAGCTAGAATAAATTGTATGTATACAATTTTTTTTTTGAATATCAACAATTGGTGTTGTGTTTAGTTATATATAGAGTGTTTATAGTCATTCCATAAAACAGTTGGAAAAAGTTGGATTCTATGAAACTAGCAAGGGGCATTTATATATCATCGCATACCGATGATGGATAAGTTTTGAATATTAAGCATTTACTTACAAACATTTCTATGTACGTTAGATAGTTATAATTTGTTTGTATGATAGTATAATAGTTTGGTTTTTAATATAATTAAAATTAAAATATTTTATTATATTTTAGTTTTAGTGCCAATTGGCTTAAGGTACTTTAAGTTTTTCTTTGCCTTTTGGCTTTTTTTCTTTTTCTTTTAATGTTTTAGCTAGAGTTTAAACACACACTCAGATTTGGTGATTCGACACAATATTTTGTTTTTTTTTTGTATTGGTGTAGTTGCCAAAAACTGTTGTTTAGTATATAGTGTGTTTTATTTTTTGGGTGTGTGTTTGTTTGTGTGTAGTAGTTGTAATAGAATTAAGTATATTTATGTGCAAATATTGCAAATCGTTTTTTTTTTTCTTTACATTTCGACGAAGTAACAAGTAACAAAAGAACTTTCGCATAACTGTTAAATGCTATGCTCTAAAATTGATTGCAATCTTTATAAGTCATTTAAGTAGAGAAATTTGTTTAGTCTTCATTTCAGATTAGTTTCGATTTATACAATAAGTACATAAGTAGTTGAGTTGTTACATATATCCAAAGAAATGCAATTGAAGTTAAGAGTAGGTGCAAATGAAGTTTAGACATATTTAAATAGTTAACAATTTGTATTCATAGTTCTAGAAATGGCTTTTCATTAGCCCTTAACAACTGTGCCTAGCCCCAAGTTTGGGTTCATACATATCGCGTACATATAGTATATAGATTAACTCACAGCCCAAATGCAACGAGTTATTTGCACATGCCTAACAGTAGCAAGAAATTGAAATACATTTTAAATTTTATGTGTAAGTGTATTTGGTTTTTTTTTTTGTATGTGTTTGTATCAATTCTTATGTGTATTGTATAGGTATAAATGACAAGAATTATTCCATATTAGTTTCTGAGGCGTGCTGGAGGTATGTCTATATATAAATTGTATGTACTTGTATGCCAAGGTTCCGAGTTCACTCAGTTATTTCAGTTAATGCAATATCTGCCAGTTGTTGTCTACTTAAACTTCAACGCTTTGTTTAAAATGTGGCTTACATATTGGGATATATATTTGTATATATATTATTATATAGTATATGTATAAATTTATTTCATTTATGTTATGAAAGCTAACAATGTGGACGGACAAAAATAATTTACAAAAATTCTTGTATTGTTACATTTTTTAGTTGGAAAATCGAAAATGTTCGTTTTCTGCTGTTACTTAATATTAACTATTATATTATTTTTTTGGGGTTTCAGTTGAAAGTTGAACAATTGTTAAATATAATTCGATTTATCGATTAAATGTTTAGTTTAGTATGCAGTAATATGGCGAGCATAAGGTTTTCTCTTTGTTTTTTGTTTAATTTCTTTTGTTTTGGTTTAATCTTTAACTATGTTTATTTGCTAGACTCCAAAAGTCACACAGAAAGTTCAAGACTTGGCTTTAAGTACTTGGCGTTAAACAAATTAGCATAGCATTTTTAATAAGTATATATATTAATTTTAAAAAATCAACTAGAAATGTTTTTAACATGATATACATATGTATTTTTCGCTGCTGCGGCTGGCTCCGATTTTAGAAATCAACAACAACATTGGACTTTCGAGCTGAGCTTTGAACAAAGCGCAGTTAATATATAGTATTTATAAAGACACTACTAACACTATGATAAAATCGAGAATTAATGCTTAAGGTTTTACAGGCTGACGGGGGCTGTTTTAGAAACAAGCTTAGTACGCAGAGCTGAATCAAAAAACGTGGCATTTATATATATGTAGTATATAATACAATAAAATAGACTAGTTTCTGAAATTTTTTGTTTTTTAATTAGAACTAACTATATACAAATGTAACTACTATATGTATAGGGCATAATATTCATTTATAATTATATATATTTTAATATACATAATAAGTATTTATCATAGACTAAATTTCATTCACTACACTTGGAGTTAAAAAGTTTTCGAAGGCTTTGTTAATAAGTTCTTTTGAGTTGACAAATGGAAAAGTAGAGCTCTCATTCTCTCAGACATATATAAAATCGCATTAAGCCTAACATGCGCTAAGTTTACAAAGTATTTGTTTTTTCATTTATAAATCAATCGAGTTTCGTAGATAGTACTCGTACATATTTGTGTATGTATAAGTTTTATACATTTGTTAAAATTCGTTATGCAAATGAATATAAGTGCGACTTTTGCTACTACATATTTATATATATGTATATATATATATATAGTTTTAGGAGTAAGAAACAAAAGTTCTACTACAAAGAGGTGCTGCGTGTCTTAATAAACAATTATGAAAGTAGAAAGTTTCACTCAGTTGTTAAAGCTATTAATAAATTCTTATTGAACATAGTTTATTTTCTTTGCTCTCATTTATTCCTTATGTTTAAAATTCACTCAGTTGCAAGTTGCGCTCATTGATTGGGTTGCATTTGCTGCAGATTGTTGTTGCTACAAAAAAAAAAAATATCCTTAGTTATGTGTACTTTGAAAATAGTTTTAAACATACCTTATTTCATTATGGCATATTGACATTTCCTGTTGCCCTTGAAACTGCAAGTTTTGAAGGTATTCCGCCCTGCGTTGGTGCACCAGCTTCTCTTTTTCGGCTCGCTCTCTCTGTAGTCTGTTTGGTAAAGAGTTAAAAGAGATAGTAAGTAATTTAATTAAGTTGATTATTTTATAATAAAACTATAACGTTAACTAAAAGTTAAACCGAAGATAAGTCAATCTAAGTTCAACATAACTATGGAAGTACTGATATCATGGGCTATCGTTCAAAATAAACTCCATTGATTTCTTACCAAAGTCGTCAAGTTGCTATCCCAAATGCTAGCGTGCAGAATTAGTTGACAGTTACAGTTTTCAATTCAACTACATTCTAAGAACTTAACTTTAGTTGAAAGTATTGATACTTACTTGATGCGTGATTGTCTCATGAACTGTTGTATTTTTCTGGCAGCCTGATTTTGTGTAGACTGAGAATATGTACGTCTGTGGATTTATGGATATATTAATGAACGTAATCAATGATCTATTTCAATTATGCACTCACTTCAAAGGACCCGAAGGACTTGTCTCTTTGGGCGTGCTGGGTTGTGAGCTGAGCTCATGCTGCTGCTGTTGATCCTGCTTATAGTGATCATAAAAACTGGACAGGCATTGTGAGTTGCTGCTAACGCTGCCATGTTCGCTGCCCGTGCCCATTCCACTGTTCGTGTGCTGGGACTTCTTAAAGCGCTTGTTGCGCCGATACGAACGATAGCCATGTTGGATAACTAACGCTGCATTGGTCATCTGCCTGTAGTAGGCATACTGTTTGTAGCGTCGATAATAATTCTGTATGACAATCGCTGCGGTGCGCTCCTTGTTCTGCTCCTCCATCTTCTGGCGACCCTTGTATGAGCGATATGCCTTCTGTATGCATTTAGCTGCCTCGTACAGCTCTCGCTGCTCCGTGTCCGTAAGCGTAAGCTTGGAGAAATCTGCCTCGAAGGGATATTGCGATATGCTGGAGGCATGCAGAAACTCCGTTAGCTGCTTGGTCGATGGTGGCGGACTGGGTGAGCTAACCGAAGGATCTGTGCCCAGTATGGAATAGCTAGCCGGCGATTGCAGTGGACCTGAACTGGCTGGACTTAGGCTGGAGCAGGGTGTGCTCACATCATGATAGCGATAGCTATGATCATGAAAATCAAAGCTAAAATCACTGTCGAAATGCGTATTTGGCAATGAATCGAGCAGTGGGTCCATAAAGCTATCAGTCAGTGCCGAGGATTCGGAGGTCAACGGTTCCGTTAATGGACTCCCCAGCACCATCATTTCATCCGCTTCATTCTGTTGAAAACGCAAATGTTAGCAATATATTTATACACTTCTAGTAACTACTTACCTTAATACGTTCCGGCATGGCGGCTATAATGTGTTCCGCTAGTGTTAGGACCTTAGCATCCGAATCCCCTGAAAGTATGTCACACAAATGAAAATAGCTAAACAACACTGATTGGACTTTGTTTAGAAATCTAAAAACGTGTCTACGTAATGCTGATCTGTGTTAATTGTTGTTTTTGGTTGTAAGTTTTACATTTATAATACACATCGACAAGCACTTAATTAAGCTAAATGTACGAGAGCAGCTCAAAAAGGAACTGAAACCAATTTGTTTCACGTTTTATCTTTAAAGTAACTTAAGATATTTTTTAAGCGTAAAAACTTTACTTTTTTTAAATTTTTAAGCTACTCTCGTTTATGTTATGTGTAAGTTAGTTGTTTTGTTAGTTTTTAATACCCACACACTTAATATTTACAGATTGAGTACATGTTGAATATATACAGTATTTTTTTGTGGTATTAGTATGTGAGACAGTGTTTGTTAGTTTGTGTACATCGATATAAACGCACATTTATGGTTAATTCTAAACATACAAACGACAGAACGATAATGTTATATGTGTAGCACTCATATTTACACCAGACCATAACCTTATATATCAATATGAATATACTATGCATATTCATATTCATACTGATACTCATACGCACACATTCATAGCAAAATAACAATCAACATCAAAAACAAACATTTACATAGATTATGTTTAGATATTAGGACTTTTACAACAGTTGAGCGGAGCCTGTAACACCGAACAAGTAAGTGAATTGTGAAAAGATAATAATATATAATACAAGTATATATGCAACAACAAAATTAGCAACAGCAACGAACAACATTGAGAGACAGAGAGATATATAGAAGAGCCATAGCTGATATATATGGTAGCTATACACAAATGCATATTAGATTTGATGGCACCCGTTTAAACGAGTAACAAATTACGATTACGAATTTTACGATAATAGGTTAGCATAAGGTTTTTTTTTTGTATGTAGGCCTCTCACTGACCTACGACGGCATCGTTGAGCTCATTGTTTAGCGTTGTGTCGGTCACGCACGTTGAATTCTCATCGCAATCAATGTCTTTGTCGTGTATGGGACTCGATTCGCCCGTGGATACCTCGCCTGGTGTGTGTATACAACAATTTAGCGAGATATGTCTTTTGTTTAAGCATTTATCGCAGACAATAATTTATATGCCGCAAAAGATACAATTAGCGCATGCATTTATCTAACACTTACACAATGCAAAGTCCATCTTGCGCAACGGCGACAACAATCCCGAACAGTTGGTCAGTGAGTCCAGTGGAGAGTCTACACCCAGCGCATAATTGTCATGCGGTTCAAAGTTGCTGACACATAGAAAGGATAAGATTTGATCAGATGTGGGCTTATAGCGAAAAAATCTCATAGCTTACCCATGAAGACGCGCTAGCGGTTTGCCAGATTTACTGCGCATATCCATATTTATTCCACTGTCAATTGAGGAACGCTTTGAGTAGCGGCTGCCGTTATTTGGTGGACTTTGATTGCTGTGAAGACAATATAAACAGTTGGATTTAAACTCCAATCGAAATAGACTCAACCTTTACCCACCTGTTCATTGCCACGGGTCTCAAAAAGACGCCATCATGTCTGCGCTGCAGTTCCAGCTCATAGACACTATACGTTGACTCCTCTGTGGTTGTTGCCTCAATGGCCATATTCATAGAGAGATTGGCTAGACCACCACGTGGCTGTGGCTTGCGACTACGCTCCTTCTCCAGACGACAAAGCTGCTGGAGCAAGTGTTTATGTCCCTTGAGGCTGGCCAAATCCAGAGGCGAATGCTGTGCCTGCGTTTTAATCTTTAAAGCATTATGATTCCACTTGTACAGCAACAAAGTGCACTCCAAGTGACCACGCACACAGGCCCAGGCAAGCGGCGTAAAGCCATGCACATCCTGACTGAGCGCATCCAGCTCTGTTTCCAGTATGATATGTGGATTCTCAGCTCGCCAGTTGAGCATGGCGCCCACCAGCTTCGCATAGCCCAAGGCGGCGGCCAAGTGCAGCAGTGTCATGCCACGCAAACCAACACTCCAATTGGCATTAGCACTGGGCGTGCTCCAATCATGTTTCATCAGACGATGACAGTAAACAACAAGTTTCTCCTCAAAGTTTGGTTCCAGATATAACGATGTGTGATCAATCTGTAAAGGATAAAGAAATTATTAGCAATAGATTGCAAAATAATAGTTCTGAGGCTATCTTACCGTTAGATCATTCTCCACTTTAAGCTGCAGTTTCTCATCAATGGTGGAGAGACGATTAAGTAGCGTAAATTTGTACAAGCAATCATTGGAGCTGCTGGCATCAAAGGGTGCATCCGCCAAGAGAGATAACTTGTACTCGAACATGGCCGAGTTGGAGACAAGAAAACCGCCGCAGGCAACCTGAAGCGTAACCAAACCCGCCTCGTGAGCAGGGCAATAGCAACGTAAGACGCCCTCCTGCACCAGCACAGTGGGCACAGGTTGGGCATCAAAGAGTACCGTATAGCAGCCACCATCACTGGTCCAAGGACCCGCGACAAGCACCTTGACGCCACCCTCGGTGTACGACCACTCCGGACTAAAATCGCAAATGTTCAGAATCTTGCGCTGCGGCTGAACAGGTTGTGATTGGGATTGTGTGGCTACTCCCAGATAGTTAGAACTATGTACCAGATTTTGTTCCTGTTCCAATGCTGTGTTGTGTAATGCTTGTTTGTCATCCAAATCAAGTTCGGGAAACTCCACTAGCATATCAAAGGCATCCAAATTGGCAAAGACATCAGCTGTATCCTCATCTTCACGCTCTGCCTCCTCTACACTATGCGATTGTTGCAGTTGTTGTTGCTGTTCGTTGTTGTTGTTGCTGCTGCTGCTATTAACAGGTGTTGCTGCTGTCGTTGTTGTGTTTACTATTGCTGCTGTTGCTACTGCAGTGTTGTTGCTGTTGTTGTTGTTGAACGGCATATTTGCTATCAACGTGCGTTGTATATCCTCATGCGATAGATCCAGAGTTTCATTGAAAAAATTCATGGACTCCGCTTGTGGTTGTTCATCATCGTTGTTGTTGTTGTTGTTGTTGGTGCTGCTACAGTTGCTGCTAATGGGATTGTTGTTGAAGCTGCTACTTTCATCGCTGGCGCTAATTTGGCTACTGTTATCACTGGAAGCATTATAGTTTGCACAACCATTAAGAATTTGGGCCTTGTCCGTGGCCTGATTGTTGATGCTGTTGTTGCTATTGTTGTTGTTGTAGTTGCTTGATGCCTGCTGCTGTTGCTGTTGGTCGCTGCTGCTGCTGCCCAACTCCAGCTGTTGAGCATAAATAGCATAAATGCAGTTGACTTGCGGTCAAACCACCAAAACTCATAAACATCAAATCAAAACTCAAAACTCACCTCAGCCAACGCATTGGCGCTCATTAAATTATCACAAGTTGCTACAGCTGCTGCTGTTGCTGCTGTTGTCGTTGTTATTTGTTGCTGTTGATTGCCATCGATAATCGACTGTAAGGAACTTGAGGTGGATGATGTTGCTGACGTGGAAGGGGTATTGCCAGCGGAAGACGTTGCTGCTGCTGCGGCTGCTATTGCTGTTGCTGTGAGCTGATTGTTGCTGCCCCCGCTGCTGATATGATGCTCAGGTGACATACACATGGCCTCAACTGGGGGTTGATTGCTGCTACTGCTGCTGCTGTTGGGGGTTGCTGTCTGTTGAAATTTATAATAATGTTGTTGCTGCTGACTGTTGCTGCTTGTATTGGCTTGTTGCTGTTGATTATATATAAAGTTATTGCTGTTGCTGTTGTTGTTGTTGTTGTGCACATTATTATTAACGACATTTAATTCGTTGTTTGTGTGAACGGCTTCTGATGCTGTTAATTGCTTATTGCTGCTGCTGCTGTGGCCGATTTTGTTGCCATTTGAGGTCAACTGCTGCTGCTGGCTTTGATTTTCAATTAGTTCTGTATCCATGCTGTTTGAGGCAGTTGCAACTGCTGCGGCTGCTGCTGCTTGTGCTGTTGTTGCTGCTGCTGATGCCGCTACCTCTCGAGTTGTTGCTGTTATTGTTGTATTTGCAATTTGCAATCGATGATTTAAATGTGCTGAATTGTTGTTGTTGGCATTGTTGTTGTGTGGATTATGACTTTGATTGCTTTGATTGTGACTAGCCACAAAGCGTTGCAAGTTCAAATGCTGCTGCTGCTGTTGATATTGTTGTTGCTGTTGTTGCTGCTGCTGTTGTTGTTGTTGTTGCTGCTGCTGTTGTTGCTGTATGATTAGATTATTTCTTGTGGCTAACATTTGATTGGCACCACGATATTGCTGCTGATAGTTGCCATCGCTGTGGTTGGCCTGCTGCTGTTGTTGCTGTTGTTGTTGCTGCTGCTGCGGAATGATTTGAAATTTGATCGCCGACTCCTGTGGCAACTGCTGTGTGGCATTATGAAACTGCGCATGCGGATTGTCCAAATGCAAAGTCGCCTCCCGTTGCCTATGCCGCTCCGACCAGCGGGAATAAAGCTGCAAATAGAAGTGGATTGAATCCCTCTGGCCCTATTCTCAATCCGAACTCAAACTCACCTTGCTGGCCACTACAACATTGGGAGTACCATTGGCAGTACTATATGCATCATTGGGTCGCTTCTCCGACACGGATTTGAGTATGCCACCAGTGCGTCGCATTACCGGATGCGTGCAAGTCTTTCCATCGGCACACGTTGCTTCGCCGCAGCCACAATCTAACTGTTTGACTAAAGCTGCCTGACGGGACAATCGCTGCTTCTCCATCAGCTGGCAGACAATCGATTCGACTGTCTCTGCCGTCTGCATGAATGGAATTTTGTTAATTATATAAGCAGCTCTTATAACTGTCTTCTAACACATATAAAATAACTTTAACTATTTGGCTGACTGACTGCTATCATCGCACACCACAAACATTAAGACATAGCAATCTATTTTTCTTGCGAAATGATAGCATTGATATAGAGTGTAGCTTAACACTAAGATACTAGCACATTGAACTTATAACTTATTATAAGTTGAGTTTAGTTTTATATTCTATCTAACAAAGTATAATATTCCTATTCCTTTTACCAATCCTACAGCTTCGTACTTAAGGTCACACTCACCGAAATTTCAATATCATTGCCCGAATCGGAGTCCTCATCCGAATTGACCGTTGAGACTGCACATAGATACATTTACATGTAGAAAAAGTTATTTATCACAAATGTTTTTAACTACTCACGCATAGGTTTCAATTGGCTAACTAGCTCCTCCTTGGTCCACTCCTTCTTGTCGCCCCAGAGCGTAATGCTGGGCGCAATGACTGCCATTTTATTATCATCCGGATATGGGACATTTAGATAGTGCACCAAAACAATGTCCGGATTCTATTTGTTGTTTTTTGGGGTAAAGTGTTAGAAGTAGCTATTAGCCTCTCTGAGCCCCGACGACACCTACCTGCAGTAGCCAGTAACATCTGCGATGAAATGTGGGCAATATGGCCGAGTGTACATAACAACCATAGATGCACTGTGAAGCCAAACAAGAAAATCAATTGAACAAACCAAATCTCACAAACACAAACAAGAGCATAAAAAAAATATATATATAGATGTATATAGTTTTAGCTTAAGTTATAGTCGGGCTGGCTACACGCAGCGTCTTCATTTAATTGGAAGGCATAAAAAAGACGCAGATCAAATTAAATTACCAGTCGCCCACGCTAGGGGGCGCCAGCAGTGCACAGATAAAAGCTTTCAGTTGAGGCGGAGAAAGAACAAAAACACAAGACAAGACAAAAGTTGACTGGAAAGGCAAGTGCCAAAAATCGAACCCTTTTTTTCCCCCACTTATGAGTTATACAACAGCTTCTACTATTGTGACTGCTGTGTTGTTGTTGTTGTTGTGTTTTTGCTGCGCATTTCTTTTGCTGGTGGCGCTGATAAATTTTTGTTGGCCGCCGTCTTTAGACGTTGGGCGATATGCCGCTGACTTTTTTTTTCTTTCTTCAACGTTTCAAGCGCTCAGCGTTTATAAATATTAGTTATCGTGTAAGCAAAATGTGAGAGAGAGAGAGAGAGAACGATAGACAGACGGACAGAAAGGAAAACCCCTGCTGTGTGTGTTTGCCAAGTGCATAAATCTCGGAGCAGCTACTTGTCTTCCAAAATACTCGTAAAATGTTAAAAAAAAAAAATAAAAAAAAATGGGTAAAAGAATGCAAGCGGTATTAAAATAAAAATTAAAACAAAAACACACACAAACGGAAAGCACGAAAAAATTGGCGTGAAATTGCCAACTGTTTTTGTGTTTTTATGTTTGTTTTTTTTTCTTTGTATCTCAACAGTAACAGTCAAGTAAGAAAGGAGTTTAAGTTGCAACTAGACATTATAAATACGCTTAACCCTTGGCAGAAGCTTATTTCATTAGCAGACAAACAAACACCCAGCATGGCCGGAAAAGAAAAAACTTAGCTACTGTATATTTCCGGCGGAATATCATAACTCACAATGCAAAGAAGAAAAAAAAACGAAAAAAACGAACCGAGTGTGCTTAGCAACCCCCAACACGTAAGGCAGTTAAACTTAAGCTTCGACTTCCGTGTATTTGTTTTTCTATCTTGTTTCCTTTCAACTCGCCGTTGGTCAAGACAAAAAAAAAATAACACAAAAGGCCAACTTAAACAGCCAACAGGCTAATTGACTAATTGCCCAGCAGGCGTCAACAAAAATTACAACATGTTTTTGGACTCGTAAACCTTTGGAGCGTTTCTTAGTTTTTTTTTCATGATAAGTCAATATAAATTTTAAAAGTGGTCTTATTAGAGATTTTTTTTAAACTTGACTGCATGAAAAAGATTTTGGAAATGAAAAAGCCGTATATTCAATTTATGAAGGATTTATGAATTTCTTAGTTTTCTTATCCCAAAATATATTTGTTCCATTCATTATCTAATTGTTAGATTTTTATTTTGTGATTTTTAATAAAAGTTTACTTTTTTCGCTCCTTAATTTTAATGTCCGTCTGTTCAAAGCTTACCTCAGTGCCTTGTACTTTAAGTTTCATGTGATCCTCGCGAGTCGTCTTTCCATCCTTGCGCTTCTTCCAGCAATAGCCATCGCGTCTGTAGCGCACCTTCTTACGGGAATAGAGCAGCAAAGATCCACTCTTCGGTCTGAATGAGAGATGGGAGATATAAGTAGATGGTGAAGGGGTGGAATTATTGTTATTTTATGGTTATTGCGTTGTATGCAAATGGGGAGCTGCTCCAGACAGTCAGTCGGTCAAGTGACTCACCTTGTTTTGACTTCTTTTGATTGCCATTCGCTATGCTTATCAAAGCTGATAAGAATCGCAGCGATTTCCTGAAATTTTTCAGACACAACCAAAAAAAGAATTAGAACAAATATTTGATTAAAAATAAATAACAAAATCTTAGCCACAGAATAATGTTTACTTTAAGAATAAGTATAAAGACCTTGTTTAAGTATTTGATGGAAGGAGCTTAAAGATTATATACTTATATATAAACTTTTAGGAATAAATGTTGCTTTTTGTAAAGTCTTCAAACTATCTAAAGTCTACACTTCAAGGAAATCGAACCCTATAAAAACATACTAGTTTTATAATCTAGTTCCTATTTTTATAAAATCTGTAACGCTTTTTAAATAAACACTTTTCAAGAACGCAAAAAAACACCTAACAAAAAATCTACAATTAATTTATATATCTTTTATTGAAAAGGTAATGTTTTCGAAACTTTAGTTAAGAATATACGCGCAGCTTCTTCTTATCTTGAGTTTCCCCTGTGTTTAATCTGTAAAGCGTCCTTCAGACGTTTGCCTAATCAGCACAGTCACGTGTGTTTACAAATTTAATAGCAACAATAGCTGCCACAATCGCAACAACAACAATAAAAACAAACGTTAACCAAGTTAACTGAACGTGCTAACAATTTCCGAGTTGTTGGCAAATTTGCGCTGGCCAAGGTACTCGCGGCATTTCCTGAACAGCTCGAGGTCCGGCAAAAGTTTCCAACAGTTTTTTTTTTGTTTGTTTTTATTTTTGCGCATTAAACAAAGGAAAACATTTTAGAAATTTCATTTGACCACAGGAGCAGCAGCAGCAGGAAGCAGGAAGAGCCAGGAAGCGCCAGGAAACGCCAGAAAGCAGTTGAAAACAGAAGGAGGAGATAAAAGTGTGACCACAATTTACAGGTGTCGCCAGTTGACACCTGACCAGGGCGAAGCAGGTGTGTGAGAGTGTGAAAATATGCAAAGTGCATATTTGAAATGCGTATGCTTGATAAACAGTCAAAAAGACAAGTAAAGATATGAGAAGAAAGCAACAACGACGGAGGCAAGTCTTTCTTTCAAATCTAGTCAATAACATTGAAATGCAAAACAGAAAAGACAGCCAAAAAGCAGCTGAGTGGAAAGTAGAAGAACTCTCTCTCTGTTGGATGCCCATTTGGCATTTTCATTGCATGTTTTGCCGATAAAGTTATCAATTTGTTTTGCCCGTCTTGACGTTGCATGAATAATGTAAAGTGTTGCTTGCACACACAAACAAGCATCACATCGCGCATACAACATTCATTCACATTTATAGTCAAACTACGTTAAGGGACAGTAAACCAACAACCATTCATCTGATGCCGTCAACAACTGGCAGCAGCAGCAGCACACAGCTGGTTACGCCCAAAAGGACCACAGTCTATAGACCATATAGACCTTATATAGATAGAGACCCATGGCCCAATTGACGATGTGCAGCAACAATTTCATATATGTCAGAAATCGCAACATTTGCGAGTGTCATAAAAATTGTATGCACACACACAAACGAACACAGAGCGAAAAGGAGGAGTTAGAGTTTGAAGGATGTTGAAACTGAAGGCTGGTTTGGAAGTTTTGGTAGGAAAATCACAGGCGCGTGTTTGTCAAGTGGCAAACGTTTGCAATTTCTTTGTTGTTGTTGTTGTTATTGTTGTAGGGCGCCCCAAATTGCCTTTGACTTTGGCATTTGCCTTGGCTGAAAGCTCAAACTCTTTTGCTTTTTGGCTTTTATTTATGCATGTTTCCCCTAAAAAGCAGTCTCTGCTTTTCTTTATTTTTTGAGATGATGAATTCTCGGCACATACGTAGTTCGAGTAGCTGCGCGAATGGTGCATTAAATATTTATGCGTATCTCAGCGCATTTTTGTCTCACCCCCTCACCTCCTTGCAACACTTTCTCTTTCCCTCTCTTTCAGCTGTCTTTTGCTTAGCTATGTGATTTATGCGTGTGGGACACGAAACAATTAGAGTTGCACAAGAACAAAACATAACGCGACAATTTACAAGTTTTATTAGCACGGCTGCGGCTCATTATCAATTTAACTTTTTTGATTTTGAAGCTGCAATATTTTTAACCACACAACTTTATATACTATGTATATATATATATATATTGTAAAGGACTTGCTGCTTGAATTATTTTGCCATTGCTTTATGGTTTTTTTTTATTTTTGTGGGTCTCGGAGACAGGCGCCAAATTAAAACCGTGTGGTTAATGCCCAAACAGCCAAGCGGGCCATTTAACGGTCAGCTACGCTTACTTTACAATATCCCCTGCCCTCCCAACAACCCTACCTCACTTATTTCCCCTTTCCTCCTCCATCGTTGTTTCAGTGTCGTCCTGGTAAGCAGACTAAAATAAGCGTGCGTAATTTTATTTATGCCCCCGGTACACGGTTACATTTTGTAATTTTTGCATGCTGATGCAGTGTCCGTTCAGTGTGCGGAGGTTTTGACCATGGCAACCATTGGCCGTAACCTTTCCCTCACTCTCCAACTCTTTAGTTGTAAAACTTTATATTAATAAACTGTGGCACGAGTTGCTTTATACTCTGATTATATGAGAGCAGATACAATGTGCTTATGCGAGTATAATACTATATAATGAGAACAAGAGTTATACTCTTTATATACCCTCTAGATGGAGGAGGACCTTATGCCATTTTGATGGGTGTAGCTCTATAAAAGTTAATTAACTACATTTGTCATCACTTGTATTAAATATTAATTGTTTTTAGGGTTGGTAACTTTCCTTAAATGTACAATGTTTATGTTTATTTCAATGTCAAATATTAATTACTGAAAAGCTCTTCAGATTTAGTTAAACCGTTACGAAACTCAATGTAAATATAACCCTATCTATGAAGTTTATAATAACATCCTCAGAAACCTTTGATTTCAAAATTTAACCACTTGCTGGTGCACTTGAACAAAAATCTAATTCAAATGGTCACATATGTTCTTATATATGCTATCATATTTCGATTTGTCTTTTTAACTGAATTCTTTAACTATTTGAATGAATATCAATATACACGTATATTATAAGCTTCTATAATGAAAATGGGTTTGCAAAATGTGCTTTACGGCTTTCTAGAGCATTGAAACTTCGTTTAAGAATTTTATAGGTTTTACTGTCCATTTTTTGCTTGCTTTTAATTTAGTCAGCTTGTCGCGCGAGTATGTAAAATGCCGCTTACTGAATGTCGCTTCCCAACCAACACTCCTCTCACATTCTCTTCCTTCTCTCAGCTTCTGTTGCAAAAAAAAATAGCAAAAAAAAAAAAACTTTACAACTGTCCAAATGAATATTTGCGGTTGCGTTTAATTCACAAGTAAAACAGCAACAGCAACAACCAAACCGTCGCGTTTGTTGCCCCAAAAGGCATTTATTGTTGTTGTCGTTCGGTTTTTTAAGGCGCAAAAGTTTTATTGTAAACACAAAGCTGAACTTTGGCTTTAGACGCGCGCGAACGTGCGCCGGCCGTGTCCTTTGAACGCCGCGAATCCTGGCACAGGACTACAATTTCTATTTGTATTTGTGTTATAGTTTTGTGTCGCATAAAAGCCAAGTCGCGAACCATCCCTAATAAACCCGGTTGAAAAGTCGCCGTCTTATTAATCTGTATAGAAAAAAAAATTTATAGTGGTATAGTCAAAGGGAAGCAACTCCTTGAAGCTGTCAAAGTGTCCAGCCCACGACTGGCAGGCTCATCCGCCTGTCAAGCGTAAATCGCTGTCGCTAACTCCTGACCCCTGACCTAAGGACAACGCCTCTCTCGTAAGGCAGTTCTAACATTTTCTTTCTAGCTTTCATTTTCGACATTTTTATGTGCAATCAAATGCAAATCGAGCAACACAAACAAACCAACAAACACAAATATGTATATATATAGATAGAGAGAGGTTTATATTTGTTGTATATGTAAAACTGACCTCATTTGTATTCCAACGATGTCGCTGCGATGGAAAACTGTCGGCTCTTGGCAGGCTCTCCAAATTGTCCGGCAGTTTGATAGGTTCGCCATCTGGAAATAACAACAACAAAAAAAAACAAACAAAATGCAACGAAAGTGTAAGTACGAGTCGAATAATTCTCAAAATCCTGTTGCATAATGTAAATTGCACATTTATTTTGCATATAGCACAAGTTTCTAAGACACAAACCTCACCCCGTTCATTTCCCATTTGCCAGCTTCTGCTGGCCAACAGGTGCAACAAAAATGCGACAAAAATGTTAAATCGTCACAATAGCATGATTTATAGAATTTAAATGTCAACTTAATAACGCTTTAGGACTCAACTCAGTTCTGAATTCGCCTTGACTACAATCATTTATCACCCGAGCAACTTTTGGCATATGTCTTCTTCTGCTGTTGCTATTGCCACCAAAAAAAAAGATGATAAAATAAATGCATTCTGGCCAAATGCGTGTTGTACGTAAAACTCCTAGTCTAAAAACTTTACTAGTCATTGAATAATTACGCGCACTTAATGACGCTTGCAACTTGCAACAACCACAAGAAAAATCATCAAACTTTGCTTGCGACTTTTTGCGTTTTGGCTTATTAAAATGCCACGCAACTATAATAACAACAAGTCAATAAATTGTTAGTTCAGTTGATTCAATATACCCTTCAATATACCCTATATAATCGCCAAATATATTTTTTTTGGGTTATTTCTATCAATTAAAATTGTTGTTAAAATGATAAAAAATCAAATCTGTACTATTTATTTGAAGAAATAAATGCAAAATTTATTTTTAAATGATTGATTTATTTTTTTTAAGTATTCGACTCTTTCAATTTCTTAAAGCTTCATAAAAATAAGTTTCTTACAAAGTTTCTTACTTAATTTTTTTTTTTTATCGCTTAATCTCTTGGCTTTTTAAGAAATATTTACTTTACTTTTAAAAGTTCTTAATCTAAATCTTCTCTCATCTACTAAAGAACCTCAATAGTTTTTTCACGCATTTTCACATTTCGTTCCGTTGAATATACCCTTTACATTCATTCAAACAGGGGTATATTTTAAGTATAAAGAACAACTGTTTTGTTGTTTGCCCTTACAAATGGGCTATTCGAAATAAACTAGCGGCCAAAGTGTAATTTAGCAAAAATGTGTAATAAAGCAGCGAGGCAGAGGCAGAGGAAAAGGCAGGGGCAAAGGCAGAGACAGATCTGTTGACGCGACCGAGCCAACTCGTAGAACTAAACGAATATATCAAAAGCCGATATATAGAGCTGGTAAATACAAAATAGTCAAACACACACTAACATACACATACATACACTTACATACATATAGAATGCACTCTCAAGGGTCATAAAAAAGAAACGTATTGTACAATTTATATAAAGTGCTCAACGGTTTTGCCCACAGCCGCGTAACCGAAAAGTGTTGCCAAATTGCAAATGGCACTGAAGGGTGATGGTTGAGGGGAAGCAGAGAGAGACAGTGCGTGGGGCCCGCATATATTGAGGTGCCTGCTGATGATGTCGTTGTTGTTGTTGTTGTTGATGATGATGATGTAGTTGCACCCCGGGCAAATGTGTCGTCAATGTAGTCCTAGACGTAGTTCAAGTTGTTGTCGTTCGCGTTGTTTATGGCCATTTTTTCAAAATATGTTCGTGTGTGTGTGTGTCACGTTGGCAGCACACACAAAAGCAGTCAGAAGACACCAATTGGTATATAGTTTTGTAATTGATGGCAATATTTTTAAGTTTGATAGCACACTCAAGTTTTATTGCTCAACTAATTTGTCATGGCAGTCGCCTTGAGTATATCTTTAAAATCCCTTAAAAACGATCATTATCAAAACTAAGTGGAAGTACAGTAAACACTAGGAAATGGAAAGGAATTGCTTCAATATTCCTCTGAACAAATTCCACTTTCAGAGATTCTCTTTACATGCAGCTCGTTTACCAGAAAAATCATTAAGTTGAGAAGTTATCATTTCACTGTATAAATCTATATGTGTATGTAATATATATAAAGTAGGAGTAATGGTTTTTATATAACGAAACAATCAGAGTTCGTTTTCTTTCAATTTTATTATGCAGTCGCCTGCCATTGTTGTGGGAAAAATGTCAAAAAATGTGTGTGTGCAACAACAACAGCAGCAGCCAGAGACGGGTAAAAGATGAAAAACTCTGTTTGATTAATACAAATAAAAAGTTTTTTTTAACTGCGCTTTGCATATTTCATGGCAGACGCTCAAAATTCTGACGGTGACAGCGACAGCGACGTCACATAATAGACTGCCCAGGGGCGCATACAGCTCTGGGGATCAGGGGGCAAAGAGGGCCTGCTTTCGGATACTGTGTCGAATCAGTGCCAAAACCAAACCAAAAGCGAAAGAGAGAGAGAGAGAGAGCGAGTTGCAGTTGAGCTCAGGTGCCAACGGATTGTGGTTTGAGGTCCCAGGCGCGCCATGTCGACGTCGACGTCAACGTAAGGACTCAACGAGGATACTCTTCACTATATCTTTTTTCATTTTTTGGGTATACTTTTACGCTGTGCAATTCTCATAATTTTCGGAGACCTTTTGCTTAATTGTGACAAATGCGCTTTGGTACAAAAAAAATATGCACAAGACTCGCATAATTTTCAGTGCTTAAAGATAGAGAGAGAGGCCCTTAGGGCAAGGGTGAGCGGCTGTTGACCAGGTAAGCCAGAGGTGGAATGGGAATGGGGGGGGGGGGGTAGAATTGACAGGGCAAATAGCACAAAAGAGTTGACATAAATAATAAATTTTCGTTTTACGATTTTCGCGTTACGCGACGCAGGTTGAGCTGCCAATTTGTGGCTGCCAAATTGTGGCTAATAAATATCTGACAGGCCAGGCCTTAAAATAAAATGCAACAACAAAAAAACTTAAATGCTGAAGGGGTGAGGGGGTGGGTTGCAGTGGGCGCGAGGTCAGGGCTTGTTCCGAGTTGTATCAAAGAAAAATTGTTTGCACTTTGCTGGGCGACGCGTCGCGGCCCAAAAGTCAGCGAGTGTGAAATTACTTTTGTTTAGGCCCGAATGTCACACAGAGAGAGAGAACGATCTCTTGCACAATTAAAAGCCATTAAAAGCCAAAACAAACTGTCTGCGAAATAGTACAATAACAAAAGCTACTGTTGCACTTAAATATCTTTGAACAAAATTGACTGAGAGAAAAGCGGGTTAGGGTTAGAAAAGTTTAAACTTCAGTTCATGTATTTACCACAACTATAATAAATCAGGCAGCTTAAACAGCTAATAAACACAAACACACACAGAACAGAATCTTAGCACACGCACCTCTCTCTGCCTCAACGCAGTTTAACAGTTTATGACGTCTTGGCCACATGCTTCCAACTAAGCCAACAAGCAAGTGAAAAACAGCTCATAGACTCGACAGTTGGAATTTGTGTTTTTTTGCGTTTTCGGTGAAAGAGATAAAATGCATGACGTTGCGAATAAGGCAAAGAAACAAAAGCGCCAATAAATAAATAATGATAAGATACAGACGTCATGGTTGAAAGAATATTACTAGTTTTCTTTTTCTTGTTTGTTGCCAGCGATAAGTAAGCCAACGTGGAACAATTGTTAACAACATATATGAGGGGATTTTGTTGTATTCATTTGCTGATGAGCAATACAATAATTAAATATCAAATGTTTATTTAGGCATATGGAACAGACAGTTAAAAGCTAAGAATATATATTTGGTATCTCTTGATGGAGATAATGTTAATTGTTGTTATCGATAAAACTACTACAAAATTTTTAAGAATGTTTATTTTAAAAGTGCTCGATAAGACTTCAAAGATTTTAAATCTTGACTTTAAACTTTTTTTTAATCTAAACTTTGTTCTCAGGAACTTGTTAAAGACATTTTAATTGCCAAATTGAAATGCTCAACTTTAAGTCAAGTCTTCTAACACTTAACTTATACTTTCAAAGCATGATTATAGGGTAAACGATATAAAGAACGCATTTTAGTTTATCTTGAGAAGTACAAAGTAAACTTCTCCATATAAATTAACTACAACTACTTATGACAGATGTACAGCATATGATTTATATTATGCACATATAAACACATATATATATTTATCTATATATAGAAAGAGAGAGACGCCGCGTTGCGACTGATAAAAATCATGTAGCGTCCATGTCAGTTGCCATATTTTTATTTTTTTGCCAAAAAAAAAACCAAAGCAAAGTTTTTTGACTGTAGATTGCATTACAAGGAACCATTTCTCAGCTAAGGGAAGTTATGCAAATATTGTGTGGCAGAAAAACAGCAATTAAAAGACACATAACAACAAATAAGCGTGTCAGCCAACTAAGCGAAACAATAATTAGTAATAACATCAACAACAACAACGAACACAGTGGAAAAAATATGCTATGCAATTTTTGTGAAAATATAAATTGTGCAGCACCATTTGGCGAAGAAAGGAACAGCACAAGTCACACCAAAGGGCAGGCCAACCAAAGACGATTAACATAAAAATGTGCAACAAACAACAACAACGCAAAACAACAACAACAACAAGAAGAAAGTTGACTCCGTCTTGGAACGTCTCGAAAAGTCATAAAAGTGCTATTAATGAATTTCTAACCGAAATGCCATAGAACAAAAGGCAAATGGAAGGGAGGCTCAAACAAAAGCTGCTCACAAATGCAATAAATTATTCACATTTATGACGACTAACGGAGTTCCCAAGGAGTAACAGCAGCAGCATTGTCAACGCGGCGTATGAGCAACGTGCAACGTGCAAGACATTGCTAACAGCCCTCCTCCCCTTGCTCTGTTGCACGTATAAGCCATTCTAGTTCAAAGTCTTCCCTCTCTTTCTCGTACTTTTAGCTTCGTCTTGTCTAAGGGGGCTCAAATGCAATTACGTGCTCATTTCATTTGTGTTTTTTTCTTCTGTCCTTTTTGACGTCCTTTGCGTTGTAAATCAGTGCAAAAATTCACATTTGCTAAATGATTTTTGGAAATGAAAAACAACTAGGAGGTGAGGCGATACCCTGCAGACAAGCAGAAAGATCATACCATGGCATAAGCCTGCTTTACCCTGAACTTAACTCAACTTTAATATTAATGAACACTTTTTGTGGTAAAAAAAATCAACCAATTAAAATTAAAGCTATTTAAAGATCAATATTTGATTTGAATTTTCAATAAAGTTTAAGTTTAATATTAATATCATTTATATTTTATTTATTAAAAACCTTTTCTATATAACGTACAACAGGCATAATGGCAATATATCCCTTTTCTATCCACTTTTACAGGGTATAATGAATACAAATATAAATTCATCTTGCCCCAAAACTCTTGGCATAAAAACTGTAATGCACTTTGCAAACTTTAGCTACATTCAGAGTTCCGTTAGTTTAGTCAGTTCACATATGCTTTCTACAAAATTCTTTGGGGGTCTTTTTATACTGGTTATGGTCAGTTTTTGGGGCAGGGGGGTTTGAGTGTTTATATGTGTGGCCTGCAAATTATATTAATATGCAGTCGCTGAATTTCAGAGGCGTCTCTTTACCACACAACACAAACATGCGATTTTTTCACATTTATATATTTGTTTGCCATTTTTCTTTTATTATTATTTTTCTTTCTTTCTTTCTTTTTTTTTTTGGGCACCATTTGCATGAGAACTTTGTATATTCTGTTGGCCGCAGGCCGTCTCTGTGTATATTTAAAATACATTTTTTCCATAGTTTTTTCCACATTTATTTCTGGGTGTTTTATTTTTTTTGTGGTTTAGCTGCGAAAGCTGTAATTTATTTTAATGTTAGTACTTATCAAGTACTCATAAAATACGTAGTGAATATTTACCCGGCAGGCACATAATAAATATGTATGTGTTGCGATTTTTTTTACATAAATTGTAAATTAAACATTTAAAGTGCCATGAAATTAGCGCAACGAGAAACACATGGAACCAAAAACGGGTAAAATCGTTTAGCCATTAAATATACATAAAAACATCAAATTACTCCTAACCAGAAAAAATTAATCTAAATGCCCGAAAATATATAAGTTTTAAGAGAGCCAAAAATTGTAAACGACTATTAAATACCTTTTTTTTGAAAACCAGTAAGAGTTCAATAATGACGTTCGTACAGAGATTTAAAAACATATTTAATGCATACTTAATTCGTTCGGAAAATAAGTTCTGACTAAAAACTAGTAATCAAAATCAAAATATACAAAAACCTTTCTAACATATTTTAAATATTTAAAAATGCTTAGGTTCCTTACGTACAATGAAATAATTTTGTATCTTCTTTAAAATGCATAAATACTTCTATTTTATATGCCACAGCAATCGGTCAAAGTGCAAATGACAAACTACATCCAATATGCTTATCTATAATCTACCCCTTTAAGTCATATTGAGTACAGGTATTAAAACTAATATTTATCTAACAAAATTAATATGGTTGTAAGCTAATAAAGACAGGGACAAAGTTTCAAAACTACACACTGAGAACGGGTTGTGGGTGAGAGAGAGAAAGGGAGAGAGGAGACTGGGATAACATACTAAAAATTGTTTGCCTAACCGACAAAGCGACAAATGTAGCACAACATTTTCGAACCCATAGCTGGGGCCGATAAGCCAAATAAATAACGCAGCAGGCAGCCGGAGGCGGACTATTGGACGTTGCAACAAAAATGATGGCCAATACACACACAATGTGTGTGTGTGTGTGTGTGTGTAGTTGCAATGTGACCAACGTTTAGGAGAGGCGCATTGTTCAATAAATCTATTTGCGTGCGAGCTAATCGAAAGCACACCTGACCCTTTACGGCCAGGAGTGGAGAAGTTGGAGGTGATTGTAGGGGCACGGGTCAACAACAAATTGCCTATAGACAACAACATATTAATCCAAATTAGCATCAAAGTGATTTAATTGCTTGGAATTTTGCGTTGGCAAACACTTTTCGACTTTTGCACCATGCAAAAGGACACACACAAGGCAGAGGATATGTGTTCAGCTCCTCTCTCTCTCTCTCTCCCTCCCTCTCTCTTTCTCACTGTGTGTTATCTGGGCAGGTTGCATGGCTTGTAAACATGCCAGGCGTAGGCCTTGCATTTTGTCACCATTTGCCCATCGATCAGGCCTAAACAGCAACAACAACAACAACGGAACAACTACAGATGGCTGGCCGGAAACTGTCCTGCTTTAAGGACTTTAAAAACTTTTGCCAAGCGAAACACTTTGGCTATAAATTTTCAGAGCCAGGCGTTTAAAGCCCTAGCACGATTTATGCAGCTTTTAGTAATATGAGCAAATATATTACGTGCCACGTAAACATCAGGCAGCAAGAGCAAAAGAGTTGGGATCAGTTCCGGATGAAGCTTTGGCTCGGCAAACATATTCGAACTAATTGAATTGCCGCGCCTGGACGAATGGAAATTAATAGGCGCACATCAAAATACCAAATACGCCCACCAGCTGTCCCCAGAGCAATAACTTAGCCGAAATTAAAGGCTAAAACTCAACTCAACTCGACTCGACCCGACTCGAGTCCAATTCAAAAGTGTAGCCAACTGTACGCGACGCTCATGGGCAATATTTATTGAGTACGTGATCTTTGACACAAAAATCCTTTTTACTCATCTGTATGTGTGAGTGTGTGTGTGTGTGTGGAACAGTTTTGAATTTTTTATTGCACACGTTGGTCAGCCGTTGGTTCTCATTCCCTTGCCTAAGCACTGGCAAATCCTTTAGGGCAGCTGGCAACCGATTCTCGTTGGCATGCAAAAGGCGGCCAGCAAAGTGCCTTATTAAAATTTTGTCAACTTGCGACTTTCTTTCACTTCTTCTACGAGTTTTGTTTTCTCTTCTTTTATTACTTTTTCACACTTTGCGTGGACTTGAGATTTGGAGTCTTTTGCTCCCCTGACATTGTGGCTTATACATTTATAAAATCGCACAGTTTGTTGCAAATTTTCTTTATAATATACTTTCTATCCATTAGTATTGGATAAGAAATACTTATATAGCGATGTTTAATGTTATCAGAAATGCATTTAAGCTTTAAACTGAATAAACTTAGAGCAATAATAAATATATTACATCAACGCATCTTTTTGATTACGATTTTTTGCATCTTTCTTACCCAGCATGATGGATTAAAAAGTTAAAAATCTATGCTTTGAATGAATGAATTCCTAAAATTGCATTGAAGTTGCATTATTTGAACACAAACATTTTTTTTACGAATTTTTTATTTTAAAATCCGTCCTAAGTACTTCAACTTACTATCTCTTATGATATAAATAATATATTAGCACATTCAGCTTGATCAAAAGGTAGATTTAATAATTTATTAATATTCTATCCTCAATAGAGTTCTTTAAACGTGCATATAGTTAATGCTTAACCACTTGAAGATGTCCTAACCAGTCTGTTGTGGCAGAAAATGTTTAACTCGCGCTTTTGTGGCCTTTACGAGTGCAAGGAGTGAATAACACACAGCATTGAGGTCGTAACAGTACCGAAGGGAAAGAGACAGAGTAGAAGGCCTTGCGGGCAGTTGTCACAACAATGGCATGCCAAAGACAATAAAATTGACGGGTAAAACAAACCAACAAACAAACCAACAGCAACAGCGGCAGCCAAAGACAACTAAACTCACACAAACACACACACACACACAGATACAGATACACATTGCACACTTGTTGGTTTTTCATTGACGCACTTTGGTTGCAAAGTTTTAGCGTGCCCAAGTGACAAAGCGTCGATTGGTCGAAAGGAGTGTGGGAACGCGGCAACATTCAAAGGGGGCGTGGTATGAACTGAGCGGGTGTACGATGGGGCATGGTAACAAAAAAGTATGCTATATAACGTATGCATAATGAAGCTGCTCATAAACGAAAAATGACTTTGGTTATAGCTACTGTTACTAATAATACCCTTGCAGATGGGGTATTATGATTTTGTTGAAGGGGATTAAGGATATTATTATTATTTATTGATCAGAAACACGATTTAATTGATTGTCCGGATAACGCTGTTTTGTTAATAATATATATTATATGATATTATCTGTTTTCCCTGTAGTAGTTAACATATATAAAGATTTCCGAACTATCGGATCTTTATGTCATAATATTTTAATGGAAATTTTCTTATATAATACATAAACATAAAATAAGTAGCAACGAGTAGACTTCTAGTTTATGTATATGCATCAAAAATTAACCTAAGATGTAGGCAGATGCACTTATCATTTGCATAAGGGTATGTTATATTCGTTCAAAATATCTATTTACTTGGTAACAATGGTACCGTACTGATTGTTGTTGTTTTAAGCTTTGCTCAGCCGCATGAAATGTGAACTCGCACCTACACACACACATACACATACACCCACACCCACTCACAGCCACAAAAAGTCAAGTATTGTCATTGTTTTGTTTGCATAATAAAAAACACTTAAAATGCCGTTAAGTTAAAATAATAAAGTTAAACCACCTTTTACACTTCTACACCGCACACCACCCCCAAACAACAACACCAACAACAGTATCTAAATGTGACAATGGCCGCAATGGGAACTTTTGCTGTTAACTGGTTGTAGAGAGTGTGAGAGAGAGAGAGGGAGAAGCGGGGGAGGCACGCAAAAAACCGTTGCACAATTGCTGACATATTTCAATGTGCAACACAAAAGACAAGGAAGACATAAATGAGATGGTTGGGGCGTAGCAACAAAAGTGGGCATGGCTCGGAGACACACACACACACACAAAAAACTAAACCAGCCAAACAAACGGCAAATGTGTAAATGTGTACTATAAAAAGAGGCAACAAAAAATAAACGAAGCAAATGTTGGGCACATTTTGCATTGTTAGCGACATAAAATCGCGCACAACAACACACAAAAACACGCATGTGTGTGTAAAAACACCTGAGCCTGTGTCTTTGGAGCCCTTTTGTTTTCAATTGTTTTGTAGTTTAGGTTTTAGGCTCGCACTCGTTAAAGCGATACTCTGGGGTGCAAGTGTGTGTGTGTCTGTATGTATATGCGTGTGTGTTTGAATGCATGTCCTTTTGTTCAAAGAAAAAAAAAACAAAACTGGCGACGCTCCGCACGCGTTTTGTGGAATGGCGTGCGAATTATTGCACCAGGAAGATATGAAATAAAATTTAATGAAATGTTTATAAAATGAAAATGAGTTGCATACAAAACAAGTTAGAGGGAGACGGTTAAGAAAAACAGATAAAGAGACACACAGTTTGAACTTTAAAGCTCCTAAGGGACATTTTCATTCCAAGTCTAGTAGTCTGTAACAAGCTGGCAACACTGTCATTCTGTTGAAAACCGGTTTAAAAATGTAAAAAAATAATTGCGATCAGGAAACTTAACAGTTCTAAAAGATGACCAAAACTATTTCCCGATTAATATCGAATCGATAAATAAATCGATAAGCAATAAACTCTTCATCAAGCAGAGCTTCAAAAAAAATAAATAAACTTAGCTAAGCCCCACATTAATGTGAGGTTTAAAACTTAACTAAACACACAACATCAAAAAAACAAGCTCACACGAATTGAAAAATTGTTATAAATAGACAGCTATTAGAAACAGTTAGGAAACACAGATAGAAAACACCAACATCAAACAATAGATAGACAAACATGCAAATTGATTAATTGAGCAAAGTGTACAAACTTTGTTGTTGTTTGGCTGTAATTGATCGCCCACAATTACTGTTAGCCACGCCCATGCATACTTACTGACACTGAGCGGCAAGAGGGCGGTCTGCAAATGACTAAAGAGCTGCCGATGATGATGGTGATGGCTGTGATGGCCCAAGCCATTAAAGTACAGGTGGTTCTGATGCAGCGACAGCTGCTGGTGGTGGTGATGATGATGGTGGTGGTGGTGCAGCGCGGGTGTTAGACCCAAATGTTGCTGTTGCTGCTGTTGTTGTTGTTGTTGCTGATGCTGTTGATGTTGTTGCTGCTGCAGATGATGTTGCTGCTGTGCATGTGGCAGCAATTGCTGCTGCTGCTGCTGCTGTTGATGCTGCTGCTGTTGTTGTTGCTGCTGCACGTGTGCATGTTGCTGATGCAGCATTAGCTGTTGCTGCTGCTGATGCGTATGCTGCTGTTGTTGATGATGCGGATGTGTGGATTGCAACTGCATCGGTTGCTGCTGTTGCATATGTTGTTGCTGTTGTCCATACGCTACCGACGGCTGCACCACTCCACCAGCTGTTGCTGCCGCTGCGGTTGCTGCCGGCGTTGGAAGTGCAACGGCAACGGCTGCGGTTGCTGCTGCCGCTGCTGCTGTTGCCGCCGCTGCTGTTGCTGCTGCTGCCGTGGCCGTGGCAGTTGCTGTGGCCAAAATATGATGATGTGTTGTCGATGAACGATGCTGACTTTGTACTGTATTCAAACTGTGTATGGAGGCATGCACCGCCGATTGATAGATAATGCCGTTATTTGACATCGCCGTCATTGACTGATGATGAGCATAGGCGGCCATTGTTGGTTGCACGTTGCTATTGTTGTTGTTGTTGTTGATGCTGCTGCTGTTGCTGATTGGTTGCAAGGCAGCAACTGTTGTTGCCGAGACAGGTGCCAGCGGCAACGCACGATAACCGGCCATATAGATCACTTGATTTAAGATCTCTTTTTTTGTTTTGAAATTCTTCACTATTTTTAGTTCACTTGGCTTTTTGTTTTATTTTTTTTTTTTATCAAAGCGTCTTTTTGCGCGTCTTAACGGTTTGCAGTTTGTGCTTTAACTAAGATCTAAGAGTATTTCCTACAAGTTCAAATCTTAAGCAACACAACATTACGAATTTAAATATACATTTTTTCTTTTCTCAGCAATATATATTTGTAGTGGTCTCTAGCATCGTAGATTTTAGGCTTAGTTGCTGCGTCTGATAATGTCACTCCAACGACTCTGCTGATAAGTCGTCTCGTTATCCGTGTGTTATCTTGACACACGAGTCAAAAAAATTTCAAATTTCTTTGCAGCAAAACATTTGCCACAAAAGGTACAGAGCTGCTTTTTTTGCTCGGCTTGCTGCTCGATTTACACACATTTAATTTCAACATTTATGATCTGGGAAACTGGAAGAAGCACTTAACGAGCTTTTAGTTATCTTAGTCTTATAAATATTTGCATTACATGCTTGACAAATTTAGATTCGGCCTTGAACTGTAGTTCAATTTACTTTTCATTGTCTGAGTTTCGGAGATGAGAATTCATTTGAAATATCATTTTATTTGCACTTGTGTAAAACTGTCCAGCTCACATGTGATAAAAGTAACTTGGCTTTCAAGTTTTTAGTTTATGAATATTTTGTATTCTGTTTATTAACGGCAAATGCAACTACAGAGTTGAAAAATTGCGAAATATGACAAAGCTGAGATTGTTGTTTGTTGACTTTCAAAGTAACAAAGTAAAAAGTAACATTCTTTTCAATCCGAAACAAAAAAGATCCACTTTGAAATCGTTATTATAATCATAAATCGCTTTAACGTTGTACTCTTTACGTCATTACTCTTATCACGTGAAGCTATTGAATTTATTTAACGTTATCAACACTTTACACTTTCCTTAATCTATAACTATACTTAAATCATTCAATCACTTCTGAATAATACTCATAAATCCTTAAACACTTTAGAGAAATATTTATATATTCGAAAGAAGTATTTAACTTAACTTGAATTCAAATCACTTAAAACAGTTAATAGGATTATTCTATGATTTTACACTTAGCTTAGTTATTAAAACCTAAATTTGATTAACTTTTTTAGTAGTATAAATACTTTGTTTAAAACACACATCAATAAAAGATTTAAATTTATAACTAAAACACATAAAAACGTTCACAAATAACAAACATTTAGAATAGGTTAAAATACTAGAAAAAAGTAATACGCCAATTTGCTCAAAAGTTGGGAAAACACAAAATAACACCAAAGATTATTTAGACACTTAAACACATTGATATCTATATATTGAAAGTTCAGTTTCATATGAGTTAAAGTTTATATATTGATAGTAATACACCGATACCAACACTAATAAGTAATGACAACATCAATTGGATATACATTTACATATATATATATCTATAAAATGAAAGAAAACATTCAGTTTGGATAGGAAGTGTGATTTTAAGGAAAAAATGTCGAAAACACCAATTACAGTGAAAAACAACATTGACACAACAACGAAATTGAAATAAGAGTAAGAGCGAGAGGGAACGGAAGAGGGGGAATGTTAAACATGGTTAATAATAAACAACGCAGTTAACAAACACACGAAAAGGTAAACAAATTACATAAACAAACGGAAAATGGCAAGTGAAGAGGAACCTTATTGCCGGTATCAGAGCCGGAGATGAAGATCGTTGTGCAACGTTTCAAGTTGCGTAAGCAGCTCTTGTTGTTATTGACAATAATAAATATTGGCATATTGCTAGCAGTTGTTGACAGGCTCGCTTCGTAAGCTCGCCGCCACGTAAAACACAACACGTAAGACGTAACGTAAAACGGCTGAAATTACGACAACGACACTGGCAACGATGACGACGACAATAACACGTTCTCGACTACGTCCGACACGTTTGCCCAAGGTCTGAAAACTGAAGCAGAGTACAACAGCACCAAGCAGAGACACCAGCGTCCTTGTCGTCGGGTTTGCAAGCTTGAAGCTTCGGCACGAGACACGAACGTGCAGTCGGCTCGACGCTTTGTGCATTCAGCCAGGATTCGTCGGTTTAGCTGGCAACATTGAGCAGCGAGTGCGAGCGAGAAGCTGCAGTGTAACGAGTACAGCATGAGCATTGGCAGATGATGAATGTAGTTGTGTGTGTGTGTGTGTGTGTGTGAGTATGAGTATTTCAGTAAGTTGCCAGCATTAGGCAGTCAACGCTTCGTATACGTTATGTTTGTAGCTTTGGGCTTTTGCCACAATTAGCCTAATTCCTTCTTAATGCCAAATCACTCTGTGTGTGGGTTGGTCGACAGCACCTACACAATGAAGCATACACCTACACACACACACACTTGAAGACATTTCTATTGCACACCAAAAAGTGTGACAGCAGTTAGGGGTTGTTCCATGCCGTTAGAGGATTCCGTCGTAGCCGAAAAAAAGGGACCTGCGCACTCAGCAACATTTGCAAAGCGGACTCGCGCCTAAACGAATGGGTCCTACCCCAAAAAAAATAAAAAAAGAAAACAATAACAAATGCAACGCTATGTGATGCACGTGGCGGTGCACAGCTATGCGCGGCATTCAAACGTTGTGGAGGCCAACTAATGGAGGTGCAGGGTTCAAGTGCCTTCGTTGGGGCAAGTGCCTTATGAACGAGCCCCCCGTCCAATTTAGCATTTTAGCCAAACTGGAATTTTTAATCAAATGCACGTGTGTGCAAACAACAACGCGCAAATATGTGAAAACAACGAAGCGACAGATTAGCACACATTTTAATAAAATGTCAAATATATAAATATATAATATATCTATTTAATAAAATGTGTTAAACGTATAACCTTTGAACTTTACATATATGTCGGAAATGTATTAAATAAATGGAAAATAGAACAAAACTTTTTAGAGTCATTTATACAATGACCCATTATTCTGACAGTATAGCAATTAGATATAGATTGACTTTCATAATCAAATCCTATAGAAACTTTGTTATGATTGAATTCATTTAAGTCTATTAAAAACTTCTTGACAATAAAATGCTAAGACTTTTGTTGTTATTAAGTTTAGCGTTGTGCCTGGTAAGTGTTTGGTGTTAAAACAAAAAACTGAAACAGAAAGCTGAAGTCCTGGACATGTTTTCTGGAAAATTCAAAAGTCTGACTTGCCAAAGCTAAGATCAACAGTTGAGCAACGCAAAAAGTGCGATCTCAAGGCCTTAAGTCCTACAAGAAACTCTAGAAATATTACTCTGGATGTCCTGCAGTCTTTTAATGATACTGTTCTCTATGACTTTACTGTGGGAATTATTATAAAATTATACTAGAAATGACTCCAATATCTTATAAAAAGAAGCCATTTTTGACTTCTCTTATTATTTTTAAGTGTATATATATTCATCTTTTAACTGAAAAATTATGAATTAACCCACCAATTTATTGCTTTATAGGTACTACAATTTTAAATCGCATTGTTAACAAATATTAAACAAAAAATTTATTAATTGGTTTGACGCATTTTTCGCATGTTTCGTTTGTTGACTCGCAACGCTTTGAGTGAATTCATTTGTTCTAAATTGCCCACCCTTACATACAGGGTGTGTGTGTGTGTTTGCTAATACAAATCAGGGCACTGCAAATATGGCCAAACGATAAAGTATGCAACAAAAAGTGTGCGAAAATTCTAATTAAAGCAAAGAACTTTGCGACAAATATTAAAAAAATGATGATGTGCAGCAACAAAAAAAAAGAAAGGTAAGCAAGGAAAATAGATCAACAAAACGGGTGATGGGCGATGGGCGTGACACGAAGGCAATTAGGCACAGTGTTATCTAATTAGCCGCCTACAACACGGCAATCTAGTAGCTCTTTGTTAAGTTATCTTTCACATCGTGTTTGTGTGTGTGTGTGTATGTGTGAAGTGGTGCCAGGCGCCGACCCATCATATTTTGAAATTAAACTCGCACTGGGAAAAAACGAAGGAAGAAAAAAACGAAACTAACAAGAGATAGAAGCTTCTTGTTTGCCCTTTTTCACCCTTTACAACACTGGACAAGCTTGCGCTCAAGTTTCATAACAACGGAAATGCAAAAGTTTCCAATTCTTTTTTTTTTGGCCGAAAAACAAAGCGCAAAAGTTTTCAGTTGTATTTTTTTTAGTTTTTTTTAGTTCTCTTTGCAATTATGTGCTCGAAAAAAAAGCACACCAAAATAATGATAATGAAGCCAGCCAAAAGGATTTTCGAAGAAAAGTGCAAAAAAGCAACAAATAAAAAAAAAACCGACTGCCATAAAAAAAAGTTTGATCATGTTTTTTTTTCTGTTTTTGCAAAGCTCACATGACGGCACATGCATGCGAAATGCAAAAGTATCTCATAGATACTTGCGGGTCGACTCCAAAAACACAACACCGTGTGGGTCGTTCCGATTGCTGTGCCCCCTCCCTGCCTTTGTGCCGTTGCTTGTTGGTAATTTGTTTAATTTGCTTACCTTCAACAAAAGAACAAAAAAAAAAACCAAAAAGTGAACGTAAAAATCGCTGAAAACAACTTAAAATCGCTCCATGAAATACCCTGTACGGATTTGTTGTTAAATTTATTTATATTATATTATTTATATTATATTATTTATATATTATTAGAAGAAGGTTCTCAAAATAAAATTTTTCTTGTTAATATAATTTATTTTCGTCATTAATTACCCCAAATAAAGTTTAAGCATTATTTATCATATGCACAAATTGTTTATGAGACTTTGATCGAGCCTAAAAATTATTAAAACATTTTATTTGGATCTAAAAATAAATTAAATATTTATCCAAGTTATAAATGAACATTAAAATATTTTCTTTAAGAACAAAATGGATTTTTTTTTAGAAAAAAATAAATAATAAGACAAATGAAAAAAAAAAACTTAAAACGATAATTAAATCAACCATCATTTAATATTACCCAATAATGCATTTAATTATTTTTTTTTTAATACAATTTTGAAATAATAATACTTTAATATACCCTTTTTGGACTTGCCCTTTAAAAAAGGTATCAAAAGAAATAGAAATGCAAGACCAATGAATATATTTCGGCGGTTTTTTGAAGGTTGAGGAGCGCACACGACGCCTTTTGGATAATGGCTGTGCTATGATATGATAAAGCCCCGAAAACAACAACAAAAACAACAAATGCAACAACACTAACAGTTACAGTAACAGTAACATAAACGGAAAAAAAACTTGCCATCAACTAAACTACAACTAAATTAAAATATTTAAAATTTAGCCAAAGTTTTATCAATAAAATGCACAGGCATGCCACAGACGCCACATTGTGGGGCAGGCGTTTGGTACTCTGTTAGCTGCAAGTCAGATAAGTATCTTACGGATGTCTGCATTAAAAAAGAACACTGATACACATGCCTCCTCATAGAACATATGAGAACGACTCAATAAGTATCGGCAAGCCAGCCAACCAACCAGCCAGCAATTGAAACATCAGCAATACTCGAGTTTTGCAATATTTCGAGGCGACAGCTCACTCGACACTTTTTGGCCACTTAACGCCCACACACACACACACATAAAGCAATCGTTTTGGGCCATAACTTAAATCTGGCTTAAAAATCACTTAGCTGCTGTTATTTCCCATCTCTAAAAAAACTGTTTCGGCTTGTCAGCACAAAAAAAAAACTACCAACCAAAAGGAATAGAATCTTTCAGCTCTTTTCGTTTGTATCGAATGCAATAATCAACACCTTAGACACACAGACACACAGACAGACAGATAGATAGATAGACACACACATACACACACATAACTCTTGATACAATTGTCGCACATTTTATTTACAACAACGACAATAATTTGAGCATTTTCTGTAGACATCAGCAAATAAATATTCTCTTGAGTTGACTGCTTGCCTCGAGGCGTTATCTGTAGAGAAACGTGCGATTTATTTTAACTCAAGCTGCCACTTGGCTAATCGAAAGCGACAATCAATTCAATCTCTGAAGAATCTTTCTTAGGGTAAAGACAAATCACTTCAAAAATATTGGTTTTTAAAGTAGTCAGAAATTGCTGTGTTAACAACATTCTATAGCACCTTGAAATTTATTCTGATACGTTAGGTCTTCGTTGTGATAAATAGTTAAGAATTAATTAAGTTAAGTCATTAAGTAAAAATATGGTATTTGATGAGGAATAGTACGTATAGGTATAAGGAACCCTCGAATTGTTTGCCTCACAAATGTTAGGTTTAAAAAACTTTTCTTACGAATTTCGAGCACCAAACAGAAAAGTTTAAGTTAAAAACACTCAATTGGATCAAATATGATGTTGAGAATCTTAAGCACTTTACGCTTAAATGAACTAATTTGCTCTCGTTACAGGTTGCTAACAATCACTGACATAAAGTGGCTGTGTGGCTGGATAACTTGTAACTTGCAACAGTGCTCACTAATGAACACAAAGAACATTGAAAAGCATTTTTCGTTTGTTTGCAACAAGCATCTCCAAAAAAAACCAAAAAACACAACAAGGAGCAGTTCAATTGAGCTGACCCCAGAGAGACCTCAACGCAGGCAGAGTATTGTTGTTGTTGTGATGGAAGTTAAGATACCCTAGATAGTTTTATAACATAAAAAGCAGGAGTTTTACAATGGATAATATATAGAAAAAGTTAAAATAAAAGCTAATTTATGCTTTAAGTCGAAAGGTTTTATCTATTTTAACTTTCCAAATCTTTTATTTCTACGTAAAACTGTTCGTTTAATAAAAAAACACTTCTATATGCTTTTAAAATGCAATAAAAAATATATTATTATCTTATCTTTACTATCTTTTATCAGACATTTCTCTAGACATTGAACTTCTTTTGCAAAAAAAAATGATATGAATGTTGCCTCAAACAATTTCCAAACAAAATATTAAAAGTGAAGTATGTAAGAAGAATTTGAATTGCTTTCCTTAAGTTTTCTTATAGGTACACATACACCCTTTTCTCAACTCTTGCTTATAGGGTATTTAAAAAATGTTAGCTAGTGTGAAAATCAATGAGCCTCCATGTTCACAGCTGGGTTAATGCCTCCAGCAAGAGACAACTGAGACAGAAAGAGAGACGGAGAAAGAGAAAGGAAGACACCAGCGCTTGAGGCCAAGTTTATTCGCATTTAATTGAATAATTGTTAGGCTGACCACGTACACCGAAACATACCCGAAAAAAAAACAAAAATAGAAAAAGAATAGGAAAAGGAGCACAACAATTCAGCAATAAAATATTTGAGCTTTAAAATTGAAGCGCCACAAAGTAGGCAACAAGAAATTTGGCAACCTTTTAACAAAGTGTATTCGTCAAAAAGGCTTAGACAAAGAAGAACAGCGTTTAGAGACTGCGTCAAGCACGACGCTTGCAATACCTTTACAGGTTTAACAGATTTATGCCTGGCCATTTGTATTCTATTGTTGGCTAGCTTAGACTTACCGTTCCCCAGTGGCACATTTGTCGTTTGCGGCTGCTCGATAGACAGTTTATTTGTTGCTGCTGCTGTTGTCACCTGCTGTTGCTGCTGCTGCTGCTTGTTGACGCTCTTGCTCAGTCTCAATATGGTCGTGGCAGCAGCAGCTGCTGCTGTTGTTGTCGCTGCAACAGTTGCTGCCGGCGCTTTCAGCTTTTGCAATGCTGCCGCTACAGCTTTAGGGGTCTTCGAACTGCGCGTTACGCTTAAAACATGCGGCTGCTGAGCAACAATATTTTTCTTATTACTAATGTTGCCATTGTTGCTACTGTTGCTGGTTGCAGTTGTCGTAGCTGTTGCTGCTGTTGCCGTCGAGTTGCGTATGACCAATATTGATTGTGATTTCTCCAGTCGCTTAAGCGTTTGCAGCACAAATGGTGATTTGCTGTCACAATTGCTTTCCGAGCTAAGACTACGCGAGGCCTGCAAACCAAAATGGGGAAAAGTAAGTTAAATGTTGCAATTGCAAAATAAAAAAGTCATTATTTGCCTTACATGTTTAAGCATAAAAGGACGTTCCACAAGCTTTGTACTGCTACTGCTGTTGTTGTTGTTGTTGTTAACTTGAGCCTTGAGCACGCTTTCTAGCTGACTGGCATTGATGGGCGTTTGCAGGAGGATCGTATTGGACTCCTTGCCACTGCTGGAGACAATGGAGATGCTGCCACCCGTGTTGTTGTTACTATTGTTGTTGGTTGTTGTTGTTGTTGTTTGTACAATTGTTTTGCGCGCCACAGTTGTTGTTGTGGGCAACTGATTGAGCGTTAGGGCTGTTGCCTTATTCTGTTGCTGCTGTTGCTGTTCGTTGAGCAGACTGAGTATATCCTGTTTGTTTTGTATGATGATCTGGCCATTTTCGTTGCGTGTGCCCCGCAGCAATATGATGCTGTTGCCGTTGCCGTTGCAATTGTTGTTGTTAAGAAGCTTGTGTTGTTGTTGCATGGCCTCGATCTTAAGTTTGGCAGCACGTAAACTGGTTGTTGTTGTTGTCGATGTTCCTTTAGTTGCTGTTGTTGCTTTTGTTGCTGTCGTTTCGGCCTCATTGCTGTGGCTAAGCTTGCCGCTGCTCTGCGTTTTGACCAGGCTAACACGGCTCAGGCCATTCTTTGTATGGTCTGTGAATAGCAGAAGAAAATGGTTATTATTATCATTATCATTATGACTATCTCATCGAGAGAGTTGTTTGCCAAGTTTCGCATAACTCAACGCCCCAAAATGGGAAAGCGCTTTTGTATGCAAAAGATGCAAAAGATACGACAGATGCCAAGCTAAACAGCATTAGATTTATGGCTAACAAAGACTACAACTGACATTGCAACTTCCAAAAAGGGGTGCAATAAGCCAAACAGTGTTGTCAAATTAGCGGCAAATATTTTTATTATGTATTTAGCGGGAATTTCCATTTAATTTTAAATTTTTCATTCGATTTGCGTTCAAACTCATAATTCAGAATTCATTAAATAAATATACGGCAAAAACACTTCAGCAAATATTTAATCAGCCAATGAAAGTCAAAAAGAAAACAGCCATAAAAAATATAACTTGTTCTCTAACGTGAATAAAAATTCCATGTACTATAAATAATAAAAAAAAAAATTTAATAATAATAAGCCAACTTTTACCAAAATAACACTTTTCATCTATCAGAAAAACAGTTTTTCATCAACAAAATATAATAAATAAACCACTTTTAACTTTAAAAAATACTATATTCTGCCTTGATTTATTTAACATACCCGCCAAAAACTAGCCTTTTTTCGAGCGTACTGTCAGCACTATTGTTTTCTAGCTAAAAAACATATTGTCGTATTAGATATTGACAACGCAGCCAACCACAGCAATATGACAAGCTGTGATGGCGATGGGGCAAAGCCTATTGTGTGTTGCAAGATGATCAGTTGAGCGTTACGTATTACGTATACGCGATGTATGGCGCGGTCAGTGGCTTAGACAGACATTTTAGCCAAAAACAACCAAACTGAAAAAGAAAAAAAAAAAGCCGAGCAACAACAAAGAGAAAGAGGACAACTAGGCATTCAGGCTGTCCAGCCGCTAAATCAAGCGAAAGACGACATGTTTATGGCTAACACACACACACACACACACACACAGACAAACGTATATACACAGGACTACTTAGCGGCGGGACAAAACACACACTTACACACACTCATAAAGTGAGCGCAATAAAAGTGCAACAAACAAACAGAGCGACGACAGCAGCTGGCTTTTGGGTTGGTAAACGGGGGGGTTATTTAGGGGAGGTGGGGGGAACCTGTAAAGTGTCAGGCTTGCAATGCGTTGCCAAATATAGACTACCAAGGCTAAAGGCGACACGAAACAAAAGTGAGCGCCGGAAACATTTAAAACGTAGCTAAACACTTGTATGCCACGACAAATACCACCCCTTACCCTACCACACCTGCCCCCTGCCTTGTCTTGTCTTTGCCCTTGCCTTGCCCTGTCCCCTGTCCGCGTTCACCTCATCAACCCAAAAGCTAGCTCTATTCTATGTGTGTGTGTGTGTGTTTGTTTTGAAAACGTGCGGGTCATAATTAGCTGCTGGCCGTCTCTGTGACCATGTGTTCATACGTATATGTATGGGTGTGTGTGTGTGAAAAGGTCGCCAAGCAAAAGAAGAAGGAGTCAAGCACCGAGAGAGAGAGAGAGAATGAGAGAACATTCATTCGAGGCGAACATACTTCATTGTAATGTATGGCCAGAATGGACACAGGATCTAACGCTGGACTTTAGGCCCAGCACAGCCACAACAATAACAACAACAACAGCAAGCAGCAAGAGCTAAGTAACAACAAGAACAACAACAATGACTTGGCTTCGGTCCGCGTAACACATAAAACACTTTTGCAAGACATGAAATGGTAAAAGGGCGACGAGAGGGGGGAAGGGGGGCAATGGGGTGCTGAAGCTTCGCATATTTTTGTATTCGCCGCGGCTTTTGATGTGCACAGTGGAACAAGAGTTGATTATGAATAAGCGAAAGATACAGAGAGAGAGTGATACGAGAAGAGACAGAGGGAGATAAAGACAGAGAGAGAGAGAGAGAGAGAGAGAAAGAGATACGATAGAGAGAGAGAGAGAGAGAGAGAGAGAGAGAGAGAGTGAGAGAGATACCAGAAGAGAGAGAGAAAAAGAGATACGAGAAGAGAGAGAGAGAAAGAGATAGAGATACCAGAAGAGAGAGAGAGAAAGAGATTGAAATACCAGAAGAGAGAGAGAGAGAGAGAGAGTGAGAGAGATACCAGAAGAGAGAGAAAAAAGAGATACGAGAAGAGAGAGAGAGATACCACAGAGAGAGAGAGAGAGATACCACAAGAGAGAGAGAGAGAGAGATACCACAGAGAGAGAGAGAGAGAAAAATACCACAAGAGAGAGAGAGAGAGAAAAATACCACAAGAGAGAGAGAGAGAGAGAGAGAAAGAGATAGAGATACCAGAAGAGAGAGAGAGAGAGATACCAGAAGAGAGAGGGAGAGAGAGAGAGGTACGAGAAGAGAGAGAGAGAAAGAGATAGGAGAAGAGCACTTTGAGGATGATCGAAATCAGTCAGTCACACACACAGAAACTTATTGAACACTTAACTAATAAGATCAAATTCCTTCATGACTTACTTGACTTACTTGAATTTTTGAGAATCACGGAGGAGGGCGATTTTCATGTATTAAGTAAAATTATTATTTTTTGTGCATATTTTTATTGTTTCAACCAATACACAGCCCATACACACACACATACACACATTAACACACACACACACACCGAAAAACACACACGTACACACACATATAAAGACAAAATAAATAAATAAAATAATAAAAGGTAATAAAATTAACTTTTACTTAGAATGACATAATTAAAAATAATATATTTTTAATTAACGGTTCTAAATAAATAAAATAAACTGAGATATTTAAATGTAGCATATTAGTTATAAAATATTTCTAAAAAAATTCAAGATGTCAACAAAAACAAAACATTAATTAAATTAAACTACTGAGTGGAAAGATGTAAATAAAATGAAATTAAATATAAGCTTTGAGGCATATTTAGTTTAAAAAAAATTGATTTTATCACTAAAAACTAAATTATTTAAATATTTTCAAAGAATAACTCTTAAAATGTCTGTACAAATTAATTGGCTTTTTAAAGAAATTTATTTGAAAAAATTTAAACTATAAAAAAAAAACATTAGCATATAAAAGGCAAACATTTTTTTTATACCCTTTTCCAACTAAATTTAACCACTATGGAAGCAAACGCACGTGGCATGAAGCATGACAGAGAAAGAGTAAGAGAGAGGGAGAGGTTAGAACAGAGCAAGGGGTAAGGGAAAGGGATAGGGACAGCTCAGATATGCAACACGACAAATTGCAAGTCTATTGAAATTTTATTAGAAACATAAATCAAAAGCAAAAAGGCCAAAAGAGAGAAAAAGAGAAATGAAAAGAAGTTTTATGATTTTGGGATAAATAAGGCACGACACTTAATAAATATATATACAAAAAGGATAACGGAATAGATGAGCGCGCATAGATAATGCCAAAAAAAAATAAATAAATCCCAGCATGCCCCAAAAAGCAACCGCATAGCAAATATGTATAAATGTCCTTGAGCGCCGTCTCAAAACAAAACAAAGCAGAAACACACACACACACACACAAACACACATGCACGCAAACACAAAACAGAAACAACAACAAGAAAAGACGAAGAAAAAATCTAATTGGAAAACCAATACGGCAACACAAATCGAAGAAGTGCACTTATCAGCACAGATAACAGCACAACTCATCGATAATTATGTTATGTACACACATATGTTCATGTGTGTGTGGGGTGGGGAAGAAGTTGGGAGTGTGTTAAGAAAATTTTTACTTACTTTGCTGTAGATTTCGATTCAGATTTAGATTCATGACCACCAACAGCAACAACTACGGCTACGGCTACTTCTACGACGTGCGGGAGCGGGAAAAGCAATTTGTTTGGGCTCGTTTTCCATGCCCGTTGTCCTCCCCCTTTTTAGCGAGCACAAACTTTTCTTTTTTTGTTGTTTGTTTGTTTGTTGTTGTTGTTGGCCACTCTTAAAATAAACACCTGGTGGGCAGCGCAACTGCAATCGACTGCATCTGCATCGTTGCGCATTAACTTAACTGTTCTCTGTTAAATGCCATTTTCACACACAAATAGCACAACATCTCTCTATGCACATATGCTTGTATGTTTTGTACGCATATATATCTATTTACATATATATGTATGTCAATATATATATATATACAGTAGCAGCAGCAGCAGCAGTAAAATTCTCGATATCCAGCAGCACGGGAAAAAGGTAAACAAAAAAACGAATTTTCACCGCAACCGTGTGTGTATGACGCGCATACGTTTCGGACACAACAATGTAGATGTTTCGCAGCTGCGCTAAATGCTATGAAAAAATAGCGAGCAAATATAAATAATTTCAATTATAAATATTTTTAAGACGGTCGACAGAATGCGGTGGCCGGGCGATATGTGCACAACTGTCTATCGGAATGTTCAGTTTGCTCCACAATTTGTCGATTTTTCCACAACAGAGCTGCTCATCGCTGCTGTTAGTGTAAAACAGCTGTTTAGCTGAGATTGCAACCTCGATATGGCCTAGCCACATCGCTGAAAAAATAACATGCTAGACAGCACTGTTGAGGCCAGTGCTGCCAGTAAGCTACAGCTGAGCGCGTAGTAGTTGATTTAAAAAACTACTGTTTCAATTGCATTGTTTGCAATGACCTTGTCCCAAGCTTTTTTTGCAACTGCTGCAATTTATGAGCCCATCAAGAAAACAGATCTGCTTATCGTGACATACGACACATGTGCTAAATACACAAAAAAAAAAACCTTCAGTAATTATTTTTCCTTTTAAAACAAAACTTTCGCTGTTTTCCGTTAACCTCTCTTTCCCACTCTCTCGCTCTCTCTCTCTCTCTCTCATGCCGAGCGACGGAAGTCTCACACTATCTCAACGGCCGACCAAGCGAATACAGAATAATTGCCGTTGTGCCAGTGCCAGTCGGTGCCATAGCGCCAACAACTACAACTACAACGGCAACTAAACAACAACAACAATAATAATATGACAACACTTATCTGTGTTGTTGTCGCTACTACAACTGTTGCTTTTGTTGTTTGGCTTGTTATTTTATTGTCGCGTTTGTTGCACATTGAAAATAATATACAAAATAATTGAATTACTCAAACTCTTTAAGTGTGTGTGTACGTATGTACGTATGTGTGTGTGTGTGTTGGGGGGCGTTCAGTGCTCGAAAGCGTGCTGATAAGCGCAAAGTCAAACCAAAGCCAGATCACTTTGTTAATGCGATAAGCAAACTCTCATTTGCATTATAATTATTTGCATACTTAAAAATAATAATCGACTGCAGCTAACACAGGGTGTTCACAGTTAAGCGATAAGCGTCAAAGCATTCAATCAAAATGAGCGTGAAATGAAAACGTGACTTCAGCTGCGCTTCAACATCGTCACGTATGTAAATTATGCTGTTAGCGTCGCTGTCGCTGTCTCTGTCGACTGCAAGCGACGTCCCGCACCCAGGCTAAAATATAATACAAACATACAAGCATATTTTTGTGTGTCTGTGTTTTGTTTTGTGAAGATTGTGCTCAAAGAAATACCAACACGTTTCCAAAACCAACAAATAAAGCCAGTTTTATTCCGTCTGCCATTTGATAAGTGCACACAAAGAAAAAATGCATTTAAAATAACATTTATTGTCAATAATATGGCATTTAGCAGGCAGAAAACCGCCCATTGATTTGTTTTTGGTTAATTCTGCCTTTGAACTCCGGACACAAAACGATGATAATAATAATACAGTCATGCTTGACGACGACGACAACAACAAGAAAAAACTTGATTTAAAACAAGGCCCCCCTTGATGGCAGTCAACGCCCCCAAAAGGAGGCGACGTAGCTGTCGCCGCCGCCATCGATAACAAACAATAAGGCAATAAAAACGCGAAAATCATATGCAATAATAAAATTAAAAGTCAATGTATTTTATATAATTTGCATGAACTTGAAGAAAAGGTCCCGCTTCTCTGCATTTGCTTCGTTGGAAAGGGGGCAATAAGGCGTTGGGTGTGACAACAGCACGCAAATAAAATAAAAACGCCCAAGCAATTGTCAGAAACGCCCTTTGAGCGAACCGAAAAGCGCTCAATGAAACTCAAATACCGAGAAAAAACAAAAGATTAGCTCACATTAAAGTTGTTGTTGTTGTGGTTTGCGATTTCCAAGGAAAATGGCAAAAGCAGCAACGGTTCCCCCTAACTGTAAATGGTCAATATTGCTGTTGTTGTTGTTGGTATTTTTTGTAAGTCGCTGAGCGGGAGTATGATTCAGCTTCCTATTCGTCCAAAAAGAGCGTAAAAGTCACAGGTACCTGCAATACCGGGATGCCAGTGCAAGCCTTGGAGACACTCTCTCACACACACACACACCCAGAGAGAAGCTTACAAATACAAGCGAACACTCGTTCATGTTAAGCCGGTTTCGGGAGCATCAACACACTTAGCCTGTCGATGCAATTTACAATGCAACGCTGCAACTGCAGCATACAAAATGTGGCAAAAATTGAAGGAAAATACTGAAAAAAAAACATACACGGCATGCATTTGACTTTAGCACTAATAACGAACCACAACCAACATACATGGCTAACATTCAACAATAATTAAATCCTCGTATGTACACATTGACATGCATATGTACGTCCACATTGTTTGTATGTATTTGTATATGTTCATATTGTACATTATACGGCTGACTTAGGAAACCAGTTTTATTGCAATTCCCAACCAACCAAACACAAAACCCCAAGAAATTACGTAGCACAAATGTAAATACATACATACATACACATATTTGTACATATGTTGCATGTATTTTTCGCCGCTATTGCTTTGGTCTTCTGCCCTCTCCACATCGACAACAACAATATTGTCTTTGAGTTGGCTTTTTGTTTTTACACAAGCAAAACTTACAAATACACGTACGTGCATACACAAACAAACAGATGTATGCCTGTAAATGTGTTTTTTATGTTTACCACCTGTAGCTGTTATTGCTGAACGTATTTTTGGTTTATTAGTTGATTCTGTATGCAATGGCAGATAAGCTAACGTAAGTCTAACAAATTGTGCACAAAACAATTTCAGTCAAAATGTAAGACAAAAGAAAAGCAACAGGTAAAACTTTAAATACACACATACCAACATATTGAGCGCTTACTCATTCCTATGTATTCGTGCTTAAACCACAAAAGAGAAAACTACGCTTAATCCCCTACAGTTGATGATGACAGGCATTGGAGTTAACTTGAGATTTGTGGACAAGCATCATTTTAAAAGTTGTTAAATATTACAAATTCTCAAAATATTCATTTTTAATAAATAACTGAGATGGCATCAAATTGTACTTTTTAAAAATCAAGTTTATTTGTATCTTGAGCAGCTATCATCACACTTACAGCGTACAGCGAATGTATGCCAAGCCGAATGCGAAGTTCGTAAACGAGCAATAACTAGTTTTACTGTCTGTATCATTCGAACCAGGGCCGTTGTAAAACATTTTTCGCTCATTAGCTTTTCCGCCTGCTTGAAATAGAGTTGCTCACTGGAAATCGGCCACTCAGTGTGATGGACATGCGCAATAATCAAAGACTGCACTGAGAGGCTCAAGCAGAGCGCGATGTGTGCATCCCTGGCAGGTGCAAAACGAAACGGCCTCATAAGTTTTTGGTCAACGCAACGGCAGCTCGAGCCTCAGTCTCTTGCGCGTGATCGGTAAAAACAATTCGGCGGACCGTGAAGGTGATGAGGATATTCCATCGTCAGTGTCGATGTGGTTGTTGTTGCTGCTGCGGCTGCTGTTATCTTGTTTGTTGTAAATTTGCGCAGTACATTTAAAAAAGCCACACAAACAAAATAAGTCCGCATCACATAGAAAGAGAGCAATAGAGAGCCAGACAGGAGAAGATCGAGAGCGCGCGCAAAAAAAGTAAACGGTTGTTGTTATTGTATTTGTATTTGTATTTTGTACCAGCCGCAGCATCCCGCCATTGTTGCTGATATTTGTTATAGTTGTTGTTATTATTTGCATCGCGTGTAACTGTAAAACTGTGCCGCCGCCGTCGTCGTCGTAGTCATAGTCTCCAGCTGCGCACCCTCGCCCGCATCGCATCAATTGCACTAATTTCTTCAATCAGCGCACAAGGCAAGATTCACATTTTTAACGAGTAAAACTAGCGAAAATTGTTTAACAAATGAAAAGTATGAGCATATAATGTGTATTAGTCTAAATGTGTGTATGTAAATTTGGCCCATTGTCCAAATTTAGATTCTAAATCCGGAATTGACTGGAAATAAAACGGTTGATGAGTTTGCTGCTTGTAAGCGTTGTTGTTGTTTTTTTTTTTTTGCACTGTCATCTGTGAGAGGTGCAGGTCATGTGGGCGATGATCGTGAAGGAAAGAGAGGTTATAAAAAAAGAAGTGCGAGTTCGGAGATAGAAAGAGAAACAAAGAAAGAGAGAGCTCTCACGTGTGTTTAATTTGAAATGAATGTGAAGTTTGACAAAGCGTCTTTTTTCTTTCAGACTAAAATTTAATTACAACATGTGTATAATGTATGTATGTATTAACAAATGAACAAGCTGAGTGCTCTCGCACTTGCCAGAAGCGGCGGCGGCGGCGTCGTCGTCGTCGTTATTGTTGTTGTTGTTTGCTCTAATCTCGATTTATCTCAGCAACGACAGCAGTGAGCGGCAATCTTAACAATTGTTTATTGTTGTTGTCTCTCCCCCTCTCTCATTTCAGTGTATATGTGAGCATGTGTGTGTGTGTGTGTGTGTGTAGAGCACAACTGCAAGTGAATTAAACGAAACGACTTGAAAAAGTTGAAGCTTTGCTTTTTTGTTGTTTAGTACGCAGCTGTCTCCCGACGTGTACGTTACGTAGTAGCGCCGTGGCGCTGTACAAAATTCAAACAAAATCCAAATAATCAAATAGCGGTGAAAATCTTAAAACTCTGTGCGGGACTCTGCAAAAAAAAGGTTTTGAACAACGATTTAACGCCTTGCTAAACAAACGGTATGCGTGTTTTTGTGTGCGCCAAGAAAAAAAGCAAAAGTGTAAATGTAAAATTACAATATAATTGGCATTTGTGTGTCAGTGTGTTTGATTTCAATTGAATTAACTACCTGAGCTCCTATTAGACAGCTTTACACGCAAGCACGCAAGCGCAGTACGCATCGCCCGCTAATTATGAAAGTTATTTTTTATTGTTTCGAGTTGGGGCCCCTTCGGCAGCTACTGTGTTTGCTGTTGTTGTTGTTTTTCGTGCGTTTATTTAATCGTTTGCCTTAAGAAACGCACATTTGTTTGCCAACATCGATTTGTTGTTGCGCAAACGCACACACACACACACACACACAGACAAACACCTGTGGCACAACAAGTGGTATGCACATACTACACTCGTCCATCGTGGCGTGGTGTGGCCATGATTGTCCTAAAAGAAAGTCATGTTGCTTGCTTTCTTGCCGCCGATATCTCTGAGGAGAAGAAATCATCAATCAACGTTTAACAGCACGCTGTAATATGCATAAATTATAGCATGCTATATCTACATTAAAGCATGTTGTATTTTGTACAAGAGAGTGGGTAAAACAAAATGGTTCACAGAAACGCACACACACACACAACAATTTTACAGTCAGTACACATCAGCGCTCCCAAATTGAAGTACCGCAAGCAGCTGTCTCCTTTACTCTCTTTACCCACGCCTACGCAATGCAATGCATACATACATATAGATTTTCGTCGACGTTGTTGTTGTTGTTGGTCTTGTCGTCGTCTAATCTGTGCTCATAAAAAAAAAAGCTCACGCATTCTGCATGCTAAACTGATCGCTTGGTTAGCAAATTGTAATGTAAAGGGGTTGGGTTGGGTTGGTTTGAGTTGGGTTGAGTGGGTGGCTGGGAGGTATGGAGGTTGCGGTCAGCGTCAGTGACTTCCGCGACGTCGCCGCCGTCGTCGTCGTCATTGCGGTTTTATGTCAGATAGTTTTGGCTTGTCGACATTATCTCTCTTTTGTTCGTGGCGGTTTGGCTGGCGTCAGCTGAGCGCTGCTTATACTAATATATATACTTATACGTATATATATGTATTTATTTTTTCAACTTATATTTTATTTTGAATTTTTGTTGTTGCTGTTGTTGTTTGATTGCGCAGCAGCGACGTCGACGCCATAATTGCGCACAATTGCCAAATACAGGGTGTTTCACTTTTCATTTCGTTTCGCTAAGCTGTGCTATTTTTTTCAATTTTTGTCATCGTTGTTGTTGTTATTGCTGTTTGCGTATGTTATTTGCTGTTGTTGTCGTCATCGCACGCCGCTTTTGGATAATTTGGCTTTCGCTTTTGTGCCATTATTACTTTTGTTGTTGTTGTTTCTTTGTGCTGTTGCCTAATGCCCAAGCGCAAGCTCTCGTTGCCCGTTCCCCAAATCGACTCCAAAAAAAATGAATCAAACTTATGTTCACAGGCAGTACAGTATACATTCGATATGGTATATACCAAATACCAAACAACAACAACAACAACACCCTGATGACATAGACAATGCTAACAAACCGGTTCGTTGGCAGCTGATAAATGAAATTCCCGCAAATCCAAAATTAATTGATGTGGAGAGAAAAAGAGCTGTCAAAAAAAGTAAAAAAACAAACACAAATTGCTTAGTAAATCAAAACAAATTCATTTAAAATGTTCAACAAAAGAGAACATTTGCCCTCGTTGGCTACCACTTGCAGCGGGTGTCCACTGTATTGTGTTTTTGCACTTTAAGCAAACAACAAAAAAAAGAAGCCAAACTTTATTTATATATTTTGCAAGATTTTTCTTAATTATGAGACACACGAAACAGCAGCACGAAATGTGAGAATTGCACGAGAATTTATCCCACAAAAGGTTCGCCCGATTGCCAAGGTGTGATTTTTATTAAGAGCCAACTTCAAACAACCAACAGTTTGTTCTACTTTTGTATGTGCGAGTGCATATATGTGCATAACCATGCATGTGTTTGTGTGTGTAGGTTTTTTTTTGTTTGTACTATTTTGGTTTTATTGTGGATTTTATTCTGAGAAACTTTGGCTTATTGTCTGTGCTTTGTCTTTGGAGGTCGCACTGTGACCAGCACCAGCTGATTGAAGATTGTTTCATTTGTGAGGGCTTATATGAAGCTACAGTGAACCCTTGGTATAGAGAACGAAACAATGATGAGTAAAATCAAATAAGCATATGGAAAATTCATTTTGATGATTTTTGAATCTCTTCGAAACCAATGTTAAGATGCAGATATCTTTAAATGTATGCGTGTAACTGCTTGGTACCACTTAGCGAGTGACAACTGTAGTTAACGCTTACTGCTGGCCAATCGGGCCAACTGGTTTGGCTAGCGCTTTGGCTGACACGCCAGACAACAACGTCTGACGTTTGACGATTGTCGTATATATGTATGTATATGTATGTATATATATATATACATAAATATGTAGATGTACTATGTCGATGCAGATGCATTGATGGGGATTGGTTTACCAGCTGAAAGGAATGCATTCAGATTCATTGCAAGCTGTTGAATAACAACGTTAATTAGCAATATGACAACAAACACTCTTACATACATACATACATAGCAGTAGCATCGTCTGGGTAACAAGCGTCGCAATTTTTTTTTGTTGTTTTGCAAATTAAGTTTCAGCTGACAAGGAAAAACCCGACGATGCTATCGCTATTAGCCCAACGGGCCAATACATCATCAAAACAAAACAATTTGAATACAATATGTATATATATATATATATATATATAGAATCCAAAAATAGAGAAAGAGTAATCGCATGTGAGATGCCCTATTATCTTTTGAACTTCATAAGCAGACGATATTTATCGATAAGCTGTGTGTTATCGAACTTTTAAGAAGCTATATTGAAGCTAATTCCACAACTAAGCCAAGAAGATCTTAATGACTAAGATCACATCGAATGAAAACGATATTTATCGATAATATGTGTGTTATCGAACATTTAAGAAGCTATATTGAAGCTAATTCCACAACTAAGCGAAGAAGATCTTAATGACTAAGATCAAATCGAATGAAAACGACATTTATCGATAACCTTTGTGTTATCGAACATTTAAGAAGCTATATTGAAGCTAATTCCACAACTAAGCCAAGAAGATCTAAATGACTTATATCACATCGAATGAAAACGATATTTATCGATAACCTGTGTGTTATCGAACATTTAAGAAGCTATATTGAAGCTAATTCCACAACTAAACCAAGAAGATCTTAAAGACTAAGATCACATCGAATGAAAACGATATTTATCGATAACCTGTGTGTTATCGAACATTTAAGAAGCTATATTGAAGCTAATTCCACAAATAAGCCAAGAAGATCTTAATGACTAAGATCACATCGAATGAATTATGAAGTTAAGCTAAGCCTTTCGAAACGAAGTTTGTTCTTGAAACTTCAAGTACGATTTGAAATAGATTTAAGAAACGTTATCACCCACGATAGAACACATTTTAAGGGGTATAGAAACGTGCCGAATGCATTGCGAACAAAGTTCAAATCTAAAATGAGCCAAAAACAAAACCTTTCAAATGCACAAAACTATAATTAACATTTTTCTTCCACTTTACAGAGTCGGCCCCCAACAAATTGCAACTATAAAAAAAAAATATAAATAAAGCTATAAAGATGCCTTATCAGCCAGCGGGCAATAGCAGCAGCAGCAGCGGGGGTAGCAAGACGGCAAAAATGTCGCAGCTTAAGTTCTGGAATAAGCAGAACAACAACAAGCAGCAGGATAAGCAATTGCAACAGGATAGCAGCGGTGAGAGTATCATTGATGGCAGCACGGGGCACAATAATGGTGGCAGCAATGGCAGTGTCACCGGCAGCGGTGGCAACTCCAAAAATGATGCGAAAAATGGCAAACGCAATTGGCTGCATACGCCGGATCAGCTGATCAACGGACACGCCGTCTATCTAGTCAAGGTAAGGTGTTAAAGTCTCTCAACTGTGACGGCATCAAATTCATACATTCATTTATTTACATTTACATTTGTGTGTGTTTTCAGTTCTTTGGTAATCTGAGCGTGGATCAGCCCAAGGGCATTGAGGTGGTCAAGGATGCTATACGCAAGCTGCAGTTTGCACAGCAAATGAAGAAAGCGGAGACGGGCACACAGGAGAAATTCAAGAAACTGGAGATCACCATTAGTATCAAGGGTGTCGCGATTCAAGAGCCGCGCACACATAAGATCTTGCATCAGTTTCCGCTCTACAACATCTCGTATTGTGCGGACGAGAAGGGTGTGAAAAAGTTCTTTAGCTTCATTGCCAAGACGGTCAAGTCCAAAGACAATACAATGGATACGAATGGCTATAGTAGCGGCAGCAACAACAGCAGCAACAATGGCAGCGCAAAGCTTGAGGAGACGCACGAATGTTTTGTATTCATATCAAATAAATTGGCCTCGGACATAACGCTAACCATTGGACAGGCATTCGATTTGGCCTACAGGTGTGTGTCTTGTTTCACCTTCAACCTGGTCTAGAAACTTGTATTTCATAGTAGTAAAAGTATTTTGTCTATTTTATGACTTTTTGATACTGATTTACTTTGTTCTTCTTACACAGAAAATTCATGGATAGCAATGAAAAGACGAATTTAAATAAGGCACAGCAGCAGATTGATCATCTGCAGCAAACGATTGCCATCTATAAGGAGCGTCTGCGTGAACTGTCTGCCAAGCTGCCAAAAGCCGAACTCGATGCCATGCTCTATAAGTTGGCCATCAAGGATATTGTTGAGGTGCCCAGCCAGGAGCTCAATGGCAACGAAACCCTGAGCAATGGCAAGTTGGGTAAGCATACATTTACTAATCAAGTGTATGTCCATTTAATCAGTTTTTTTCGTTTTTAGACGACGACAAACTGCTGATTGATACCAATTCGACGACTGCATCAACGCATTCGTCGTCGCCCAATTCGTTCTTGCCCATTGTGCCGCCAAGGAGCAATCTGTCCAGTCAGATAAGCATCGGCAGCAGCGGTGGTGGAGGCGGTGGCAGCAAAGGCAATAGCCAGAAAATGGATGAGCTGCTGTTGAATTCGGATTCGGACAGTGATTTTGATCCGCGCGCCGATGAGATCCAGGATAATCTAAGCAATGGCCGCAATGCCATCAGCAATGATTTGTTTGGCTTTGAGCCATCGAAGAGTTTTGGCCAGCAGCTCTTTTTCAACAACAACGATCATAAGCTGCAGAACAACAACAATAGCACTTTGAGCAACAATAATAATAATAACAATAACAACAACAGCAACAACAACAACAATATGAGCATCAACAGCAGCGGCTTCTCCAGCGAGCTAAACATAACGCCACCTTTATGTAGGTTGATTTGTGCATAACTTTGTTTAATTATGTTTTAATTTTTTGTTTGTTATCCCAAATGTTGCAGTGGCGCCGCCACCCAAGATTGCAGTACCACGTCGCAGCACAACGGTGTCAACTAGCAGCAACAATGGCCTCAATGGCAACACGGATCTATTTGGCTCCGATCCCTTTGAAATGAACAACGGACCAAGCGTGTTCAAGGTATGAAATCTTAGCAAATTTTTATACATATATATATTTAAATCATGTGTGTTTCTTTTTGCCGTTTGCAGAGTCAGCTAAACATTGATGATTTCTCATTGGAGAGCTTGGATCCGTTGCGCAAGTGAGGATGGGAGAGAAGAAGAAGAAGAGCAGTGCTAATAACGCCATTTGCGCAACACGAATCAAAAGTTGTGTTACTATATATACAGTTTATAGCTTAGCTTATTTTTCGATAATTGCCCTGCTGTTTTGCTGCTGCTGCTAAATTCGTGTTAAATTTTTTGAGTTGAGTTTTGAGCTTGAATTATTGAATATATATATATATATATATATATATATTGTATGTGTATGTGTATTATTGTTTATATAATTTTATATTGCATATTATGTATGATTGATTATTAATTATTATTATTATTATATATTATTATATTATCGAATCCAATGCACTTTGTTTAAACGAATCAATTGTTGCTGTAGTTAAATAGTTTAATTGAATGTCAAATGTCGAGCAAAACGTAAAAGGTATATAAAAAAACAAAACGAAACGAAACAAAAAACTAAAACAAAAACGTCAGAAACGTCGTGATAATGTGCAAACGCTAAAAAACCTAAATGTGAGAATTTTGTATAAAATAATTGTAAAACTAAACGAATATTATATATATATATATATCTACATATATTCTTATATATACATCTTTCTGTCTTAAAAACCAAGCACACGCAATTAATTATTGTATAGCTCAGCAAAATGAACAATATTTATTATTATGTAAAGAAATAAAATGTAGTGCCTAAAAAACAATCTTCAGGTTTCATTTTTTTTTATCTGCTTCAATTTATTGCACAAAAACATGTTTATAAAATATGCAGGTGATTTTGCAACTTTTTCTCTATATATATATATATATATGTATATAACTAACTATATAAACTTTTGCTTTCTTTTAACAAACATTTAGAAACTTAACACGTTACTGCCATGAATACAACTATCAAATACTATCTAAATATCAAACCGTAGCTTTTGTTGCTGTTGTATTTGGGGAATGTTTTTTGTCTATAAAACTAATGATATATAATTTTAACGCTCTGTAGTTATTGCATTAAAACTATTGTTGCTGTTGTTCGTAGACGACCTGAGTAGAATTTCTGTGCCACATTTCTAATCCAAATCCATATCCAAGCGCTTTGGCGTTGTTGCATTCAACTGACGTGCAGTCATATCCGAGCTCTGAAATATGCAAAAAAGTTAGTTTCCCAATAAAAATTATCAAGATAATTTGTATGATTTACCCATAACCAAAATGGTAACAAGGCATAGTTAGAAAATACCTTTAGCTGATAAAGTTTAGATACTTTTGGCAGTAAGACAAAATACTATCAAACAAAAGAATAGCAACAATGTGATTGGAACAGTCTTATAAATTCTTTAAAAAACCATAAATGTAACGCCAACGATTAGAAAAGTTCTGAAAGAAAGCGTCAAGATAATTAAGAAGGTATAAGATATATAACTAAACGCTAAAGAAAGCAATAACATTTGTGGGAATGATAAAACTCGAAACTTTTTACGGTCAGCAAAAGGGAAAATTTAGATGTGTAAATTTAAAACATTGATAGGTTAGTTTAAAGCTTAAAAGAAGCCAACAATTAGTTACGACACTTTTTCCAAGAATTCGTTTTGAATAAAATCATTGCATATGGCACAGGCGTTACATTTAAATCAAGATTATAAATCTCACACAAAATAAAATAAATGAAAATAATAAAATATAAATATATATATGGGAAAAATATATATTTCAAGAGCTTTCATACTTATTTTTCATGACAATGTTCCCATGACTCGAAAAATATGGCAAACAAAACAACGATTAACGTGGAATTAAAAAATAGGATGTGTAAATGTTAAACAATGTATTTGACAAGCAAAGGGATCTATTATTACTATTAATTTCTCGGGAAACATCAAAAAACAGAACAAAATATGGAAGTCGTGTTTTTTTGTGTGTTTGTATACAAAATTTCAACAGTTTATTATTGTTTTGAAAACGTTTAGTAGAACTTAAAATATAAATATGTATAAATATATATGTATATTGTAAATATATGTAAATCTTGTGTGCTCGATAATAAACAATAAATGTATTTTTTATAACTTAAAACTAATTCACAATTTTAAGCCTAATTTCGCAAGACTTTTTCATATTTTTTAACAGCTTACAGGAAAATCCCCAAAAATCAATTAACCAAAGCAAATAAAAAAAAGAACATTTCTAAAATGCAAATAATAAAATTCTTGGAATGTCAACACAAAGAAACAATAGTTTTAAACGAAATATGGGGAAACAACAAATATACAAAACAATATAAACATTTATAACTATTTAGATTAAACATAAATTAATATTTAACACTTTGGACTTAATGCGGATTCCATGCTGGGGTTGGCTGGGTTTATTTTAGCTTTTTTTTCAGGATATTGTTGTTCGATTAGTGATAAGGGGGATTTGCAGGCACGAAAGCACAGAGACACACAGCCAGATTAATGTTTATGTGGTATTATTGGCTAACAGCGCTAGTCTTCTTCTTCTGCTTCTTGGCGTATTTTACCTGATTGGACCAATCACCCGTTGGCACTGTGGCCCGATAGAATTTCGAGCTTGTCTTATTGAAGATGGGCAACAACTCGTTGGCCTCATCCGAAAGAGCCTGAAAAAGGTAAGAAGAACAATGTGAGTGCAACGGCGATTAAAGTTATAGCTAAGCGATTTTACCTTCAGGTAAATGATGGCATCGGTGCCAAAGCCTTCGCATGAGAGCAGGACGATATCACCATGGAAATAGCGCGCATATAGCCTTGAGATGGGCAAACCATAACCATAGCCAGCTAATGGTACTGTATGCAGATCCGATTTCGATGGCTGCGGTGCTGTGCTGTACATATATTTAAAGAGTTGATCGGATTGTGAGCGTGGAATGCCGCCACCCTGATCGGAGATCTTAACACATATATCCTCATTGCCGCGACAAATGGCCACTTTCAGTGGTGGCAGCGTATCGCAATTATCATGACTATGATGCTCAACAACGGCACGCATCGAGTTCTTAAAGAGCTCAAAGAGCATATAGTACAAATGCGATGGCACATAAACGGTGCGTATGGGCGTCGATTCGTCGGTGGTGCTGTACTGTTGTATCTCGAGTTCGGGACTCGCCAAATAGTATTGATCACAAAGGAAACGAGCATTCTCGTACGCATCACGCACCACATCCGATAAATCACAGGCGGGATCCAAACATCCAATATGCCGACCCAACGAATGTGGACTCGAACCAAACAGTAGAGCTGTGCGAAGTAATGGAAAGGAGGATTTGAATAAGTATATCATATCGTTTGAAAGCTACAAAGACTCACTGTGCTGATTGATAAGCATGCGAATGCTGATGCGCGACATATAGAGGCGATCGAGGAAATATTGTATGGAGCTCTCTGTGGAAGCATCCACATTGCCACCTTCGTTCTCCTTCATCTCGATGACGCCTTGGGCCATCGTTTGCACCACATCATTGTGTCGATTCCTAATGAGATCCAAATCGCGTACAAATCTGCAAAGCAAACAATAAGACAAACTTTCACATAACGTCAAAGGGGAGCAGGGGGGGATTCACACTTTTGTAGGTTTTCATGTGTGGGTTCAACCTTCTCGTACTCCAGCACATCCTCGAAGCTCTTCACATACCACGAGCTAACTTCGGTCACGGATCGTGTATGCAGAAGATTATCCGGCAGCAGCGCTATCTCCTTCATGATATTCGCCAGCCGCACAGGCAGCTCTTTGCGCAGAAATATATATGATTTCTTCTCGCATGCATTTTGTCCTGTAATACGAAAAGAGAGAGAGAGGGGGGCAGTAGTAGTAGTAATACGACTAGACTTTTGTTCTACTTAAGCTAATCAGTTGTGTTGAATAAACGACGCAAATTCCGTTGAACATGCACTCTATAAATGGGTCAGTTCTAGTTCTAGTGAAATTTTAAATAACAAATGATTAAGTATTCAATCGAATCAAATGAGTTTGAAGCTTTGTGGCAAAGTTCTTTGTTTGGGCAACTTTTAAAATCAAACTAATGGGATTGAAAAGTTAGTACGATTCATTAATTTAGATCAAAAGTCATGATAAGTGCATACAAACTTTTTCTTATGCGAAAACAAACTTTTATTAAAGGGTTTGGGGTTCAGGGTTGCGACCCTATCAAATTGTTTACATTTGTAAACAAGCAAAGTTCAAGAACCGAAAGCAGAGAGAAAAATGATCGAAAACAAAACTTTGCACTTTTTTTAATAATGTTTTTATATTTCGTTGCTGATTGCCAGCAATTTCGTAACAAAAACAAAATAGCAGTGGAAAGCAGTAACAGGCGATTGGCACTAACAACAACAACAACAAGAAGACTGATAAGCACAACGAACTCGACAAGCGACAGTCCAAAAATAATTAATTAATTGTGTTCACCAAAAATACATACATATATACAGTAATATTAACATACTAATGTCGAAAATTGGGCCTTGAACTGGACAACGCCGTCTGTTGACTCAGTTCATAAATAACGGGACGACACGCCTCTCTTTTGCGCTGACGTTCAATTTAGATGATTACTTTGACCGTAGGGCAATAATCATAATAACATTTAATCTGCGATAAACAGAACTTTTTGATAAGAAAGAGAGAGCAAATAAAAGACTGAATGTCAACATGTTCAGAGGGATCTCCCGCCTCTGGCAAAACATAACGACAAATATATCGGACAAAAACAAATAATAATAAAAATGCATAAAACTTAGTCATAAATGTTCGATAGCTTTGTCGGCCATTTTTGTTTATGAGGCAATTGTAACGAATTCCGAAAACAAAAGAGAATCAATTAAAACGTGCAAAATAATAAAAACAAAAACACACACACAATAGAGAGCATAGAAAAAAAACATAACAAAAGTTGCGCTCGAACAGGTTCCCACTCAAACCAAAAATCAAAACAAGAAGCAACGTCAACCCAATTCGAATTTGCGAGAAACTGCCGGCTGAGACGAGACAGTCACACCACAAGAGCGCACGTACGCGTGTGAGATTGCGATTAAGAAGGGAGTGAGAGAGCGTAAACAGCGATCAGAAGACACACAAGCGCGGTATTTGAACACTTCTTCACCAGCTCTCTTATGACAGACGCTGACCTCAAAATAGAGCTTTATTTATTTATGTTTTGTTGTTGGCACAAGCCTTCCGTTCTCAGTGCTTGTTGTGATATTATTCTGCATGTGTGTGTGTGTATGATTGCGTTAGCACTAGAGTATTTTCTGTTGCTGTTTGCAAAAAAGAACTTGAAGTGATTTGATCGGACTGTGTCTAGCACTTGACACAAAAATTGATGCATTGCAATTGATAAGATTTGGAACTCACTTTCGTTTAACTCGCGTGACAGCTTCAATCACGCTTAGAGATAATCGATCTTTACATTTAAATGCTCAAACAAACATTTAAGAATATGCAAATTAAAGTAATTGAATATTAACAGGTGACAAGTATGAACGTCACGAATTCAATTCAACTTCTGCGTTTATCACAACTCAACTGGTCAATTGAATTCCCTCTCATTATCTGTTTAGCCAATCACCACTCAATTACTCAATTGTATTGGAGTGCTGGGAAGTGCAATAAATTATTTACAGTTACACGCAATTTCTTAATACGAACACACGCGCGCACACACACACAAACATGCGCCAGACCAAGGTCAGGGATAGTCAACTCCAAGTCAAACTAGTTGAACGCACAACGGAAATGCGCACAATGCAATTACAATTTATTTGCATTTGCATTTGGACTGTTCGATTGTACAGTTGTGCGTGACGTCATTGCAGTGTGACACGTCCTCACTTGACAGCTCGGCCAAATTGGCATCTATTGCATCAGCCGCCTAGCAGCATAATTTATGAATCCACTTATATCGACCCTCTCTCTGCCTCTCAATCTTTGCATACATACATATTTGACTCACATTTGCCTTTGCTGCTGTCGCAGACAAATGTGTGAGCAAACAAAAGAAACAAAAACAGTTAGACCTCAGACAGCTGGACTTTGAGATGCTGCTCTCAGCAGCAAAGAAAACTTGACGAAACGTAAATTAAACGAGAGATAAATAGCGAAGTCTTTACAGAGTTTAATTTTTAACGAAACTATTAACACATATGTACATATGTATACCCTGCAATCGACTCAAGTGGCGCGTGTGCCTGTCAATATTATAATCAGTATTAAGAAATTATGTGGGTGTTCTTTCTTTTCTTTTTGTTTTGCTATGTTTCGTTCACGGTTGACGTGTTCAAAGTCCATAAAGTTAAATAAAGGCATTGCAAAGTCCAACATTTTATGTATGATGCAGATTGTCATCACTTTAAGATTTTAAGACGAAACATCAAATGGTCATTATATATAGAGAACGTTTGGCCAGTTCGGTTATGTCAAAAATATTCCGTTCCAAACAAATCTTGTTGCTTTTTTCATATAGTTAAACAAAAAAAATAAGTTTTTTTGTTATTATTGTTTTTATATTTATCATATTAAATGTTTTTTTTATTTCTTTTTTGTCCCACGCAGCAAATTGGCACATGATCAACTTGTGAGAACAGCGGGTGGGGTTGAGGGGGGGAAGTGATATAGAGGTCTCATAATCAAAAATAAAACCTAGCCACCGGATTTTGCAATATCAAATATTCGTTATATATATATATATATTTGAGTGACATATTGTTTGTACAGCTGATAGGGAAAGTGATTAGGGACAACACCATACATATTAAATAGAATAATAAATTTCGAATATTATTTCTTAGTACACTAAAAACGATAACAAAGTTAATAAATAAAACCATTTTCCCGCACATAACATATCTATGCCATATAATTTGACGGCATTGTGGGTGGTCAGATGCGAAATTTCACAATGTTCTAGTTTTACAACTGGAAGAATTCTCATAGAAAAACAAATGCAAAATTTAGTGAGGTACAGTCGGCAACAAAAGCCACTAAAATCTTATCGCTATGCAACAAAGTTCACATTTTGCCATATAATACATTGAACTTAGTAAAAAAGCCTTTATTAATTTTGTTTGCACATCATAAAGCCCCCCAAAAAAGCTCAAAACAACAAAAGATAAACACAAAAACCAAAACAATGGATATAAAGTTTGATGTACTGTGGTTAAAAATGTTGCTAGTAAAGTTTATGGTTAAAGCCGGTTCAGCAATTTTAATTCTATTAATAGACAATAAAAAACAATTTTTTTTGTTAAGGAGAAATCTTGTGTTGCTTCCTTTAGGCTTTTCTATTTATAGACTTTGATAGCACAGCCTCTACCATCCTTTTCCCTCCCATTCCCTTGGGGGTTGAACATTGTACCAGCCACTTGGCCCCAAGTGGTAAGAGAATTATTTTTTCCAAGTCAGTTGCCCTTTGTTGAAATCTTTTTTTGTAACAAGCCCCATTGCTGAAAAGCCCTGACAAAGATAATCAGCTAACCTCACAAAATGGGCATATTAAGTTTATAATTTTTGTTTGTTCGATTTTTTGGATGAACTATGCACTTAACTCTGATACAAAATGCGGTTTCTTTCCTAGTAAATCTGATTTCATTTCCTTTGTTTTCTGTTTTGCCAAAGTGGGTAAGATTAAATACTAATGTATTATTTATTAACTGATTATTTTACCTATAACGCTGAGAATTAAGGCACAAAATCGTTAAAAACTATTTCTTAGTACTATTATTAAAGAAAATATCCATTCAGATTTTATATTATAATGTTTTGGGTTGGTTAAATAATTAAAATTGATTAACAATCAATCTCAATCTCATTGCAATATTTAAACATCTTTCGCTAAAAGTGTAATTTACAGAGTATCGTTAAGTCGACTACTGCACACACTCTACCGCCGTATTGAGGCAGGTTTTGTTCCGACTTAGAACATGCTTATATGTGTATGTACATGAGTGAGTGTGTGTTTATCCATGTTATAAGTAAGAACATATGTGTGTGAAAATAATGCAGTTGTCTACTGTTGTAACTTGACATTGAGATGTCCTTGAAAGGCACGTGCCATATGGCATTTGCAACTGGTGGGCGAGAGAACAGACGGGTGAAAACCGGAAGGGTGACGACATGCAGCAAAAAGTATTCATTTTCATTGTCATTATTCGTTGTTGAGTTAATTGAGAAACATGATTATTTGTTTGTTTGTTTATTTGTTTGTGGGAACTTCCGTTTCATATAGTTTTACCTATCGAGAGTAATTGAGACAACGATTAAGCTTTTACTTGCTCTCATACTCATACTCTCTCTCTCGATCTACTTCTCAGTGCTTCTGCGGCGACCCAGCTCAGACAGTAGAATAAAAAAAATGCTTAATTGACAATTCAATGAAATTAAATTGGGTATACACATTGCCACTTAAAGGTTTACACAATGTGAAAAATGGGAATTTTTTCACTTTAGAGATGTATGGTCACCCTGGTTGTTGTGTTTTATTTTTTGTATTATTTTTTATAAGTAGTTCAGTCATTTATATCTTAAACCTATTAAACAGAACTTAAAAAACATTAACATTAACAAAGAACAATTAAAAATACTAACAAAGGCACTAAATTCAACTGACACGAAAAGGTTTACACACCTACGTTTTTGGTGCATTTTCGTTGTGGAATTCATATGTACAGTTACTTTTAATTAAATTAAAAATGCGCAGATCCATAAGAATCCAAATTTTTTGCGCAGATCGCTTGCCAATGAAATGAAGAATGATTGTGGAATCACAATATCTCGCGAATGTGGCCTATATCCATTTTAAGTACCTACCCTTAATCTAGAGCTGTACAATCGGTGTAATAGTATTGGTTTTCAAGAGCTGGCGCCGTTTTTTTTTTGGGTAGGTACCTACAAATTTTTTAGGCCACATTCGCGAGATATTGTGATTCCACAATCATTCTTCATCTCATTGGCAAGTGATCTGGCCAAAAAAGTTTGGACTTTTATGCATTTGCGCATTTTTAATTTAATTAAAAGTAACTGTACATATGAATTCCACAACGAAAACGCACCAAAAACGTAGGTGTGTAAACCTTTTCGTGGCAGTTGAATTTAGTGCCTTTGTTAGTATTTTTAATTGTTCTTTGTTAATGTTAATGTTTTTTAAGTTCTGTTTAATAGGTTTAAGATATAAATGACTGAACTACTTATAAAAAATAATAAAAAAATAAAACACAACAACCAGGGTGACCATACATCTCTAAAGTGAAAAAATTCCCATTTTTCACATTGTGTAAACCTTTAAGTGGCAATGTGTACATTAGATAACGACATTTTGCGCAGTACAGCTTAATAATTCCACATGCAGCTGGGCTAAGCTTAATTTATACTTATGTATACATACACACATACATATATACATGAGTTTCAATTTTACATGAGCAATGCGCTCTTTGCTGTAAGCTCAATTTACACTCATAATTTACATATTTGACACATCATAAGATTCTCTTTCTGTTCTCAGGTTGCGCAAGAGCAAAACCGATTAGATCAAAGCTAGCGAAAAAAAAAAACAGTTGCTTGCGTCACAACCGTATCAAATGTATTGTTATTGAACAAGCTAGTTACATTTCGATTAAAACAACAATTAATTATTCTACCTGCGATTGTGAAAACCCAAAACAACTTACACACACACACACACAAACACAACGTTGTATTCTTTGAGAGTTTTGATAGAAAGAGAGTGAGAGAGAGATAGTGGACGAGGAAATGAGTGCAACTTAACGAATGCCGGCAAGGACATTTCTATTATTATTATCATTTACTTTTGTACTTACCAAAATCCATAAACTGTTTTATTGACAGCGGCGACGGATTGAAGCCCGAGTAAAAGTCAAGCATTTTGGTCAAGCTCGACATGGTCGACGAGATGGCCGAGAGACGCACGGGAAAGATACGCATGTTGAGTGAGTTGTTGTTGTTTGTTGTGTGTATCGCAGGGTGTGTTTTTTTGTTTGAACTGTTGCCGGCCCACTGGGCTGTTATCTTTAAGAACTTTATGGCTATCAAGAATATAATAGGCTCTACGTGTGGCTGTAACGTGTTGATTTAAGGGGGCCGGTAGGCTCCAATGTCCTTCGCTCACCTTCAGCAACCGTTGAACATAACCAAACTTTGTATTTATTTGGCAGCAGGACGTTGACCGGGCTTTTCACTCTGTATTTGGTGTGTTCTGGTTATAGAACTTGAGAGCTTTTTTTTTTTCACCGAACAGCTGGCAAACGTCTTGTATGTAAATGCAATTGTTTGTATCGCTGTTGTTGTTGTGGTTTTTCTCGCAGTTCAAGGGCCGTACAAATAAATCAATTGTGCTTTAAACAGAATTTCGCTTTACAAAACTTAGCAATATAATTGGTTTTATATTTATATGCAATCACTTTGTTGCTATTCGCTTTATGTTAGCTGCTTTTGTTGGCGCTTCTGCTTCTTTTCTGCTGGTTATTGTTCTTGTAATATTTCACGGCAGTTTCTTTGGGTCTTTTGTGTCGCTGTTGCGCCATAAAAGCGTGTATAATATTGTTGTTGGTAAATAATGCTCTTTGAAGGCGGATATTCCACACTATTTCGCCTGATTTGTGCGCCACGCGTTCTATAACAGCGTCAAATTAGCTAGTTATTTACTTCTTTTTTTTTGTTTTGTTCTAGATGTTGTCGTCGTCGTCGTTGTTATTATTGCAGCGCTCTGCGTCGACTAACCGGACGGCTGCCGCGTATTGTCTTAATAATATGCTCCACGAATCGAGAGACTGTTCGAGAGCGCGCCGCGTATTGCTCATTTTATAGGCGCGCTCCAAAATGTCATGTCAGTGTGTGTGTGTGTGCGCGATTTCAGCTGGAGGCTTTTGTGGATAAGCGATTATAGTGTGACCAAACGTTGCCGAAGCGCAAAATGTTCTTATTTGTTTGTAAAAATACTGGCAGATTCTCTTGTGTTGCTTAGTTACCACATAATGTAAGTGAGAAAAAAACGCGCGACTACAATATTCCCTGTAATACAATACATAAATAAATAAAAATAAAGTAATAAATGCCTTAATAGATGTGGTTTCAGTTTTATTGATACCCTTATAAATATAATAGATAAATATTCATAGGTTATAGCATATACAAATGTTATTTGAAATTATTCCAATTAAATTGCAATAATATTCAAAACCTTAACATGATTTTTTAATGCACAACGCTCGCTAAATGCTTTTAAACATTTAACGATGCGTGCGGGTCATCCATAAAAAAATTCGTATTACCTCAAAGTAAATTTTGAAAATTCACAAAACAAATGATAAAAATTTGAATATTCCTTTAACTTTACATGATTTAAATATAAATATATATATGTATACTATATAAACCAACTATAGATATTTTAAATTGTTTTTGTTGTTGTTGCTGCTGCTGCTTAAGGTTGCTATATAAAAGTTTGTTAGACAAATTTACAAGCACACAATTAATTTTTTTTAAGCACTTTCGATCTGTGCGTCAATAATAAATGAACTACATATATTTCTATCGATTTTCATATAGGTTGGCTAATTGTTTTTATCTTTTTTGGAGGCCGGAAATGGTTGGTTAGTTGCATTTTTGTTGCTGCTTTTGCATATATTTGGTTTATATATGTTTGTATGTAGGACTAAGGAGTATCATTAACATTTTCACGTTGCGGATAATTTATATATATATGCTTTCATTTTTTATGTTTTTTTTGTTTTGTTTTTAAATATGTGTATATGTAGTATGTATATATAATATATATATGTTAAGACTATAACTAAATTTGTGTTAACAAAAAACAATGCATAAAAATTATAACAAATTTGTAAATGGAAATACAATTGTAGTTTCTACTGTATACGTATGTTTGCGTGTATGTGAGCTGCTGGTTTTTGTATTTTAAGGAACATGACAACAATATAGTGTGTGTGTGTGTGTGTTGATGGATATGTGTGTGTGTTTGTGTGTGTCTGTGTGAGTGCAATGTGAAGCTAGCAAAGAAACTGGAAAGCATAGCCCAGACTTTACCATTACATATTACATAGATATATCTAGATGTATGTATTCTGTTATATAGACTTATATATATATAACGTTAATATTCTTATAAACACATATGTGTATATAAAATATATATATATATATGTGTATATATATGCTTTTGTGGCACCGTTTCCAACTCTCCAGCCAAACACACACACACTTTACTCACAAGATCAATAGACAAAACGATTCATATTCATGCCCAGATCATTGCCACCACAACCACCCGCAGGCGGTGGCGATTGGTCATCCTCGTCATCACCCTCGTAGCCATTCCGCGTCAACGTACCATTGCCAGTGACACTGACACGCTTGGCATTACGTTTGAATCTCTGTAGCTTTAGCTCCTCGTTGTAGTCACGATTATCTTGCTTTACATAGTCGCGCAGCGTGCGCGGCAGTTCGTCGAGTGTTAGTGGTGGGATCGATGGTACGGGCACAATTGGATTCATCAGTCCGTCGGGCGCTGTTTCCGTGGATCGACCGCACATCTGATAGAAGAGTATGTACGGTGTATTCGGTGAGGTCAAGCTGTGCATATCTTGGGGCTTTGATTTGGTCACCAGACTGTCATTAAATTTGAACCAGTTCTTTGATTGATCCGCAGCAAAGGTAAAATAATGTCCGGAATCCATGCTATAGCCAGCGTGCACAACACCAGCATAAAGATCATAGTGCACCGTGCATGTCTCCTGCAAAGAATCCGTCGAGCACACCTTGACATTAACCTGCAAAAGGATGGGAAAGGAATCTTAAAACTTTTCCTCTATATTAGTTGCTTTTAAAGGATACTCACACTCTCGTCGTGGAACACCTTGTGCATGAGCTTGGTGCGAAAATGATACTTTTGATCATACTTGAACTGCTTTAGCGTTAGAATGAGATTGCGTGGCGCTTGGGTAATCCCAATGAGACGTTCGGCATCGCAGAGTTTCTTGCAGCGCGGGCAAAAGTATTGATTGTCGCCGTCGAGCTTCTCGGGCGAACAGTAATAATCAATAAGATCCTGCACCGAGTAATTGGCAGCGCCACAGTCGTCTTTGTCATCGGGAAACGATAGCTGCAGCTCCCGGAAGCTATCCTCATTGCGACTCTCCCAGGCGCATATCTGGCATTTGTAGGTCGTTGACAATTTCCCAGCGAATGTCTTATCGATGGTCGATGGCGGCTTCTTCGACTGCTGTCCATTATTGTTGGTGGGCATTGCTGTGGGCGTGGCGGTGGAGTTAATAGCAGATGTTGGTGCATTTGGCCCCAAATTTTGCACGGCGCACAGCTCATGATCTTTATTATTGTAGGGTATAACACCAGCGGCAACGATCTCATCAAACTCATCGAAATCATCGGTTAAGGAGCTAACCGGTTCGCCAGCCTCCTTCAATTCTTTGGCCTGTGCGGGCGCATCTGTCTCCATATGCTGCACATTGTGCGCCCCACTGTTAATCTCATGCTCGTGCAACAGATCCAGAAAATAGCCTAGGAACTCTGAACTATCCTGTTGCAGTCCGGGCGTAAAGCCCGGCGGACGTGTCGCCTTCAATAAACGCGTTGGCGTCAACTCATAACGCATCGAATGATGCATCAATGCAATCTGTTGCTGCACCTTAAGCAACAACAACGAACCACTCTCCACCAGCAGAATCTGTCGCACAAAACTGTAAAGCGATATAAAAGTGCACGATAAGATTGTAAAACCTTAATTGTCGGTGTGATGGAAAACTTACTCGCTGGTCATGGCCAAAGCTTGAAGTACACTATTCATATAGCAGGTATTGCCTAGGTTGACCAAACCAACCCGCGCATTCCGGGGCAATGCATTCTCGAAGAGGGCACGGGCAAGAACAACACAGTTTTGCGATGGTTCAAACATTTGGATGGCGGCCTTGATGGGTGCATATAGCTCATCGTTGTCATAGAATCGTATCATTAGTGCATTTGTCATATCGACAACCTTTTGTAGATAGGTTCGCGAATCGATTGATGATGATTCATCGATGTTATTTGATTGACTCTTCAAAAACCCAATCACTCGCGGTATCTTTGGCAATATCTGAAAAAATCAAATACAATACAATTGAGTTAGAGGAGTTCTTTAGTTCTGTATATAAAAAATTCTTACGTGAAATTTGACAATGTTCGACAAACTTATAAACATAGTCAAAAAAAAGAAAGATGTAGACAGTATTTGACATCCCATTATCTTAAGTTATGGTGAAAATTGTTTCATTAACTAACTTTGATATCAAAAATAAATTGGAATCTGGAATCGGTTTGAAGTTTAATTTAACAGTTGATGTTAAAAATTTGCCTACTGTTCTATAATATCAAAGAAATCGGAGAAATGATAAGGATTGTTAGGTGCTTTCCCACTTAATTAAGACAGTGTTGCTAAACGATTTCATATTTTTTTGCCATTCACACCCAAAACGCAAACTCACCTTGTGGAATATCTCCGGAGCCTGATTGATGGTTGAGAGCATGTGAAAGACAATTGGTGCGACCTTGGGTCGCACTGCGGGCAAGATCATCGACACGAAGAGCAACTCGATGTTGTCCAAAGCGATCTCATCAAGCAGCAGATATTTCTCCTGTTCACGCAATCCCTGTAACAGGGCCATAATCCACAGATTGAGATTCTGGCAAAAGTTGCAGGCGCGTATCCATTTGCAGAGCAAACCCACAGTTTTGCGTATACTATCATCCTGGACATCCTGATCGAGCAGAGATTGCACCGCCTCCAGTATCAGATCCGGACTGAATAGCTGAAAGACAATTGCCACCGCACAGGAGGGCGTCTCGTCGGCAGATTTTGTGATCAGTTGATAGACAATGCGTAGATACAAAAAAAGATAGCTTTTCTTGTTGGGCATGGCCAGATAGTCGCCAACCTTGGTGATCTCTTCTTTGAAACGTTTAAGGTCCTCGGGCTTGTTGCTCATTGGTATACGTGCCAATATATAAATGACACGCCGATAGATCAGCAATGCTGCCTGCGGATCCTCCGGATTAACGTTTTGCAAGACGCGCAAAAGTGCCCGTATGTCATGGTGTCTATCCACTTGTTCGGAGCCGCTTGTCTTGGGCAATGCATCGCTTGCATTGGAGGCATCATTGGAGCCGATGCCGCCGCCGCCGCCTCCACCATCGTCTGAGATATTGTTATTGGTTGTTGATGTTGCTGTTGCAGGATCCGTGCCTGATGCTGCACCAACCGGCGCGCCTTCAATCTGCTGTTCCGTATTGTTTTGCTTGACCGCCATATTTGTGTCGGCTGCTAATTGTTGCTTCAGTTGTTGTTGTTGTTGCTGTTGTTTACGCCGGCGACGCAATGTCTGCTTTCTGAGTGGGGGACGTGGGGGCTTCGAGATGGCGCGGGCGCTGCGACTGTTGCGTGACCTTCGGGTGCACTGGGAGCGCAGTCGCCGCGTGTCCTTGAGCCTGCTGCCGTTGCGAGTCGTTTTTACTGCTTTTGACCAAAACGCAGCAACTATAGCAACAATAATAACAAATTTACATCACCAGCAATAGCAGCAGCCATCCAAGCACCCAATAAGAGTCCTGGTCGCACTTGCACCACAATTATTGGTGAGGTGCGCTCTTCTCTATTCGTTGTTTTTGCTTGCACATACACATACACACACACACACTTGCACACGAGAAGTAGAAGAAAAAAAGTACTCTGCGACGACGCTCGCTTTTGTTTTTAGCTCAATTTCCGTTTGTCACTGCCGACCTTCTTTTTCTGTATTTATATTTGGTTTTTGTGTTGTTATTTCCGTTGTGACTTCCTTACACATTAGGTTTACAATTGAATAGTGATTGGTCTATGTTAACTATAATTTTGACTGTCTTTAACAAATTCTTTGTAAGTTTTTTCAGTTTCTTGTTAATGTTGAGGCTACTGAGTCAGTGAAAGCAAAGTAGAGACGTTCAATCTGTATGATATCAGTATGGCCATCACTGTCAGGGATGGCAAAACGAATTACACAAGTTTGGTCAGTCTGCTTCGTAATGACGTGCATTGTTTACCACAAAAATTGCAATGAGTATATTAACATGAGCCGAAATTGGCACGCCCACTATCGATAAACTCTCTCCATGCCATGGATGCGTGACGGCTCGTGTTAAGTTGGCTGCAGTCAGCAGCCAGTCAGCTGCTTATGTTTTGATTATTGCTTTGCTTATACATCTGGGCCTGCCGCCATAATTGAATTTGTTTTTGTTTTCATTATGGACTGCTTTGTCGTATGTTTTTGGCACAGTATGTTAGCTGAAAACCTAATATGTGTGTAATTATGTATGTATGTATCACAGCTCATGTTTTGAATGGTTTGTCTTGATTTGAGTTGGTGCTATATAATTCGTTTTGCATTGCATTGCTTGGGTGGCTGAAATCGTATATTTGTCCGTATACAAAATTAAAACTCTTTTGTTTTATTTAAGTTAATAAATGAAATGAAAATGTACGTACTATTGGGATCAGGGATCAGGGTATCGTCTAGTCGGGATTTTTCGACTAGAGCCTTTAAACACCAGTGGCATTTTATCGATACCAAAAAGGGCGGCTATTTATCTCTCTTGTACTTAAATACTTTTTGCAAAAATCGTTGCATCTCTCTATCGATTCAGCACGACATATGAGATATTTATTTGTGTATGTATCGCACATCAGCTGTGCTTTTCAAATGCTATCGATGTAAAACATAATCGATACATCGATACTGCTGTACATTTATTGTTTACCTTTTTTGTGCGTGGCTTTGCATTGCATTTTTCAACATCTGACGCTTTTTGTTCACAACACACGTGAATACATACTGTATAAGTATCCGTAAAATGGATCCCGGGCAAATTGATGTCAATGAAATTACGGGCTATTGGTCATTTCTTGCAAGCGTAAGTACTCACAGTAAAAGCGCAATATGAAATCCGTTAACCCTTGTACATTGATATTGCAGATCGATTGGACGGATCCGTGGCTTATTGGACTGATTTTACTGCATGTGCTTACGACAAGTACCGCCTTGCTCACACGAAACAATACAAATTTTCAAGTTTTTCTTTTCTTAGTGCTTTGTATGTACTTAAAATCCATGAATTTTTTGGTTATTTATTTTTTACTTTGTATCTTATTAGTGTCTGTTGTTTATTTCTCTGAGAGCATCAATGAATATGCGGCTCTAAATTGGAAAACATTCTCCAGACAACAGTATTTTGATGGCAATGGCCTGTTTATTTCGACTGTATTCTCCATTCCAATACTGCTCAACTGCATGCTGCTGATTGTAAGTACAAACATTGAAATACGTGTCCCTTAAACTTTTACAGATAAAATATTCACAGGGCACTTGGCTGTACAACTCAACACAAATGATGGCCACCTTGAAGACTGCTCAGCTAAGGGAGAGGGCGCGCCGGCAGCGGAATAGTGCTGCCGTAACGCCTGTTGGCACTGATGATCCCCAGAAGGAGGACTAGGTATAAGAAAATCATCAATTATTATAACAGTCAAAGCCTTAGTGTGTACTTCATGTTAGTTGTATGATTTGTGTAAGACGTGCAACATTCAAGAGTTGTTTGTCTGTTTGTGTGTCCCGCCATATTTGTACCAATAAAGCAGTTTCGGTAGCAGTTTAAAATCAAGTTTCTCAAGCAGTTGCCGGCAATGTAGTATTTTGCCAGACATTTGGTATTTGGTATTTTTCGCGCATACGGTCTTGCTCGAGCGCTTGGCTTGCAGATATTTTGGCGCATCTCATGCGTTGGTATCACTGGCCAGTCGGTGGTTGAAATTAGTCAAGTGCAGCAGCGGGCGACGTGTTTTTTTACCGCTGCGTAAACAAAATTTGTTGATAAGATATATCCGAGCGTAGAGCTAAATAGCAAAATAAAAACGCGACTTGGGTGTGTGTGTGTATTAAACTATAAATTATTTAACTACAAGTGCAAAGCAAAAGGTAAACGACAACGGATTAAAACTCAACACGCACTGTGGCCCAGCTTACGAAGCTGTGTTTTGTTGGTATATGTGCACAAGTGTTTACTTGTGTGTGTCTGCTTGTGTGCGTGCGTGCCTGCGCTTGTGTGTGCGTCTCGGGCAGCGAAACCAATTCGAAGATTGCCCGAAAACAGAAGTTCTATCTGTCTGTCAACATATTTTACAAGGCCAAAGTCAGGCGTTGCAAAAAAGGGCTCCAAGTGAAAAATCCAAAATTGTAAAGCGAATCTTGTGCAAAATAAATATATAAAACACATAAACAGTTAAGCAGACACAGAGTCAAGATATTGGACGAAGAAGAAGAAGAAGAACTCCAGAAGTAAAGGGCAATAGAAAATCTGGTCGCAGGTCGAAAGTGACGCATAGAAACCAGAAACCAAACCATATAACAATAAAATAATAAAAAAAAGGTAAACATCGAATCCTCAACCACAAACTTAGCTTAACTTTTCTTTAATACTAAATGTTCATTCATAAAAAAAAACGCGACGCGATTTGTAACATCATAGCAGCTGGCACCCTTTGCCCCCACCACCCGCTTCATTCACCCAACCACCCCTCTCTGCTCTTTTCTGTTACATTTTTGTGGTCGCTTTGTTATTGTTATAAATCAAAATGATTGCAGTTGATTTTAATTAATTAATAATGCGCACAAGGAATACCCTTTGTCCCCTCTACTCCTTTCCCTTTCCTTTTAAAGGCATTCCGTGTTTTAATGAGTTTTAGTTTTTGTTATTGGCTGTTTTTTATTTTCTATCATTTTTTTGTGGTTTGTTTGGGGTTTGGATTCATATGTCATTCATTGTTTTAATTCGATTAGATCAGATATTTTTCTCCAGTAATATAATAAAGATATTATATTATTACCAATTGGCATGAAATCATTGATAACCTTATAAAGAAATTCAATAACGTTTCTGAAAGGTTGCCGAAAACCATTCAAATATTATTAATGGGTTCCATATTGATCTTATATCCTATATGATTTTGTCATTTGCTTAAAAATAGATAGCGCAGTATATAGACATATAGAAAAGAGCAATTAAAAAGATTAACTTAATCATATTTCATTGATATACTAAGAAACTTTCTTTTAGTAGAATATAATTCTTTAAGTACTTTTAAAACGTTCAAAAAACCCATATTCAATTTTAATTACGTTTCAAGCTTGATATATTTTATCCAATTTCAATTGGCAATTCAATTTTTAAGTGATAAAAAAAAATCGTGATAAGAATTTAATCAATAGCCTTAAATTGATGGCACCTCATTGAACTTGGCTCGTATTGAAATCGCGCTGAAAATGCCAAAAAAAAAAACAAGCGAAGCAAAGCAAAATAAATAAATAAATACGTATGGTGTATATATAAAAAACAATCAAAATAACTCGGTGACATCATTTTGACTAATCGCCAATTTTAGCATTTGAACAACGGCGACAGCGTTTGCTGCTGCTCACAATGCCCAATGATGGGAGAGAGCGATGGCGGGGGAACTGTGACTGTGACTGTCACTGCGGTCGGTCAGCGTCTGATGCTTCTGGGGTGCTACGCCCGCTAATCGACAAAACGGGCTCGTCTCGTCTTGTCTTGTCTTGTCTCTCGTTTCTGTAGGTAAGCAGGTGCCCGAAGTACAAGTCAAGCTTAAGCTCATGTCGAGCCGAATCGAAGACGAAGACCAAGACGAAGTCGAGGCTGAACTGAACAAAAACAACACCTCACTCTCTCTCTCTCTCTCTCTCTCTCTCTATTTCTGTGTTTACCTTTGCCTTTATGTTGTCGCCCTGTTAGTTTGTCACTGATTCATTTAAAATTTCACTTTCAGCGTAAAATTGCCGCTGAATGATTAGCATTTTATGTGCATTACGAAGTGCATTAAATGAATTGCACGTTGATCTTGCTTTCCATATAGATTTTTAATATAAACGAATCTAAAATGTTGACAAATATAGCACTAAAAGCAATAAATAAATTATTCTATACATTTAAAGTGACTTTTCTGACAGAATTATATATTTATGCGATCGAGATCATCTTTGAGGCGAGGCAAAAATATATCGAGCTTAAAAATAGCTTATGCAAGGAAGGGAGAGAAGGTGGGGATTAGGTAAAGCTTAACGCTTCGTTAACTTTCAACAATCTACTCGTTAAGCCGCCTTTAATGGAATCGGAACGCTATACATGATTGAGTCTCATCGTTCGCCATTTACCGTTCAACGTTTAACGGAACTTTACTTTACCTTGCAATGGAACATCAAAAGAGAGAGAGAGAGAGAGAAAGAAAGAGGTAGGGGATTTTCTAAGCGGTTGATTGGTAAATGCGATTACGACATAAGCGATTAATTTTATTGCATTTCTCGTGTTGTTGTTTAATTAAATCAATTTTTAATTGAAACTCCCTCCAAAGCTAATCCGACACCTACCACAAACCAATACCCTAAAGCTTCCACAAAAAGCAACTTCAAAGCAATTGTGTAAATTTACCCTCGCAGCCCGCCCCCCAAAAGGGTTAATTGTGTGAGTTTTTAACCTCTCGCTGGCTCTCTATCTTTGCCTCTCTTTCGGTCTGCGCCGCTTTGGCGGCTTTCCTTTGTTTTGTGCCGAGCTTTTTATGAGATTTTTCAATTTTTCACCGCATAAATATTCTTTGTCTTCGTCTTCACGGACTCTTTGTTATTTTGGTGTGTTTTTTTGTTCTTGTTGTTATGCTATTGTTGTCGTGGGTGCGCACCCAATTACCAAGTCTATCTCTCTCTCTCTTTCTCCTTCTGTCCACTGTGTGTGTGTGCTTCAGTATTTTGCTATGTCACGCCTCATTTAGCTTTCCACAACACAAAACAACTGAACTGAACTCAACTAACGTTAACTGCCACCCCCTCCTCCCTTCTCCCTTCTCCCTTCTCATTTTCCTTCTTCTTCGCCCAAGCAACTCTTCTTGTCAACGTGTCACTCAAAATAGTATGTGGAGCATGTTACTTTATAAGCCTCTTGGCCAGATTTTAAAATGCACAATTTATTCCCTAGCCTGGCACAAAATTAGCACACAGAGCAGAAGGTAAAAGAAGTAATAGTTCGTTTGTATGTTTCTGTTTCTGTTTCAGTTTCTGTTTCAGTTTCCGTTTGTTTCCAAGTATCTTTGAACTAGATCAAAAGACTTTATTGCGGTCAGCGTCATCATCATGATTTCGATCTATTTCGTATCAACTTCAATTAGTCTCAAACATGTTGACACTCTTGGGTGCAACTTATATGTTGCCGCTGTTGCAGCAACAGATAAAAACAAGTAAGAAGGCTCTAGTGGAGAAATTCCCGACTAGACGATACCCTGATCCCTATACTTTACGCGTACAGTCAGTGCTTGCAAGTATGTGTGTGTGTGTGTGGAACTAGAATGTCCCATATCTCCGGTGATTCTCAACCGATTTCAATACAAGTTTCACAGATTGTCATTATTTTGCTTACTGTTTCAAATGCCGTCTTAAAGTTTTCCAAATTCAAGATTTTTTTGTTATCGATCCCATGTGTATATCGGAAACGGGATGAGCTATCGAAAATCGATAATAATCGATAATCGGATCAGGGTATAAAAAGTAGAGTGAAATGTTTTGCAGTGATGAAAATCCTTTTGTTGTGAGGGATTTATTTAAGCAAACTTTTTCTTTCTTGTAATAAAGACAAAAATTCAAGATTACACAAATAATAATGTAATTCAATTACAAATGAGCTTACTTAAAGCAAAATAAATAAACATTAAAAGCAAAACATCTGCTCAATGTATTACGCTGTTAAAAAACTTTATGAAACATTATTATTGTTATATTTACGCAGTCGTTGTTGTTGTTTTGTGTGTAACACAAATACCCATTAAGTAATGTTCATAACTGCTCTTTAATTGTTTGCCCTATAAACAATGCATAAAACTTTATTTGTATACACATAAACAATTGGCCATAATCAATGTTTACAAATTTTGCCGTTTTCCGGTTCTCGTTTCGATTGTTGCCTGATGCCTGCCAATGCCAATTATTGGTTTTGACAGGTTATCGAATTTAAAATATATATATAGCTGCAAATATGCAGTTATTTATACATATGTATATGTCACAGCCTTGCATTTAATGAATATTGATTTGCTTGACATGGTCAATATTGTTGACATATTGCTGTTTCGTTGATTATTGTTTGTCCATTTGACATTTGTATTCCTTAAATCTCATTATGTATTTATGCATAGAAAAGAACCACACAAAAATGAAACCAAACCAAACATTTTACGTTGCTGTTCTGTTCAGTTGGTATAATGGTTACAATGGTTTTGTGCTAAGGTATGTAACAGGCAGAGGAAAGCATCACCGACTCCATAAAGTGTATATATTCTTGATCGGCATTAAGAGCCGTATCGATATACACAGGGATTTAGGGATTATAAGAGCTAGAGACTCCAGAGAGATCCTAGGCAGTCCAATTGTGTTTCGAATTATCGATAACTTTTCCCGTTTCCGATATACACATGTTATCGATAACAACAAAATATTGAATTTGGCAAACTTTGAGACTACGTTTGCAACATTAAACAAAAATAGGACAATCTGCTAAATTTGTATTGAAATCGGTTGAGAAACACCGGAGATATGGAACTTTGAAGTTTAGTCAAGTATGCAGTACACACTTACACACACAAACACACACACACACACACACGTTTGTACTTGCGTTAAGTATAGTTTTTAGAGTATTTTCTAGTCGGGATTTCTTTCCTTCTAAAGTGTTTCTTTACATTGTTGTTGTTGTTGTTTCTCTGTCACAAATGTTCTATTTGTCTGCTGCTTGTTCTTCATATTCCTGTTGCCATGAACCGCATTGATTGTTGTTTTTGCTTTGTTGCAACCTCTCTTTGTTGCCACCCACACCTGTCATTAACGCGACTTCGGTTGCCAAAGAAAAGTATTCTTTGTTGCAACCTTTCTTTAAAGCTTGAGTTTCTTTAGTTTTTCTCAAAGTTTTGTTTACTTTCGATTTGAAGAACTTAACTTAGCTTAACAAACATTATTGGATTTATTTATTTATTTTGTTTGTATGCTTTTCATAGCTTATGCAATTCTTTTATCTTTCGCTTGCCCAGCTGACTAAAATAAGCTTCTTATCGGCTGCTGTTGCTGATGTTGCAGATTGTTATCAACGCACCACTGATAATCGCTTTTATGGCACTTAAACGAACACACACACACACACATACATACACTACTCACAGTTTTGAGGTGTAGGGGAGCTGTTGTGGCTCTCGCTTAATGTATCGTCAAATGAGAAATCGGCCCACGCCCCAAAGCAAACCAAAAAGAAAATATTTGTCTTCCATGTCGCAAGACTCTTTGGTTGGATGTTGCCACTGTCACTTGGCAATCCTCTAACGCGTGGGCCCATGACGATGACATAGATGTGATTGCTGCGATTGCTGCACTTTCCAACTTCAGTTTATATATATTAATATATATATATCTATGTGTAGTATATGTACTATAAATATACTATTTGTATATGCTGTTAACTTTTTGCTCCATAAAAGCTCCCCAGCAAACAAAATAATCAGGCTACAAAAATATACAATTTAATATTTTTCTTATTCAGTTTGTTTTTTTTATTTAGCTGTCGAACGATTTTCAACTTGTTTAAACAATTGGCTTTTAGCTTTCAAAATGTAGGAAGCGTTTTTTTTCTCTTAGATAAATACGTGATAAACGATTAAGGAACGTTTTTAAAAGCCAAAGGTGTTTGAATTAAATAAAGTAGAAGTTTAGTTTGAAACTTTGTTTAATGGATATGTAAAAGTTTTAGAAAACAACGTCATGTAAACTATATATATTGTTGTTAGCAATGTGTAAGCACCTATTTTGTATGCCTGATTTGTCATACAATTATTTCCGACATTTTCATAAGATTTTCCAACATTTCTCATTAATTATGCGCCAAGATTCTTGATGCTATGACTAACCTTTGATATATTAGATATTGCCCAAGAAATCTCACTCAAAATATATCATATACATTTTTCACATAATATTTAAACTATCAAAACTGAATGAGGAACAAGTTATGAACAAATATGATGACGTTTGCCTTATGAAATAAAATGATTTATTATTAAAATATACCAAAACGTATCTAAATCTTTATTACCTTGTATAGTTTGTGTTTTTTTAAGATCGTTAAATCACAACAATAATCGTTTGTTGAAAATGTTGAACTTTGTTTATCTTAAATCCCACGTTGTACGCGTGTCATAATCATTATCATCATCGTCGTCATCTCATCGCTATCATCATCATGTAATAATAAATATAGGCGTGACTGAACGAACAAAATATTAAGAAACAATAATAAATATTTGCTAATACAAAAACATCAAATAATTATTCAACTGTGCTAATTTTAAAATGCTGATCAATGTTTTTGTTAATCTTTAGCTGTTTTTTTCTTTCCTTCCCTCACATTGTTGTTTGACAATTTGAGAAGTTGTCACACCTTATATACATATCATTTAGTATACTATATATATATATATATAGATATATATATTCAATGTATTTGCTCTGGACTACGTCACTTGTTTGGCATTTTGCGAGTGCATTCAATTGTCGACTCGTGCCCACAATATTTGCATATATACCTCGATCGGGCTTAATTCTCGCGTTTTGGAATGCCTCAACCAACCAATGTGGGCGTTTCACAAGCCGCGATTTTTGCTGCAGGTGCAAATCGTAACACATCATAGCTCATAATCGGGGCGACAACTTATAACGAGAATCAATCAAAATAACCATAAGTAAATTGTTTGTGGAGAGTTTATTTATGTTTGAGAACGTAAAGTGTTTTAATTTGTGTCTAACATATTCAGACAATAGAAGACTTTACTTTATTTATTTGTATTATTCGAAAAAAATAATAAATTTAAATGTTTTTTTATAAATCTTGACGCAAGCAAGCAAAATTAATTTCTTTTCTGATCGTTAGAACTATATACTTAGAAGTATTGTCATTTAAAACTTTAGTTTTTTTTCCTTTATTTATTTGTGTGGGAAATTAAAAGTTCCTAACAATTTCCTTAACATTTTGCATACTTATCCAACATAAAAATGTATTCGATTATAAGAAATAAATAAAAATGATTTTTTGTATTTTTCCCCTAACTTAGGAAACTAATCAAATTTTTGCCACATTTTTGGGACATTTCCCTTTATATTTTATATCAAATTTATAAGGAAGTCCAATCCAGCTTTTTATTCTTTATTACTTTCAAATGAATAAAATTTTCTTACATTTCATTTATCCCCCCTATATATTATGTCTTTGTCAACTGTCTCCTTACCTTTTTTTCTTTTTTAACTGAAGTGTAGCCTTCGTCTTTTTAATGGAATTTTGCTGGAAGTATGTTTAATGTGCTGTGCTTCTTTTTTCCCCTTCCCCTTTCTTATATTTTCATATGTGGCAAAATTCCTGACACTGTCAAGTGGCGTCGCCAAGAAATACTTTCATATATATATACACAATACATACATATTATATGTTATGTATAGATATTCTTTTTTCCTATGCCTTGTCGGTTGTCGGTTCACTTAAGAAAACCACTCCCGTTAATCCTTGAACGCCTCCGTCTAATGGTGGTGCAGCTTTGTGTGGTGCAACAGCGCTGACGGAATGTGCACTTTTCCATTATCCAACATAAAGTTAACTTGAGCAGTAAGTAGCACGAACCAACCGAACGAACAACCCCTAAAAATCTAACCTCAAACCCCAATCCCACTGCCAACTGCCTCAACTGCCTTTGCTTCTTTTTCGCATTGCTGCTTGCTGTCCGTCCTGGCGATGTTCCCATTTCTGTGCATAATTACTACCCCCCAACCCTCGCCCCGCCGCTACAGTGTGTGCACTTGTTGTGTTGATGAAGGAGGACGATGACGTGCTTTGGCATCTCTAACTGGCACACAACTTCCTGCTTCCAGCAACCACTTCCTCATCCTTTACTAACGCTTTGTACTCAGTCTTGTTCATGTTTTCTGGTTTTAGCTTTTGCTTTAGCTGCTGCTGTTGTTGTTCATGAACTAATTTCATAGTAGTTCTTTCTCATAACTAAGTAATAAAGGTGCAACTGAACCCCTCTTGCTGCACCTCTTGCGAATCAATTAGACCACGTTTTAAGCTGACTAATGGAGCAGAATTTTACAAAGTCCCAATCCCAAAAACATAATCTCCACCAGACTGTGGCAAGTTTTTCGTTTTGCACCCGTGTGCAACGTGTGGCAAATGCACTTTCACAGTTTTCTGTTTTGCAAATGAAATGGCATTTTCCCATCCGCAATTTCCTTTGGTTGTGTGCAACTCTTCCGACTTCGCTGCTTATCTGCTTCTCTGCTTTTTCATTTGCCATTTTTTTTTTTTTTTTGACTACGAGACTCCGAGACAAAAGGTTATTGCACGGCCTAGCGATTTTAGATTATCATTATGGCTTGACATGCAATGTTGATTGTTGTTTCGTGTTATGTTTTTGTGCTTTTGTTCAATACTCTCTACTTATGTTTGCTCAAAAGAGTTATTTTGACTGCTTACTTATATGAATTATATATATATTTAGTTTAATTTATATATTCTTTATATTATTTATTATATTCTTTTTAATTATGTCATTGTAAGAAAAGTTTATTTAATTACCTTTTATTTTCATTTATTGCTAAATTTGTTATTTTGTTTTTATATGTGTGTGTACGTGTGTGTGTTTTGGTGTGTGTGTGTGTTAATGTGTGTATGTGTGTGTATGGGCTGTGTATGGGTTGAAACAATAAAAATATGCACAAAAAAGAATAATTTTACTTAATACATGAAAATCGCCCTCCTCCGCGATTCTCAAAAATTCAAGTAAGTCATGAAGGAATTTGATCTTGTTAGTTAAGTTTTCAATGAGTTTATGTGTGTGTGACTGTTTTCGATCTTTCTCAAAGTTCTCTTTTCGTATCTCACTCGCTCTCTCTCTCTGTCACTCGCTCTCCGTCTCTGTCACTCGCTCTCCGTCTCTCTCTCTCTCTCTCTGTCACTCGCTCTCCGTCTCTCTCTCTCTCTCTCTGTCACTCGCTCTCCGTCTCTCTCTCTCTCTCTCTCTCTGTCACTCGCTCTCCGTCTCTCTCTCTCTCTCTCTGTCACTCGCTCTCCCTCTCTCCCTCTCCCCTCTCTCTCTCTCTCTCTCTCTCTCTCTCTTTTCTCTCTCTCTCTCTCCCTCTCTCTCTCTCCCTCTCTCTCTCTCCCTCTCTCCCTCTCTCCCTCTCTCCCTCTCTCTCTCTCTCTCCCTCTCTCTCCCTCTCTCTCTCCCCTCTCTCTCTCTCTCTCTCTCTTTCTCTCTCTCTGTCTCCCTTTCTCTCTCTCTCTCTCCCTTTCTCTCTCTCTCTCTCCCTTTCTCTCTCCCTCTCTCCCTCTCTCTCTCCCTCTCTCTTCGAACGTTCGTTTGTTTAAGAATCGTGCAACGATTTTATCAAAATTCTCAAAATTTCTTCAAATACAGAGTATCTCCCTGTTACATTCACTACTTCACTAAATATTCGTACTATTTTTCATGTTTGCAATTCTTTTTCTTTTGTTTTTTCTTGTTGTTAAGTTCCGTTTGCAGTGTTTGCATTTTTGATTCTTCCCCCCAATGCAAAGTTGAATTAACACGAAATCAACGAAACGATTTCGCCACAACTCTGGACTTTTTTGTCTGGAATTCTGAATTCGGTATTCACAATTCTGAATTATTTGCCAGCCGGAGTTATCATCGTTGTTGTTGTTGTGTTTCTTTGATTTGCTTTCGCTGCACGCAAACTGCATGCGGCCCAAAAGGATAAACAAGACTTAGGGGGTTGTGGCAGCTACTTTTGCTAATGTTTGCAACTTGCCGCAGCAAAAAAAAAAAACGAAGAAGAAAACTTTTTAAACCTTTTGATGCAGGCTGCTCGGATCCCAGGATACTTGTTTGTTATATATGCGGCTCTTAAGGACGCTTTTGTGCGAGTCATTTTTCAACTTTTTTTTCTTCCTGTTGTTTTTGGTGTAAATTGAGCATTAAGATGCAGCTGAAAAAGTTGAACATAAACTAGCTAAAGTTCAGTTCACCTGGGCTTACTTAAAGAAGTGTGGAAAAAAGCTTTCAACTATTTTCATAACTTAGTAATGTGCAACGCACACACACACACTTAACGTGTCTTTCATTAAGGACTCTTGCTTTGACCCAAATATACGCATTAATAACCTCAGGACAAAGTTCTCTTCCTCATTGTTGTTGGTATTTCGATGATGAACAAAAGTTGAACATTTGCTTTAATCAAAGGTAACACAGCGACGAAAGTTTTGCATTGGCAAAGTTTCCGCAATGCCATAATTAAATACGATAAAATATCGGAATACGCAACTCATTTATTTATTTATGTTCTATTTGCAAATGCGGTTGTCAAGCAACAAGCTTTCAACATTTTGCGCCATGAATATATCAAAGAACTCAACGGAACTTAACTCAAACCAACAGCTGCAGCTTACAGAATTGCACACAGAAAAAGCCAGGCATAAACCTACATTTAGCCATTGCAATTGCATTGGCATTACTTTAGTTTTTTCTTTTTCTTTTTGGCGTGCTATTTTTTTTGGTGTCTGAAATCTCGGGATGATACAAATGCAAGCAGGCAAACAAGCGGTCAGCCCTGTGGGAGACCACAAAAAATCCAATGCAACTCGGGCAAACCTGCAGCCGACAGCCAGCAACCAGATATTGCACAGTGGAACAAACTCGATTTAAATGTGAATGGCTTGTAACTTAATATAACTTTCTATTGAACATTGTTTGGCATCGAGAGTAATGCAACATTAAATATGCAACAAATTTTGATAGTCGAAATCAATGTAAAGTTGTTTCATATAATATTTAAAAAATATTTAGACATGGATTGCAATTTGTTCGTTACTTTGTTACAATTGATGCGATCCGAAGAATGTTTTTCAAGTATAATAACTTTATTTTTGACGATTAATATTTGTTATTTTATATTGCCTTTTATATCGATCTGATTTTAACAAGCCAAATCTTTTTGTTTAAGATATGACATCAAACTAAATTAGTTTTCAGTTGAATTCTTTTACTTATATACTCTACGAGACTTAAATTCTCGTATAACGTGTTCTTTTTGATTAAACTTGTCTGATTTAAATTTTAATATATACTTTATTGACTTTTCCAGCGTGCAAAGAAGCATTAATTTTTTCAATATAAATGTTCGAAATGCAATCACGATTATTTTCCACCTTTTTGAACTCTTAAATTACTATATTTGAACCACTGTCTGAGCTGGCCACTTGAAATACACACACAAAGAAGCAGAAACACACAAGTGCCCGAATGTCGTCGTTCTGGGCTCAGTTGGCAATACGACCACCGCTTACTCCCCTGAATACCTACCTAACCCCCCTTCCCCCCTTGCCACTTGGTAGCTCCCTCCGTTATAGCTTTGGTGGTGCTGGCGGCAGTGCGCAATGCGTCTTCATAGTCAACGTCCTCGTTGCCAAACTCAGAATAATTCAGGCTGGTCTCGTTGCATACTTTTGTGCGCAAATGTTTACACAGCTCGCCGTCGTCGTCGCAGCTTCATACGTCCTTCATTCACTTTTGGGCTACAAGATGCAGGCAGCTAGCTCTCTTGCTGCATGCTGCATGTTGTATGTCGTATGTTGTGTTGATTTGTGTTATGCTATGTTGTTTAGCTGGCCCACATCTGCCCTCGCAATCTGTATGTGCATATCTATATGAATGTACATGCATTCGCATAAATAGATTTTTACGTATGTATGTCTCAGTCATCTTTTGTCCAGCTTATGAGTCATCGCCCAGCAACAACAACACCATTCTCATACTCATCCTCATCCTCATCAGTGTTGTCATTTGGAGCTTTGACATTTTTCGAAATTGAATTCCACTTTGGACAAACCAGATTGGCTGCTATCATCATCTCCGTGTCCCTGTATGTAATGTCCTGTTATGTTCTGTTCTGATGCTGGGCGCGGTATGCTGTCATCTGCCTCCCGCCTCCCGCCTGCCTGCCTGCATCAGCAAATATAAGTAGTCAAGCAGCATATAAATGATGAGGAATCGTGTTTTCTTTTTTTGAAATTTATTCGTTACTCGTACTCCTCGCCGCTCCTTTTGAAAACTGCCGCATGTTATTTCCGTTGCCATGTCTCGCTCTGCCGCGCTGTCTGTCGTGAAAGTTGACTTTAGTCCAGCGTCCTGCGTCATCACGTTCATCTACAGCAAATTTGATACTGTTGGGTAACGCACATTGGGACACTAACTAATGAAACTCTGCCCTCGAGACACTAAACAAGATATTTAAAGTCTCAACCACCTTACTTAAACTCTTGAGAATCGCATGGAGAGGCAACTGTTTATATGTAAAGATTTTTTAATGAAACTCTGCCCTCGAGACACTAAAGAAGACATTTAAAATCCCAACCACCTTACTTAAACTCTTGAGAATCGCATAGAGAGGCAACTGTTTATATGTAAAGATTTGAGCGTTGATAGGCTTTGAAGGGTAAAGTTTTTTATACTTTTGTCCAAGTAAAATGAAATGGGGAAAACGAGTGGATAAAGTTTTGTCTGTATTTCTTTTGAAATTAAAAAGAAAGTTAACATAAAGAAGTCTGAAAAATTTAATTAAATGTCTAGCGATGTTAAAAAATGTAGAAATCAATAAAAATGCATGTTATATGTATTTGATTTTTTTTACTTATTAATAGAAGGTGGAAAACTAACTAACTTTTGTATTAAAGTAATATCTAAAACCTAACCAACATTGCTATAAAGCCAGCTTGAAAACTTAAAGAGAGAACATATTTTATTTTTGCGAGGTCGAATCGATGTAAAATATTGCAAGGCATCTGGAAAACATGAGTTATGTTTCACACACCACCACATTCATTTAGCAGGATAATATCCTGCTACTCTCCGTCCGCTTGATGTGTGTGTAAATCGGAAAAAGGCCAACAACATGAAAAGCAAGAACAACATAATAAATGGCTGACACTTTGGGCGAAAAGCTGCAAGGATGCAGCATCACCTCTTTACCTCCCTCAACAAGGCAGCAAAAGCAATTGAAAATAGCAACCAGAGTGCAATCACAAGCGAAGAAAAGAGACAGAGAGAAAGAGAGAGTGTTGGGAAGGAACTCTTATAGAGATTTCCCTATTTGCCAATCTCATTGCGATTGCTATTCTCGTTTCCGTTTCCGTTTCGATTAATTGGTATTGCAAAGCGGATTACAAATGATTTCCAATTGTAAAGCGGCAGCTAACAAAAATTTGCTTATCAACGCGCATCTATTTTTTTTTTTTCTACTGCAGGTTTGTTGAGGTAGCTTTCGATTGCTCACTTGCACTTCCGTTGGGAGAGAGAGAGCTTGCCACGATTTGTGTCCGGGGTTCTGCTTGGTTCTGTTTGTATGTCGCCAGACAGACGCGGCTGCTTGCCTCGTGACAATGGAATATGTAATAAAAAAAAAAAGTTAGTCAAGCGAACCCATTGTGTTGGCAGGATAACAGCAGAGAAAGCAGCGGACGTGGCGAAATGTGGGAGAATCGAGATGCTGCACGAAAAATCAGCTGGATTGGTTAGAAGGCTGGTTGGTTGGCTGATTCGCTGCTCCCTCGGTGCGGATGATGTTGTGTGTGTGTGGCATGTTGTGTGTCCTCGTTGTCCTCCAGCTGATGACCCAGTTAGAGCGAAAGAATGTGTGTGCGCGCTGCTATTAGCATTATTATTTATGCGTTAATTAAATATGCCGTCTATATATAGTATATATACACATGTTTTGAAAGCACCCACAACATGTTCAAAGCGCACATTATTAACTTGTAATATTGTGTGGCGCATTACATGCTCGACTAAGTATGTTTATGCACAGCCACAAAGTTGTTGTTGTTGTTACTGTTATTGTTGTCAGGAGTATGTTCATAAAATAATTCAATTTATGACAGCACTCTTGGTTCATATTTATGACTTGTCGATAATCATCTTTTCATCTAATCTTTGCTGATAAAAGCATGGGAATAATAGGAATGAATAAACTTGTATAAAAAATGTCTTAATATATCATGCAAATATTCAAGACATTTTTGTATATTAAATCGTGAAAGTTACCAAGTTGAAAATAGTTCTGAAAGCAGTTTAAGTATGTCAAATTTCATTTCAAGGGACATTTAGTTTAATGTCCTTAGTCGCAAAGTTTCATATCGGAAACTGTTAAGGAAAATGTTTATCTCGAACTAAGCCAAATTTTGTGCAACTGCACACATTTTTAAGCTTATATTTATGGTTATTCTTAGAGTTTTATTTAGAGTTTCAAATTCTTGAATTTTCTTGTGGAATGTTGATAAATATTGAAAATCTGTTATTCCTTTCTTTCAGTAAGTGAAATTTATGCTAATGTGATAGAAGTTTTTAACGTAATGTTAAGAAAAACTATCTTTAACTTGCTCAAAGTATATCTAATGTTAAGTTTGGTTTAGGAACAAATTGTATAACTTTAAAGCGAACCTTTAAAAACAACCGATTTGAAAACAAGAACGTTGGCATACTTAACTCGAATGAGGTGTCATCAAGAGATGCAATGTTAACCCAAATATTATTGTTATTGCTGAAACTTGACCAATTAGAGACACGCTGCGAATTGGAAGCCGTTAACCAGTTGCACTTGTGCAAATTATCATTTATATACTATTTGTGTTAACATTATTTTTGTTGATTTTCGTTTGTTACTTTCAGAGTTGAACTCGATTTGCTGCGATTATCAAGTATGATGGAGCTGGAGCCGCGTGTGGCCATTTTGCAGGATCTGCGCCTACAGACCTTCGACTCGATACGTTTTGCTTCCTATCGCACCGCTTCCAAGTTGCGCTACATACAGAAGTCAACGAACTTGCATCTGGTTGACATTTGGAACGTTATTGAGGCATTCCGTGAGAATGGCCTCAACACACTCGAACCGCAGAGTGATGTGAGCGTTGCACGCTTGGAGACACTCGTCTCCTCGCTCTATCACAATCTGAACAAGCGTTTGCCAACGGCTCAACAGGTGCCCGTGGATTCCAAGGCGGGTCTATTGCTCAATTGGCTACTAGCTGCCTATACCAGGTGAGAACAATATCTTTGGGTCTTTCCCGAAAATGTTTCAACAGAAATGTTAAGTTTAAGTATCATCAGAGTTAAGTTAGGAGTTGGTAAACGTATCTTATGATCAGACCTAACTCTTCACTTCTGTTCTTGCAGTGAAAGCTCTGGTAAAATACGCGTATTCTCGATCAAAGTGGCGCTGGCAACCATGTGCTCCGGCAAGCTGGTAGATAAGCTCAGATGTGAGTAGTATAAGAACCAAAATTTATTACTAGAAAATAAACCCAATTACCTTTTGTTGCAGATATCTTTTCACAGATTTCAGATGGTGCTGGTCAGTTGGTGGCGTGGAAGTTGGGAGAGTTTTTGCGTGAGGTATTAGCGCTGCCGGCGGCCGTTTATGAGTCACCCACATTCCATTATAAAGATGGGCTGGAGGAGGAAATCTTTCCGGCCGAGACTAAGGTCACCGTGAATGATTTCATGGCAACACTTATGTCCGAACCGGGACCATCGTGTCTCGTGTGGCTGCCGTTATTGCATCGGTTGGCCACCGTTGAGACTATTGTGCATCCGACGATCTGTTCTGTTTGCCATAAGGAAAACTTTACTGGATTTCGTTATCGTTGTCAGCGCTGTCACGCCTACCAGTTGTGCCAGGAGTGCTTTTGGCATGGCAAGACATCGCTGAACCATCAAAACGATCACGAGGTCAAGGAGTACTCAAGCTACAAGTCCCCCAGCAAACAGATTGGTCACTCCTTGCGCAAGAGCTTCCGATGCGTGCCCGAGAAGACGACGCAAGTGTTGCCACGATTCCCCGACCAGCCCGAAAAGACTCTCAATCTGTCGCACATTGTGCCACCCTCGCCGTTGCCCTCGCACAACGGTTTCTCTGATCCGGCGCTAGCCCATCTGCATGGACCCGGTCCCGGGCCGGGTCATAGTGGTATCTTTGATCGATCCAGCACACTGGACTCACGCGCCACCGGACGCAGCCTGGACACAACAATGTCGCGAGTGGCAGCCGCCTCGGCCAACGATGAGGAGCACAGGCTGATTGCACGGTATGCCGCACGTCTTGCCCAGGAGAATCGAGCTGTATGAATAAGTTAACAGCATAGTTTTCATCACATTAACTAAACAATTTGTTTCTCACCCTTCTCACCCCGGTGTAGCCCTCCAATATGCCCAATGCGGAGAGTATTACGCCAATTGGCACAGATAACTCGCGAGCACAGCGAGAGCTGATTGCGCAGCTGGAGTCAAAGAACAAGGAGATTATGCGCGAAATAGCGCGCTTGCGACGCCAGCAGGAGACTGAGCAAATGGCACCGGAGAATCCGGCGCTTATCAATGAGTTGCGAGCGTTGCGTCAACGCAAGGGCGAACTGGAGGGACATTTGGGTGCGTTGCAGGATTCGCGGCGACAGTTGATGGAGCAGCTGGAGGGACTGATGCGTATGCTCAAGAATCAACAGACTGCATCGCCGCGTTCGACGCCCAATTCGAGTCCACGTTCGGGTAAATCGCCACCCATGCCTGGTGGCGGCGGCGTTGGAGGTGGTGCAACAGCAGCTGGTGGCAGCATTTTGGGCACATCGCCAATGAGTGCACTGCATGCCCAGCAATTGCAACAGTTGCAACAGCATCCCATGCTACGCTCCACACAACAGCAACTGTTGCAGGCACAACAGCAGCAACAATCTCAATCCTCACCTGGTCTTGGCCATGGTCCATTTAGCCAGAGCCAGCTGGAGCAGCTCAATCAGATTAGCAGCGATATGCGCAGCGCCTTTGCCGCCAACGGCAGTGCAAGTGAGTATTGCTAACATTGGGGGTAGCCCTTATTGGAATAGGATTCATGATGGGTTCAAATGAAGGGTGTTAACGTGAACATATTGAATTCGTTTAGGTTGGCTGCAATTTTAATATATATAACTTGATTGTTCAGATTGTTTAGGTTTAACTTATCTAATGCATCTTTCTCAAACGACTATTTGGTATAATAATAATAAAAAATCAACTAAGAAATGATAAACATTGAACAACACCACTCTTAATGTCACTGTCACTGTTTCAGTCACTGTCACAGTCACTGTCACTGCCAACCACTGTCACAGTCACATACAATATATACACACCATTTGAAAACTATCCACTTGACCACCACAAACCACCACGATATGCAAGTTGCTCGCGTGTCACGAACTCATATTTAGAATAAATTATTCAGGACTTCGTTTCCGGAATAATGCTAAGTTGCTTGATAAATGGTCTATTTAGATACCTTATCTACAAAGAACAGCAAAAAATATTTTGATAATTGAGTAGCAACATGAAAACTCGACAATTCATTATACGAATTATAAAATTAAGTTTATTTTGATAAATTATGGAGCTTAAAATCGAAAGAAAATCTATGCTTATATTGCTTAAAATTAAAAACCATAGTTTAAAGTGCTACCAAAGCTTGTTTTGAATTAGAAAGAAAGTAAAAGAAAAAAGTATTTGAATACTTTTGATCAAATTTATACGAAACAACATAAGAAAAATCTGCTTTCACCCAAAAACAAATGTATTTTAATCGGCTTAAAGAAAAGTAAGTTCAGAAGTAAGACCTAAAAGGTCCTGCAGTAAGACCTTAAGACCTTTAAACTCAAAGTAAGTTAAATTTACTTAAAAAGAGCTAGTAATAATTTTAGACAAAGATTTAGTTATTGACATTTTTAAGAACTTAAACTATGATATTAAAATATTCTTTTTGCGAGTTTGTGCGTTGATTCGTGACACGCTTGAATCTTGCATTGTGAAGTTGACAGTCTCGCTCGGTTCACTCTTAAACAAATCTCTTTCGCTTTATATATACATATATATATATATATATTATGTACGTATATGTATGCATCAATGTGGCTTCAACAGCCCCACCGCTCATGTGCAGCTCTAATCCGGCCGCCGATGCGGAGCTAAACGAAGCTGCCGACAACATTACGTCGGCCATTTCGACAATGGTCAGCGATCTGAATGCAGGTAAAATAAATTGCAATGGGATTACCTTCAAATCACCCGCAACTAACACCCCCCTCCCCCCAACCCCCTCCCCGCTCGGATAAACTTTGCTGCTCGCTCTCTACTGATGCTGCTGAATGTTGCTTTTGTAAATTAGTTTAAATTATTGCACCTGCAATTTGCACCTTTCGAATTTTTAGAAGGCTTTTAGAGCTCTGTTAGTTTATTTGTTTAATGGCACCAAATTAGTTTGCAAAAACACCACGCTTTTAGAGCTAATCGCCACGCCCATTTCTTTGCACCCATTTATAATAAATGGAATGTTCTATCTTCTCTTTCTCTCTCTATCTCAATCACTCACTGTCTATCTCTGGATGTGCTTAACTTTGTGTGCGCTTTTTATCTGTCGTCTTCCACTCTCTTTCTCTGCCTTTTTGTGTGTGTGTGTTTGTATGTTTTTGCCTTGGCCTTGTGTCTGTGTGTGTGAATTTTGCAGGACAAGCAGCCAGCGGCTCCTTGGCGCAGGCACGTTTCATTATGCCATTGGGTAAGTCAAAACAGTCGTCTCCAAACTTCCCAACTCCACATTTCTCTCTCTCAGCGTCATGCCTTACACCTTCTCCCCGCCCCCTCAACAAGATCTCGTCGTCCTACCTTGTTCCGGCTCTTTGTATGGTTTTTGTTTTCCTTTGTTTTTCACCAAAGAATTTTGCTTTATTGTTTTGCTCTTTTTTTTCTATAGATTATTTTCCAAATAGACGGCATAAGAACAAATGCTGCAAATATTGAGTTTGCTTTATAATTTTAATCGTTTTTTGTATGCATTACCCACATCCAAAATATAATATATATCTCAAAACACACACGATATCAAGAGTATCGTCACATCGAGGGCCGTGAATCTGAATCCGATTGTGATTGTGAATGCGATTGTCGGGTGTACGAGGAAATCTTTCGCACCGACGACGATCACGAGTGTCAAGGCGCCGTTCCAGTTCCTTTCAATAACGATGATAATGTTGATGTTGCTGTTGATGTTGATGATAATAATACTGATTACCAGCTATCGCCGGTGCAATATGATTATAATTTTGGACAGAGCGACGAACAGTTTCAACTTAATCGCATATTGGCCTATCGCCATTATCCCGAACTCTTTATCGATGATCAGGATGCCGGGTTTCCGGCATTGCACGAGATCGGTGAGACAATCGATGAACTGCAGTTAATAATGCACGCTTACATTATGAAATATAGTTTGAATATATAACCATTTACAAATTATATACAGTTGTAGGTTAACGCGTTGTTCAGGTAAAATATATTTATATATATATATATAAATACTATATAATATTCATATTGCCTTTTAGCTCATTTATCTCGAATGTTGTTGTGGTAGTTGCCAGTCCCATTCATCAGCTTTTACTTTAGGTCGTTTCTCACTAAACCTCAATAATTGCAAATGAATTCTCGCTTTCCTCTCTCTCTCGCTCTCTCTCTCTCGACATCTTCTCATAGTGCTCCATTATCAAATGCAACTCTGTACACAGAGGCGTAGCGAGGCATTTTTAACAGGGTTAAGTGTTAATTAACGATTAATATTTAAAAAAAAATATTTAAAATTTAAAAATATCTTAAAAACGTCTCTTGGCTACGCCTCTACCTCTTATCGTGACTCAGGCCATTTTTAATCTATGTATATATCTTGATTAGTTCGAATATATTTTTTTTACTACAATTGGCTGCATTTTCTACAAAATTCGCGACTCTCCATCTTAATTGAGCGATCTTTTTTCCAAGTTCACAGAATCGTCTCATTTATCATGTGGCACATTTCTGGGTTTATACCACACAAGTTGTATCTAGAAGATACTATATCTAATAATCTTAAATTCGTACCTTCGCATATTTAGACTGTTCATATGTTAGTTGCTCGTTAAAAGAATAATAAAAAAGGATAAGCATTTGTTTGGGCTATGTTTTTAAATATAACTGATGCTTATGCATATTGATACAATTTCAGATTTTGATGAATCTCAATCATATAATCCCGAATGGAATGAAAAGGTAAAGGATTTCACAATGAAATCCTTATACTTAAACTAATTATTGTTGTTAATATAGTTGTTGTTTGTTTTTATTTTATATATATTTTTTCAAACACATGCACTCAATACTCTATATATGTATGTAGTTTGTATAGTGGTATCTTGATATACAATATATATATTTATATAGCAATCTTTTTTTTAATACTTCCACTCTTTGATTTTGCATGCCACAAAGCGTAGAGTTTGGGTAGCTGCTTTAAATATAAATAATATAATATTTGAAATAAATATATAAATAATAATTTACTTTTTATGTTTATCTATTAATTGCATGAATCTATTTTTACAGGCAAATGCGAATAGCCAATGGCAGGAGCAGTTTGCACAATGGAGTCTTAATTCACAGAATAACTAAATTGTGGATCTACAATATTTATATATATATATATATAAATAAATAAATATATACATAGTGCGAGTCTTGAAACAAAAAAACACAAATGGATAAAAATGGAATGCACTCGCTTAGCTTTTTAATCTTAAAAAAAAAAAATCTTATGTTGATCTAGAGCAATTTATTTATTGACTAATTTAGTCTATACTATCTTAAACATTATAATTTATTTTCTTGCGATAAATATGTTGGCGGGCATACATCAACTTATATACGTACATTTATTTATATGACACCAATTAATATATATATATATATTAAAAGTATAAAGGTATAAAAGATAAATAAAGACTTGCACTTAAAGTCGCTAATCTCTTTGAATCTCCTCTAATTCTCTCTCTTGTTACAAAATCGCTCTTTTAAGTTTTATGTTCAAATTTTGCTATTTCGATCATTTTGTTTTGAAAAAAGAAAAATAAAAGATAATCGCTTTATTGCACGATGAAGTTGTGCAACTATTTATTACATATTTAACAAATTGAAAATCAAACACATAAAATACAAATACTATACTATATATATATATATTATATACATACATACAACACATAGACATTTATGTACTTAGAACTAGCAACTTGTTAAAACAAAAAACAAAATAAGAAAACCTAAAAATCAAATTCTAAATGCTGATTCCTGTCATTTTTCCCTCAAGTGGCAGCAGTACAATAAATATTAAAACACTTTTATATACGATATTAATTGTGGAGAAGCGTATGCAAATCTTTAGCCAGGAACTACGTGAAATTATGTAATATGATGAGCTGACGACGAAATGAACTAGATAACTTTCCAAAGTTTACACAATGTTTTGGATATTGAATTTTTATGTTATACATACAAGCTGAGTTTCAATTAAGTATTTACATCAAGTTTTAAAAAAAAAATCAATAGTAAGAAAAGGAATCCAATGTTAAAACTAAACTTGAAACATATTATTAATATCAATTTATAATATGCATTCATTAAAAATGTTTTACAAACATATTCGTAAAGCACAGAAAGATGCCGAAACAAAATCAGAAATTTATAGAAACTATACATAAGTAACCAATAACTAAATAATGAAAAATATTACAAAAAGAGAAGAAAATAAATACAAATACATTTTAAACAATTCTAACAATTACAATTGTCTTGCCGAATTTAATTTCTCATTAGCGTTACATTCGACTTAAAAACGTAACATTCTTAAAAAATACCAAATTTCTTATCGATAAGTTGGTTGCCGTAAGAATGCGTTAACATTTGATTTTTCTGTTAATTTACATTTACCTCGCTGTTAACGCCAAGTTGAGCAACAGTGCGCATTAAGTGCTGTAAAGTGATGGCATGTTATCGATTCATGCACTTTGGTATATCGTTTACGCAAGCGCCCGCTGCCAGGCGCAACATTCGAATCATTCGTGTCGCAACATCGAGAGCGTGCAGTCGTCTTAAAAATTGTGTCTCGCGTGTGGTCAACACACATTAACAACTAAACTGGGCTTACACACACAAACATAGACAACAGTGAGAGAGCGCGCGCGCACATACCGAAAGTCGAGAAAACCAGCTTAGAGCGAGCTGACAAGTGTGTGTCTCACAAACAGCATCCGCGCTGTGCCGTGCAACGAAAAGAGTCAAAGCTACCACCTGTATTTGGTGTTGTCTCTGTAAACGTACCCAGAGCGCAAAACCAAACAGCTCAAAAGCAGCTTTTCTTCAGCAGTTTGAAGTTTAATACTGAGCATTGCAGTCGCCGTTTCTTACGTCTCAAAGTAGCTTTTAGTAGGGTGTGGTGCAAATAATTATTAATTATCTATTCTACACACATACAAACAAATCAAAAAAAAAAAATCATCAAGAATGTGGCTAAAGCTTAAGATTAACATGTTGCCCGCGTTGTTGCTGCTAATTGTTGCATTCGCCACGCAAGCAGAGGCGCAGCGGACGCCAACAATTTCATACATCACACAGGAGCAGATCAAAGATATTGGCGGCACCGTTGAGTTCGATTGCTCTGTACAGTATGCCAAGGAGTACAATGTTCTCTTCCTCAAAACTGACTCAGATCCCGTCTTCCTCTCAACGGGCTCAACGCTTGTGATTAAAGACTCGCGCTTTTCGCTGCGCTATGATCCCAACTCTTCCACCTACAAGCTACAGATTAAGGACATTCAGGAGACAGATGCAGGCACCTACACATGTCAAGTGGTCATCTCTACAGTGCACAAAGTTAGTGCCAATGTGAAACTCTCTGTGCGTCGTCCGCCCGTCATCTCCGATAACTCAACGCAATCGATTGTGGCCAGCGAGGGCAGCGAGGTGCAAATGGAGTGCTATGCCAGCGGTTATCCAACACCGACCATCACATGGCGTCGCGAGAACAATGCTATTCTGCCAACGGGTGAGTCTCTCTCTCTCTTGTTCTCTCATTTTTAATTATTACACTATTTGTTGACCCCTTTCGCGCTATGTCAAAGTTTGCGTGGCTGCCGTTTAACATTTACAACACATGCATTAGTTTGTCTGTCTGTTTTGGGGCGCTGTCCTCTTCAATGCTCTCTTTTTGGCTCCCACTCTCTGAATCTGTGTGTGTGTGTGTGGCCGTGACTCACTCAGGCGTCACCGTTGGCGTTTGTTTATACGTTTTTTCATTATTTGTTTGCTTGCCTGCTTTGCATTTTCACGTTTCCCACCTGTTCTTAACTACCGTTTTGGCTATATATATTTTCTTGAAAGTTTCTCACAATGAAAGCACACATTTGTTATAAGTTGTACATTGCCAAAGCTTTGAGCTCGGCTCAGTAGACTTCTGCTCTCACCCACACATAGACAGAGGCCCACAAAAATATTCACACACATACACATACAATTCGCTCTCTCCCGCTCTTCGTGTTATTCTTTGTGTTGTGTTTATATTATTGTTCATTTGCTTTCTTTGGAAATACCTATCAACTTGTACTTTTATTGCTTTTACTCACATAAATTCTTAGGCCTGCGAAATACTAATAAAATAATTTGTTACTCAGGTATACTTAGGACGCTACACAAGGTCAATCCTACTAATCCTACCCGTACAGGTGTTTACCCAGTATTATTCTACCTGTTTGATGCACCTTGCGTGCCATAAACGCCGCTTAGCATCGTAGCCATAATTGATTTTAAAGTCTAGCTGCGAGTTTAACAAGATTGCAGCGTCATACGACAATTAGTGTCACTAATCCTCAACCAAGCTGAAGTAGCAAATACGGAGAAATATCCATATCCATATGTATATGGGTTTGTGTGTGTGTGTGTGTTTGTAATAAAGATATTCAGTTATTAAGTCGAGTCAACCGTTATGAGCAAGTAATTACTTTTTTGTTTTAAAGCAAGATATAATAGATATGCTACGGGATTAACATGTGAAGAAAAAGATTAATTGCTTGGAACTAAATCTTGTTAAAGAACCTTGATTATAATCCTTATACAACTAATATCCGTACTATTAATATTACTTTCGTTATGTTGATTTACTTGAGGATTTTTTCATTTCCCAGTTAGAATAATCTCAAATTTCCTTTTTACCTGGTGCCCTTTGACTTAATCGAGCTTTTAAAGTTATTCGACTTATTCTTAAGTTCAAACTTTAATCTTAAAACGCAAACGAAAAGCGCAGCTTGTCTTGGACACACCCTGTATAAAAAATTCGTCTTAAAGCAGTTTTCCGTCGAACTTGTGCAATCTTTAATTACTTTGGCCTTGATATGCCTTATCTGGGGGGTATTCCATTTGGATTCCATCTACGTTTTGGGTGTGTGTGTGTGTGTGTGATGATTGCTCCCTTTTTGCCGGGTACGGCACTTGAAATTGAAAGCTACTTAAGGTCTGGGCATGGGCTTGGGTTTTTTGGGGTATGAGCTTGGGTTAAGGGCTTGGTTCTGGGCATATAACGGCGGACACAATAACTTGGACACGCTTGAGGGAATTACTTCAATGTCAGGCCATGGCTTAACTTTGATTGCAATATATGTGCATGTGTATGTGTATGTATATGTATACACAATAAATCAAAGGTAAATCGCCCGAGATTTTCGCTTGGCTTAAACCATGCTGTTTGCATTCGAAAGAGTTTCACACTTTTTTAACGCTATAATTTAAAGCGCTTGGGCAAACAGAAAGATGCTTTGAAATGCGCCAACGGAGCGAGTTTTAGTCCTGCCAAAGCAGCTGTCGAGTGGATTCGGTTCAGTTGTGTTGGGTTGGGTTGGGTTAGGGAGGAAGGATGGATGGATGGTAACCCGGTAGCGGGTGCACAGAGAGATGGAGTCGTGTGCACTAGAGATGCTTTTATGCAGCCAGAATTCGCATTCGAGGCATTCGACAACTTCAGCACGCGCAATTGCTTCCGCAACTTGAAAACGTTCCACCTAACCGTTTGATGGTTTTTTCTCTCTTGCAACATGCTAAGGGTAAGGGTAAGGGGTAGAGCAAAAGGTAAGGCTAAGGGTGAGAGTTAGGGCAAACAAACTGGCGTAAAGCGAGACAGAAGGCGTTACTGTGAATATCAGACACGGTCACAGCTCTTGGGCGGGTTCAGTGCAACAAAACCAAAAAAAAAAAACAGAGTAAACAACCAAGAACAACAATAACAAATTGCATTGGTCTACAATTTGATTGGTTTTTGACTATGATATACCCTATTATATAGTTTAGAAGAAAGAAATAATTATAAAACAATAGAAGAAACTTCAAATAACGATCAAATCAGGAATCAATCACTTTTTAAACTTGATTCCTCAGTGAAATTCAATAAAAAAAGTCGATTTAAGATTAGTTTCCTTATATATTATATATTTTTTTACCTAACTGCAAAACTTAATAATTACTTTAAGTAATTCATAGTGTAATCAGGAGCGGAATCACATTTAAGAATGACTTCCTTGTCATACCTCTCTACACATGCCTTATAACTACAGGGTATAAGCATAAATAAAACAACAACAATAACAAATCCTAAGACCATGTCGAATACGCTGATCTGAGCTGAGCCCCTGAGTGCATATAATTTGTATTTTGATAGCCCGACAAATACAATACCATAACATACAATACAATCTACAAAATATATATAAATTACAAGCCAAAAAGGTACAAAAAGAAAACACGCCACGAAAAAACACAAATAAAAAACAAAAGCACCGCGTACCGCGTACCACTCCCCTCTCTTTGTGTTCCTGTGTCCTGTTTGTTGAAATGCAAACACAACCCAGAAGGAAAAGCAAGCATCCTGCGCCGATTCTAAGCAACCCTAGCAACGGGATTGCGATTGGGCAACGCCTTAGCCGCGAGCGCAAAAAACCAAATAAATATGTGAATAAAAACCGGGACACACACATAAACAAACGCAGTAGGAACCCCTAATCATGCGCTTCCGTTGCCGGTTCTGTTGCGTAGCGAAGGAAGGGTAAAGGGTGGAAGGGCTGGAAGGTTGGGCGTGCGTTCACTTTTTGGCTCGATCTTTTTGACTTGGAGGGGTCCAAGTTTTGTGCGTTGCCATGCAAATCGATTTGGACCTTAAAAAAAAATTTCACAATCCAAACAATGCACCTGGCGCGTTATCTGCCGCTCTGCCGCACCCCTCCCGCTCTCACCTTCACTTTTTGGCTTGGCCATGCAAAAAATAACAAAAAATTATGCATTGTCCAATGATTTATTCAGCAACAACAAAAAATATGCGTTTATATCATAATACAGCGCTTACCTTGGCCCAACTACAAGCGTCACGTGAGCTCGATTTTGTTTTTTTGCATTTTCATTTTTGATATTCCGAGTTTCTTCTTATGTCCCCCTCAAAAAGAACAAAGAAGAGAAGAAAATAAACAAACCTTAGTCATTCAATTTGCAACGCGAGCAATTTGTATTTTCATTCTGGCATCATTGCAAACGATGCCAGCTGTCGCCATTGGACACTTTTTGGGCGAGGGTCAATTAAGCTATATTGCATTGAAATTGCTTTATGGATTGTTATATTGAATATTCAAGTATTTTCAACATTTAACCAATTATTGTTTAAATCATATCAGATTTTGTTATTTTAGTGGTTGAAATCCTCAAAAGAAACTTAATGTATAAAATATAATATTACTATAAAATATATAAGGACGATAAAATCGAGAATCAATCACTTGTTTAACTTGATTCCTCAGTGAGATTAAATTAACAACGTCAATCTTAGTTCAAGCTAGGCTATACGTTATTTAAGATTATTTTCCTTTAATATAGTATATTATTTTTAGCTTACTGCATAATTTGCTTCTTGAATAAGCACATTGAAAGTAATTTATTAAAATTTCTAACATAATTTTTATTAATTTGTGCTTAAAGTATTCTTGCTATCGTAAAAAATCAAAAGAAACACCGTTGACGGCTTTTCAGTTTCAGTTGAAATGTTCCTAAAACCGCCCTCACCTTGCCCTTCTTCACTTGCAATGCGAATTGTGCTTCATTTCAAACTGTGAACTTAAAATTTTTGCTTTTTGAAGATGTTTGGTAACATTTGTTTTCTTGCTTTGTATAGCTAATATACAAAAAGATTTATTTATTTATTTTTTTTATAAAGAAAGGGCATAGCAGTATTGAACCTTTTTTCTTTTCCTTCGCCTGTCTGCCTTTCAATTACACTATTACTCAAACTGCCCTCGTTAATTCGCAGATTGCTTTTGATGCTTGATGGCAGGAAGCATCTGCGATATGTGATCCGCAAGCTGTGATCAGCGGCACCATGAAATAAATAAGTACTCTCGACAGTATCGACACAATTAATAGGCAAATACATATCCGACTGTTTAGATCCTAATCTAGCGATAAGATCACAAAAACATGCGCTTGAATCAACATGAACCAATTGACACTAATTGGACAATAATGTGAGCCTTAAGATCAGCTCTTGAGATATATATATGTGCATGAATGTTTGTTTGTTTGTGTTAAGATCGCCTGTCACATGAATCTTATATTCTCCCCCCCCCCCTCCTCTTACTCTTTGAGTCTCCCTCCTTGTTTAGTTGTTAAACTTGAAAGTCAATCCCCTTGTTTTTTTCTCTTTTGGGAAGTTGATCCCATTAGAAGGGAGCTCCGCTTGAGCGTGAAAACGTTTATGCAAATTAGTACAACTCGAGTGCGTTCTAGTGCTGCAATTGCGTAATCGAATATCAAATCGAAATGCAATTTAGTAACATTCAATTGCCACTTATCTAACTAGCTGGCTGCCAGCCTGCCAGCGAAGGGTGATTTATGCAAATTTGCCAAAATATTTTTCAAACATTTTATAATATAAAATTTCGATGCGCAATTGATGCGACACTCGAGAGCTCAACGGGGCGTGGCCAAATTAGTTGATGTTGTTGGCAAAATATATTTATTTTTAATGAAAAATTGTTAGCATGCTTCTTAAGCATGCCCTTTTGGCCCCTTCCCTTGCCCTGCAGCCTATTTTGGGTGGTTGAACCAAAAAAATCTCTAACTCAAAAGGACGACTGTCCAAATATTTGCAAGTAATTAAGTTTTTGCACACATGGAATTACTGAGCGACGTTTGAGTCGAGAGAGAGTATTGTATATGTTTTATTATTGCATATGCAAGCATAATTCCTGCTAACCCTCCTCCTGCCTCTACGCAACCTCAACCTCTCGTTCCCTATACAGAGCGAAAGGAAGTAAGAATACAACAATGTTGCATTGTGTGTGAATGGTTGGATGTATGTGTGTGTGTTTTATGCATTATGGCGCACAGTGTTCTAGTTGCAGACATGAAAGAAAACCCAAGAAACAAGCAACAACCACAACTACAGCAACAACAGCAACAACAACATGATGACGTATGGTGCAAAAACTTGTTTATAAATGTTGGTTGCTGGGGCAACGACCACATGACAAAAGCCAGGCCAACGCAACTGGCAAGCAAACAACTGAAGGGATTGGGAACCCATAAGGGCTAGGGACTGACCAACAACTAGTATAACTAAAAGGTAAGGCGAAAAGTGCAGGCTGAAAGTGGCCAACAACAACTAACTTGTTAGTTAATTGCTTGGCCCCTAACAAAAAATGTATATTGCCTAGGCCTAGCCCCTTTTCGTTCTAAATGTTTATACGATTTGGGTTGTGGCTTTATTTCCCATGGCCTGAAATTGAGACAAGACACGATTCAAACAGAAAGAGAAGACTTATAGTACAAGTCGATTTACGATTGAATAAATGTAATACGAGTTTATTAATTATAGCTTTAATTAATACTAGAAAATTAAAAACAAGTGTTTCTTTAGAGATTTTTGTGAAATTCAAATGAAAAATTATAGAAAGTAATAAGTACTTCGAATATTAAATATATAAGAAATATTTAAATATATTATATATATTTCAAGACCAACAATACAAAAATAGTTTAAAACTTATCACATTTTTGCTTAATCCTCAAACATTAAATATAAATCAAATATTTAATTATATGTATAATATTTATTTCAAGACAAACAAACCCAAAGAGGTCTTAAAACTAATCACATTTTTGCTCAATCAAACATTTAATATAAATAAAATATTTAAATATATATAATATTTATTTCAAGACAAACTAACCCAAAAAGGTTAAACGCTTTACCAAACAATTAATATAAAAATAATAAAATATTTAAATATATTTAATACTTATTCCAAGACCAATAATTCCAATGGTTTAAAGCTTATCACTTTTTTACTCAATGCTCAATCAAACAATTAATATAAATAAAATATTTAAATATATAATAAATATTTATTTCAATACCAACAAACCCAAAAAGGTTTTAAAGCTTATCGCACTTTTGCTTAATGCTCAAACATTTAATACTGTCGCCATTTTGTTCACGTTTTCCTTCTTTTGTATCGGTTAAACCTTTTTCCCGCAGTAAAGTAAACCCGACGGCTTACAGCGATATAAATGCTTATTTATATATGTAGATCTATGTGGGTTTCTCTGGTGCGCTTATCACACCAAATTCACGTATTTCCAGCAATTTCATTATTTACTTAGCACTTTCGGCGTCGTGTTGCACGTCACGTCACAGGACCGGCTTTGTTAATCCTTATCAAAATGAGAACGGGCAACGTTTTATTTCTATTTTGTGTTTACTTTCAGGATTTCGAACATACTACATATTTGTTTAGGAAACAGAAACTCCCTGTTGGATTAACAAGACAAGTTTTATTTTCTATTCGTTTTTTGGTGTTGCTGTTTCCCATATAATTACCATTTTAATAGCTCTTACTTGAGAGATTTGGTTTCGCTATTTATTATCGAATGATATATGGCCAGGGTCACAGTACAGAAACTGCGACGTCAATGCCATAAATTCAATTAGAATGACATTTTCTCTCTCTCGCACAAAAAAAGAAAGAGGAATATATTTAAAGTACTCTATTGAGTTGAGGCTTTTGTGTGATGGTTGTTGCTCTTGAGTTTCTCTGTGTGGTAATATGATGTGCTGTGTGTGTGTGTGTATTTGTTGCATAGTTGAAAGCACAATCCAATAAATGGCATACCAAGCGGGTAGCTATAATGTGCTCTACTCGAAGAAATCACTTTTCAAAAGTCAACAACAACAACGACAACGTTTCGCGTCTCATGTGCAAAGTGGAGGCAGTAAAGAATTTCCACTGTATTGCGATGGTGGTTGCAAGTCTCTCTTACGTCCGGAGGGTGTCTCGTTGTGGGTTGTGCGGTTGTCACTAACTCTTCCTCTACTTCCCCTACTCCATGCTGTTGTTGTTGAAGGTTGATGCGTTAGCCACCAAAGTGGGTGCATTCACATGTCTCAAGAGCTTGTTATATGCTCGATATGTGTGTGCTGCTTCTGCACCAAGATGACTCCTCATAATGCTGAATGTTGTTGGTGTTGTTGTTGTTGTTGATGTTGCCCGATGATGAGTTTCGGGTGACAAAACAGGAAGAGCCGACAAATTTTTGCACAGGCATGCAATTTTTTAATAAGCAGCACATACAGTGTAAAAGCGAGACGCAAGTACGAGAGAAGTAGATGTTGGTTGCATGCTGACTTTGTGGCAGCTTGCTTGCTGGGATGTCATCAGTTGTCAGGTGTCAACCCAATTGCTGTTGCTGACTTTCCACAATGATATAACCCCAAGTAACTTGACTGGCAGGACAGCTATGTGTAGCTGCTTTAAGATTCTTATCAGGTCTAAAGAAAACATTGTGAAATAAGAGAAATTGGTAATAGATTTTGTTACTCAATCAATGGAACTCGGCTGTTGAAAGATCTACAGAGCTGAAACCAATTTTGTATAAGCATAGTCATAATAATTTTTCAAATATGTTAACACAATATTACAGACTTCTTTCTACAAGATAATAAAGCGTTAAACTGAAACTATTCAGTTAAAAACTAACTTTAACTGCTGAACTGCTTGAACTGCTTCTTTAAGAAACTTGATCTACCAAGAAATATTTCATACACAGCTTAAATAGAAAATATTTCAAACAAATCCCAGCTTGCATTCAACACTAATAACACTAATAGCTTTATGGCACATCCGGCAAAAGAACCAAATTCACGCATGTAAAACTTTTTCGAAAATAATCCTACCAAACCCAAAAAAAGGTAGAAAAAAGTGAAAATTGCATTAGAGGCAAAAAGCGTGTGCGCAGTTTTTAATTGGATTTTTGCCAGCTCTTGGCCACAAGAGTTCGTAAAAGAAAATCAAATAGAGACACAGCAATAAAACAAGAGAAACAGAGAGAGAGCGAAAAAAAGAGACATGACCCAAGCTGACTGTGAGACTTTGGTTTCTGTGTTGGGATATCTGGGCTCTATGCTCTGGAAGTGTGCAGTGGGCGAAAATAATATGGAACGTCATTAAAAGCGCACCCGACTTTGCAAGCTTACAACAACGACGACAGCGCTTTGATTATGATGAGTCACACGTGGTTGTTGTTGTTGTTGTTGTCGTGGTGCATTAACATTCATAATTTCCACATGGCAACGTTTTTCAAGTCATAGAATCATAGAACCGAATCCTCCTCCTTATATACTTATGAAATTTGTGGACATTTGAAGAGTCGATGAATGCCGTTGTCGTTGCGCTTTGCACATTGTGCTTTAATACCCTGTTATTGTTGTGGCTGTCTTAAAAATGTATTATTGAGTTGAACAAATGCTTATAACAATCAAAAGATGATTATTAACGATATTTTTAAATATATGTGGGTTTAATCTTTTTTAAAACGATTATTAAACTTACTTAACTTATTGAAACAAATGCTTATAGTAATCAAAAGATGATTATGAACGATATTTTTAAATATATGTTGGTTTAATCTTTTTTTAACACGATTATAAAACTTAACTTATTGAAACTTATCGCATTGGCAGTGATTGCGGAAATCCTAAGAAACTCGAAGTTTAAATGTTTTTGAATTGTTTGGGTTTTTAGAATACTCAAAACTTAAAGTTAAAAAAAAATAGGTTTTTTCCTAAAGCACTAAGCAAAAAAACTTCTTATCTTTCATTTCATATTATTTTGTTGTTTTCATATTATCTTTCTATCTGAATACAGTAAACCCAAATCAAGTTTATAGGCACGCCTTAACTCTCTCTACTCTCTCTCCCTTGTTTCCTTGGGTATCTTCAAGTCGAGCTCTTTTAACAAGTCAACTTTGGCGCTTACTTTGTTTTCTTGAGCATTTCTTAAGGAACTTGCCTCATCGGCAACGCTTACTTCATTTCGCTTAACGGTTTTGTTTACAATGTCGAAGAAAAAAAAACATTATAGACTTGCCAGGAAATTGAAAGGGAAAAAACAAATATGGCTGCAGGCAGGCACAACAAAAAATAGGGTTTGGGTTTGGGGTGTGAAGTTTTGGGCAGTGCAGACACGTTATTTCATTTTTTTTTGGCACGTTTCTGCCGTCGCCAGCGACATTTGCTGTCTGGCCGTCAAATTCAATTCCCCGTTTGTTTGGCTGTGATTGGTGCGTATACATTTTTGCATACCATTTAAATTCCATATACATTTACGTGACGGGCCGCTAACGGTGGTTGTTACAGCTCAAAATGGCGGCATCTAATCGCTGTAGTTTCCCATAACATACAAAAACGTTATAGCTAAGTGCAACCCTTCAATTTTCCCAGCACACAACAACAACTTGTCACAAATTTTCCAAGTCAGCGCGCATAACAAAAAAAAAAATAAAAAATAAAATTTCAACAAACATAAAACGATCAACATAAATGTAGAAAGTGATGTTGTTTGGGGTAGGGGTAGTTTTAGGAGTCGGAGCTGCTGCTTCGCTCAGCTCATAAAATATGGCTCAACAGCTTGAATGTTCTTGTTGTTGTTTGCCCAAAAGTCACTGAAGCGACCGATGCCGATGCCGATGCACTGTCGCCAGCTGAGTTGCCAGTTTGAACCTGCCATGAAATGGAAAAACCGTTGACGGCTTTTCAGTTTCAGTTTATAACCTTTAAAATGTTCCTAAAACCTCCCTCACCTTCGCCCTTCCTCACTTGCATTTCCTATGAGTCGGCATGTTTTTCACAAAAGACGTCTTGTTACATTTCGCATCCTTTTTTTCCTATTTTTCTTTTATTTTTCTTTTTAGGGTCCAGGTATCAGGTAGGCTTTTACTTACCTGCTGAAAGGTCTCTTGTCTTGGTTTCTGCTGCTTCCACTTCTCACCTTGCCCTTGTGCACTTTGCACAATTTTCCATTTCTACGCTTGGCATCTCGGCTGCTGCTGCATCTACTTCTTCTTCTTCTGTTGTCTTTAACTGACAATTTATCTCCGACTGTTTGCCCAAGGGACGTTGCTTTTGTTGCCGTTGTTGTTGTTGGCACACAGACAGGTTCTTCTTTGGCCTGGCTTAAACAAATGCTCGCCTGTCTGATTTTTCATTACCAACACCAAGAGTCTACCTTTTTCTGTTTTCCTTTCATTAGTTGGCTGCCGTTGCAATATCCACACACATACACACACACACACATGGATGGATTTGTTTGTTGTTGTTTAGATTGTAATGCTCCATCCCTGGAGCAAAGTGTTTTTAATTCTCTCATTAGTAACTGAAATTACAACGCACCATTTAGAGACACCATTGGATATGAGTAGAGAGTGAATGCATCATTTCCGGCTCTGACTTCATTTTAATCATTTTTCTCTCTCTCTCGCGAGCTGCATGCTGCATGTTGCATGATGCGGGCACTCAACATTTGTTCGTTAAATTGATGTTGGCTCGGTGTCGGCTCCATTTCTACGCGATTACAACAGCAACAGCAGCAACAACATGTTCTCAATTTGTCATATTAAAAACGTGTTATTAGAGCAATCAATTCTTCAGTCGGTAGTGCTTGAAAATTAAAGGGTAGCACTATATCATTTCCAGATTTGCTTGATCCTTAAGCCTTGTTCTTGCCATTTAATACTTGTAGTGTGAAAGATTTGCAAAAAGATTAAGAAATTTGTGATTCTTTAACTATCAATTTATGAACTACAATAATTATTTTTGTAGTAAAAGCTTCGGTACTTCCCAGAACTGAAAGTGGTACTCAAATATCTAGCATCTTGTTATACGTTTGATAGATCAGGTGCATAATAATGAGAGCATTCAGAGTGGAAGGGTTTCTGCCTCATTTGTCAATTGATTTATGTTCTTAAATAAGAGTTAAGATCAGTGAAGAACTGGAAAGCAAAAAGTCAGGAAATATAACTCTGGCTTGTTTCCCTAATGATATATGAACCTCAACCGTAATTAGTACAATCAGATTCGTTAATTATTTCCAAACCCAAAGGGTAACTTGTACGTCCTGAACCTTTTTGTCTTGTTTAGGGATGATATATGAACTGCAAATGTAATTAGTATAGTGCAAAGAGAGTCGAAAGTACACACAGAATCATTTATGTAATATCTATGAATTGTACTCAGTTGTTATAGTTGTTGTTGTTAGATCTTTCTTGTACAGTTTGTAAGACTTAATAAATTTAACCCAAAATGTCAGAATGCGAGTTCAGTTCTCGTCTTTAATTACAAACATGCCCCCAAAATGAGCTGAAGCAATATCAAATACAGCAAAGTAATATCCACTCTCTTCCCCCTCCGTTAAGACAAAAGAAAACGGAGACTCTCTTGTGTGTAGATCAGAAAGAGGGAGAGAGAGAGATGGAGAGAGATAGAGAGAGACACTTGTGCTCTGCATATTTAATTAGCAATTAAACATTTTTGTCTGGTTCTTATTCTTCTGCCACGCCCCAATTAAGCAGACAACGAACTTTTCTGCAAACTTTGGCAAAGCAACAAAAAACAGCAAAAAATAACTAAATAACTTACAAAACCGTTTAACTAACGGTTCAAGTATGTGCGCGTGTGTGTTTGTAGGTTCGACCTGACCTGCATATCATTTCATGCCAGAGTAAACAATAAAATTTAACACTTTACTTTGACGCAACCATTTGTCATCGGTGTATGGTTTAATCGAGGGGGAAGAGGAATGGAATGGAACTATTTGTTATGGCAGCTGCGTCTAGTATTTCAAGCTGAACCTTCATAAAACATGATTCTCGTTGCTTGAGCTCAGGTCACGCTGCTGCACTTGGTATGCTTCTAACTGACACGTTCCACCAGCAACAATGACCAACAACTAACAGTAGTATTTGCATACCCTGTGTTGGCATTAGAAATAGTTCAAATCATGTTTAATAATGTCAAATTGGAGGGAAACAGTTTTTGAAAGTCGATCAACAGTGCATACTTTTTATCTGTTCCATAACTTGGCTGAAAGGTTTTTGGATTTATAAAATTTTTTATATTTTTGTACCTTTTTCAATCAAGTTTTTCTCCATAAATTGGTTAGAAGGCTTTAGATATATATTTTTTATATTTTTTTACCTTTTTCAATCAAGTTTTCTTATATTGTCTTGACCACAATACTGTTTAATTATTTATTTATTTTTTTGAAACCACATCAAAACAACTTATCAACTGTTTAGAGGGCATTAACTTATTCCAGCACACACACTTAACTAGATTATTCAGTACCTGTTTATTCATAGTTAGTCAAATACTATCTACACGTTCGGTTTTTTGCAATAAGTTAAGTGAAGCGTCTGTGGCAAAACGTGATTCATTTGTGTATAATTGAACAAATGCCTGGCAGAAGCGTCACATTTGTTGTTGTTGTTGGTCTCAGATGGATTGTCCAATATTCAAAACGAACTTATAACATTTGTCACGCTGCTGCTGCAGTAGTTGCTGCTGTTTTTGTTGCCCGCATCATCATTGCAATATCTAAAGTATTTGAATTGAAGTTATAGCTGAGCTTAGCAATTCAATTGTTGTTTGCTTTTAACCCTCTCTATCTATCTATCTCTCTCTAACTGCGTTTTGCCTGCCTCAGCCTGTCAATTCAATTTTAATCAAATGCGTTACATCGATTCCCCAGCGCAATTAATTTGAAATGTTTCAACCGAATGAGCAAAAGCCCATTACAACCTACATGCATCCCGTTTCTGCCCTCCAGTTTTCCCTCTTCAGCTTCGCCCGCATTTTGCATAAGCACACTATATATATATATATATATATATATATATATATATATGTTTATTCCTGCCATACAGTTACGGTCAATGCTCCTCGAGCTTAGCTTTTCATTGGTGTAGTTTGTGTCAATTGTTTAGGCTTGAATTGTTTTTGGCAAATGTTTGAAGAGATGCCACAGATGCCATGATGTTGCACACATAAATAAAGCCAGTATACAGCAAAGGGTTGCGGGTGTGTTGAGGTACTATACAGGTATCATGAAGCACATTGCACTCATTTAAACTTCCGGTTATGAACTGAATGCCTGCCGAGAAGCACCTTTTACATTCCCATTCACATTTCCATTCGTATTCGCATTCAAGTTTTACGCTTCAGTTGCTTGATGCAATACCCCTACTCATCCAAAATAGCACCCTACAAGCTGCTACCAGCTTCTGCCGCTTTCCCACCTACTTCAAATGAGCGAGTTGCAAGTAGTTGACTAGGGATACCATATAACTAAATGTTGTTTTTGTATGTATAGAAAAGTTAAACCATTAAATTATAAACTAGCAAATTTAACGTGATTTACAGTTCTTATTGAAATTTATGAGATTCTTCAATACTAAATACAAATATTAATCGATTTTCTTTCTGCTGCAACTTATCATACCCCTCTCCAATCATTTCGAATGAGTACAGGGTATAAATAGTTGCAAAAAAAGTAGAGTTTACTCGTTTTAAATGGTTTTGGCTGCTTGTTAGAGGTCATTAACGTGGCCATTGTTATCTGGCGTCACTCGACGCCGTGTTGTAAAAGGTCACCCACAGCTACATAACGTTAAGTAAATTGTTAACGGATGCGTCGCTGCTTACCTCCGCACTGCACCCCCTGCGGCGTTTCATTAAAATCCGCATTCGAGTGCACAAACACAATAGCCGCAACGAGCGTTTAAGCTGCATTCAATTGTTACTAAACCTGGACGCACTTGAACACCCTTTATTAATATCGCCCTCTCTCTCTCTCTCTCTCTCTCTCTTTATCTATTTTACAGATAGCGCCACCTATGTGGGAAATATACTGCGCATCAAGTCGGTGAAGAAGGAGGATCGCGGCACCTACTATTGCGTGGCGGACAATGGAGTCAGCAAAGGTGATCGTCGCAACATCAATGTGGAAGTGGAGTTTGCACCGGTTATAACTGTGCCACGTCCACGTCTCGGCCAGGCGTTGCAGTACGACATGGATCTGGAGTGCCATATTGAGGCGTATCCACCACCAGCCATCGTGTGGACCAAGGATGACATTCAGCTGGCCAACAATCAGCATTATACTGTCTCGCACTTTGCCACCGCCGATGAGTATACCGATTCGACGCTGCGTGTGATCACCATTGAGAAGCGTCAGTATGGCGATTATGTGTGCAAGGCAACCAATCGATTTGGTGATGCTGAGGCACGTGTCAATCTGTTCGAGACGATTATACCAGTGTGCCCGCCAGCTTGCGGACAGGCGTACTATGGCGGCGCTGAGCATATTGCTGCATCGGCATCTTCCTTTACTCTATTGGGCATTTTGCTTGCGCTCCTTTACTCCAGATAAGCCAAAAAATGAGTAGCCAACCCAACAACAAAACTACAAACAACACCACCCACCACGATCCATATCTAATCCATCAGCTCGCAAATAATAGTGTAAACACACACAAACGTACACATATATCAAGTATATAGCTATGCATATTAGATATCATCTGTAGAGATATATTTCTCCTTTTTTTTTGGAATCTGTCGCAAATTTTATTTAAATTTTGTTGTATTTACTTTTGATTTCCATTTCTACTCACTTATCATCCACACTCTGTATCCAAGTTATAAAACGTCCAACCTTATATATGTGTTAAGTTAAGTATGATAAGTTTAAAATGAGCTTACGAACGAATATAAGCGCCTCTTAATCTAATTTAAATCGAGCCTCTTTACCCAATACCGACTCAATTCAAGTCCCGTCCGTTATCTACGTTTTTTTTCTGTATATTTTTAAATAATCTTTTAAGATAATGACTCGATATAAATATATATACATAACATATATATTCTCGATATAGACACACTCACAAACATCACAAAAAAAAAAAACAACATAAAAAAAGCCAACGCAACGCTGCCGAAAATTCATTCCGCTTAAATCATAATTAATGGGAATATTTTATGTTTATTAAATAAATAATAAAGTATTTTCGTGCTGCAATGTATTAAGGTTGATATTTGTAGATATCTCATCAATGCGATTACAATTCGAGACAAACATACAAATACGAACGAATATATGCAACAGCAACAACAACGACAAGTTGTGCTCATCATTAGCTATTAAGCGCAATTCGAAATAAACAAAATAAAAAAACAACTTTTGAATAACAGTTGATACCCATTTTAATGTGGGTGTAAATACATATAAACATTGCGACTTTTGTATTAAAAAAAAAAAATAATTAAAATAAAAAAAAATATGTAAAAGCCAAAAAACAAAAATAATTACATTTCATTTACTTGGGCTTTGCTATTATTATTCAATTTATTGCTAAAAACTAAGTTTATGCCTTGATCGAACCGCCGGCAGTGGCAATGCGATAATATAGATTAAATTCGGCTTCGTAGACGGAAAAATTGGCATTATTGTACAATTTTGTTGGCGGAACGTATTTTCTAAGTGGATTATCCACAATAAAGCGATAGATGCGTTTGATCCTCTTCAATTGATGATATGTGTTGCTACCTATAGTCTCAATGTTGGAAAGCAACTGAAGAATTTCCTCGTGCTGACGACGCGCCTTCAGCTTCAAATCGTGCGGATCAACTGTGGGAAGGTAGGCGGAAATGAAACAGAATGTCCAAAGGGCAAGGGAACCAGACTTTGAGCTTACCAATTAACGGCTTCAAATTCAATTTCAAATCAGTCGTGTGAGTGGCAATTGCCGACGCCCACAAAATTCGTTTACGTACTTCCTGTAGGGCGCCATGGGGTGTTAGCAGATAGCCTGGTGCTAGTTGCATGGTGGATGCCAGTTCCTGTGATTCCACGATAAGCGGATTGGCTGACAGCAAAAATGCACTACAAAAAAAAACAAATATATATATATGTATAGACCGGACACATAGGCCCAATAAAAAAAAAGGTTGAAACATACCAAGAACGTGGCATGCAGGTGAACTTTTCAAACGAGATTTCAGCAAATGTGTTCAGCTCCATTATATGACAGGGCAGTGAGAAACCGCCGCTGCCTGTTGACATCAAAGCAGTGGAGTTATGGGCACTAGGCATTAGTGTTGCATTATCAAAGCTGCGACGCATTGTGGTGTCATTGGGGTTGGGATCAATATCCAGTTTGGTGCTAGAGAAGACGCTGTCATTGGCCAGACTGAAACTTTCCATGCCCATAAACGACATATTGCCCACCTTTCGTTTTGTGGTTAGCAAATTTGATTTGGCGTTTTGGTGTTGCGACGCAGTCTGCATGTCGTCCAGCATATTTTTCATCAAATTCTTGGAGTAGAGAATTTTCTCTCTGATTTGTGACATTTGGCACATATCGTTCTGTATGCGATTGATCGAGGTGTTAGTTTCACTATACATCTGTTTAATGGAACCTAACAGTAGCTCATGATTTTCAAGCTGCTTGGCACCCGCCTCCAGCTCTACACGGAACTGCTCAATCTGTTCGGTTAGGAATTCATTGCGTGCCCGATTAAAATTGCACATATTATACTGCATCATGAAGTCGGAGATGATCTCCTCGGTGTTCTCATTATCCTCATCATCGTTTATGTTTATGCAATTAAAGCTGTTAACTTTCTTTTGCAGCTCATCCATAAAGTTCATATAGATCGCGGCGAAACGCTCCTCCAGCTGCCCCACTTCGCTACGGGCGTTTACATATTTGGCCACCAGACCCAACAGATCACCCTTCGTCTTCAGCAGCTTCACATCAAAGGCGCTCAATTGAGGTTTCGACAGCGAGACACAGCCTGTTGCATTCATCGTGTCGTTGCACTTATTCAGCTGCATGATGTGCTGCAGTTGCTCTTCCTTGGCCTTGAGAATGACATTATAAAGCAGCACACTGGGCGTATTGGCAAATATTTGGCGCATTTGCGACCATAGACGTTGCTTGGCCTCAGCTAATTGATGACTATTGTTGCCTTCGGCATTGCAGATGTTGTAAAAGTTTTGCAACTCCTTTTGAGCCTGCTCTATGGCCAATTTCTCACTGGAATTCTGGTTGTTCAGCTTGACAGGCTTTGTTGCCAGCATCTGGACTTTGTTTTCTAGCTCCTGATTAATTGATTTGTTGAGGGAATCTAGTTTTAATTGAAGCACATTTGATTTAGACTGAAGCAATTGCAGTTTGTGCTTCGAGCCAATTATTTGAATGTCTGTAAAGCAGAAATTAAACTGTGTTTAATATTGGGAAATTTGGAATTCAATACGAGTACTTACTTTTTGATTTTATGGATGCGGCCAAGTTATTAAACTCCTTTCTTGCCTCTGCCAGTCGCAGTTCTGCCTTTTCTTTTTCCTTCTGCAGATCCTTTATTTTAAAATTGATTTGCATTGGGCGGGGCAGAAAACTGCGTTGGCAAACAGGCAACACTTTGTCCTTATGCTGCTCCACCTGTGCAATGAGCAGATTCTCACGCACCTCCTGCACATGTTGACGTGGTTGGATGCGCGATTGCAGCTGCGCAAACAATTGCACCTGACGGGATTTAAAAATACTTGGAAAAAACAAGATGGTTAATTGGATTGAAATTTCAAATGGTGTTTATTGATGTGACTTACGATTTGAGCGCATCCTCATCAGGCAGGCAGCTGGGCTGGCAGCCTAGACTGGTTGCCCAAGCACGAAAGTCTTTTGTCTGTTCCTGAAAAGCCATTGCTCTTGTTTTTAGTTTAACAATGGGAATGTATTTAAAACGACGCGACCGCGCACATTCACAGCTTAGCACGCATACTCATACAACTCACAAACAGTGCTGTTTCAGGCCAGGGCTGCAGTGCTGTTATCGATAACGCTTTTTTCGATTAGTAAAATGTAAAAACTTTATTATGTACACACTTATAACTGCTAACGCTTTTAGAATAACAATTTCAACTTAAATTTCAACTACTAATCAATCAACTTAAGCACCCAAGCCACATTGCGTTACAAAAGTCTTGGCCAGCGCACATTCAGCGTTTTGCGTCCATCGGTGTGCGGGACAATTTTTAAAATATTCCATGTACGTGCAGCCGAGTACTATTGCCGAAAATGGACTGCATTTGGGTTGCTGCTGGTTATATTGCTGAATTGCAGCTAATCTTCGCTGGGACTGCGGCTCACATTTGGTAAACGCAGCAGTCATTGCATCCACATATAACGTGTCATTTGAGAATTTCATGGTTAAGTCCTTACGTATGATTTCCAAATTGAGCGACTTTGGCTCTCGTTTATATTGTGCGGTAGTTAAAATGCACTCAGCCAGGCACTGAAAGAAGAAGGGTTTTTTAAGTGTAAATTAAAAATTAAAAGCATTATAGTGCTTACCGTTGCCGCATCTAAAGAAGGTGGAGTACTAATGGGCTGTCGATTCGTTGTTCCCATTACTTGTTCCGCACATTGCTCGGCGACTTGATCTCGACCACCATCACGGCAGCACAGGGAAGGATCCTTTTAATAACATAAAAATTAATACTTCCTCTTAAATATAGCATTTCATATTCAGTATTTACATACCACAAGCTGTGGAGGTCTTTGACAGTCAATTGTCTGGCCAATTACAAACGGATTAAATGCTATTCCAAGTACAACAAAAACTACCAGATTTTCAGCAGCTGCCATGTTGTGTTATTTGCTTATGTGGTCCAACTAAACTGATTATATAGTTGGACAAACAATCGTTTTTATATGTGCCTCATGCATGATGACATACAGCAGAATACGAATATGATTATAAAGACTTGTCAGCTAGTTAAAAGTGGCAGCCACGCAGAACAAATAACTTAGCACAGGTTCATTGTTGCAATTGGATGCTATTTTGGGCCAATGTCAAATCTAATGCCATATTTTGAAGCGTTGACATTAACAAAATAAGTTTTAAAAGTTTATGAAATACTGATGAATTTTAAATTCTAATAGAACTGATCATTTGGACAATTAAGTACAATTAACTCTTTAAAATGCTCTCATATTTATTATGTTTTCAAGGTGAGAAAGTGGAAAAACCCTACACATGTTAATGATTGTCGCAATTAGTTTGACCAAAAACATTCCCGAAATTAAATTGCGAGCGCTCATCTAGAGCCGGACTCTAATGGTCACACTCTAGTTACATCCGGCCCGTTAACAGAAATCTGCACTTTTTTTAAAATTATTTTCGCTGTTAAAAGTTCTATGTTAACAGGAAGGTTCGCTGTAATTTGGTCAGCTGTTTTCGGCGCGGCTTCTGTATAAAGAAGAAGCAAAGAATCAAATGGAAGTCACGGTCAAAATGTAAATAAAGAAAATCAAAACGTTTGCAATTAATAAATAAAGTTATTTACTTTAAATTACAGATTAGTTGTGGGAGATGTGCGCGGTCGATTTAAGCAGCTGTTTAGCAGAGTGGAGCAGGTCAACAAAAAAGCCGGACCATTTGAAATTTTATGCTGTGTGGGCGACTTTTTTGGCGCGGATAAACAAAACGAAGAGCTAATTGCCTACAAAAATGGATTTAAGCACAGTAAGTACTATTGTTGTTCATTCTAACCAGATTGAAAACTAAAACTAGCTTTTGTTACACAGTAACTGTGCCCACGTACATACTGGGTCCCAACAAGGATGAGGATAAGAAGCACTACGCCAATTTAGATGATGGAGAAATATGCACAAATTTAACATATCTTGGCAAACGTGGTGTGTACACACTGACTAGCGGTGTAAGAATAGCTTACTTGAGTGGAGTGGAGGCAGCTGGAAATGTTGCCGGAGAGCATGAGTTTAACAAATCTGATGTTCAGGCCGTGCGCAATTCCTGTCTGGTTTCAAAGAGTTGTGCCTCGGATTATCGTGGAGTGGATGTGCTTCTGACATCTCAGTGGCCTTACGCACTGCAAGAGAAGGAAAACGTAGGTGCTGGGCCTAGATTATTGGTTGCTTAATAATACTATTTTGGTATCTTCTATTACAGGCAAACGCTTCCAAGCTAATATCGTTTCTTTGCCGAGAGATAAAACCACGTTACCATTTCTGTGGCATCAATGGCACATACTATGAGTGTCCACCGTTTCGCATACCCAAAGATGAGACCACTCAGTTTGAGTTATGCACGCGGTTTATTTCGCTAGCAGATGTTGGTAATGCCGAAAAGGCCAAATACATATATGCACTCAGTTTGAAGCCCGTTGATAAGGCACGATTGTTGGATCTCGTGCAGAAGACAACAAACGAAATACCGTGCCCTTATATTGGTCTAGACATGCGTGGCACCATCAGCGACAATGAGACGTCCGAGAGTCGTCAGTATTTCTTTGATATGGATTCCAGTGGTAATCGCAAGCGACGCACTGAAGGTGGAAATCAAGATAAACGACGCCGAATAATGCAAATTGATTTAGGTAAGCATTTTAAATGAATTCCACTGATCTTTGATTTATATAAATGTTATTCTGCTTCAGACGATTGCTGGTTCTGTTTAGCATCGCCCAAGTTGGAAAAGCATCTGATTATCACATTAGGCGAGCGGTTTTATTTGGCATTGGCCAAGGGACCTATCAATAGCCACCATATACTGATATTATCCAACAAACATATGCCTTGTACAGCTCAACTAAGCTCGGAAGATTGGAAAGAGCTTGATCAATTTAAAGACGCTTTACGGAAGCTCTTCAAGACCCTTGGACAGGTCGTCTGTTTTACAGAACGTCATTACAAGTCCCCCCACCTGACCATTGATGTTGTGCCCTTTGAGGAAGGTTACTCTTGGAAGTTAAAACACAGTTTTGAGGCAAGCTTAATGTTATTAGATGAATATTCCAATATGTATTTAATATTTATATTAATTATTATTCTAGGACAAAGCTGAAGAGTTCAATTTGGAATTTGAGACGTTGCCGACTTTGAGTTCACCACAAATGTTGCCAGAAATGGGTCCATACTTTGTAGCAGAGCTGCCCGACGAAAGCACATTAATAACGAGGCAGATGAAACACTTTCCACTTCACTTTGCAAGGTGCGTTCGGGGCTTTCTGTTTGTTTTTAAAATTATATTAATATTTAATTGTTTTGACAGGGATGTTTTTTGTTCCGAGAACTTGTTAAATTGTGATGAGAAAGTGAACTGGAAGGAATGTCTGCTCGAAAAGGATGAGGAAGTTGCAAATGTGGCAGAATTTCGTAAGCTTTTTGCTCCCTTCGATTTTACAGATGATGATTGATTAAAACAGATTGCTGTTTGCACTGTAAAAAGAAAATGTATGTAATTCCTATTGCAGATACATTCACACAATCCATTTGTATACTATATTCTATAATATTTTTTTAGTAAATTTTCAAACACATACGTTCAGTAAGGTATGTAGTTATTGAATTTTTGTATCGTTTACGAGTCCCGTTGATAGATTTTGTTAAGTATTTGTAAGAAGGTCTGATGCGGCACACCGCGTGATGTTTGCTGTATGTGTGTTTTGATCATATTATACGATTCCTCCTCAAAGGTGGCGAAAGTTGAGGGCAAGCTTAACTCCTTATACAGCTCCTTTACGCGCTCCACCTTGTGCGGATCTAAAATAATGTATTTGATGAGTATTAAACTACATTGATTTGATTTAAAGTTAGTTACGCACCCTTTTGTCCATAGCAGTCTATCATAATTTCCTTTTGTTCAGCATTGGCACGTTGCATAGCTACCACGGCGAGCCAGGAGCACTTGTTGTCCTGTATATCAGTGCCTATTTTACCTGTCACTTCTGGATTACCGAAACAATCCAACCAGTCGTCTTGCACTTGGAAAAAGTGACCCATTTCGAGTAGTATGGTCTTGGATTGTCTAAATGCTTCGGCGTCTTTGTAGCTGCAAGACAAAAATAATATTATTTAGCATAAGAAAACATTGAAAACCCTCAATAAATACCCGGCTAAATGCATTGCAATGGCAAATGGCAGGTAGAAGGAGTAATAGGCAGTTTTGTTGTCCACAATTGCTTTGTAGTTTTCCATGGTAAACTCTGAAACGCTTTTGTTTGAGTTAAGCAGGTCCAGCGACTGTCCACAGGTTGTTATGTATGTGATCTCATGAAAGAGTTCCATGAGTGCCACATAACAATCCAAATGACTAAAATGCTGCTTGAGTATGGCATACATTGCATTCTCAATCATAAGGGCATCATTGATGGCTGTTAAACCAACATTCTCCACCATATGCCAGCACTTTTGACCGCGTCGCGTTGTACTTTTGTCCATGACATCGTCCGATATGATAAAGAAACTTTGGAGCTGCAACAACAAAAAGAATTTCGTTAGTCTATTCAAATGCTAATGTAAGCAATTTGAGACACACCATTTCTACGCACCAGCCCAAATACTGGGCCAGTTTAATGTTCTCCGGTGTCAATTCCTCAGCTGGCACCAAATTCTTATAGGTAAGCACCGTTAAAATGCCGCGATTCTTCTTGCCACGCGGAACATTGTATTGCAAGACCTTTGCAAACCATTTAGCAGCATCACTGCAATTATACGCTTTTGTTGCGTTTGTCAGGTCACGCACCACGTCTAAGAATAACAAAATTAAAATAAACATACATATACATGCGTTCATTATTATAATGCTAATTGCCCAAAAAACAAAAACAAACATAAAAATGTTCACAGCTCACCAGGAAATACAGCCATAAAGTCGCGACTTTCATCTTTTGAGACTGTGACGCGAGCCGCTATTGGAACCGAATGATTTTGCAGCGTAGATAAGGTTCTGTAAATAAAGACAAGCAAAACACCATAACAATAGAATACAATAGAATAAGCCGGCAGCAGTTGCAACAACAGCTGTTTATGTGGCCTACGTGACCGCACACTTTCTCTTCGATTGCCCCACCCAACCCCCGTGCAGCATAGCTAGAATAGTAATGTAAACACAAGCAAGTTTCGATGCTTGAAGAAAAAACAGGAAACTACATACCTGGTTGTCTTTTTTAGTTTCTGCTCATTGACTATGTCCGTCGGTAGGCCACCTATTGTATCTACTGATTTGACTTCATCGCTCGTCGAAATTAAACGACGCACAACTGCGGAACATTGTAAAATGCGCTGCTGCGGCAGAAACTTTTGTGCTAGTTTGAACATATTCCAACTATTGTTTCTATTTCTACTTCTTTAACCAATTGCATAAAATGTAAAAACAATTTTCCTTCTGATTTTGATTTAAATTCAGCGTCCAGGTTTTCAGCCTTTTGTGCTTTCACTTTAAAATTTTGTCAAGAGATAACTGTTCGCATTGCTTTCTTTTTAAAAATGTTTAGTTATTGCGCACTTGACACCAATATTCTTGTCGAATCTCGAAAGAACTTAGCCGACTGGAAGTGCGACTGCATAATTAGCCAAAAAATACCAAAATTAAATTTAAAAAATACCAAATAAAATACGGGATAAATACAAAATATGCCAACGATATTAGACGATAGTTGCTTCCATCTTCAGAACCTCAACATCTTGCTCATCCCTAATTGCCGAAACGACTGGAGCGCAAGCAAACAAAAAATCCGTGATTTTTTTCACGTTATTTATGTACATCATGATGGATGAGCAACTAATTGATGAAGTGGCTCACCACGGCGTCATCTACAATCGTCAAAAGTATTATCTGAGCGGCAGCGGCAGCGGTAGCAACTACGAAACCAAGGACGAGGCCTGGCAGCTCATTGCGCTTAAGCTGCGCACAGACGGTAAGCTTTCTACTAATTACCTGACAAACTTAGCAACAAATATTGTTTCCCCTGCAGTGGAAACGTGTAAGAAGCGCTGGAAATATCTACGCGAGCGCTATGTTTCACAGCGCAAACAGGGCGATCCACCCGTGTACGAGCATTTGTCTCGGCCGTATTTGGAGAAAATGAAATTCTTGGACCAACACATACAGCCGCGCAAGTCCTACCGCAATGTGCCAAACTTTTTGACCTCACCGCATTCGGCAAACAGCTCTAACTTCAGCGAGTACAATGTGGACTCCAAGTCAAATAGCTCTCACAAGAATATGTCTCATTTCGCTGGTACTGGCCAAAATCATCATTATCATCATCAACAAAATCAACAGCCGACGGGAGATGAACAACATACAATGAATGCACTAAGCACCGCTGCGGCATCAGCGCTTGAGAACGTTAACGGACAGGTTAAGATTGAGGCGGAGATATTTAGAGATTTTGCTGCCGCAGTAGCATCGCAGCAGCTGCAGCACATCTCCCAGTCACAAATGCAACAGCAACAAGCGGCAGCCGTGGCCGCTGTTATGGCCGATTCCTCGCAGGGCTACCAGGAACCATACCGGGACAATCAGGTGGGTGTGAGTGGTGCCCAGAATAGCGCCGGTAGCACTGGCGGCCTCACATCAACGTCTTCCTCAATGAAATCGCCACTGTCATCACCACTGCCAGGCCTAGGTGCTCCAGAAGAAAAGACGACACCCACAACCTGTCAACCGGCACCACCACCAGTACATTCCTCATCCAGTGTCGCTGTCACTGGCAGCAGCCTACAGTTGCCGACTCACGGCTATAATAATTACAAGAGCAGCGATGATTTGCACTCCTCGACGTCGAGCAAATATCACACAAAGAAGCCACGCGTGCAACTTATGTCAAACGGTGGCAACCATGGACAACATTCCAACAATGGCGGGAGTATTTCGACTCCAAATGGTCATTTTGGTAACGAAAGCGATGATGACTCCGATGACAATAGCAACGATATGATGAAGCCACAAACAATACTTCAGCATGACAATCATTATAATAATTCCATGAATATGCAACGCTGCTTACCAAACGGCAACATCAACAGCAACAATAATAATAATCAGCAACAACAACAGCAGCAGCAACAACAACAGCAACAACAACAGCAACAACACCAACAGCAACCACAACAACAACATTCAAATATGTTCCCATCGAATACGGACTTCCTTTTCCAGCTTTATCAGCAGCTGCCACAACAGGCAGGTTCATCGCACTCTTCCAACTTTGGTAAATTTCAAACGCCACCGAATCCTCTTAGCATACAGCGCTCATCAGAGCATTTGCTCGGTGAACTGGTCACCACGGAGCTCCTAAAAATGAACAAGGATCGACGAAAAAATGTCCAGAAGCGAATTTTGGAAATACTTTTTTTTGAAGATTAGCAACACAAACGTTTCGTATTGAAAGAGTACCTTGTACATAGTTGCAATATTTATAATGAGTTAATAATCTTAACATTAAGTTTAAAATGATGCGCTTTTAAAGTTTTTTTTCTTTTGTTTAATTGGTCGAAATCCCACCATGGCATTTGAAAAGTTATACATATTACACTTTCCATCTGTGCTAGTCATGAAATATGTATTGACCAACCGTAGAATTTTATTTTAAGTTAACATTATTGATAAGATAATAATATTACTAGGAGCTTTCTTAAGTTCATGGTTTACCTAGAATATTTAATGTTCTACAGAGAAAAAGAAAACAACATATAGTTGTATTTATTAATAATGTTTATTAAAGTGTACACGAATACAAACATAAAAACCTTATATGCATATGTACAGTAATAATTTAATGTAAAGGTTATGTCGTATAGTCATGTATGGAACTGGGCCAACGGGCCACTGCTAGTTACTTAGTTTATCGTCTGGAAACCAGCAGTATCGCTGAGCTCAAGTGGCTTCCACCATAAATCTACACTGTGATGGGCTTTCGGATTTGGCGTATCACAACCGGTCGTGCAATTGTTCGGCTTAAAATTATCATCTGGGTCTGCAAGATGTATAGATTTGATATGAATTAAAGATTTAAATATCTTATAATATTATAATTTACCAAATTTGTGATCGTGATCCTCATCGCAGGATTTTGGACAGAAGACGACCTTTACATCGATGGGCTCGTACACCTTTAGTATTAGCTCGGGCACCTTCTCTGTCTGGTAGTCGACTGTGGTTGGTTCTAATAATGAACGATTCAAATTATTCACTGGGGAGGATGCTTGAATTGGTGTTAATTGTATAGTATGTTGTTTTGATTGCAGTAGCCACGGCTTTTTGTTCACCGTAAGAATCTCTTGGCGTGTGGCTGCAGTGGTTAAGTGTTTGGTTGTTGTTTTTGGTTTAACTGTGCTGTGGTGCTGTTGTTGGAGTTGTTTCTGCTCCTGTTTTTCTTTGAGTGTATTGATTGTGCGTATTTGTCTGTGTGTTGTTAGTTTGGTGTCTTGCTCGATTTTTGATTTATGTTTTAATCCCTCGCTAACCTCATTGCTTGATTGCCTTAAAAGTTGTTGCAGAGGCCGAGCTGGAATGTCAGCCTTAAATGCTGTTCTTTCTTCTTCTTGTGGCATGTTCACCTCGTTCGTTAACCCAATGCCAACGGGCGTGACAAAGCTACTTACATTCGGACTTTTAACTTGGCTCGGCTTCTGCGCCGTTAGGCTTTGCGATGGATGTATAGAGTGCCGCTTGGCTGTAGCTGGTGACCTAAGTGCATCCTGATTAATAGTTGCTTCTGTGCCTGTGCTCGCTTCATCGTTTGCATAGTCATAATCTTCATCATCATAATATTCCGAACTCTTGCTACCGTTTACAGTCGTTGTTGTTGTCTTTGCTGTGGTGCTCGGCACACTTGTACTGGGCGCCAAGGTTGTTGTTGTTGTTGCTATCGGCTCTGTGGCCTTCTTGATCAGCGCTATTCTGGTCAGCTTCTGTCTTAGCAGGTTGATTAATAAGCTCTTCGAGTCTTTAGTTTGTGTGCCTGCAATTTCATTAGCTGTAACAGACTCAAGTGCGAGATTCTTGGAATTGCTGCCCACAGAGCTTTGAGCTGTGGTCTGTGGTGCTGCTGTTGTAGTTGCCATGAGCTTCTGCATTAGCATTTTGATTAAAGTATTTTTCGGTGCGCTCAAGTCCGGAGTTTTGGTAGTAACATCAAAAACAGGCTCTTCATTAGCATAGTCGGGATCTTTGAAGTTGATGTTAGCTATTGGAATGGGTGCTGTGGTAGCTTCACTTGTACTAGTGCTCAGTGGAGCAGGTGTAGTTTCTGTCAAGGTTAATCTCTGTTGTAGCAGATTAGCAATCGAGTTTTTATGCGCGTTTAAATCTGGAATCGTGTTTGAATCTACATCTGATGCGGGTTCATCATTGGCATAATCGGAATCCACATTATTATCATAGTAATCTAAGTCGCTGGTCATATTTGGCATGGTTATTGTTGGTGCATTGATTAAAGCCGGCACAGGCACACTGGAACTGGTTTCAAGAAGATCTTTGACACCAGCTTTGATTTCTGATACTTTTGTTGTACTTTCAACTAATCGAGTGGTCGTAGTTGACTCAATTGGTGGCATTTCTGTAGTTGTGTTGATTTTTGGATTCAGTGTTGAGATGGATACTGATACTGTGGCTTTTTTATGCTCATCATTACTATCAATCTCATTTTCCAGCTCATCTGCATCATATTCGTTATCATAGTAATCCGATTCTTCAGCACTGTCGGTGGCGTTATGTAACTTGGATTCTAAAGTTGTATTTGTCGCCAATCGTTCAATGGACTCCCGCAGGGATTCAGCCGAAAGGGGCTTCGATGTGAATTGCGCAAAGGTTACTTTTGGCATTGGCGCTTCTGTTGTAGATATAACCCTAAAGAGTTTTTTCAATATTTGTGTTGCAGCCTGGGTGGACATTGTCGAGGGTTTCTTGAGAGGACTGGCCGTTGTCCATTTTACGGTGGCGCTATCGATTGGCGCGTTCGGTTCCGATTCATCACTAGCTTCAAGTGCGGGCTCATCGTTCATGTAGTCGAAACTTATCTCACTAGAAACTAAACTTTGGATCGGCACCGAGGATTGGCGCTCACTTTCGCTTTGGAAACTATTTCCATTAAATGTGTTTGTGGAAATTTGTGATTCGGGTACTGTGTTGTTGGTCTGTTGTTGCTGTGGCTGTTGTTGTGGTTGTGGTATGCATGGGAATTGTGTGTTTGTATCTGTAAAGTAAGTGGTTGCGTGTGGTTGAGTGTTTAAATATGGTGTAAACAGTACTACAAAAAGTGCTGCAAGTGTTTTATATTGTGTGTGCATTACAAAATATTGAAGACTTACCTTCAGTGCCACAAGGAGGTAGTACTGTGGTACTGTTAAGTCCAGGTGCTGTGGTTGACGTTGATGTTGTTGGAGTTGCCTGGGGTGTAGTCGCTGGCGTGGGGGTTGTTGTTAGTGTTGAAGTAATTGGTGTTTGAATTGTGGTCGCAGCTGTTGTCGAAATAGTTGTCGGTGTGGTTGTTGATTCTGAAGTTGTTGTCGATGTAGTTGTTGGTGTTTGAGTTGTTGGAGTAGTTGTTGTCGAAAAAGTGGTTGGTGTAGAAGTGGATTCTGAAGGGGTTGTTGAAGCTGTTGTAGATGTTTGAGTTGTTGGAGCAGCTGTTGTCGAAATAGTTGTTGGTGTGGTTGTTGATGCTGAAGTTGTTGTTGGTGTTTGAGTTATTGGAGCAGCTGTTGTCGAAATTGTTACTGGTGTGGGTGTTGATTCTGAAGTTGTTGGCGAAGCTGTTGTTGGTGTTTGAGTTATTGGCGCAGCTGTTGTCGAAATTGTTACCGGTGTAGGTGTCGATTCTGAAGTTGTTGTCGAAATAGTTGTTGGTGAAGATGTGGACTCTGAAGTTGTTGGCGAAGCTGTTGTTGGTGTTTGAGTTGTTGGAGCAGCTGTTGTCGAAATAGTTACTGGTGTGGGTGTTGATTCTGAAGTTGTTGTTGGAGAAGCAGTTGTCGAAATAGTGGTTGGTGTAGATGTGGACTCTGAAGTTGTTGGCGAAGCTGTTGTTGGTGTTTGAGTTATTGGAGCAGCTGTTGTCGAAATTGTTACTGGTGTGGGTGTTGATTCTGAAGTTGTTGTCGAAGCTGTTGTTGGTGTTTGAGTTATTGGAGTAGCTGTTGTCGAAATAGTTACTGGTGTGGGTGTTGATTCTGAAGTTGTTGGCGAAGCTGTTGTTGGTGTTTGAGTTATTGGCGCAGCTGTTGTCGAAATTGTTACTGGTGTGGGTGTTGATTCTGAAGTTATTGTCGAAGCTGTTGTTGGTGTTTGAGTTATTGGAGTAGCTGTTGTCGAAATAGTGGTTGGTGAGGGTGTCGATTCTGAAGTTGTTGGCGAAGCTGTTGTTGGTGTTTGAGTTATTGGCGCAGCTGTTGTCGAAATTGTAACTGGTGTGGGTGTTGATTCTGAAGTTGTTGTCGAAGCTGTTGTTGGTGTTTGAGTTATTGGCGCAGCTGTTGTCGAAATAGTGGTACTGGTGTGGGTGTTGATTCTGAAGTTGTTGTCGAAGCTGTTGTTGGTGTTTGAGTTATTGGAGCAGCTGTTGTCGAAATAGTAACTGGTGTGGGTGTTGATTCTGAAGTTGTTGTCGAAGCTGTTGTTGGTGTTTGAGTTATTGGAGTAGCTGTTGTCGAAATAGTGGTTGGTGAGGGTGTCGATTCTGAAGTTGTTGGCGAAGCTGTTGTTGGTGTTTGAGTTATTGGCGCAGCTGTTGTCGAAATTGTAACTGGTGTGGGTGTTGATTCTGAAGTTGTTGTCGAAGCTGTTGTTGGTGTTTGAGTTATTGGAGCAGCTGTTGTCGAAATAGTGGTTGGTGTGGGTGTTGATTCTGAAGTTGTTGTCGAAGCTGTTGTTGGTGTTTGAGTTATTGGAGTAGCTGTTGTCGAAATAGTGGTTGGTGAGGGTGTCGATTCTGAAGTTGTTGGCGAAGCTGTTGTTGGTGTTTGAGTTATTGGAGCAGCTGTTGTCGAAATAGTGGTTGGTGTGGGTGTTGATTCTGAAGTTGTTGTCGAAGCTGTTGTTGGTGTTTGAGTTATTGGAGCAGCTGTTGTCGAAATAGTGGTACTGGTGAGGGTGTTGATTCTGAAGTTATTGTGGAAGTAGTTGTTGGAGTAGCTGTTGTCGAAATTGTTACTGGTGTGGGTGTTGATTCTGAAGTTGTTGTCGAAATAGTTGTTGGTGTAGATGTGGATTCTGAAGTTGTTGTCGAAGCTGTTGTTGGTGTTTGAGTTATTGGAGTAGCTGTTGTCGAAATAGTGGTTGGTGTGGGTGTTGATTCTGAAGTTGTTGTCGAAGCTGTTGTTGGTGTTTGAGTTATTGGAGCAGCTGTTGTCGAAATAGTTACTGGTGAGGGTGTTGATTCTGAAGTTATTGTGGAAGTAGTTGTTGGAGTAGCTGTTGTCGAAATTGTAACTGGTGTGGGTGTTGATTCTGAAGTTGTTGTCGAAGCTGTTGTTGGTGTTTGAGTAATTGGAGTAGCTGTTGTCGAAATAGTGGTTGGTGACGGTGGCGATTCTGAAGTTGTTGGCGAAGCTGTTGTTGGTGTTTGAGTTATTGGCGCAGCTGTTGTCGAAATTGTAACTGGTGTGGGTGTTGATTCTGAAGTTGTTGTCGAAGCTGTTGTTGGTGTTTGAGTTATTGGAGTAGCTGTTGTCGAAATAGTGGTTGGTGAGGGTGTCGATTCTGAAGTTGTTGGCGAAGCTGATGTTGGTGTTTGAGTTATTGGCGCAGCTGTTGTCGAAATTGTAACTGGTGTGGGTGTTGATTCTGAAGTTGTTGTCGAAGCTGTTGTTGGTGTTTGAGTTATTGGAGCAGCTGTTGTCGAAATTGTAACTGGTGAGGGTGTCGACTCTGAAGTTGTTGGCGAAGCTGTTGTTGGTGTTTGAGTTATTGGAGTAGCTGTTGTCGAAATAGTGGTTGGTGAAGGTGTCGATTCTGAAGTTGTTGGCGAAGCTGTTGTTGGTGTCTGAGTTATTGGAGCAGCTGTTGTCGAAATTGTTACTGGTGTAGATGTGGATTCTGAAGTTGTTGTCGAAGCTGTTGTTGGTGTTTGAGTTATTGGCGCAGCTGTTGTCGAAATAGTGGTTGGTGAGGGTGTCGATTCTGAAGTTGTTGGCGAAGCTGTTGTTGGTGTCTGAGTTATTGGAGTAGCTGTTGTCGAAATTGTTACTGGTGTAGATGTGGATTCTGAAGTTGTTGTCGAAGCTGTTGTTGGTGTTTGAGTTATTGGCGCAGCTGTTGTCGAAATAGTGGTTGGTGAAGGTGTCGATTCTGAAGTTGTTGGCGAAGCTGTTGTTGGTGTCTGAGTTATTGGAGCAGCTGTTGTCGAAATTGTTACTGGTGTGGATGTTGATTGTGAAGTTGTTGTCGAAGCTGTTGTTGGTGTTTGAGTAATTGGAGTAGCAGTTGTCGAAATAGTGGTTGGTGAGGGTGTTGATTCTGAAGTTGTTGGCGAAGCTGTTGTTGGTGTTTGAGTAATTGGAGTAGCAGTTGTCGAAATAGTGGTTGGTGAGGGTGTCGATTCTGAAGTTGTTGGCGAAGTAGTTGTTTGAGAAACTGTTGTCGAAATAGTAATTGGTGTAGATGTGGATTTTGAAGTTGTTGTCGAAGTAGTTGTTAGAGAAACTGTTGTCGAAATAGTAATTGGTGTAGATGTGGATTCTGAAGTTGTTGTCGAAGCTGTTGTTGGTGTTTGAGTTATTGGCGCAGCTGTTGTCGAAATAGTGGTTGGTGAGGGTGTCGATTCTGAAGTTGTTGGCGAAGCTGTTGTTGGTGTCTGAGTTATTGGAGTAGCTGTTGTCGAAATTGTTACTGGTGTAGATGTGGATTCTGAAGTTGTTGTCGAAGCTGTTGTTGGTGTTTGAGTTATTGGCGCAGCTGTTGTCGAAATAGTGGTTGGTGAAGGTGTCGATTCTGAAGTTGTTGGCGAAGCTGTTGTTGGTGTCTGAGTTATTGGAGCAGCTGTTGTCGAAATTGTTACTGGTGTGGATGTTGATTGTGAAGTTGTTGTCGAAGCTGTTGTTGGTGTTTGAGTAATTGGAGTAGCAGTTGTCGAAATAGTGGTTGGTGAGGGTGTTGATTCTGAAGTTGTTGGCGAAGCTGTTGTTGGTGTTTGAGTAATTGGAGTAGCAGTTGTCGAAATAGTGGTTGGTGAGGGTGTCGATTCTGAAGTTGTTGGCGAAGTAGTTGTTTGAGAAACTGTTGTCGAAATAGTAATTGGTGTAGATGTGGATTTTGAAGTTGTTGTCGAAGCTGTTGTTGGTGTTTGAGTTATTGGAGTAGCAGTTGTCGAAATAGTGGTTGGTGAGGTTGTTGATTCTGAAGTTGTTGGCGAAGCTGTTGTTGGTGTTTGAGTTATTGGAGTAGCTGCTGTCGAAATAGTGGTTGGTGAGGGTGTCGATTCTGAAGTTGTTGGCGAAGTAGTTGTTTGAGAAACTGTTGTCGAAATAGTAATTGGTGTAGATGTGGATTCTGAAGTTCTTGGCGAAGCTGTTGTTGGTGTTTGAGTTATTGGCGCAGCTGTTGTCGAAATTGTAACTGGTGAGGGTGTCGACTCTGAAGTTGTTGGCGAAGCTGTTGTTGGTGTTTGAGTTATTGGAGTAGCTGTTGTCGAAATTGTTACTGGAGTGGGTGTTGATTCTGAAGTTGTTGTCGAAGCTGTTGTTGGTGTTTGAGTTATTGCAGTGGCTGTTGTCGAAATAGTGGTTGGTGAGGGTGTCGATTCTGAAGTTGTTGGCGAAGTAGTTGTTTGAGAAACTGTTGTCGAAATAGTAATTGGTGTAGATGTGGATTTTGAAGTTGTTGTCGAAGCTGTTGTTGGTGTTTGAGTTATTGGCGCAGCTGTTGTCGAAATAGTAGTTGGTGAGGGTTTTGATTCTGAAGTTGTTGGCGAAGCTGTTGTTGGTGTTTGAGTTATTGCAGTGGCTGTTGTCGAAATAGTGGTTGGTGAGGGTGTCGATTCTGAAGTTGTTGGCGAAGTAGTTGTTTGAGAAACTGTTGTCGAAATAGTAATTGGTGTAGATGTGGATTTTGAAGTTGTTGTCGAAGCTGTTGTTGGTGTTTGAGTTATTGGCGCAGCTGTTGTCGAAATTGTAACTGGTGTGGGTGTTGATTCTGAAGTTGTTGTCGAAGCTGTTGTTGGTGTTTGAGTTATTGGAGTAGCTGTTGTCGAAATAGTGGTTGGTGAGGGTGTCGATTCTGAAGTTGTTGTCGAAGCTGTTGTTGGTGTTTGACTTATTGGAGCAGCTGTTGTCGAAATTGTTACTGGTGTGGATGTTGATTCTGAAGTTGTTGTCGAAGCTGTTGTTGGTGTTTGAGTTATTGGAGCAGCTGTTGTCGAAATTGTTACTGGTGTGGATGTTGATTCTGAAGTTGTTGTCGAAGCTGTTGTTGGTGTTTGAGTTATTGGAGTAGCTGTTGTCGAAAAAGTGGTTGGTGAGAGTGTCGATTCTGAAGTTCTTTGCGATGTAGTTGTTTGAGAAACTGTTGTCGAAATTGTTACTGGTGTGGATGTTGATTCTGAAGTTGTTGTCGAAGCTGTTGTTGGTGTTTGAGTTATTGGAGCAGCTGTTGTCGAAATTGTTACTGGTGTGGATGTTGATTCTGAAGTTGTTGTCGAAGCTGTTGTTGGTGTTTGAGTAATTGGAGTAGCTGTTGTCGAAAAAGTGGTTGGTGAGGGTGTCGATTCTGAAGTTGTTGGCGAAGTAGTTGTTTGAGAAACTGTTGTCGAAATAGTGGTTGGTGTAGAAGTGGACTCTGCAGTTGTTGGCGAAGCTGTTGTTGGTAAAGTTGTTGGACTTGGCGTGGAAGTTGTGGTCGTTGTAGGTTTTGGTCTTTTAGTTGTTGTGGTCGGTGTTGGTTTTGGTCTTTTAGTTGTTGTGGAAACGGATGTTGGTGAAGTTGTCGAAGTGGTGATGGTTGACGGCGATCCTGTGCTGCAAGGAACCGCTGTGGTAGTACGCGGTTCCTCAGTGGTAGTAGGAATAGTGGTATCGCATGGTAAAATAACAATTTTTTTCTCAATCAAAGGACCTTCTGGATGTTCTCTAACAAGGCTACCCGATTCTAGACGACCATTTTGATTGTCATAGTAATAGTGCGGATACGGGGGATAATATGGATACGATGGGTAGCTAGGATATTTGAAGGTTGTTGAACTTGTAGGTGTTATTGGTTTAGATGGATCGGCTTCTAACTCTTCTTGCTCCTTTTCCGCAGTATCCTTGTCAAAGTCTGCTTCGGACACATACGGATAATAGGGTGCTACTGGAGCATAAGGCAGATCGGCAATGGACACATGAGTTTGACACTCAACTTCATGGTGTGGTCGGCATAGTTTACGTTCGGGATCAAAGCTGTTCTTAGCAGGACACCTACGGATAAATAATATAAATAGTTAAGATAGAATTGGAATTCTTATTTAGCTAAAACGCACTTCAAACGTGTCTGCAAATAATTTCCATTGGACTGCAGCTCGCATGTGTAATATAAAGCGCAATCCTTTGGTGATCGAAAGGTGCCCTCCTCTATGCATTCGGGAAAGTTATCCTCACAGTTTTCGGGTGTGTAGCTGTCGCCGTCCGATATTTCCGTCGAAGGACACTGGTCGCCAGGAATACACTTGCTATCCTTTGCGGAGAATATGAAGCCTGTTGGACAGCCGTACAGACTGGGCGTTAGATCCTTGTCACACTTGTAGTAGATCTTGCAGTCATGATTGTATGGAAAGCGTCCTTCCTTTTGACAAATTGGCGGATAATCAGGGCGTACACGCTGCACACAATGACCCGTAGTAGGGCTAAATTTCTGTGAAAGAAATCTTAGAGTATTCCATAGAAAACCATTGTTCGACTTTAACTTACCTCTAGGTTAGGGCATTTGCTAAAGATCACACAGTTGGGCCGACAAACATAATAATATTGCTGTTGATCCGGATGCGCTTTGATTCCCACATAATCTCTAGAGCAGCGATTGTTCTTTAAGGCAAAAAATAACCTATTGAGTTTGAACTTTGTAACTTTTCTCTTAATAAACCTACGTAATCGACAGCAACTGGATCGCCGCCACCGGGTAGGGGTTTACGAACACCATAATTGCTATCAAAGTAACTGCCTGGTGGACTGTAAATGATCGGTCGCGATTGATAGCCATAGTGTCCATAGGGTATACGTGGAGGATAAGAGTAGTAGTAGGGATTGGGCTGCAGACGAGGTGGAGGCAGACCTTCACCGCTATAACCATTTGGTCCGTGAAGGGAACGTGCGTTAACCCCTACTATAATGGCCAATAGCCAGATGCAGTTCGTCATTATTTAAGCGCACTTAGGATTCACGATCAACAAATGTATTCAAATTAAACACTCGATTCGTTTCGTTTTCACTTTCAATAGACGCACATTAGTTAAACACAATCTTTAGATGCTCCTAAGCCCAGTAATACAAATATCCTTTTACTCCGACCGCTTTCGCGCTTCGTATGTAACTTATGGCTTAAAGTGGGCTCGCCTTTGCTTAAATGCTTTCTGCTCTTCAAGAATGTTGCATAACTAAAATACCATTTTTGCTGATGCGTGATTTATGTACGTATATAAAATGAAGCAACTGCCGCAGTCGCAGCGACGCTGTTAAAACATAAACAAAAACAATAATATAAAATTATATTTTGTCTCCGCCATCCACGTGCGCTGCAGAACCGGAAGACAAGCTGAGAGCAGCTTCTACTTCTACTGCATGATGGCCCAGAGCAAGATGGCAATAACTGCTGTGGGCTAGCTTCCGTTGCGGTTGCGCTTGTAAGTGCTTTCTTTTTTTTAAAGCATGAGTAATTTTTTGTTTTATTTGTGGACGTGATCGATGCTATTAAGCTGTTGCAGATGCCGGAACAAGAATTATCAAATGATTAAGCCAAATGCTTTCATGCGACCAGATAACAAAAAACACCATCTGGGTCGATTAAAAAACTGCATGCCTAGAACTATTAAATGACACCTGGCGAGGGTGTATTATATTAACAATATTTAATTATAGGTTCAATTGTTTTCATATTCATTGATTGGGTAAAAGCTATTCATGTTATCTACCATGTTAATTTCATTAACAAAGTGTCTTCAAAGTGCGCTTAGTAATTTGCTAATTTCGATTTTCATTTTTACACGCAGGTGCAAATTACTAGTTAAAGTTTTTCGAATATTTTTGTAGCACGTTCAGTTGTGGGCGAAACTGTCACGAAATTTTTGGCCACACGCAGAAACCTGTGATGATTTATTTGTATACGTAATGCGAATGATCTCAAAACCTAAATGCAGTCACGTTTCCTAAAATTCAATTCAATAAATAGAATGTCTTTAATTTCTAAATTTGTTTACCAATAATCTTCTTAATGAAAAAACCCCTCAGCAACTAAAGAAAGCTAGCTCTTATTTACTTATCTTATATTTCATAACCTAGTGATAAAACCAAGATGGCTTTTTTTATGGATAAGTTTGATTTTTATTGCATTAAATATATATCAATCTTAGTTGTATGGAAATAATTGTGACATTGACATTTTTAATTGTTTTGCTATGTATTATTTTTTTTTGGTTCTTTAAGTTGATAATATTATTTGGTTCTTTGATTATAGAACTTATGTCTAATGGTTATCAATATCTATATTGAGCCTCAAACACATTGTTATGTCGGAGGTAACCGAATGCACGTGCAGAATCTTAAGCTAGTTAATTGGCGAAGATTGAGGGCCTCATAAATCCATAGATAAACCAGTTTGTTCCGATTGTTTTTGAACTGTTCGCATTTGGGTATTTACAACTAATCACAAGAAGAAGACGAGCAAATTTTCTTGTGTTTATGTTTAGACCTCTTGATTATCTTCCGACTCGGCCACCATGGTCAGACTTCGCAGCGATCTATGATAAGCGCATTAAAAAGAGAAAAAAGAGAAGAGAAAACCATGCAACAATGTTAATAAAATATACTCAACAATCCAATAATAAATTTGTATGTTTGTAAGTCGGAACATGCGCTATTCGTGTTAGAGGAAAGGTAATATATGGTTGACTGATAAGCCTTATCAACAAAACATGCCACAGCTCATCAGCTGGACACTAAATCTGAGCTAGGCTTTTAGTCTGTGTCTGTCTCTTGAGATTAGTGCATATCAATATGAAATATTTTTGTATCGCTATTTGGTTAATCTGGTTAGCACAAGTCTACGCATGTAAGTCACACAGATTAAAGGTTATCAGTAAAAATCTTTTGATTAAGCTTTTTCTCATCTAGTTACGGACGAGATGCCGACTTTTGCGGGCGTTTGCCAGCTCCAGGGCGATTGGTGTACTACCAAATGTCAAATAGCCGGCGGACGAGATGGAATTTGCAATAAGGTGCAACTCTGCATTTGCAGGCCTTTATAGTGCTGCATTATTATTATTATTTTGTATTAGCACAATGTTAAATAAAGCTTTTACGCAGAAGAAAAATTTTGAAATATTTACAATTGCGAACAGTTTTAATGGCCTTCGGATTCCTGGGAATTATGTATGCAAAAGCGAGTTTGTAGATATATATAATAAGATTAAACACATAATTAAATTGTATACCTGGAGCGCTCAAACAAAGATGGATCAGTGTAGATGGGCTCACTTGGATCCTCAAACTGGTGATTTGTGTTGCCGCCCGTGCGGATGGGATTTATAACCGGCAGCTGGCACATGCGAGCCAGATTGCTACAAAGCGTTAGAAAGAGAAACAGACAAGCTTTAAATGTTAGTGAACGGGCTTAAATCAAGTAGGCGACATAGATTGGCTTACCCTGTGGCAAAAGTCTTGTGTAATGAGCCGCCAAACATGGACATGTTGGTGCGAAAAGCGTTCGAGGCGCGATTGGATGTACTCTGATTGCTGCCACGGCCGCCTCCAATTCCTCCTCCGCCCCCACCAACAGCTCCATTTGGCATGTGTCCGATTTCGGTGAAGCGCTCGTGGGTGCGCATCGAGGAGTGCGAGTGTCCCAATGAATGTATGGGCGAATTACGATCAACCGAACGATTCTTCGATATGGACGTCCAATAGCGTCTGTAAAATGTAAACATTTTTCAGTTGTGTTCCGCATGCAAGCTCTTGCTCATTAGCTCACCTGTAACCCATTCCGGCAACCAGCGTTATGCTAAACAGCAAGATCATTAGCAGTATTATGGCTGTGATTAAGCCATGATATTCGGAGGGTGTCATGCAGACAGTTTCCATTGGGGCGACAAGTTTGCGTGGATAGGATTCTTTTTCAATTTCCTCGCGCGTTTCAAAAACCTATCGAATGTTGGAATGTTGGGGAATATATCGGCAGAGAGAATTTTAGAATATTAGTATGCTAATTACTGTTAAAATTTTACTTTTGATTTAATTGTAACTAGCTCTTACCTCAATCATTTCGCGTACTTGCTCTGGCTCTTCGGATTCCTTAGATTTCTCGCCCTCTTGTGTTGCATTGAGTTGTGCACCACCCAGAGTAGCGCTCACTGTGGTGCTGTTCACCACTGTCACTTCTTCAGTTTCCAGCTCATTAACGCTCTCAAGTGCTTGTGCCTCAGGGATATCAGTTATGTTCAAACTACGTCTCTTGCGACCAAAGGATGGCTCTTGACGCCCAGCGGGACCTGGACAATAGGCCGGCTGGCAACCCTCTCTGCAGGAACGCACAGTAGCCTCAAAGACTAAGAAATTAGACTCGGGTATCTTGAACGCATTGAAGCGGGCCTCCAAGGTGTCGCCATCGCGCAGCTTATCTAGCTCAGGGAAAACATAGGGATCCACAGGGCAACTAAAAAGAAAAATTAGTCAAGGGAGGTGCACAAGGAAGTATATAAGCAATTACCCAAAGCGGTCTATAAGCTGTATGCTGCGTCCAGAGTATGGATCTCTGGCCACCACATTGGTTGCAAAGATGTCAGTTACATGATTATAGCCATCCTGTGCCTCCAGTCGGAACGTTAACGGGTCGCCAACGGCAATCGTTGTTGTGGGTCTGCCTTGATAGAGGATACTTAAACGCACCTTTGAGCTAAGCGTGTTTTCAGCTGGCAAATACTCGATGGGTATGGGACTACCCGAGCTGTGAAGACCAAAATAAAACATTAAACGATAATCATCCGCAGATAATGATGATAATTAAGTCAATTGGCTTACCCCGCGCCAATGTAGCCAGAGCTCACGACCGCCTCACCGGGGCCCCGAAAGATGCAAGTGAGATTGTAGCGCTTATCACGACTTGTTTGTACATTGTCCGAGAACTGCACAACAACAATATTAGTGAGCGTGTCGCCGTACTGCAAGATAAGATCAATTGATCAAGAATGTGATTAATTTGAGAGCTTGTTGAGCCAGTTAGAGTTGCTTACGCGCTGTGTGCCACAGTCCGGATAGCCCTGGGGTCCACTAATCCTCAGCACATTGACGGTTCCCCCGTTGCCGCGGAAGAAGCAGCGATCATAGAAGCCATATGTGTAGATGCGGCCGAGAAAGCCCTCCGGTGTTCGTATGGTAAACTCCATGCCTTCCTCATTGCATGTCTGCGTAACTGCAAATTTAGTGCAATTAGTCAACGTCCAATTGAGATCCCCAATGGCTGTTGGTATTGAGATTAGTATATATTTACCATCCATGCACTCGCCATCGCTGCGTCCAAGGCTGCGTTCATAGAAGTCATAGTTAGAGGCATCAAAAGTGCCGGGATCGTGTATGTCCAGCTCACGCGAATCTCTATCGCTCAGCTCACAGTTGGGCGATTCGCGGTCTCCACGCTCTCTGTCTCGGTCGCGGTCGCGATCGCGGTCCCGATCCTCATAACTGGAGGCGGTGTCTCTGCCAAATTGAATACGTGATTGCGTTTTAGTTGTAGCCTCCACTTGTGACTAGCACTTATCGCTCAGCGAATCAACTAATGTATGTATCTTCAAAAACAAACCTGTAGTTAAAGCTGCGGCACACAAAGTCGCGACTCTCAATGCATTCACGTTCGCACTGTACCAGACTTGGGACGACCAGTGACCGTCTTACAAAATGACGTCGCATTTTGTGCCTGGCTGCTATCTGCTTGAAGTTGTCACTCTCCTCGCAACGCGTAATGGGTGGTCGCGGCGGCCCAGCACCTGGAACACCGATTCCAGAGTGTCCACCGCCTACACCTCCGTACGGTGTGGGTAGATGCGACAAGCCAATTCCTGGCAGTGGTAGCGGACGATGATCATCTAAGCTGTTGCCTCCGCCGCCGTAGGGTCGATTGAAAGGCGTATCATATCGTCCGTAGTTTCCACCGACAGGTCGGCGTGCCGGTGGACCATCGTATTCCCTGTCGTAGGGTCCTGGTGCAAAACGATCCCCATAACGCTCCTCATAATCATAGTCGTAGTAGGGCGGCGGACGTTCTAAGCCTAATTAGCGTGATAATTGTGATTTTGTTTAATTCTTTTATTGAGTGCAATCCTAAAATTATTCTGCTAATCGTAATGTCTTTAAATATGAGGTAGTAAAAGTATGCAATTATTGGCAATGCGCTGCAGCTAATATAAAAGCTCTTTCACTTTAAAATTCGGTAGTAAAAGCTAGCTGTTCTTGAAAAAGAAATTGTAGAGCTTTTTCGAACTAAAATGCAGCTACCAAATGAGCTTTTCGTATACTACATAACCAGAGTTAAGTTACTTAAAATGGGTAAAAGCTTTATTTATTTAAAGCAAAAGTTTTTAGATAATTGAAAAAAAAGCGAAATTGTAAAATTGAAAGCTGAATGTTTATTGATGATTCTCTGGAACATAACCAAAAAAGCGGCATTTGCATATCTTTGATGTACCTCACACATAAATGCGATCTGGTATATAAAACCATTGTCCTTGCATGCAAAGTTTTTTTAATGTAATTGAATCATTTTCTTTAGCTGGCAATTGGATTAAATGGTAGTCGTATTAGACTGGTAGTTGATTAGTGTTCGAGTGTTTGTGTTTTACTTACCGGGGCGTCGGCCAATATCACTGGGACCTAGACGATTACCATATTTGTAGATGTCAATAGGATACCGATCACTACCTACCGGAAAGCGATTCGGGGTCGAGGCATACTTGCTGGCACTGCCAGTGGGAGCCAGTGGAGCGGGTGGATAACGCTTAGCCGAATCTGGCTCAGGGCGCCTTGCACTATGCACAATATCATCATATCGGCCAGGTGGGGCACGATTGTCAGGCGCATAAGGCGTATACCTTGGCGGATCCATGGAGGAGGGACGATACCGTCGGTCCGGGAATATACTATCTGGTGCATCACGACCAGTATAGCCACCCACAGGATCGCGACTCGGCGGATAGCGAGACGGGTAACGGCTGTCATACCGACTATCGCCGTATCGGCCACCCCCGCCATATCCGTACGGTCTATAGGGTGCATCGTCATCAGCGGGAAAGGGCCTTGTGTGAGGCAGATCGCTGGGCAATGTATTGTCATTTATGGCCGGATAAGGCAGCGGACGATAAGGCAGTCGATCACGATCACGTTCACGGTCACGATCCAGGTCTCGATCCCTATCCGGATAGCGTCTATCTCCATAACGATCGGGCGGATAGCGTTCTGGGTAGCGCTCACGATCCCGATCTCTCTCGCCGCCAGCACCCACAGGATACCGATCTAAGAGGTTGTCGTGACGTCGTTAGGGTTAGTCAATTAGTTGTCAGTAATCGAGCAGTGATTTCGAAAAGCTAGTGATATTAATTGTTTTAAATGGCGCAAAAGATTGTGATCTTACCATAGTCATCTGGATATCGATCATAGGGTCGTCCATACCCCATGCCATCACTGCCACCAGGGCCTGGATATCGGGAGCCACTTCCATAACGATCAGGTGGGTAACGATCACGATCACGATCCCTGTTACGATCACGTTCACGATCTCCGTTGCCGTATGGGTACCGATCTGGTTATAAAATATGCAATAATAAGTAATACCTATACAAATAATAAAGTCATTTACCATATTCATTTGCAGCAAAGTCCGGATAGCGATCGTATGGCCTATTGTAATCAATCCCATCGCCTGCAGGCAACCTATTGCCACCCGTACCTATGTGAGCACCAGAGTTGGGACCGCCTATGCCACCAGCACTTGACCCCGGTCGATCGTAGCGATCGTCGTGCTTGTTAGGCTGCCTCCAATTGCTGCCTGACTGATCACCGGGTCGCTTGCCATCGTTGCCACTGTGGCCTCCATGGCCTGTATCGCCATCGGCGCCGCCGCCCACAACATTTACTACACGACAGCCGCAATGGGCAGAGATGAGGAAAGACAGAGAAAGAGAGTGGAAAAGATGGAGAGATTAGCAACTACTCCATTAGCACCCGCCGTTATTACTGCTGCCACTTACACATTAGATTCTCGTAGTAATCATAATCAGCATCGTATATAATGCGCATGCCATCCTTTTGATTGTACCGACTGAGGCGACAAGTACGAAAGCGATCACTATAAACCGCAGACCTGTAATTTGTTGCGCGATTCGTAAAACACATCACAACATAAAACACAAAGAACACAACAGAACAGATCAGACCAGATCAAAACAGATCAGAGTGGGTTGGCACAATAACAAAGAATCAACAGCAGTTGGTAAGTTGGTATCTTCGGGGTACCGAAGTTTTAATACCCTTGCAAATGATATATGTTATTTGAATAAATAGAATATTCTAAATAAACGTACGTAAAATGTAATGCATGTTGTAAACTATTTACCTTAAGTTTCTAGGCAAATAAGTTTTAAGAATTTAAGTTGTATCGCAAACGTTGTGTTACTTACCTAGTTAACTTATAATAATTGTTTTAAATGTGTTAGAACACCAAAAAAATAATTAATGTTCATTGATTGTAAATTAAAAGATATCTCACTCACAATATTTACACATTTCATCGAAAATATCATAAAACTCTCTGCAAGGGTATGGGATAAACAATAAAACAAGAAATACTACAAGTGGAGAACGGCAATAGCAATTGGCAACTACAACGCACCTGCACTGGAAGCTCGTCTGGCGCAAGCATTCGTCCAGGCACTCGCTGAGGGAACGTCCCGTGATCTCTGAGTGAAACTCGCCGCCTAGTCGCGAGTTGCGGTAACGCTGGAATGCTGTATCTGGCCGACGGCCGCTCGAGAAGAGGTGCGAGGTAACAGAGTTATCTGGATAATCGTTGGCTCGTTCTGCAACGGGAATAGCAGCAAGCACAGAGAGAGAATGGCATAAAAAAGATGTGGAAAAAAGGCAGAAGCAACCGTTGCACGTTGCACGCTATGCGTTGCAAGTTGCAAGATACACACACATAGTAATCATGCTGTCGTTATGTCGAGCAATCTTTACAGAGTCTTCAGTCGGACTGTCCACCTCTTCAGTGTTCAAAGTGGTCAACGTTTAATGGCGCACTTAACGCTTTGTCTGCCTCTGTTGCAGTCTGGTCGATTCTTGTGACGGTCTGAACAGTTCTGTCCTCGTCTGGTTGTAAGGGTAATTGAGGCAGGCGCTAACTTGCGGTAGCCACTTACGATTATCGAGGCATACGAGATCATAAAAATGATGTGTGGGACTGGAGCTGATGCTAATGTCATCCTTCTGCGAAATGGAATCCTCCTCCGAGAGTATGCACTGTTTGCTTTGATCATCAAACTCCACCGAACGGCAAAAGTATCTGCAATGTGTGTGATTAAGACTAATGTACCCGATCAAAACAAAGTCATTGCCCGTATTTACTTCTCGGCACGCAGGCACATCGTCTGGCACTCCTCCAGCGTCATATTATTGAAGATGTCCACTTCAAAGGGGCCGCCCAAACGCTTGTTCTCCTCCTTGACAAAGACGGCGAGGCCATCGCAACGCCTTTCAGCTGTGGATGGTGGAATGGAGTGCAAATGATTAGAGTTTTTGTTAGCCAGTTTCAAGTAGATCAGACTATATAAGCTTGCCATTTAAGCACGTATTCTCCAGATAGTCTGAATTGGGATCATCCTCCATGAGTTCCGGATGTGTGCGTCGAGTAAATCTACTCAATGTACAGGAACGCATGGTCGAATCAAAATTCGCAGAACGGCATACAAATGAGAACTCATTTAGGCACTTGTCCTCACAGTCCGAGCGATTGGCGGCTGTTATCTGGGACGGGAAGGAAATTAAGCAATTAATTAACAAGTTGTGCATATTATAGTAAATAATGGAACCCAACCTGCTATTATTAAAACTACTTGTCAACCTACGCAAAGTAACTGTTTAATTTTGTTCGGTTTTTGGGAGAATTCGGAAAACCCTATCAACCAAGTGTGGTAAGATATACTCTTAAGATGTGGGTTATAAATATCTTCAACTATATGTGAATAACGAGCAGCTACATTTCAAATGTAAAACTTCCTGTTTCTGAGTACACATATACGATTTATTGAGTTGAAGATTTCTCCTTCTGCTAGTTAAATTGCAATCGCACAACTTTATCAAAGGCACTTGCAACAATTCAGAAATGTAGCTACCAGGCATGTAAATTTAAACTTGAGCTTGAGCAATCGCTTTACACAACCTCAACCCCCTTACTCACCTCCTTGATATCGCTGATGGGCAGCTTGAGTTTCTTGCGCGGATGCCGTTCAAATACATAACGTCGACTTGGACATTCACGCTCTGGGCGACTAGCTGAACTTGGAAGAGTAATTTGAGTAGCCATTCAAGATGGTGTCAACACCCACACACTTACATGTCAAGCAAATCTCGTTGAAGTGGACGCTATTGGGCACCAGCATTAAACTGCCAATACCCTCAGGCCCAGCCTGCTCCGATGTCAGATAGCACAGTGACTCCTCGTATTCGGAGGTGCCACCGAACGAAGTGATCCGGCTGCCTGGTTGAAAATCAAAGCTGGTGCAAGTACGCACCAGATTATTGGTCCCGGTGCGATCACGCAGACACAGATCCTGACACTTTTCCAGCACTCTAAATGGTGGTGCCGTATCCCTCACCACATCATCATCGTAGCCCTGCAGCTGCTGATTCGGCAGACGTTCATAGAGCACACGGCCCAGTCCGTTCTTACAAGTTGTTTGGGCTGTGAAAGGGAACTTAACGCTGTGAACAATTCCAAAGTAGTTCTGGGACTTACCAGAGCTCTGGCTAAAGCTGAGACTGACCAACGTGGCTAATATTATTATAGTTATGCGCAATTCCATATTGTCGCTATGATGTTAGTCTCTGGAGTGTTTTCAAAATTTATCGCGGCATTATTAGCACCGCATTCGTGGTTTATTTTTTCAATCGCGTGTTCTATAGTTTTAACAGATTATTAGAATGTGTGTGTGTGTATTAATCACACATGATCAAATTGGTTCATGGGCTAACAAAAAAAAATGACTAGTACAAGTATGAAAACATGTGTACGCGACCTCAATAGAGCTAAAATTTCACCACTCCCCATAATTGAAGTGGGGTGAAGAGTTAAAAAAAAGAGAAAAACGAACACATGAATAGTTAAATATTTTTTCGTCCAGCACCATAATGTTCACAATGCGTAACGCCAAATTGGATCATTAAACTAAAAGCCAACAATGCTACGGGTAGCTTTGCTCATATCGATCCACAACTCCGGATGTTGCTTCCGGCTTATTGTCCGGCTTGGCTATTTATGCTTAGAATAAAGCACAATACCAATCGAGTTTTATTTTATTTTATTTTATTTTTGGAAAAGGAAAAGTCACTAAGCTGTCGCATTGACCTCAAAGGCTTCGTTTTGCTGTACCATGGCATTTTTTTCAATGGTGAAATTTAATTTTAAAGGTTCTTGCAGATAGTTTGTCTGTAGTTTTGCTTCCATTAGCACCGTTAAGGACTAAAGTTAATCATTATTTATTATTTGTTTGTTGTAAGTTAAAGAATCCTTGACTTAAAAAATTATCAATAATCCTTATGAAGATCATCAAAATATTTGAAGGCTAAGATTAGTTTATCAAGGTGTCCTTATCCTTCCTTATTTATTGAAAAATATTTTTTTAAGAAAGATAATAGATAATATTTCACTCATGACTTAAAATCATATGCAATATTGCACTAGAAAATATTAATTATTATTAGAGTCCTTTTAAATTGAGCAATTATTTGCACGAAGCCCAATGCTCTTTTTTCTTCAATGTCAAAACTTTATTCACTTTCAACACAAACAACTTTAATATTTATTCCTTTTAATGCTTAAAATGAGTCCTTTGAATTATATATATATTTTTTTTAAGTTTGAAAAGTAATTTATTTAACTTCAAGATAGCTTTATTGAATAACACTTGCAGTGCATTTGTTACCTTGATATAAATAGGATTTTGAAATGTATTTAATTGTTGAACTGATTGAAGGTTAAACCTTTTTTTTATTCACAAAACTCTAAACACTCAATTAGAGGATCGATTAATGTTGCGCACTGTGAATAACTCCGGGACCAAAAACCCGACCGATCGTTAGAATAATTTGCGACAAACTGAATGCGTTGTTGGTCAGCAGACATCAAAAAAAGCTTGTCTGTCACTTTTGACGCTCTGGGCTGTGGCTGCAATTGGATCGGTACATTACCCCATTACGATTACCATTAGCGGGGGCAGCAGTGCCAATCATGGCAAAGCCAAACTCCAATGGCAACAATGGGCCTGAAAGAGGAATTAATTAGATGTGGAGACAACAACAACAGCAGCAACAAACAACAATAAAATATAAAAAAGCAAACATAAAGTTCTAAATACGTGAATTTCAATTCAAATGTTAATCAGTGCGGCGGGCAGAGCACAAAACTCCATCCAGACTAAAGTTGACAATAGCCACAACCTCAAACACACATACACATACACACACACACACTATATGGGTGTGTTAAGCATGGGGGTTGTGTTCTGTACAGGTGTGAGTGCGTATATGCGACGGTTCTGCCTCGATACGGCCCCCGTTCTGGCCCAATGTGCATGGAACATTGAACGCTAACCATAATGACACCTGTGGGCGTAGCATTCGCTCGAATATACTACATTATACAGATTCAAATTCATGGACAGTCAAAATAGTAAAAAAAAACTAGCTAGGTTCAACTACTTCTCCCAGCTGTGAAGGGCAAAACAGCGTTAGCTGCATGTCTGCCCAAGAGCTAAAAATTAAACGATCGCCGCTCCCGCGTGCTACATTGTGTTGCAGATCTATGGCATGGATCCGCAACTGCAACTAAATCTAAATGTGAATGTGAATGCGCTTCACGTCTGAATAAGTTTGAGGCTGGCTTCAATTTCAAAGAATCACCACCACCAACATCAGCGGTCATCAGCAATTGCAGAATATATATGTATAAAGTATATTTTAATATTATGCTTGATGCAGCTTGCACCTGTCATTTGGGTGTGTAGTGTGTGGAGTATGTGTTTGTGGGCGCGGCTGCACTTTAATATGCCTAGGCGTGACAGCAGCCTTTACAGTCAGCAATAAATTAGTTAATATCGCAACTTGTAAAGTTGAATTCGGTTGAAAGCTGAACAAAACTGACGGCGTGTTATAAGTTTTAGGACTGTGCTTAATCTTGATAGTTCTTGTTGAAAATTTTAATTAAAATATTTGTATTCTTACAACTAAATAATTGCATATGCTTAACTTCCATCTCTTCTTAGATTTTGTGTTAAAAACTTTTAAATATCAATTAAATCTTTAAGTTGCCTTATCCTAGATATAAACTGGTTATCTGTGGATAATAGAATTTTCTTCTCACCTTTTCACAGATACTTCAATCACATGTCTGAATAATAATTAAATTTTGTCAGTTTTATTTTTGCTGTCAAAAGGCTTTTTGATGATAACGTATGCGTTTTCTGACTTCCTAAACTTTCTTTTTGATATCCATAGAAACGCGAATCTGTTAAAGAAATATTACAACATGCAGACATGCATCCTGTGGTTCTCTCTCTGCAAAGTTAACAAGTTGCATAACATGTTTGCCAATATTAATTTTATTCAAGTGACTGACATGGAGTTAATGGAGCTGTTCGGCATTTGACATGATGCATTTACAATATTGGCACCCGGCAGTGCAAAAAGCTATAATTGTTGCCAGTAAAAAGAAAACTAAATACAGATGCAAATATGTGGATAAAATTTAATTGTCCGTAGATAAGCAACACAAGTTTTTTTTTACTTTATTGAGTTTTAAAATAAAAATCCTACACAGATTCCCGCAACAAAGCCAAGATTCGATAGCACTGCTGGAGCATCTGTGAAGTAGAAAGAAAACGCTGCATACCCCAAGGGCTGTATCTTTTAAGATTAGTTAGATTGTCTTACTATTGAGTAGGTGGCTAGTGTGAAGGGTGGAAACGGTTTTGCTGCATAGATAAGCGGTGTCTGGCAACGCATAATCATGAACAGTATATTGCGCTGTATACCAAGCGATTTGGTGTGCCAGTCATTGAGATCAAAAGCAGCCTGAGCCACATCCATTGACTGCAAAAATATACCATGTGATGACTAAGCACTTAATAAATATGAGAGAAATAAAAGCCAAACCTGACTGTAGACTAGAGTGCCAGCTAGACACCAGTAGGAGAGCTGTAAGAAAGTGACGATCATGAAGAGCGTAAACTTGGCAGCTACTTTGGGATCGTTAGTGGCAGCCATCGTCTCAAATGTGGACATTGATATTAAAGCAAAGCTGGCAATCATTTGGGCAATAAATGTGCCATGAAAAACACGATTATTCTTCTCTACAGTGCTGTGGAAGTAATCAAATCATAAACGAACATTTAAGGCTAAAAATGTTACTTGCCGTATTATATGCTGATGGAACTGTATAATCTTACAGAACTGCTCATGAAACTGATCATTGTTAAGTTCAAATTTTCCCAGTTTCTCCATCTCAATGCAGAGTATTTTCAGATTTAAGGCTGTGTGTAGAAAAGTGTGAATGCCAAGTAGATCAATGTGACAAATGGTCATCAGATTAAACTGCGATAAGATGCATTGCCAAATGTAGACGACGTTATGCATTTTCGGATGCTGGGCAGATCGTTGCCAACCAAAGGGCAACAGTACATGAAACGGTTGCTCCCTGCCAGTGACCACCAAAGGTTGCACACAGATCGCCACATTGAATAGACACATAAAGACCGTAAAGTTCATAAGCATGCCGCACTCAACCAGGTAACAGATGCGTTGCCAATATCGAATCTGCTCATTCTCAGACTCAAACTGAGCCTGATTGGTATTGTTACGGATTTGATCTGGCTTAAAGGTCTTCTCATAGTAGGTGAAATCTTCAATCACATCATCGATATCATTGGCGCGCAAAGAGATGTACAAGTTTTTTGTTAAAATGAGGCAGATCTAAAGATAGAATAAAAGACTCAAGCTTAGCTCAGAAGATTAATCCAAATTGTCAGCGTATTATTTGTGTGTTTCTTAAACTGACCCCAATCGTCCAAACAATATCGTCGCCCATATCGATGACATTGGTGGATTCATGTATGGCACACGTAACCATTAAAAGAAATAGGCTAAGATTGGCTAGATAAAACAGATTGCATAGCTTGTACGTTGTATTTGCCATCAAGCCACGATTTGGATAGATGCAGTGCACACTGAATAGAACAGAACGATACAGATTGAATGCTGTGAATTAGTTTTGGCCAAGAACAATCAGTTAACGTTTTATCCAACACACACATACGTACACCATAAATGCTCGATTGTAATGCAAGGCGAGGCGTGGCGGTTGCGTTTTCTGGTGCAACACCGATTGATACTCGCCAAAGAAGCCGCGCAGTTGGCGCAAATATGACTGAAAATCCCCGTTGGCCATCGCGTTGGATAACTGTGTATAACGATAACGACCCACTGGCTGTGAACTCTTGGTCTCTGTGCAGCTTTGTTAGCGCATTGTGGCCTTATATATTTATACACATGGCTGTGTGCCAATTGATTGGCCATGGAGGATGCCAATAACAATATTTACGATTCAGTTGCAACGTTTAGCAAAACTAGACCTATGATTAGCATTAGTAAATCGCTAGCAGCTGCTAACATGTGCCTCAATTTGCAATCAGCGCTGGTGCAGACAAGAAGAAGCGCAAGAAGGTGCCTTGGGAAATTCCTGTAATCGTAGGAGTAGGAAATGAACTAGAACATATCTATAAACTTGCAATTAATTGGCGCCGCCCATCAATATAATAAATATGCAAGCTAATCGGAATGTTACAGTTTAAATTGCTTGACTAGAAAATACTTTGCACAGCCTAAAGACAATTGGTTACACGAAGAGAAAATCGAGTTAAGTTTTGTAGGCAAAAAGTCCTTAGCAGTGGGCAACAAATAGCTTGGTGTATTCATGGAGAAGAAAAGTTACTTAAAAGTTTGTGGGAAATCGAGTTTAGTGCTTGAGATTCGATCTCAAGTGATTCGATTAATCGTAAAATGCTTTCTTGAATAACTTGCATGTCTCGATATAAGAAAAAATAGTCTTTTTTTCGCTCTGTGTACGTTACGGAATACAACGAACACTAAAAATTAAATAAAATTAAGCAAAGAAAATCATCCGAAGACTGTGAAAAGAATATGTATAACATATTTGACGCTAAACACTCGTCAAACATTGTACCACACAATCTTAACCTTATTCATAAACAAAATTTATAATAAATATAAATAATATATAATTAAAATAAAAACATTAAACTTCACAATGTAATACACTCTTTTCTTCAAGGAAAGCGCATAATAATAATAGTTATAATAAATTGCGGCTAATGATTGATTACTTAATAGCACGCCAGTTGAACATATGTAAAAACATGTATTTAAAGTTAAGGATTACATACAATATGTACTAAGTACCAAGCAGTTAGTATTTAAGTACTTTACGATATAAGTATATGTTACACATGTATTTACGGTTTTATTGGCGTGCAATGAACCCGCTGAATGAATAGTTTTCGAAGTATATTATTTGCGTGACTCAATTCGCATATTAGATCATCAGCATCATTAACTGACAATGAATGACATAAAATGTCAACGAAAATTCATGTTAAATTTTATTTATTCACAATTTTTGAAGCGTATAGCTAAACATTATTATCATTATGTGTTGTTGTTGTTATATGGCATTCCACTATGTGGTCAAAAGACCAAAAAGAGTTCAATCAACCTGGCTTGTGTAAACTCATAAACTTGTTCACTTCCTGGGCGAGATTTTTCGCGCATCTCGATGATTGCATAAATAACAAATTGACTAGCGAGTTATGTCTTAATTTGACAAAAAACATAAATCCTGAATGGCAAAAAAAAAAAACTAGCGCAAACATTATTCAAATATGAATATAAACTGGGCTTATGACAGAAAACCCCAGCACATTTGAAAGATTGTCGCGTGCTATATATATGAATAAATACAGGTTCTTAAACGAGTTGCAGGCGTCTTCTAACGGCGCTTAGATTGCCAACGCGAATAGCTATTAAAGATGTCGATCTTGTGTTGATATTACCAACAGGTGTTGCCATAAAATGTGTATACAGTTGTTAATGACGCCCAGGCAAACGGAGTTCACGTAACACGCTTCGCAATCGATGGTTGTTGACTTCTCCTACATTGCCATAAGGCCTAATAAAGTGTTTTATTCAACATTGACCAAGCCTAACAATATAATCGGCAACATAATGGCACAGACATTATACCAAATTGATATCAATTTTAGCCAACAATATATGCAGAAGTGCAAAGCACATCGTTAGCCTTGCGGCCAACAACAGCAACAACAACATTAGCAGCAATTGTTGCAGCATTAACGTTTGCGTTTTTCTGGCTATCCCGCCGAGTTGAAGCCGTCGCATTGAACTCTTCACTGAGCTGCAAGCTAGATTCAAACACAAACGCACACACACTGACTGACACACACGCACAAGAAGAACTAGAAGAAGTAGAAAAAAATACCATCACATGGGTGGATACAAGCCATGCATCTGTTTCGATGGCCAATAACAGTATAGACCAGTTCCGAGTTGGCAAAGCGCCGTTTGATGCTCTAATTTATACAGCATACTGATGAGTTGACCGCCGCTCTGCCAGCGAATTGTTCTCTCAGTTCTCAATTCTCGGTTAACCAAAGACGTCTTCGAATACAACAAAATGTATATATATATATAGTGTGGCAATAAGAAGAAACGGTTATTTCAAGATCAAGAATCTTTAAGCAATCGTATTCAGCCTGCCACTTGTTGACCAGCTCTCTTGCAAATGGAAATATTTGTAGCGGTTAGCGTTTAATTGAAATGCATTTGGCTTGTTTGCTGTCAATCAAGCGACATTGCAACAGCAGTCAACAGGCAGGTAAAAGGCAACAGCGATGCAGGCAGCAGGAGACCTACCTACCAGTATATTCCCAGCTTGGCCCAATGATTGTTTGGTAATGGAATTGTTGTTGTTTCATGTTGCATTGCTGCCTTACGACCTTCGACAATAGTAGCTCCTGCCTGACTTGCACCGCCTGCCACTGACATATGCCACATGCCACATGCCAACTGCTACATGCCATTCCTGGACAATATGCTCAACCCGCTAACCGTTATGGTCACACACGTTGGCCGTGTGGATTTTATGGTCACTTTTTATGCCCCCAAAGTCCGTGGGGTGCTTGGCTACCACATTTGGTGCTTATGTTGCACATTTGTCTGCCAATTTTATAGTGATCAGATAATTATCTGAGATGAGTGCATTAAAAAGATTTTAATAAAGATAGGTGTTACCATCAAATTTAATAGCACTCATTGAGTAAATCAAGTTTTTTCCAATGGTTTCACTGATTATTTCAATATTCAAACTAAGAGTCTCCATTGAGATTTTATGTATTTCACAAATCCAAAACAGTTCTTTAACCCATTATTTTACTGACACTTGAAAAATGAGCATCAAATAACTTTCAGTTCATAATATTTAATTAATTATGTACATGATTTTAATGGCTCGATGTGCACATTAAAACATCTCCCCCATAACATAATTGTCATGTACTTGTTGGCCGTGTACCGTTATATGGACCCCATGGCGATCTATCGCAATGCGCAAAGTATAAAGCGCATTTTCATGTTTATTGCACCGGCACATGGGGCAATTGATAATAAGTTCCAGAGTACGCGACCGCAAAAAGAACATGCAACAACGACAACAACAACAAAATAAAAAAAAAATAATTCGAAGCCAATGCAAACATTTTTCAAGCGTTATTTATGAATACAACTGGAGTTTGCAGCAAAGATGCGAACTGTAAGTTGTAAGTTGCAAGTTGCAAGTTTGTTTAGGCACAACAACAAGCCGCAATAATACCAATAACAATACCAACAACAACAGCAAATGCAACAACAAGTGAATCAATAACAAGACTGTATAGTTAGCTGCTTGGCAGCAAGGAGCAGACATGAACTGGTTTGTGCTGCGACGACATCCACGGATCAGACAGCCGCACCGCGGCTAACCGAGACGTGTGTCCAAAAGTTTGCATAAGTTAGTCGCGGACAGGGGCTAGAGATGGGGCCGTGGCAGGGGCTGGACAGGCCTGGACTGTCTTGGCCTGGCCTGGACCTGAGCTGCTGGTTTTTTGTTATTCGATTTTAACCCATTATCCACGTACTCATTTAAAATTTGTAAAATGGGTATCATAAAGTTGTTGAATAGTTTGTAATAGGCAGTTGGAGACATTTTAAACTCCTGACAATTTCAATATTATTTAACAGCATTTCAAGGCTAACATATGGTACATAATCTTTGTCAAATGTCGATAAATAACGGTTACCAACTTCCCACATTTAATTGTACATTATTTAGCGCTTTTAAAAGTCGTGTGCCATTTAAATTTGGTTTCTAAAATGGCACTGGAAAAACGTGGTTCCATTTTTTGTTGTCAATCGGACAATATTTATAAATTTTTAAAATGCTTTTTACACTTTTCCACATGAAAATAGAAATTGAAGACAGTACTCATTAACATATATCTAACCCTCTATAAGATAAATAAATTATAACTAATAAACTTTAATGACAATCGGAGATAAACTGCAAAAGTTATTAAACTAAAACTTCAACAAACGAATGAAACTACACACAATGTCAAATAATAAGTAATAAATTCTTCAATTATTAGCTCGAAACTACCAAAAATACAGGGCATTTGCAAGTCTTTCACTTTCAACTTACTTGTTTTATTTGCTTATTTTATACTTTAAGATTTATGGAACATGTTGGCAACCAATATACGCGGGGCAACTATGTGTAGTGGTAGTTGTTGTAGTTGTATGTAACGCTTGCTGCAACCGAAACCCAGATCTGATGCGCGCGCACACACAAAAATTTAATGCCGAATCGATCGATAAGCGAAGCCAACAGTTGCAACAGTTAAAGCAGTTAAAGCAGTTAGAGCGAACCGGGAGGCAACTGCGTTTCGATTTAGTCGAGATCCAAATCGGGCGTCCGTTACAAATACGAACATGCAGACACAATAAGAAATGCAAATGCAATCGAATGCAATGACATAAAATCCAAACATAGTAGATGGGCAGACAATCAGTTCTCACTAGGTCATAAAAATCGAAGACGCCTTTAAGAATCGAGATGGGATCAGAAATGGGCGCATTATAACTGCAACGGGATGATAGTAAGTTGTAGTCGCCATAATAACAAACTTTCTAAATGACACAAAAAAATATATAAACACAACAAAGCAAAAAAGAAATGAGAGAAGAGAAGCAAAAAATAAAAAAAAAAAAATAAACAAACTGTAAATGCAGCCGTTAATAGTTATAGTATAAATTTATAGCGGTGTCGCCAACTAAAGCATAATTATTGCCTAGCCCCAGTTTGGAATGGGAATGAAAACTGAAACACAGATCTCTGTGAGATGGCTAAAGTTGCAACAACAACAACAACAACAACAGAGTTGCGAGACGTGCGTTGCAAGCTTTGCAAAGATTCGAGATTTTCTGGCATGGCATTTGTAGTCAAAAGGAGTTTTTGTATTTTTCTACTTAACGGTTTTTTAATTGAAACCAGTTTGATGTAATTGTTTTGTGGCTTGTCGCTTCAAAATGTTGCCAGTTGCAAGTTGCACGTTGCACGTTGCCCGTTGCCTGTTGCCATATATGCCATAACATATTGTGCGTGTAATTTGAACAGCGGACTTTTGTAAGCTCATAACTCATGATTGAATATGAGAGACACACTCTTGGCCAAGTTAGGCCCGCTTATCATTGTCTCTGTTGGTAAAAGTTGTGCACACAAAAGTTTTCACTTGTTGTTCTAGTTGTAATTACCAAGACACACTCGACTGTGACTAAAATGAGTAAATTGTTTTAAAAATGATGCTGAACAAATGACAAATGATGCTCTGTGTGACTTGAAGCCAAACTGTCGCTTATCAAATTAGAGCAGAAAGCTAGCTAAGGCGGCAATTCTTTGTTGATTTTTTTGTTTTTGTCTTTGTAGTTTGCGCACAATGAGCTGTAAATTTGCAACTTGTGGCACGTGCAGACGACAGGCGAGGATACGCTTTATTCCCTGTCTCTTCTATGTTCCGTTAGTCGGCTTTAGGCACGCGATGGCAATGCCATGGGACTTTAAGCCAGATAAATTGAAACGGGATTGCAGCAAATGACATTATCATCGCCTTCATTTAGTTGGTGCACACGCACACACACACGCAGACACAAACACAGACTGTGTATGCTTGATTGGCATCGTCTACAACCGCATCACACACACACACACACGTTAATTAGTGGATGTGCTTAAAGAGCTCACATTCACACATCAAAACATTTCTTATACAATTTGTCAAAACAACCAACTTATACTTTCGAGATATAAGAGCGTAAAGCAAGCGCACCACCAACAAAAAATAACAAAGCACAAAAGCACAGCAATTGAAAATACAGAAAGAAAGAAAAAGAAAAACTTGTTTAAGAGCAGCGCAAAAGTTTTCGCCGACTTCCTCAGCAGCTAAGCGGCTGAGGCAGCGCCTAAGTTGAAGCCGCAGTCGCTTCGTTGACGGCGACCTTGATAGACGTGCCAACGGCTGCAATCTGGCTGAAAATCAAGATACACAATAAAAAGAAGAGCGCCTATTGAATAAATAAATAAAAAAAAACAACAAAAAAAAATACAAACCAAAGTCAATTCACGCAGCTTTCTTCACAGCGCATTAAATCCAAATCAAATCATAATTTATAGCTAAAATATGTTATTGTTTTTGATGTGTTTGTGTACGGCACGAAAGTGTTTCAAAAATGTGTTTGAAATATGTAAAGAAATATGTGTGTGAATACCAAGTGCAGTCAATGATAAAACATTGAAAAAAACCTACATAAGCACAACATCTGCTTGAAAATCTCGCGTGTGTGTGTGTTTGTATGTGATTGTGTGGGTGCAACAAAGAAAGAAAACCCAAAAAAAAAAAATCAAAACAAAAGTCAACTACAAAAAGAAACAACCGAAAAAAAGTGCAAAAAATCCAACACCTGAGCTAATTCTACCGTTATAAAAAAAAAACAATTGTTCAGCATTTTCTGCAACTCTTGAGGTGTTAATTTATTCATTGGCCGGAACCTCAACAAGCTGTGAGTAAAATTTGCATTTCCATTGCCCCAAAAAAAACAAAGAAAGAAACAGTTAGCTTTGTATTGCAAAAGTTATGCTTACAATATAGTTATCTGATCTGATCGAACACAAACTTACAAGATATAGCTTTATTTATAGATTTTAAATGGGAATTTACCAGAATAATAATTCAATAGTCTGACTTTCTATAGGTTTGTCACAAAGCAGCTTCAATAAAAATATTTATGAGATTTTATACAAAAAATCTTAAGAGACATTAGAGAGATTTTTTTTTACAACTTTTAAACTGAACAAACCTTTATAAATATTTTTATTTATATCTATAAATATATAATAATATCTGACATATTTACTTTTGACTACATTCAGTTAGTTAGAAATCAGTAAGTTGTTTATTCATTGTGTTGAAAATAAACTTTATGATATCACTTTTCCATTCATTGCCTAATCAGATTTTTGAATCTCAATATATTCTTCTATTGCAAAAAAGCTAAGAAAAACTTTTAAATACTAGTTTTCAATAATTTTTAATGAGATTTTCAAAAAAAAAAGAAAAGAAAAAGGCTTAATCTATATTTTTTGTGGCCTTTTTGGCCTTTGATATTTCCATTTTCATTTCCATTTTGTGGGCTGCCCTTGCTGTGAATTTGAATGAAATTAAGCTTATCAGACCATTGAGTTTAGGTCACTGGGCAGGCACTACGAATAGATCAAGATCTTTTAAGGTGAAAGTAATTTGCCGAAAAAAGTGCCAAGAGACCAACAAAAACCCAAACTCAAAGAGCCAACAGCAATAGTCAAATCAGTGACCAGTCGAGTGGAGCTTAAGCTGGAGCTGGCTAGCGTTCAGTGCACTGTCGTAATTTAGTTTTAACAACTATTTTGTAAACCGTTGTCCAGCCCTATGAGGCTTCGCTTGCTGCCTGGCTAAAAAGCAATAGAAGAAGCAATAGCAGAAGCATAAACATAAGCATAAGTACATATTAAAGCACATTAAGGCGGCGAGCAAATGATGCGCTCCTCTGGCCACACAATGGACCAGCGGCGCCGCAAAAAATGTTGAATAAATTTCAAATTTGTTATTATGTACGTATATGCTGGATAGCTGTTGGTTGCTGAGGCTGCTCTTCAGCAGCTTCAGCTTTAGCTCTAACTAGCGTGTGTGTTCTAAGTGTTAAAAGTACGCCAAGTGTGACGTCGACTCGACTGCACTCGGAAGTGTAGCGATTGCAGTCTCTGTAGCCAGACAATGGCCCATAGCAATAACAACAGCGGTAGCAACAACAACAACAACAGCAAACATGCATTTTTTTTCTCTTTTCTGAGCTGCATCTGCGTGCTTTTCTGGCCAGTTTACAATGCACTGTTGTTGTTGTTTTAGTGTTACATACATATGTATAAACATAAATTTATGCGCAGACTTAGAACAATGTGTGCAGATACATATAGAAACATAGCTATCGCCATATCGTGTTGCCTAATAATTAATGAACGTGCATGCAGTTCATCCGTACATAGTTAGATATAAATTCGTACATAGCTGCTGCTCATACATATGTACAATTAATGCAGGCCCATGGCGCGCAAAGTTCAATTACCTGTTAATTGAGTTTAGACGAATACAAAAAACAGAGTCAAGACCTAAGCAACTAAAGCAAAGTCAGCTAGACAATTCCCAGCAGCAGCTGTCGCAGCAGCAGCAGCAATAACATCATCAAAATCACATCAGTCAGCGTTTTGCCTCATCTTTTGCTCTGTTGCTGTTGCAGCTAAATACAAACACAAGCACAAGCACACATTGAAATCGGGTCAATATTGTCATTAAATTGTTTCAAAATGCACAAGATTGGGACACACACATTCACACTCAAAGTCACACAAATCAAATCGTCAACATGTGTATGTATGTATGGTATTATAATATCCCATATTGTTAATCTTAAATGCCAGCTAACTGTACAAATGAGTTCGGTGAATGCTTAGCCTCTCTTCTTGCTGTTTTTGTTGTTGTTTGTGTTGACTGCTCAATCACAAAATCAAAAGACTGTGGCAACGAACTTTTTTTGCTTTTATTTTTTGTTGTCTTGAAAAACTGAATTTTACTTTCAAATTAGGCCGCAAACTGTTGCTTTTATCGCTTTCTTCTCATTCTCGCGCGCTGGACATAATGATTGTTTCCACTTAGCTGTTGTTGTTCTTCTTTTGAATAGCAACCAAAAAAAAAAAAACTTCAAAAAACTATAAAGCTTAAGTGTAACTAACAGTTAGGAGTCCCCAATATTATTCTACTATGTTTTCTGTTGTTTGTGTGAAATATTTATGCAAATTATGGTCAAGCAGCTAAAGTGCAACTGATTAGCGGTACAACTACATAATATATACACATTCGTATGTGCTTGTAACATATATTTAACCTCTGCGTGTGTGTGTGTGTTTGTGTGGATGTAGATTAAGCAAAGCATTGCTGCAACGGTAACGGTACCATTCACATACGCAGCGTGTTCCCAGGCGACGACGCACTTGCTCCACCTCTTCATCACCCAACCACACACACACACACACCGCTCGGCACCAATTGCCGCTGGTGGCTGCATAATTCTACTTGGTGCCTCGCTGCCTTGTAGCAAATTTCATGTGTTTATAAATATACATTTGCTGGCAGAACGAGTTTTAATTGCAACATTTGTTTAAATGTTGTCCGTTAGTTAGTTGCCGCTGCCAAACGACAACTGCAACTAGAAACCACCAACTAGCCAACTAGCAACTGCCAACAGTAACAGCAATAACAGCAACCAACCACTTTGATGCTGCTCCATTTACAAAAATGGACGCCAACAATTTTTGCCTCATTACCGCCGCTTAAAGAATGTCACCTCCAATGTTGCACAGTCTGATTGTGTGCGTGTGTGTTTGTGTGTGCGCGTTGGACTCTCGCTGTCAGTGGGGAAATCTATGCGTATTCGTTTTAAACACCCTGTACGCATTTAAAATGTGTAATAAAGGTTGAATGAAGTTGTTAAAATACTTGTAACCGGCGAGCAGAATAATCTTTTAAAAAAAGCCAAGGAGAACAATTATTATTTATTAGTTTAATCCGATTAGGCGATCTTAAAGTGAAACTTTTTTTTGCTAAATGAACATACATTTTCTAGAGTGTTGAAATTTGAAATCTATTTTTAAAAATACTATACGCTTTACAAGTAATTTATTGGTAAATATCAAGAATCATTTAAAGATACTAGAGAAATAAATTCAAAATAAATGTATTTAAAATAATAATTAAGCTTCATGTCTTATATACACTTGAATGTGATGAATAAGACACTGTTCAACTATTTAGTAACCTCTACCCAATTTAAGCTCATTTATTTTTCGAACACTAAAACTTTGAAATGATATTTCTATGCTCTTACATTTTGTGTGACAATCTTTCAATCTTTTGGACAATAAATTGTTACATTAGACGGATCAACTGTAGCGTATTCGTTAGGGTATCTACATGTTGTGCACGCTTTCTTGTTAGTTTTTTTGCTGTTGCGTTTTATACATTTTATTTTTTTTCGTTTTGTTGCGTTTTGGATTTGTTTTAATTAACTGCTCGTTTTCTCTCTTGACTAGCAGAAAAGTGTACATCTTATTTATGGCTAAATATGTGCTTGTTTTTTACATAAATTTATATATATATATTTTTTTTTCTTATATGTTCGTTTAATCAGACATTTTACAAGAAACAACAACAAGCAGCGAGAAACAGAAGAAGAAGCAGAAGAAGAAGGAGAGCAGTCGTTGCTGTTGACGATCGATGCATTATTAGCAATGTGGCGCTTGCTAAGATGTGGCGCACCAACGTTGGCTATTCCTTATCCCTGCTGCTGCTGCTGCTCGAATGTTGTTGCTGTAGCAGTGTCAAGACGTTACCATCACCATCACAGTTGCCAACAGAGACGCCCGCTGCAGCCGCCCAGGTCATTGGCGCCACCTCCTTGGCAGCGACCCGAGCCGCTGTCTTTGCGGCGACGGAGAACAAAATGCGGCGGAGTGACAGCGACAATCAGCGAAATCAACTCGAGGATTTAATGCCAGCAAATTTACTGTTAGAGGATCTGCAGCAGTCTAACGGACAGCTAATCAATCTGACAAGGCATCACGATGGCGATATCTTCTATACCAGCGGTGAGTAGCACCAGTATGTCCAAATCCACAAGCAAATCTACCACAACGAAATCCAAAAGCTAATGCATAAAGCTGTGTGGCATGTTTACCCGTTGCGTTGACAGCAGCATTAATTTCCAGTATTGCCAGCTTATTAGCCACAAACTCACGTTCAAGCCGCAGTCGTCAAGTGCCAAGTTGAACCAAGCCAGTTTTTTTTCTTCTCTCTTTTCCTAAGCCTTGGCGCGTTCTGTTTTGACGGGCTTAAATCAATCAGCGTTTAGTTCTTCTACTCCCAAGCCCCTCCCTCACTTGTGTTTGTCTTCAAAGTTTTCTCTTTCTGTTTGTGTGTGTGTTTAGGTCTCGGCGGCGCTTGCAATGCGGACACCTGCATCGGTCTCTCCAGCGGCACAGCGGCTCTGATGCGTCTGGGCAGTAACTCAAACGGTAAAAGAACTGCTCGATTAATATGAAAATTTGTTTGCGCACTTAACGCATTTATAATCTTTGCTTAGTTGCTGATGGACTGGGTCAAGCCTCGGCCTCAGGCTCTCTCGAGTTGCTAACACGTCGCATGAAACTGCAACAAAGAGCCAATCAAGCACAGCGCCAGGGACAGGGGCAGGGTCATTTGGGTGGCATGGCTGTAGAGGATGAGGGTTGCAGTTGCCGCTGTTTGCCATATTTGCGCGCCTATCGCGAAGATTTGGGCATCTGTGTGGATGACATACATGGTAAGTAGTAAGTTTTAAGTGGTTACTAAGTAGTTAGTAAGAGTCAACAGACGACCGCGGAAGTATTTGCAATCCAATACCGTCCCGGAATAATTAGTTAGCTCTGAAATTCGGTGCAATTCGGTGTGTGTGTGCTCTATTTCGACTCTGGGAACTTTTCCCATATGTGAGAGCCTCGCAGGCATTGTTTGAGCCATGTTTCTCGAAATCACAATGGTTGCTCAACTATTTCTTCTGTTTTTTTTTGTTTATTATTGCGAAAAAGAAATGCTGTAATAATAACAAAATTGTGCAGGGCTGGCGCTCAAATTGCAGAATGAAAACGAAACGTGACGCAAATAATGCGACAACAAAATATTTGAAGAAAGATAAGACCCTAAATTGCGCAAGTCGAAACTTTTATGCTCTGCCAATGCGAGAAATTGCATTGGTCGCGAGAAAAACTGCTCCGATTACAGCGATTCTGTATCGGATTTCTGGTTAACCATTTCAAAAGATAATTTCATGACTATACAAGATAAATATATAAGATAATAACAAAATAGGATTAAAATAATAAAGTATATCAGATATTTAAGCTGTCAATCAACTTCGACTTCTTTAAAAAGGTATTGTGTATTAAATTTTTAAAATGTGCGGGACATCTAAAAATAAATCAAGCCTAGCTTACTTCCTCTTGTCGAAATCTGTTAAAAATTTATGCGACCTTTGGTAAGGGCATATACAAACATAAATATCAAAGCAGAAAACGGTAGTATGGCAAAAATGTAGTATTATTGAACAAATCATTTGAGTTGCCAGCACTTTTATGAAAGGAAAAATGTTTTAAGCCAACTTTCGCTGCCAAGCTAGTAAAATAACAATAACAATAACAATAGCAATAACATAAAAGCAACAACAGCAGCAGCACCAACAACAATACTAACAATAAAAACAAAACATTAAAATCCAGCAGACACATTAAGACGGAAAGTAAGAGCGTTTCGAAAACAAAAATTGTTGCAACACATAAAAGGGAGTATTATTTGATAGATTGATAAGCACCTCGATTGAATGCCGAATGATGATGTTATCACAGTTGCAACATAAACACAACTACTGGGTATTAGTATATTTAGTTTTTGTGTTGCTTTTGACCAACAGACTTTCTCATTGTTGTTATGGTTTCTGTTTGTGCGTCTTGCAGAATGCTCTCTCTCACCATTTGTCAGCGGCTCATCGTCGGAGAAAATTCCGTTTGTGTTTTTGCCACTACGCGGCCAAATCATTTATCCCAGCAGAGAAATCAGTTTTCCCAGTAAGTATCTCCCTCCACATTCATTAGCATAAATATAGAGCAGCAACCTAACACATATCACTTTTGTAGATATACTTACTCCGGTGTGTGCGGTTACAGGCGCCCAGTATCTGGGCTCCAATGGCTGGTCGGATCTGCGTAACCCCATTGACACCGACTATCCGTTTCGCATGTTTCGCGATGAAGGTCGCAGCTTTCTGCAGTGGCTGGGTGAATCTGAGCTACGCCAGAAGATGCAGGGTCGTCTTATTGTGGTGCATCTCGTTTGCCGGGATATGACTGTTGCTCTGAATGTTAGTCAAAAGGGTAAGTATATTTTTCAATGTGATTAACTGATATCTTAATTGACTACATCCTTCCAACAGATCACCTAATGACACCCAAAAATGTTCATTCACCCTGTGTTGCTTTCCGCGTAAATGGCAGTCCGGTGAAATATTCTCATAGTAAGTCCAACTTCAATGTTGTACGTTGGAAAACAATATTAACAGTCTTATTTGTTCTAGATGTACCGGAGGTCTATTTTCAGCCGGCCAACTCAACGACTCTCGCTTCCACATCAGATGGAATGAGTATGCGGGAGTATGTGGTGATAGGCATCTGCAGTCTTTTGCTTGGCCTCATCTATGTTGCTTCCGTGTTTCTCTATCTGTACATGAAGAAGCGTAAAAGTCGTGGTCGTCACAACTCCCGTCACTCTCTTGACAATCTGGCAAACGAGATCAACTACCCGAAAAACGATCAGGTTACCTACGGAGCACCCTTTAGTCGAGTCGGCAGCATTTACTCCGCCAACAGCTTGGGTGGTCTGGGTGGTGCAAATGATGCTGGGACACGTGCCAGCATGGCTAGCATTGCCAGCTTGAAGGATGATCTTGGCATCATTAAGAACAATCCGCTGCTGCAGCACTTTCCGCAGCTGGGGGAACGGGAGCACAACTCCGGGTTTGCCAGCGATATATCCAACTCAAACTCAGAGTGTGAGATGGAGGAGAAGATCAAGGTGAGTGGATAATCCTTTAAATACGAGATATGCTAGACAGCATGATTTGGTTTTACATCAGCAGACATCCGTTTCGGTTCTGGTGCATCCACAGATGAGCATGGCCAATAAATCACCAAAGACGGGTCACAGTGCCAACGAGATCACTTCATTGGAATCGGATGAATTTCGGCAAGACAACGAGTGTCTGCCCACCGAAAATGTGGCTGTCATTGAAGATATGATGAGCGAGGAGAAAATGGAAAATCTGCGCGCCATGGTTAATGGAAATGTGAGGAAGAAACTGTACTTTAACCCGGCTTACTTTGAGCCTCATCTACTGGCGGTAAGTCTGAGATAAGGAAGCCCTTCAAAAATGCACTTATATTTTATGAATTTTTTTTAACCTTATTTATCCCAAATCTTTCTTATTCTTTAGGAACCGCCACAAGCTGCCATTGAGTTTCTGCAAAAGATACGTGAGGTCATAGCCATTGCCAAGTATAAAATGGCCACCAAGCGCTATCAGCCATCTCTGAACATAATACACGAGGAGGCCAGTTTGGATTCCAGTTCCTCCAAGTACAATGTACCATTGCAGCAGAATCTGCAGGCTAAGAGTATGGGCGACAAGCGCAACAGCATCGAGCAGTGGCTTCAAAGTGTACCCAACTCGGAATCCAGCCAAAAAACAACGCCAGCAAAGAAGACAAACGGTTCTCCGATTAAAGGATCGCTGCGCCGGGAAATCTCAGCGCCAAAGGAGCGTCCGCCGCCACCGCCGCAGCAAAAGTCGAACTCGGAACAGCAATCAATGAAGGAAATGCAGGAAAAGCAAACACAGCAGCAGAAGCAAGTCGGCAAATCAAGTCTAGAGTCCATATCCGTCAAGCCCAAAAGTCCATCCTATGACAGTTACTCTGCCTTTACTGCAAATGTTTACAGCTTTGCGGAAACGGGCGGGGAAATCTACAATAACCCCAAGTTTATGTTGGCTGATTCACCTGTCGGTTCAATGCGCAGCTCCTCCAGCCGTTCTAAATCGTTGCGCAAGCGTAGCGATGTCCTGGATCAGTTTGCAGCTGCCAATTCGACGCCCACTTCCCTCAACTCCTTTGATCGCCAGCACTATAATATGTTGCGTAACATGAAGCCAGCTGAGATAATCTATGACTCTCTGAAGCGGGAATATGCTGCTCAAATACCCACTCCCGACTACGATAGCACAATAGAGAAGAAAATTAAGGAGATCTACAGCAGCACACAGAGCAGCATTCCATCTGTGCCAACGCCAGACTACAGCTCATTGAGTCGGAAGTCTCTTAAACAGTTTCAGCCAGATTCACCAATCTACAGACGCAAATCTCCACAGTATCTAATTGTGGACTACGAGACGGATAGTTTAGAGCGATTGGAGACGAGTAAACGCAAAAGCTCACATTCATCTAGCTCACCCTCCTCGGATGTGAGCTCACAACTGAGTCCCAGTCTGAGCACAGCACTTCCCCTAGAAGAAGAGATGGAGATCAGTCACACGGTTTACGATAGAATAAATGGATTTCGAAAGGAGGGTGATCTGAAGAAACGTTTAGCCGGCAAGCACGGACAGGGACAGAGTCAAGCGCAGCGGCATAAGGAAGTTGCCGCACGAATCAAGTACGATACACCCTTCCGGGGAAGCATGACCATTGAGGTGGAGCACGAGCCACCATCGGATATGGAACGTACCGATAGCGATCAATTTGAGCCGGACACTCTCGACCGCAAACCCAAAAAGCAGAGTTTCTGTGACATCAGTGCCTGGGATAGCCATGGACGACAAAGCAGCAGTGAGCATTATGTGGATTCAGATTACAATCAGATCAATTCGTTGCCTGATCTCAGCCAGCCAAGTCATAATGTTAGCAAGCCACGCACGGCTTCGTTCATACTACGCTCCAGCAACTCGTTTCGTAATCTGAGGGAGATATATGAATCTCCCTTAGCTGTGCAGGAGAACATTAAGGCTGAACCACAACAGCAGCAGCGTCAGCTCACCGAGGAGAATGAGGGACGTATTCTTACCTTAGAGGCTAAGCATTCAAGACGGCAGCGTGGACTGCAATCTTCGCCCACGCTCTCCATTGTGGAACAGCCCCAAACTAGAAGTGGTGTCAACAAAACCACTATTACGATATCTTCACCGAAGCCTACAGAGAAACAGCAGCTAACATCCGGAGAGTCCCATGGGATATATGGCCAAAGGATACCTCCGTCGCCGAAACGGCCAAAAGCCAATCAACACTACTGTGCTCCACTGGTGCATAATAAACGTCCGCTGCCACCTCCACCTCCATCGCCAGCTTCTGTGACGAATCCTGATGATGATGCTTATAGTCTTCACAGTGAGATAACCGAGCTAACTGGAGTCTCTGACGCCATGGATAACTCCTGCAACAATACCATGTCTAGCGTTATTTCTGCTCTAACGGAACAGTCAAAGCACCAGAAGGAGCAGAAAAAGACGCAACTAGATATGGACTACGATGGACTCTATGGCAAGAACAGTCTGCGCAATGATTACAGTCTCAATAAGTATCTCCACCGTCGCAAGTCACAACAGCACGAACGGGACAACAACAAGGAAAAGGAAACAGAGAGTGAACCCAAGGATCCCGGAGAGCTAGAGCACAGTAACAACAACAATCATAGTAGCAACAACAATAACAATGCAAAGAATCTGAAGGATGTGGATAATAATCAGTTTGATGCGATATCGATAAGCTCCCGTTCGAATCGGAGCAGTAGCCATCTCTCGGAGCGCACCAAGGAGATGTACCGTAATGCGGGTGTTCCCGTTGGAATTGCTTATCCACAGCGTGCTGCTAACAGTTCAGGGAGTTCAAGTGGAAACTCCAATCAAGTCAATGTTCAGACAGTTTATCGTTGTGAGATTGAGCCAGCTCAGCTGACAGCTGGCATGCAGATTGCCATTGGATTGAAGGATCGTGCCAAAAAGGCCAAGGATCTAAAAAATGCGTGGCGTAAGTTTGTCACCATGGCTGCCAATAAGTTCAGTCCCAGCCAGAGTCCAGCGCCCACCTATGGCTCCAAGAATGCAGCTGGATTTTTGGAGGATGACGGCATCACCTCTATTATTGAGGATGCTGGAGGACCACACGGTACTGTTGTACAGCCGGGCAATCAAAATTACTACGAGCAGCGCTTTGGACAGTTAGACAGTGGATACATGAGTACCGACTCTACGGAACTTTACAAGCGAAATGTCTACGATCGTTACAACTTTAAGATGATGAGCGGACGTGGACAGATCATACGCGTGGATACAATCGAAGACAATGAAGAGGAGAGTGTAAATCCAAATCGTCTGGAGTTGGATGCCTCTCGCTTCGATGACCTCGAGCACATGGTGTCGCCAGGCAACCGAACTGTTGCCAATGCTGGAGAGGATTTGAGTGATGCCGAGTCAGATAAGACACTGACACGCTCCCAAACCAATGAGCTACATGCTGTTCGAGGTAGTAGTACCACTATGTCATCATACTCCTCGGAGGATGACCAGCGTCGTGGACACAGCACCTGCTGTGGCTCATCGGATGAGGAAACGAATGCGGAGGATATGTGGGAATCGGGCGCAGAGAGCATTGAAACCCATTCGGTGCTCTACAAGATGATACGCAAAAGTTAGTATTAAGGGATGTGCAATATTTAAAAACCAGAAACCAGACATAAGACTTTTAAATAGCTTAGGTTCATAAGGAGCATATCTAAAGCAACCAGGTGCAATATTATTACGTTTCTTGCCAAACCACAAGGTGCAATTTATAACTGACTTTAAGCATAGTCTCTTAAACAAATATATATACTATTTTAATAAGTTAGAAATCCATAAGGCGAAACTTAACTTGATACCGCAATAGCTGCCTTATTTGGTGGCATATCAATGCAGTTTTTCCTTTGAAGCAATAAATACTCCATTATGAATATATATTTTAGTTTATATTTATATACAGTCTAGCTTACATCGTATCACTTAGTTATCAGATGCGAATTGTGATAAATATTAGCAGTCTTTGGGCCGGAAATGTGCAATCAATATAATGTTTAAGTCTCAGTTTAAACTATAGACACACTAAATACTTAAGTTATTTTAACGATTCTTATAAGCTATTGTTTTTTAAAATAAATAAAAAATGTTAGTTAATATGCATCAATTATCTTTTTGAAATTAAATTATACGTCTGACATCTTTTTAAAATATATATCTCCAACTAGCAAAATGAACTTATGCAAGTAATTGTTTGCAAAGGTTGATGTTCTTAGTTCTTTAGTTCTATGCGCATATATACTGTACGTACTCTTATGCTACAAAAGTCCAGTGCTTTGTTTACAGCAATCATTGCAAACAAAACGACTCTGCTCAGTGTTCTCTCAAACGACTCAAAATTTGAAACAGATAAGCAACCGGCAAGAACGTATGCGTAAGCATTTCTACTGAGGACTGATAATCACGTGTGAGTTGCTTGTGTGTGTGAGAGAGACGCAGAAGGTCTGCATAATTTATTTTCTGCTCAGGCAACTCAGTAAGTCGTGAGACGCGAGCGAGTGCGTTTCTGTTATTTGTTGAAATGTCAAAGAAGTTTTTGTTTGCAATTTGTTTTGCATTGTGCAGCGTTTCGCTTGTGGCAGGCAGATGGCGTTATTTGCCGCTGAGGACGCAGGCTCCGCTGGTCACATATTCTCCAGAGCTGCTGCACGATCTGCGAGAGTTTCTTGATCTTATACCAAGCGCTACAATCGGCGAGTTGATCGCTGAGCATATGATTGTTGACTCTGAATTCCGCAAAGCGATTAAGTTTCTACGCAGTTCCGAATTTAAGAAATTGCAACAACGCGCCGAGTCGCTGCCCGAAGTAATTGAGGTTATAAACTTTGTACATCTGAACGATACGAATCAGATAAGATCAAGAATTCATATCGATGTGCGCCGCAGACGCCAGCTTATCACATACAGCAGCTATGAATATGGGTTTATAGATGTGCCGGCCGGCAATAGTATAAGCGAGGGCGTGGTCGTAGTACTACTGCCATTGAAAGAGAGGAAAGTTGAGCTGTCATCCAGCTTCGGCAGCTTTGTAAGCTTTATCCAGGAAGTATTGACTCATCTGCCGCGTGATCGTTTCGTCGCCCTGATCAATGAGAAACGCAAAAGTAGCAAAGTCTTTCCCAAATTCTATGAGGCAATCCGCAGCGATGCATTCAACGAGCTATTGGAGAAAACGATGGTAGGTATTGACTATATATCACTTGGACTTAATAACTTAACTATATTTTGTCTTACAGAAATCGTCAAATGTGAAAAATATTATAAATACATTGGGCAGCCATGCCATTGACGCCCAGAGTCTGAAAGAAATTGCATTGGAAGTCATCTCTTGGGGTCCGGCAGTGTGAAAAACTTAAATTTTAATATTTTTCGTGCAAGTTTTAAACAAAACTCCTACACATTCTAAAGACCTTCAAAATATTCGTTAAGAAGTATACTTATTACATTTAATTTTTTTATACCTATAATAATAACAATAAAATTGATTTGTAAGTACTCATTTTAAAGCCACATTTAAAACGGTGAACAATCCCAAAAATATTTATTAAAAAAAATTATATAGGCAATTATTTAAATCCAACTCAAAATTTGTCGGTATTTTTAAATTTTTTAGGATTTTTACAAGTACAAAATATACATTGACTTTCACTTACCGCCTAGAAGTGTGCCTAAAAATGAGTAACGTCAGTTTTTTCAGGAATTCGTTTTAGCTAAAATTATTGCACACTTCTAGGCGGTATATTAAAGTCAATATGCACATTTGTGCTGGGGCTTGCGACTGCTTGCTCGTTTTGGAGCCCAACGACTACTTTAGCTTGCGACCGCTCGTTGTCTGATCAGTTGGTCTTTGGATTTTTCGGACTGCAGTCGTCTGCCGCGGAAGCATTAAGTGAGTTTCTCGTTTGGAAAATAAAAAAGTGATCGCCATTTTGTTGTGTTTTCCTTAAAGGGGTTTTGTCGGTGATACGTTATTTAAAAACTGAACAACTAAATATTCGAAAATCTTTCGTATACTATGAATCATAATATGCAAATCAAGTGATTTATCTTAAAACATCGATGAGTCTTGGCGCGGAGAGATTTAAATGAATGACAGTTAATGTGAATCATGCTTGTAATGCAGATATTAATGAATATAGTATGGGCAAAACCGCAGTTGCAAAGATCAGCACTTACGACCCACACACAACAACAAGCAATAACAACAGCAATTGATAAAAACAAGTTATTGAAACATCAATCGTTTAGGTTTAAAAAACTGCAGAAAACGGCGCTTCCAGCTAAATGCAAAAAAACAGCTCCTTTGTTTAAATGACGTTTGCCAAATAATTAAGAAATTAATGACAAATGATTAAAAAAGAGTTTTTTTTTTAAAACTGTGCTGGAACTCGTGACATCATCAACAAAAGTTTTCCAAAATCTACAATATATTTTTATACTTGGTTCGTGGGCAGACACGAACACTTGTTGCTGCCTTAAAAGGCTAAGAGCCTCTGGCTTTAGCTTTATATACAAAAAAAAAAAAAACAAACAACAATGAATTAATGAAAGAACTCCGTCGTATCTATGCAATATGCCTGCAGTCATATTTTCGAATCGATTATCGTTTAGCCATCGTTTGCATACATTTTTGGCACGAACATGTAAAGCATTTCCGTTAGGTTGAATTTTGAGTACATATTTATGTAACCGTATTTGCATATGTTTATTACACTATTAGCTAAACAATTAAATAATATGTTCTTTCGACAGTAGTTTATAGGCAGTAATCCCTAATTTTGCTTGCTGACTGTTTATTTGCATTTGTCTTTTGCGTTTTAAGCTCCGCCCCGATTAGTTTTATTTTCAAGCACACAAAAGGCGTAGCCCAGCTAATTGTGAAGAGGGGTCAGTTTTTGTTCTATCTATAAGCTCAAAGTCTTCTTTTTGTTTGTCATCGAGACCTCAACTGATTGGCTATTGCTCAGTGCGCCGGGTAATTTGTATGCTTTATACGTTTAAAACACTTCAGATTAATTAATTGGGAGCTGTTGAGAGAGAGAGAGAGATAAAGTGAAAGAATTTGCTTAACACATGGAAATTCTCTCTAGCTGGCAGAGTGTGCTTAATTTAATTATTTCAAATTATTGAATGTGCGGGGCACTGACTCGTTCATACTAGAACTCAATACCGTTACCCTTCCCGCTCAACCCCTCCTTTTGTGGTGCTTATATTCGCTTTTGTTATTTTGTTGGAGAATGTTTTGTTGTTGCTCTTCATGTAGGCCAGTCAATTGTTTATGAAGTGCACATTGCGGGTATATAGGCTATGTATCCACTTTAGTTAAACAAGAGCGTGTATGTGTGTCAGTGTGTGTATCTGTATTGTGTTTCCACATACTTATATAAACATTTGTGTGTTTTTGGAAATGTTATTTTGGCGGATGCCACGAAAAAAGTCAGTTTAGCATGAAGTCATGCTCAGTCGGCTCAGCCTCAGAGAGTACCACTTCCACATCCATCTTAATTATGACGTTTTTTTACGATGACAATTTCAGAGATGCTAAAAAAAACACAACTTTATTACTTGGAGCAATGTGTTTTTTTTTTATTTTCTTTAACATGAGCTGTTGCTAATTGCGTGCTGGATCAAATTAAGTAGCAAGATTTTTGCAGCTACAATTGTTTCTAAGTTCGCTAGAATTTACTTGTTTATAGACTCCTGTTGTTCCACATTCTTAATATGAAAAGTAAACAACGAATACTTGCAATCGCTTTGAGTGCATAAAAATGGCTATAAATTGTGTAAACAAAGCAAGCAAATTGCCAATAAATTTGTTTAACCTTAACAATTTGGATCGCTTTGCTTTAGCACATGTGTATATAGTATCTCCAGCTCCCAGCTCAAGCAATCTGGCAATCTAGTGATCACGATGCCCCGAAAAATTTCTGTCACGCCTCTCACACAACACTCACAGTCACGTATCTAAAACCTAAACGAAAAAAATGCTGACAAACATTAAGTTTTTTATGCGATCCGTGCAATAAACTTGTCATGGAACTGAGCTGAAGCAAAGTTGCGCAAAACTTCCTCCAAGTATAAGTAATTATTTGTGTTTGGTTTTTTTTTGTTTTTTTCTGTCTTTGCTTGCAAGCGAGATTTGCAAGGAAAAACTCGATATACAAGTTTGGCAAGCTGTTCCATATGCAATACCCCGTTTCCACTCAAATTGCGGATATTGCAGTTTAGGATCTTAAAGTGAATTTTAACAAATCTGCAAGCGAAGCATTTTTTGCTTTTTCTTAAAGAAAATATTAAACAATTACGACATTCTGTTATTTGTGTATTAAACAATGAAAACGTTTGTCAACTCACAGCTTTAATTAGCTTTGTAAATATAAGTGAGAGCAAATAGTGAGGTAAAGAATCAGGTAACAATATCTTTGGATACCTCTAACCAATTAACAAAGGTGATGCTGCAAATTATGCTTAGACAACCGCCCCTCCAAGGTGTCTATTATTTGAGAGGGGTCAACGCTTACAATCTGTAATTTGTAAAACCTATCATATGACGGCAGCTACTTATTAGTTATTCGCTGATTACTAATTGATACGAAAAAGTGTTTCCCATTCCCAAAACTCAGCTGCGAGCATACACGTTTTTGAATTTTTTGTTTTTCGTAAATAAACATAAGACACAGCAGCTGAGGAATATTCAAATTAGCTCAAGTCGTTGGCGTGATTAGCCGATTTCTCACACATTTCAAAACATCAAAACAGACAGTCTTTAGAATATTTATATATACGCACATATACATACGTGTATATATTGTCGATTGAAGCTAGACTTTGAGAGTCCGCATAAAAGAAGCCGACTTGAAATTTACGAATGCCAAAGCATGAAAAAATGCCCTAAGCCCCGAATATCACAGAAAATGCAAAGCTTAAAGCGTAACAAAATGATTGCTAATTGATATTGATATGTCGATTATTTTATGATTATTCTTTATGATCGTTAAATCGGATAGCAAACTCCAAAAAAGCTGACCAAGCAAAACCAAAAGCGATCACAAGGTTAAACACCACACTTGGCCACTCCCACACCGCCCCACTTCAAGTTAAATCACCACTTCACTGTGGCTCAATTGTTATAATTTAATAAATAATTACATGGGGTCGTGTACCACAAAAACCACTTAAAAGCGCTTTCTTTAATTATCCCACAGCGCAGATTCGACAAACCCAATTGTACATATTTTTATTAATGTATTTCGGTATTCTCTTGTATTTGAATTTTTGTAAAGACCAAAATGAAAAAAAGGGGCAAACCTGTAAGGCAGCTTTCAGCTCTTGACCAAAACGGTCAACGCATCAACACTTGGCTTTAAGCTTGTGAAAATCAACGTACCGTAAAGCGTTTGTCAATTGTCTGACTCTTTCAGAGTGTGTTTAGTTCAGTAGCCAAAAACATTGCTGCGTTTCAAGGTTTCGTTCCCTCATCTCTCAAGCTAGTATTAAACTAAGCAAACGAATTCAAAAGATTTGCTTCATAGTACTACGTCTTAAACTAAATGCGAATGCGGGCTTCTTCTCATTGTCGATGGCATTCTGTGGGCTTTTTTATATACTATAATTGTTGTGCATGGCTCTTGACGATATTCATTTCACATATTTATATACTTTAATCTTTAGCTTGATTTCAAGCAACGGCAATTCGCAGTACTATAGATATATATAGTATTCAACAAAAGATAAATGTTCCGAAGAATTTCGCAACCGGCTATCATTTCCTTGAGGTCAGTTCTTGTATATCTAACACCAAAATTAAAAAAAAAATAATAATTTTTTTATGACTTGCTCGTAGTACAAGAATGAATCATTATATTTTATAGGCGTAACTTTATCAATACTCAATCGATAAGAATATAAAAAATATCTTTGGCAAATATACAAAATAACCAAACATTGCCAAATCATCTGTTATTTAATCGGGTGGGAATAAACGTTTTCAATTGATCCCTTTAATATGATGACTGTACTTTTTCTGCTTAACAGTTAACAAATCGCCTGCACAATAAAGAGAAAGATGGATTTAAATGGATGTGGATTAAGTGATCCGCAGGCGCAGCTTAGCGCAGCGCTGGCCAAACGCAACATACGTGAATTCCACGAAGCTCTGGAGATGGGTGCACAGCCTAATCTGTACGACGAAAGACACATAAGCATCTATGAGAAGGCATTGTCTACAGCAGGTTGTGCTGAATTTGTGGAGGCCTGTTTGGGTCATAGCTGTGATGTGAATCATGTAAGAAGCTTTTTTACATCTAACGCGCTACAATTGGAACACCTCATTTCTTTGCCTTGCAGATAAATTCCAAGCACAACAAGGCTGCTATTAGTTATGCCGCCGACTCCAGAGATTCCGCCAATCTGGCTGTGCTGTTGTGTCGTCCTGGTGTCCAGGTGGATCGTAAATACGCAAACTTGTCGCCACTTAACTCGCTGGCCAAGAATCTAACAGATGAGAATGTGGATCAAGTGAGTACCTGCATGAAACTCCTCTTGGACTACGGTGCCTCGCCCAATACCATCGATCAGGGTGAACGGACGCCACTGCATCATGTGCTCCAGAATAGTAAAATCAAGGCCGCCAAGCAGGAGTTGGTGTTGCTTTTTCTGGCGCATCCGAATCTAGACATCGATAGCTATCGAAATGGTCAGGTGCGTCAGTTGCTTCAACAGCGGTACCCCGAGCTACAGTTGCCTCCACAGCGGGAGCTCAGTGCGGATGGAGAGATCGATTGTGAGAGATTGTTGCGCCAGTTGTGTGATGGCGACGAATCTCAGTTCGAGCAGCTGTTTGCCGAGCATCAATTAAACATAAGTGACAAGGATAACCAGCATAATGCCAAGCAGGAGCAGTATCTACCACTTCTCCTGGAGTCCATTAAGCGTGGCAAACATCGTGCCTTCGATGCAATCCTCAACTCGGGCATTAACATTAATCGCATTACGCCCAGCGAACCTACTACACCCGTAGAGCTGGCCATCATTTGGGGCAATTGGCTTGCCTTGGAGAAGTTACTAAGGCATCCTGAGCTGAAACTTGCGCCGCGCACATCCCTCCTGAATACAGTGATCAGTAGATTGGAGGAGCCACCGTTGGATGACTTTTGTGATCATCAGCGTTGCTTTGAGCTACTCCTGAGCAGTGAAGTAATCGACATCAATGAGGTGGATGCCAGTGGTCAGGTGCCACTCTACTATGCTGTCAAGTATCGCAATACGAAGGCAATCCAGACACTACTACGCCATGGTGCCTACATTGGCACTCGCAGTCAGTTCGATGAGCTGGCCATCCAGGATATGTCACCGGAACTGCTCGAACAACATTTTGACTCCTGCATAACGACCAATAAACAGAAAGCTGGTGACCAGGGCTTTGAGATTATGATTAATTATATGAATCTGATGAGACAGCAGCGCCCGAGACAACAGTCTGGGACGGTGAACTCATCCCAACGACTGCAGGATGAAATGACTCCAATTGCCCATATTGCCAAGTCCAAGGAATTGCGTCACCTGCTCCAACATCCGCTGATCTCCAGCTTCCTATTCTTAAAATGGCATCGACTTTCAGTTATTTTTTATATCAACTTTTTGTTTTACACATTCTTCACGGCCTCGATTATAAGCCATACACTGCTCAAGTTCCATGAGAGCGACTATACGGCTTTGACGGCTTTAACTGGACTGTTCACCTGGATTGGCATTATATATCTGATCATTAGGGAGAGTATACAGTTTTGTATGTCGCCTTTCTCTCACTTTTGGTCCCTTACAAATGTCATGGAGGTGGCACTGATTGTGTTGTCCATATTGACGAGGGTTGAATCCAGCTATGATAAGGAGACACAACGTGTTCTGGCCGTATTTACCATACTACTTGTTGCCTTGGAGTTCTGCCTGCTCGTTGGCTCCCTGCCAGTTCTATCCATTTCGACGCATATGCTCATGCTCCGCGCCGTCTCGAGCAGCTTTATAAAAAGCTTTGGCCTCTATTCGATCTTTGTGCTTACATTTAGCTTGTGCTTCTATATACTCTTTGGCAAGCCACAGGATGGCAAGCCTGCCGAGGAGAATGGTGATGAAGATCACTTCAATCGCTTCTCAGTGCCTATTGAGGCATTGATCAAAACCATTGTGATGCTGACGGGCGAGTTTGATGCCGGGGACATAAAGTTTGATAGCTTCTCCACCTACTTTATCTTCCTGCTCTTTGTGTTCTTCATGACCATTGTGCTGTTCAATCTGCTCAACGGTCTGGCTGTATCCGATACTCAGGTAAGATTCGATATCCTTATACTCCCTACACACTGACTTAATACTCCTTTTTCTTGCAGGCCATTAAAGCTCAGGCGGAATTGAATGGCGCCATCTGTCGCACCAACACTCTGGTGCGTTATGAGCAGGTACTTACTGGACGCCATGGACGCACTGGATTTATTGTGAACAGTGAACCGTTCCGCAGCATTTGCCAGCGTCTGATGATCATATATCCGAATTATATGACAGTGCCACAGATATCCATATTGCCCAATGATGGCAACAAGGTGCTCATACCAATGTCGGATGCCTATGAGCTAAAGAATTTGAGTAATGGCAAAAACAATGCCAGCTTTCAGCCATTGGCCACAAATGCGTCACTGGAGCAGCAGAAGAAGCTGCTCGATCCGCCATTGAGGCTGCTGCCTTGCTGCTGCTCCGTGCTCACCGCCAAGTGTTCCCAGATCGACAATCGTACCGTTAAACTGGCTTTAGCCGTTCTAGATCAGAAATCCAGTGCGGAACAGAAGCGTAAAGGACAACAAATCACCGAAAGAAGATTGGAGTTCATTGAAAAGAAACTGGAAGAAATACTGCAGCTGTTGGAGAAGCGCAATTAACTGATATAAGTTTAAGGAGAAGTAATAGTATTTAGTTAGATCTATGCATTTATCCCTGACTAGTTTTGTCACGATTTGTTTCGTTAGAGGCTGAACAACAGTTTAAATTTTTTTTGTAGTCAGAAATTGTTTTATTAACATACGAATATATAAATATAATTAAATTTAACAAAAACGCTTATGAGTTATTATTAACTGAATTAAATAATCACTATTTTTTAATAGTTACGAGCTTTTCAATATACTATATACACATTTAAAACTAAAATTGGATTGTTCTGCTATTTATTTCTCGTTTCATTTGTTGTCTGCTACAATTAATAATGTATTCAATTTTTCAATTTCTCGCCTCTTTTCAACAAATTCTCTGGTTCTTTAATTATATATACGTATATGTGTGTATACTATTTGTATGTATGTATATATCTTCCATCAAACATTTTTTGGTTCACTCTTCCCTGCACGCACACGTGTGTTAGTATGTGTGTGCACAGTGGTCACTGCTATTTAAAAATGTTTGCAATACATAATTTCAATGTTTAGTTTAAGATTGGTATTTTGTAATTTTTTTTTTTTTCTTGACATCAGTTAATAAATTTTGACTTTCGATAAGTATACGTATAAGTATTTAGTATAAGTATAATGGTTATATAATATTTAGACAGTAAATGTTGTACAAACGAATATCATTACTGTACCAATTTTTGTACCCGAGTAAATATTTGTTTGTTTTATTGCAAATGTTAGATTTTTGTTATATTTGTCATCCTTTCTTTTGTTTGATTTGATATGATTCGGTTCAATATGTGACACAACATATATATATTTATATATACATATATGTATATGTAGATTTTATCATTAATGATATTTTTGTTAACTGAGGGCTCCGCCAATTGTAGGCCAACTAATACATAAGTGTGTATATATATATTATTAGATTGGCTATGAGCGTATCGGATCAAATCAAATCAAATTTCATGGCCTAACAACTTGGTTGAGGTTTTTTTTTTCATAGAAAATACCTAACGGCCTAACGAGGCCAATTAAAATAAACGAGCGATGGTTAGAACTAATGTTATACAACATTTTTGATAATAATGTGCTAATAATGAAGTTTTCAATAGCGCCATAGAAATTTGAAAAAAAAAATCTGTTTTAAAAATTGCCATTTGATTTGTGTTTGATCCGTTTTGCAGTTTTGAGCGCAGCTATATGAATATTATAACATTGTATATAATTTTGAAGCTATGCAGAGCTATAAAGGGTAAATATTTGATTATACTTTTAAGGACGCCGACTAAAACGCATTTCTAATATCAAAAAACTGTTTCGCTTTACAATTTTTGTAACGGCAAATGAAAATAATTGACATCTGTTTTCAGAGCATGTTAAACAATTTGTATGCTTTGCCCATCTTCTTATTATATTTATTATAGCTATAAATTTGTTTAGGTTTTCATTTGAAATTCTTTTGTTTTCATCAATTAATTTAGTTTTATATGAAACGTTAACTTTATTGAACCTCAACGCGTTCAAATTTATACAACAAATAAAATCGTGTATTCTGTAAGGCATGCCTAATCAAACCAGCTGTACTTACTATACATATTTTTAATAGGTATTTTTTTTATTTTGCATTTTGTATTTTTTTTATTGACCCGATCCGGTATGCTGCACTGCGGTGCTGTGAGCTATATTAAATGCAAAAGACTGTATTATTTTTTTTCAATTTATCAGTTTCTGTTGCATTTTTGGTACATATCGTTCGATTTTTGGTTCGGTACTAGTAGAAAAATGTTGCTAGGGTCTGTTTAGTTAAGCGATCGCAAGTTAGTTGTGTGGCCTGCTTCTGTGGGAAATTTGTATTAATAAATTTATATATATTATATATATTTTTTTTTTGTTTATTGGTTGGGATTTCAAGCTCTGGCCCCTGGCACAGGTTGCGTTTATAATTAATATATGCCTCATTCGATTTATTGTCGTTATATTCTATGACTAAACAAAATGTTGTGTTATTTATATAGAAGTGATAATAATGCCTCCGTTATGCATCCTAATCAAATAATTTAACAATTTATTTCTCAAGCGATTATTTATATTAAAGACACAATTTAAATTAAAGCTTGATTTTGTTTAAATTTCCTTTCATTCGATTGATGTTTCTTTTTTTCTATTGCTATATACTTTCGTTATGTACAATTCGAAAATGAGTTCTATTGTTAATTCTACATTTTAGTACAATGTATATATATATATATATATATATATATATATATATATAATAATCCTTGCAAATGTTTTTATGCCTATGTACCAATTATAAATATCACTTAATTGACGAGTGTTTGGTTTCTGTCTGCTGTATTCAATATTCATTTGTTTTTGTTTTTACTTATTTCTCTTACATATTTAATCATTTAGCAATTTGTTAACAATTCTAATATTAAAAGTTATGATCTTAATATGATCCTTGTTTTTTTTTCGTTTGTTTGTTTGTTTGTGTAAAAATTGCAGTTAAAATCACAAGTGTGTACGTTTTGTTGGTTTGTTGTTCTTGGAGATAAACGATTTAGTTGGTACCATAATTTCAATTTACTATCAATCGCTGTCTGATTGTCTGTTGTTAAGTTAGAAAGTTGCGTCGAAGTCGTGTGTGTGTAAAGTGTAAAAATGTGTGCGCTGCACGGACTGCTGCTGCTTCTGCGGAGGGGGGGAAGAGAGGGTGTTGTATCGCATTTTAAATAGTTCGATGTTAAAACTTAATATATGATTGCATGCAGCTAAGTAAACACAATCAATTTTCTCACAGAATTATTTCAAATAAGTTTCTTAGAAACTTGGCCAAGGCCTAAAAATATAATACAAATTTAATATATATACGATATATATAAATAAGTTAGTATAAGTATTTATGTATTTTATGTATATGTTTTGTGGAAGCTTGTATAGAAGAGCATTGATGCAATTTTGATTTCACATTAGTTAGACTAAAATAAAAACAATTGTACGCTTATGGTAGGTATATACGATAATATATAGCAATAAGTTCGTATAATAAAAGTTCTCACTGGTACACAATGCACATTGCTTAGGTAGGACTGCGGTTCAACTGGCTGTTAGTTGGTACGTAAGTAGACAGTACAGAATAATTATTAGGTGACAAGAGTGTTTCTGTTAATACTATATAGTATGTCTGTATGTTGCATGTACTCTATGTAGTGTAAATAAATACCCGAGTGGGTCTTAGCTATTAAATGAGTTAAGTTGATATTAATTGCTTATTTTGTTTTGTTTTGTTTTGCTTGGAATGTTGTTTAAATCACTTGACATTGTTTGTTTGGCTTTAGTTGTTGTTCTTCTGGATTTGAGAAATTATGCAAGAAGAAGCAAGTATTGAAATCGACTATTAAATACTTTTCTTTTGTACTTATATACTTGATCGGTACGGATATATATAATATACAATCTAGTATGAAAAAGTTATAGTATTATCGTTAATTGAATCTATTGAACATAAAACATAAAATATAGAGAACACTTTCTTCATTTCATTTATGTATTTAATTCAATTTGCGCTAACTAACTAATTGGTATGTTGTTGTATGAATAGTTATGTATGTATATAATAAGCTTTCTTTAGTTTAAAATACATCCTTTGGCATATGTACAAAATATATTGTTGTACATATATATTGCATTGAAGAAAAGAAAAAGGGCCTAACTCTACGATGCGATTGTTAGTTACAATATGTATGCATGTTTATTGTATGTATATGTATCGTATTGTATTGTATAATTAAAAACAACCTTCAAAATATCTTCAAAATCTGACTGGCTTTGCGTTATACCAACCGATTAGTTGGTATCTATTTATCCATAGCTATATCATTATATTTTAAATATTATTTTTAATGTTACTGTTAATATTAATGTTATAGTATTCATATCTTTTGTTTTTGATTTGATTTGAGTATTACAACGTGTACGTACTGTACGGTTTAATGCACGTTTTGTTAACACAGAGTTTTTATATTGATTTCATAAACTTAACTAAGCTACGACTAAACTAAGACTATCACTAATCTAGACTTGGCTGGACGCACAGCGCACTGTTGCCAAGACATTATATATATATATATATATATATATATATATGTATATGTGTATATAGAGTTATATAAACATTGGATAGTTCCATTTCAAGTATTGTATAAAGCGACTAGTATATATATATGTATACATAATAAATCGACTATAATAACAATGGGGAACCGAACGCCCTATGTTTAGGTCTGCACATGAAAATTGTTCTCAGACTGGAGATTGTCAACTCGGACGCTGCTTGACAGCACCAGTTGACTGGCTAGCTGATGAGGTGCTGCTGCTGCTGCTTATGTTGCTGCATCGACTTGTAGTGCTGCTACTGCTGCTGCTGCTGGTTGAGTGCTGCTCCTCATCTATTTCCATATTGACTGAAGGTCATCTCTGCTGGTCATTGTTGGGTGTTGTAGCAGAGACAGCGTCTGGCAGCGTTTGCAGCTGCTCTTCCATTGAGACTATGACATTGGTATTATCAAGATTTGACTGTTCGGGATTGTAGTCGTAGAACACTTGCGATGTATCGCCCTGCACATTGACATCGATGGGCGCATCCACATCGACATTGCTCGTCGGTGCATAGGCAACATTTTGATAGCCGCTGTCTGCACTGAAATCGCCACGCGGTGGCTCCTTGGGGCTATCAACCATTATCTGCACTGTGGGCATGAGGGAACTATCCATGGCAATTTCCGAAGAGCTCGAACTGATGCGTATTTGGGGCGGCTTTGGCTTATCGTGCCCATTACTATTTGGCGAGCTATGAACCGGCGAGGATAGGCTACATTCGTCCTCCTCCTTGTACTCCTCGCTCTCCCGATGCACCAGAACATGCACAAGGGTCGCATTGTCCGGACGCAAGCCAAGTGGATGCATATGTGGATGCGTTTGCTGCTCCGGCGATGGCTTCGTTACAATCACCTCCGGCGCCGGACCCTCCGCTGTAAGCGTTTAAAAAAATGAAACATTTTAGTTAATATGATCAATGGGTAATAGTCGAATTACGATTTACACATACAGACATAAGCGTTCTTGTTAACTCTTAAAGCGCTTTGTGCTGACAAACCTCTTTCTAGGGGCGGTTTCTTGCGTATTAAACTAGAGGCGCGCTTACGTGTTGGAGTTGGTGCCACCTGTTGTTGGTTTTGGTGATGGGTTTGCTTGTCACTTTCACCGTTGGTGGCGCTAGCAGAGACGGAGGCGGAGGCAGAGGCGGATGTGGAGATTGAGGTTCTTGTGTTGGTGTTTATTGCAGCTGTTCGTTGGTGAAATATGCACGCATTAGTGAAAAACGATCGTGTTGAGCACAAAAATTACAAAGATTGTGTGACAGAGGGGCAAAGTTTTTAGATAACATAGAGGTTAAAAAAAGAGCATTAGAAAGTAAGTAGACGGTATGTGGTTAATCTGTAGTAGGTATGTAGCAAGTAAGTATGAAGTTAGTAAGTAAGTAAGTAAAGTTCACAGTTAATTGGTATTAAGTTCCATGTAAGTAAACAGTCAGAAGTATATAGGATGTAAGTTAGCAAGATATGAGTCTTTAGTCAGCAAATGGTAAATAGAAAAGTAGTAAGGTGGTAGGTAATCAGTACATAAATAGTTAGTAATTGAAGTAGTTCATATTAAAGTACACATAGAGTATGTCATGAAGTAAACGATTAATAATAAATTGCGTGTGTCTGTACATCGATGATATTTGATAGGCAAAAGCAACGTTTGATGTGCGATTATTATATCACAATGATAAATAAACTGAGTTAAGAGTTTGAGATCGATATAGAGATAGAGAGAGTTGAAAGCCACATGAGAATAATGATCAAATGTACATATATATACATTTAAAGTATATATACTTGGTACATTGTTATACTTAGTATATGATTATTGAATATATAGTATATAATTATTGATTAATTGTTGGTGCAGTCTATGGTGGTGGTGTTGGCTATGTACAAGATTATATACATAAACACATACATATTTGATTGATAGTGAGTTGTTATTGATTGAGTGGATTGAGGCTGTGATTTAGGCACTTGTCAATAATTACTTTTTCTATGTACTGAAGGTGAGGTTAAGCTGTCATCGACAGCATCCTGATGACGCAAAAAGAAACTATAAAAGCTTCGGCGACGACTTGCTCTAGGCGCTTCCACAAATATGCTACCGCTAATGATATAGTAATAGAAATAATAATAATCGAAAAACAAACATACGTAAATTTTTATATTGATTTTCATTCGTAATAGAAACTGTAGAATGTTATAGAAATTTTAAGACAGATAATAGATACAGATACTTTTTGTTATCAATTCTCTGTACGATTATTACATATTAGTTAGCTCTGCAATTTTTTGACGAAAAAACGGATTCAAGTTGTCATAGAACTGTACAAAAAAGCTGCAAATTTAATAAAAGCTGTACATTGTTATATTACAGGTTTGATGTGTACGAGTAGTGTTTAAGAATGTTGTTAAGGAGATCCCCCAAGGGTTTTGTTTTATCGCAGCGATATTCAAAGCTATACTTTTAAGATCGCTGTTAAGATAGATATCGAATTGAAGGGGATTTGTGTATAGGTTTGAGTAAAATGGTGATGCTACAGAAACTATAAAAGGTATAATGGTAATCGAGATAGTTCTTAAAGGGCAAGCAGCAGCTAGGCAACTTAGAAGATAATCAACTAAAATTACGCATTCAGTGATCAACAAGTTTTCGTATCAGAGAAAGTTAATCAATAGTTTGTTTGTTGTTTTTTAGTTTTCAGATAGAGCACTACTTACAAATGATAATTTCATAATCTCATTTTACTTAACACGTTTTTAAGAACTGCAAATAGTTTGTTATTGTAGTTGTAGTTAAGATTAGAGTTTAAATAGAGCGTTTGCAGCAAATGAGAGACTGTATTTATTCAACATACTGATAAAGATTTAAGTTTTGATTTTTGCTTTGCTGAATGAGGAGCGATATATAGATGTTGAAAATTAGTTGTATAAGTCGACTTGTACGAGTACTGGGTAGTTATAAATATATTCTATATAGGAGTATATATGAGTGAGCTGGTGGCGGCGAGTTATTGAAGAGAACTTAAAACATAGTTGAGAGATTGCTATTGTTTTTTTTAAATTGTAGTTGTATTTTGGTTGTTTAGCTAACTGGTATGAGCATTGCCTTTACCTAAATAATTCAAGCCACTAGGCTGGGAGCCACTTCTTAAAACGGCTGTGACCATATCTGCGAGCAAGGACTCATAGTTTAGGGAGATACAAGAGGATATGCTAAAAATAGGGCTCAAGTTTCATATATTGTGGAACACAAAATACGTTAAATTTTTATCAATGTTTTTTGCTGTTGCTGTTTTTTGCTGTTGCTGTTCATGATTGTGAAAGCCTTTCGTCTAAAAATTGCATTTCGAATCACGTATATATTTTGATATATATATATAAATATATATAAGTGTGTGTGTGTGTCTGTGTGTTTATCTGTGTGTATGTGTGTCTGAATATGAAGCACAAGATTAACTACCGTTTGCCCATTTCATCGCTCTGGTGTTTAATATCCTTGACCACATCGTCGGCGCCGGAGACAAGCATGAGCGGTAGATTTAACCACGGTCCAGCCAACTCACTGAGATCAGAGGCATCAGATGCTCGAGAGGATTTGCGCGAGGAGGCGCGACTGGAGCAGGCAGTACCACGACGACTCACCTGTAAAAAGAGAGTTTATAGTCGGGATTGAAAAGAATTCTTGAATCAACAATTATTTCACTTACCTGCAGATGGAAGAAATTCAGAGCAGAAAGCTTCGATTGCCAGCCGCCGGGACTGGAATGTTGCGTTGCGCTATCGCCGGAATTGGAGCGTTCCTTTTCCTGCTTACGCCTGTGAAACAAGAGATGAATTGTTTTAGCAAGTGAAAAATTACTTGATGTGGGTTAATTTGATTTTTTGTTGGTAGGGTGCAGCTGTAAGTACCGCAAATAGTCCTTCCAGCCGGTTTGTATGGTCTTTGCCGCCTTTTCCTGGCGTTTCCAGATCCGGGTCGACGAAACAATTTCCAATTCTTTGCGCGTTGGAAACTGTTTCTTGAACTTGACATCCATTTGTTCCTGCAACTGTTTGAAGTTATCGGTCTCCTCGACATGACCTAGCACGTGCTTAACTAGCGCGTGCAAAATGTCAAGACAGTGTATTTTATTGCCCTTAGAGATGGGCAGATTAAATGACACTAACGCGACATTATTAGGCTTCGAGATGCCCAATGGTGGATCGAGTGAGGCAATAAAATCGGACAGTTGCGAGAAGTGTATAAACTGGGTGGCATGTGGATCATATCTGAAACGAATCAATAAAAACATCAGGTTAAAACACTTTCTCAATTTAAGTTCTATACACGTTCTCCATTTCTAGCTTTTGTGAAGAACCTACTTGGACCAACGTATGTAAAACATTTCCAAATCATCTTCGACAATGCCAATCTCTTCTTCCTGGTGCGCCTGATTGAAGTTCTCCAGGATGATGGCAATGTACATGTTAATCACAATCATATAACTGATTATTATGAAGCTCGTAAAGTAGGTGATTGCCAGCAGCGGATGGCCGCAGTCACCGTTCGCCTGCCGATTGAAGAACGGATCACAATCTGGCGGTTGTATCATCAGCGATTCCAGCACATCATTCCAGCCCGCCGATGTCATTAGACGAAACAATAGCTGCATACTACGCCCGAATGTCTGAAAGTTCACCATGTCATCCAGTGCGCCCTGTAGCTTGACATGACCAAACAGGGACATGCCCAATATGGCGTATATGAAGGTGATTAGACCGAGCAGGGCGCCAATGTTAAATAGTGCCGGCAATGACACGACCAAGGCAAAGAGTAGCTTGCGTATGCCTTTGGCTGCTTTGATTAGTCGCAGGATGCGTCCAATGCGAAAGACGCGAACCACACGCAGCAGCGTCGGACTAATGGGCAAATCAATCATAATATCCTCCATGAGTATGCCAAAGATGGAGGCCAGCACCAGCAGAAAATCGAAAACATTCCATGGCACCGTGAAATAATGATAGCGTAAGCCCACAATCTTAACGATAGCCTCTGCGAAAATATATATTTCAATTAGTATACACATTTTAATAAACAAGACAAGGATGGTAGTTTGGAAAAAGACAATTAGATATATTCACTTACCGAGTCCAAAGACAGTGGTGAAAAATGCATTGCTTACTTCCAGTATAAAGAATACGGCATGCGGTTGATCGTAATGCTCAATGCCCATAGTTAGCATATTTAGAAAAATCAGTACAAAGATCGCAATTTCGAATCTGCATAGTATGATCGATGACGAATCGTATACATGGTGGAGTTCAGTTAATGGCGGACACAAACACCAAAGTATATGAAATTATAAACGTACACTGAATAAGTAACGAATAAAGACACAAACTTCGTGCGTGCCGAAGTGCAGATGCTGCTCAAAACTATAGCTACAATTATGATATACTTATGTATATTTGAGTAGCATTCACTCAAATAACTATTTATACAAAACTATAGTTTATATACATGCTTAAGGTACATTTCGATACAATAGTTAACATACATTTAAACCCGCCCCATTGATCTAAACTTTATCTGTAACTAATTAGTTTCTTTATAGAACATGCCTGCACTTAACAAGTGCGTAGTTTATCATATTAGATTACAATTATTGGAATGCATTAGGAAATTTTAAAAGTATTTATATAATTCATATTGGGTGCTCTAAAACATCTAGGAACATCAGATTGGAAAAGTTTTGTAAGTTTTTTGCATTGCTGACGGCTTTTGGGCGACTTCTTTTCATAAAGTTAAAGAAGCAGCCAACAAATAAGCCATCGAATTATCATCAAATGCGGAGAATGTGAAGTGTTCAAATGAATTTTATCACCAAATCAAAATTGATATAGATAGTTAGATAGTATTAATAATATTTAGTAGTTTGCCTAACCAGAGAGAGTTTTTTTTTCGATAGTTGTAGGTTTTCAAAGACTAACAGTAAGTAAGTAAGTAGTACATAATTTAAAACTATAGATAGTAATACATAGAAGTAAGTAAGCAATTTGCTGGTTTTTGCAGAAAACGTTTCGTTTGTTTACCTTCTCGAATTGGATAAATCATAAAACATAGCTAAAAAATGATTTATAGGTCGCTTAATAACTTTCTGTGGTTTCTTTCGTCCCAATTTTTTCATAGCGGTGTAATAATGTTTTTGAGATTCGGTGAGAAACATTTCCAACACTCCTCCTTCATACTATAAAAGTGATGAGAATAGAATGAACATTTATTTATATATACATATACATACAATACATATTAATTTGATAAGTAAAAAATAAATAGGAAACAAAACATATAACACACAACATACATCATATATTTATAGATATTTATATATAACACCGATAATAACGAACAGAACTAACTGATTGGACAGGGGAAACATTATTCTGTATTATTTGCTCAACTGTACAGTTTTAGGTGAGGTGTTCAATAGGGTTATCATTTTGGGATTTAAGGGTTTTTTTTAAAGAAGTTGCGTTATATACAAATACATAAAGGTATAGTGAAAGGGAACCTTCATTTTTATGGGATCGGCTTAGGCCATATGTCTTACCTTCTTTTTGAGCATATTGAAATTATCAATGATAACTCCAATGAATAGATTGAGTGTAAAGAACGATCCGCACACAATAAATATAACAAAATAAATATACGCATATAAATTGGCTTCCCGCTGCGGCTGCAGATCAACTCCACGTGCATCGACGGCATCTGCCATCACCTCCATCCAGCCCTCAAATGTTGCCACTTGGAGCAGCGCCAGATATCCCATGCCCACATGATCAAAGGTGATCTTCGAGTTGATCCATGTGTAATTCTGCTCAATGCAATCCCATTTATCGTTCACCTCCTGTAAGTCGCGAATTATAATCAGATTATTTAACAGAGATTGAGAAGATTTGTAGGAGAACTGCAATTGTTCGTGGTTTCCTGGCATACTTACAGTAATTGGCAGCAACTCGCCCAATTCATTGACGCATTTGAAAAATTTACCACCAAAAAATTGCACACCCATTATTGAGAAAATCAACCAAAAAACTAAACAAACCAAAAGTACATTGAAAATTGATGGTATTGCATACATAAGAGCATTTACTACAATCCGCATTCCTTGCCACCTGGAATAGAAATGTTACATGAAATGCTAATAGTTACGGGATGGGTATTTTTGAAGAAAAAAAAAAACATAAAAACAAACAGAACAACTACAAAACGATAAGCCGATTATAAATAGAATTGTGCGAATATTATGAGAATACTTTCATCTTTCTCGTCTGCTAAAATTATTATACTTTTTTAGACACATTAAGTATTTACAGTATAATTGCCGATAACTGCTTTATATACAAAAGATTATATGGATAAGCAATATACTATATATACACATACACGAATAGAGGACATGGCGATGCTATGTATATGTATGTACTACAAATAGATTTCTATTCGAAATTCATAAAGAAGACGAGATTGTATTAAACACTGCACAGCTCTGGCAAAACGCAAATGCCAATTCATTTTGTTATTTAAAAGTGTTTGTTAAAGAAATAAGATATATGTATAAGAAAGTAGAAACCTACGTAGACGGAGCTTACTTTATTAGTTGAATGAGACACGGCAGTAGTTAAGCATTAACATAAGCATTAAATAGATATCTCTCTGAGCGAGAATAATAGTAGTTGTGGTAGAAGTTGATGCACCATAACATACAAATCCAGGCCGGCTACTTACCTAGAGATGGCTCTCAACGGGCGCAATGCTCTTAAGGTTCGCAATGAACGCAAAACCTTAAGATTTTCATTTTCCTCAATGAGTAGCGAGAAAACAGATACCTAAAACAAAAACCAAAATAAATAAATTTAAATCCGACTTATAAAGAAATATTAAACAGTACTTACAAACACAATGATAAAATCAAGTATGGTCCAAAAGCTGGTAAAGTACTTGGAGAATCCTAACGCTAACCACTTAAGTACCATTTCAACGACAAAGATCAGGCAGAAGGAGAAGTTGGTCCAGTAGAGAACACGCTTGAGCGTCTTATTGCTATCCAAATAGATATCCTCGAAGCAGAGCGTAATACTTGACGCAAAGATCAACACTAGCACAAACCACTCAAAGGCTGGAGTATCGACAACCGTCAAGACAGCCGTCCTCACTCGCGTCCAGTGCTTAGCACTTGGCGTGTCCATGCACGACATGAACCAGGGACAGCGAAAATAAAGGCTAGAATATGGTATGTGAAGCATATTTGGATTTGTAAAGTAAATATATATGAAATTTTGAATACTTACTGCTCGTAGCATTTCTGTGGGAAGCAATCGTCTGGCACTTTTGGCGGCTTGGCCGTGCCATAGCTCGGAAAACTCATGGGATCATTGTAGGCGCCCTGCGAGTTACGTCTCCCACCGACAGTGAGATCGTCTACGTAGGAAACTAAACAATGCCATGGTTTTTCAGTCAGTCGGGAAAACGCCGACGGCTTTGTTGTTGTTGCTGTTGTTGCATTGGCTGTCGGCTCAGTCTTGTCACTAGAGGACCGATTGCCGGCATGACCCAAAGCCAGGACCGAGCTATTATCAGCGACGCCCGAACTGTGCGATTCAGTGCGTCCCGATTGAAAGGATGCGGCTTTGTCTAGTGTCGATTGTGGATGCTCGGCGCGACGTTTGCTAACCGCCGCGCCCACAGACGTTGGGTGCATTGCTTGTTGGGTGGTCTGTATGCTGGTGGCATGATAATGCTGCTGATGCTCCGTTAGGGCAGCCAGCGGCGGTGTTGCCTTTAGCGATGAAATTTGCGCCAGTGTTGGTGGCTCAATGCTCGATTTAAGCGAAGTTGGCGGCGTTGCCGGCACACCCATAACCATTGATGGATGTTGCCCTGCATCGCGGCACATTTGCTTCTGTATCAACAGGTTCTCATAGGAGTTTGTGCTCTTTAGCGATAGGCTATCCATGCGCAATTTATCGCTGTTGAGAAACTTGCGTGGCATTTTTTCCGATTCGATGCGCAGCGTCGATATGGGCTTGTCCTCTTCGGGCAGCTCCTCGACGCGTTCGATCAGCGAGAGACGCTTGAAATGATCGAATTGCACACTAAATGGATCGATCTTGCGACGCAAAAATGGCGATTGGCTGCCACCACTACCGGTGGTCGCTGCGACTGCAAGGGCTTCCATGGCAGCGAAGGGTGCGTGGATTTGATCACAGATTTTGCGAATTTCATTTGATATACTGAAGTCCTCGTCGATCTTGCGCTGTTTCTCCAAGCTGCGACGCTTTAGCTTAACGGACTGACGCTGGGCAGCAGCGCTGACGGATTGTGAGCGTCGCGGCACACTGGACAGATCGTAGCTGTCGTAGGGATTCAGTGGATGTACAACCTCATCGGCAGCGGTACGCTCCGAAGCGCCAGTTATGACTGCAATATGGTCCATGATGGCCTTGGTTGCCTCATCCGCTGCGGGCGATGGTTCCGACAACGTTGAGATTTTTCGCTCCAGTGAGCTAGTTGAGCGCTTAATCTCCTCCAGCTCCTTCTCGAAACTCTGTATAATGTTGTCAAATTCAGAGTGCTCCATCAGTGGCTCACTCTCCTGCTGTCCATTGGCATGGCTGGAGTGGCTGCCACTGTGTCGCGAATCAAGCGTTTGCATTATGGAATTGGAAATGTAGCTGAGATTTGATTTAATGCTGCTCGTTGTCGGCTTTTTATCCCGGTGCGCCTTGCCCAGCAGATCATCATCCTCTTGCAGAAACTGAAACAACTCTTTCTGGTCACAATTAAGCAGCTCGTCGCGCAGATTTGCCTGCTGTGACAGCAACTCATCCTGTTCTAACGATATGGAGTTGAGCGAATGCCCACTCGAGTGTCGCCGCATGGCGCTTTCCTCAGATTTTAGGCTACGCGAAGGCAACAGCGAACGTTGCGACTGACCGCTGGACTGCGACAAGCGATCTAAAGATTTGCGATAGCTTGGCGATCGTGTTAACAAAGACTTTTGGTACTTGAGATATGCCTCGTCGTTGTCCTGCAGTGAATCGCCGCGAGCAAAGGAGCCACTACGCTGATCTGGCGCATAAGCATACGGATCCGTGTCTGTCGAATTGTACTGGCCAAGCAGGCGCAGTTCAATGGACTCCGTATATGTGGCCTCATCTCGCGAATCATACTGCTGTGTGCCCACACCAGACGAGATCTGATGCTGCAATCGGCTGCTGCGCTCTGTTTGCCCTAAAGGCGACAGATTGTGCTCACAGCCATTTTCTACGCTTGAGGCAGTCAGCATGGCGCATTCATATGTCGGTGGCAGGCAGTCGGAGACTGGCTGTTTCATTTGCTGATGATGCTGTTGGTCGGACGCCGGCTCGGAAGACTCATCGAATTCCAAGCCATCGACTATAGTGTGTAGGCCATCGCTGAGCGGAATTTGAAAACCAAAATCAGAGCCAGAAACTGGCCTGTTCATAGATTCCTATTAAAGGTTTAACATTAATTAAAAACTGCATTTCAAATGATGGAAGATTAAGAGCACATACCTGATAGCTTAATCTATGGAACTTTGTTTCCGCCAGCAGATTGGGCTTATCCAATTCTCTGGTTACCACACTAGCCGCATGCGCCTGCTGCGCCTCTAGCACAATTTGCTGAAACTTTTCCGCATATTTACGCTCCTTGCGATCCTTTCGCTCTTGCCGCTTTTTCCGTATCAAATCACGCACCCTTTCTATGCTGCGTGCCAATTTTGACTCTTCGCCCACCTCCTACACGAAGTAAAGTTTTCACATTAGCCAAAGAGTTGCATAAAAATGTTGTTGCACAAACTAAAGAATATGCTACTATTAATTTTGTTTGTTATAATTTTACACATAAATATATATAGATATAATCAGTTATCCAATGCAATATACAATCTAACAGCAAAAAGCTTAAAACATTTAGGAACAGAAAAACTTGCAAAGTTGTACAGATACAAATATATATATATTAACATCAATTGGTATGCAGCCTATGGGGTATCATATACACAGGATTTTAAAATTTTTATTTGGATTAGCTTTTTTTTTAAATTTGGCAAATGTAAATAATAAAGCAAATAGTTTGTTTAAATAGTTTAAAAGGGTTTAGTTTGGAAAAATTACCTTTTTCTTGAAAATCTGTTTAACGGTTTTTTGTGTATTTAAATATTGGTATTTTTCGGGTATTTTCGGGGTTATTTTTAAGTGTTTTTTGTTGTGTGTTGTTTTGTGTGGTTTAAGTAGTTAAAAATAGTTAAACGCATGGTGCAAAGTTGACGAACAGAAGTATTTGTTTATGTTTAGTTAATTCAAGTAGATATATAGTGCAAATAGAGAGATAATCACATATATATTAAAGACTTAAAGACACCGAGACTTAGAGAGAATTATTCAAAACAAATGCATGAAATATATACGTTTAATTAATATACCACAACGAAATTATGAAATTTCGACAAGGCCGAAATTTAGCAACCCGCACAAAATGATCTTTTTCAAAATCTGTGTGCGGTATTTTTTAGCATTGAAGTTAGTTATTAAACAATTACAACAATAGTTTAAATGTTGGTTGGTTTTTTTTTCCAACTAAGTGTATGAGAATTTAGCAGTTAATTTAAAAATTTTGTGTACTTTGTGTATGTTACACATTTTGTTTTTATTTAAAAAGTGCTTTATATCTTTTTGTGTATAATTCAATTGTATTCAATTCTTAGGTGAGTTTTGATAATTTAATGGTTTTTAAGGCTAGAATTTTTGAGACACAATCACACACAAAAAACACGCATATAAGTGCAATGCAAAATTCGTCTAAACACCAAATACATAGAGAGTATAATATATATACTAAATTATAGTTAATAAACATTTTATTATTTGGGTTTTTATTGACAAGCATCGCTTGTCGTCAGGACACAGTTTTGAGTTTAAGTTTTGATTTGTTTAAGTGGTTTAAAACATCGATTCTTGCACACACGCATTCACATTTACGGATAGACATTGACATTCACGTAACGATATAAAAATAACAAAAGATTTCAAAACTGGAAAACTAATTTGACTTGCCTCTTTCTTTGATTTGAGCTCCTCGGAATTGAAACTGTTGAGCAACAGGGCCAAGAACAAATTTAAAACCATGAAATTTCCCATGACCAGGGTAGGCAGGAATATAGCAAAGCATGTCGATGCGCCTTGCTGTAAATTGATGAAACAAAGCTTTAGTATATTGCCATAAGATGTGTATATATATATTGACATTTTGAATTACCTCTTCTTCGGCACGCATGCAATCCCAGAGAGGTTCAATCCATTCGCCACATAATATGCGAAAGATCATCATGAATGAGTGGAAGAAATCATTGAAATTCCATCTGAATAAAAAAACCCTTATTAAATATACATATATATAAATTAATATTTTGTATTTATCTTGCCTTGGCACTGGATCTGGATCAAATTTTTCGGGTGTGTAGTCTTTTGAAAACAATTGCATGCCGATCACAGCAAATATATAAATGACTATGACAAGGATCAACGTGAGGTTGCCGAGCGCACCAATTGTCGATATTATGATGCTCAACAGCACCTTCATCGTCGTCCAAGACTGTGCCAGTTTCAAAACACGTAACTGCAATAAGCATAATGATGATAAGTTTTGCACAACTAAGATAAACAAAACTCAAAGCTTACCAATCGCAAACCGCGCAAGACACTAAGGCCATCGACTAGCTCGAAGATGATATCCAGCAGACTGGCAGTGACAATAATCAAATCGAATATATTCCAGCCACACAGAAAGAAATCCTTGGACAGGGCCATCAGTTTGACAATGCACTCGAAAGTGAAAATGGACGTAAAGACCTAAGAGGAAAAGGTAAATTTTCATATAATAGCGATCGCAAATGCTAACAGTCAGCGCTTACCTTATTGCCGACATCCAAGGCATTGCGAAAGCTTTCGCTCATGCCGTGATGCTCCATGGCTAGAAAGGCTGTGTTTAGCACAATGCACAGCGTTATGGCCAGCTCAAAGAGCGGATCTCGCACCACTTTATAAAGGCAATTCTGAAATTGCAGCCAGCTCTCATAATCCGTACAACAATGCACGCAGCGATCGCAATTACGATCAGGCAGATCATCTGTTAATGAAGAAATATGGTATATCGAACCCAAAAGTAAATGGTTTGTTTAACTCACCTATAACGACCACCTCCGAGGAGAACTCCTGATGCAGCGCATACACATTATGGTTCTTGATGCGCGCTATATTTCCATTGCATTTAATGATGCGCACTTCGCGCGGTGATAGAGCCAGCTCCACAGTAGAGACATGGCCCATTTCATTGGCTGTGTCCTGTTCTTCGTGATCGTCTACAACGCCGGAATCATCCTGCGATGATTCGCGATTGACTCCGCCACTCGAATTAGAGCTGGTCTGACGACTGCTCGTTATAAGCTGACCCTTGTTGTCCGGATACAGCATATTGGGATTCTTTACATTGCTTTCCTTGAAGCTGATGCGTGTCTTTTGCTGCTGGTTCTGCTGTGATGAAGCCGCCGCCGTTCCTACTTCAGCTGTTGTTAACTGCTCCTGTTGCTGCTGCTCGATTTGCTCTTGTGCCTGCAAAGCCAGCACCGATGGACGATCTGTGGTGGTGTGACTAGGACTTGGATCTGGGCTAGGTGTACCCGTTGGAGATTTTGTGTGTTCTTGATCGTTGCCATTGCTGCCATTATTGCTTAAGTTGTCTTTGCCGCCTTTTGTCTTTTTTCGACGCGTCTTCTTTTTGCTGTAAGACGCCAGGAGCACACCCTTTCTCGAATCAATTTTTTTCTTGTTATTTTTGTTGAGCTTCTTAACGTTGAGAACGGATGGATCAAAGCTGAACGTGGAATCGTCTCGATGATCCAATAAATCCTTTTTGCGCTCCTCATTCGTTATTTCCGCCTCCTCCTCGTAGCTAAGCGCGACTACAGCCAACATCAGGTTTATTAAGTAAAAAGAGCCAAAAAAGACAACCACCGTAAAAAATGATACACTCATTGGACCACAAGTAGCGAGCACCATATTGTATACGTTCTCCCAGTAGTCGAGCGTTATCAATTGGAATGTTGTTAGCATGGACCACATAAAGTTGTCAAAGTTTGTGTAGCCATGATTTGGATTCTCGCCAACGCAGATGCACATAAAACCAAATGGACAGTGACGGGCTCCAGTTAAATTGCCACATAGCATGGGCATCTCATCCTCATCATATAGCCAGTTGTCGGTGTCGTTGACCCAACTAAAAGTGATAATAAAGTCAATCAGGTGGATACATTTTTTGAGATAACTTGTTTATATTTACATTTGCCAATCCAGATGCGATATGTTGGCCCAATCTGTGGGCACATTTCGCACACACTTGTTGCGCAGCTCACCCATGTAAACCTGCAGTGCAAACAGGGCAAAGACCATCAAGCAAAATATGGTCAAGGTCATAACCTCTGCGAGTTGACGAAACGAGTGCAGCAATGCATTGATAATCGTTTTTAGGCCGGGCATAATGGAAACAGTTTTAAGGGCGCGCAGTACTCGAAACGTGCGCAAGCCGGCCAGATTGCCGACCTCCATGCCAATGGTCGCAAAGCCGCTGGTTATGACCACAAAATCCAGCCAATTCCATGGATTGCGCAAATAAGTGTACTTGTTGAGCAAAAAGCCTTTGGCAATGATTTTGATAACCATTTCAATTGAGTAAATGGCCAGGAAGATATATCTGATAAATACATACAGAATATAGATATAAATAACATAAATACATAAATAAATATCAAATTGTGGTCAGTACTAACTCAGCTTCCTCCACGGTCTCAGTCATGGCTAGGAAAATGCAGTTGAATAGAATTGTTGCCATCACACAGTAATCAAAGAATTGATTTGTAGCAATATACACACATACGCGTCGCCACGGGCTCCATGGATGGAAGAGGAAGAGGCTTTTGGTGCCCGTGAAACGATGGATGTAGTTTTTGCGGAATCGCTTCGACACCACGCAAAACGTCTGTAAAAGATAAATAATGTATGTTGATGCTGTTTTTTTCCAATTTCGGCGCCGACTTAGGCATGAGTTTTATGTTATCGATGCTAGATCGTTGAGTTAACAGATCTATCAAAATTTAACAGTCAGTGCTGTATTTTAACAGAATGCAAACACTTTACAGAATGGCTCCGCACTTAACATTAGTACTCGATGCTAAAGAGCTGTCATATGACTTATCGATACTTTGCAAGTGTCAAACCGGGCCACGCGAAGCTGCTAGCTAAACTTCCGTTTGCTCATCGTTCTTTCGTTCTCAGACCGTCTTCGAATCAAGAAGGAAAATGAGAGCTAAGGTAAAATAAAATTCTCACTCTACCACTAAGTGTAAAATTGAAGAAAAAAAAAAGTGAAATAAATATTTATAAAGCAATTGATTGTAATGCAAGTATATTTTTTCGTGTAATTATAGTGGCGTAAGAAGCGTATGCGTAGGTTGAAGCGTAAGCGCAGGAAGATGCGTGCAAGGTCCAAGTAATCGCATCGCCATTGACCATTCTCGTGGTGAGTACCGACATCTGGCCAGCGGAGCGCTAGCAGGCACTGCATTAGCAGCTTATATTTTTGCTGCTTGCCGTCAATCGATACTAAATTTGCGTATTTTTTTCGTGTCTTTCAGGAACACTTCTGACGTACAAAATTGAATGCCGACTGGGCAACTTGAAGCCCGAAGTAATTTGCCAAATTGTTTTCAAAACCAGAAAATATATGTGCTTTCGTAAAAATTCACTATAAAATTTCAATTTGAAAACTTTAAATAAATTACTGGTTTACAATAGTTCCACAAAAATACGTATACTTGTGTTAAATTACGAAAACGAAAGTAAAAGAAGAAAAAAAAACTGAATTTTCAAGCGTGCTTTTTCAACATAACCACATTCATCACATGCATACGCATGTGTGAGTGCTTAGCTGCTTGTCTGTGAACTGAATTGGCGTGCCCCAACCAAACGCAATTGCAAAACAACGTCAAAGCCGGTCCACTACAATGGGTATTTGGTTTATTTAGATAAAGGACAAGAACTTCACCGGAAATACTTGTGCAAAATGACGCCACACAAGATTGCTGGAGCTGTAGCACTTTCAAAACAAAAGAAAGCTCCAGTGAGTATTGCAATGGCATTGTACACACCATTGATAATACGTGTAAACGCCCCAATCAGCTAATTCGACAAAGTGCAATCAGACCAAGCGGCGTCTGGAGTTTGCGTCAACTGGGAATCGGATAAATCGATTTCTTAGCATAGGCTGTGCGCTTTTGTTCGACACCAAATGGTAGTGGTTCATTAGCGCTGTGATTTCTCCAATTAAGTATGCCGATGCGCTATCCTCGTTAAGGTTGACAAAGGATAAACGACGGCCTGTCCTGCCCCCAAGGTCGCTTCTTACACGTAAATGTCGTTCAGCCGAGTAAGCAGAAATTTTAATGTAACGAGCTGGAATTGCGATTGGGTGGCAGTTTAGGCCATTTCCCTCTGTGCGGCTCTCTGTGTGTGTGCTTTGTAAATTTGCATGTGCTTTTGCGGTCCGCTAGGAACCGTTTGCATGTGTGTGTGTGTGTGTGAGTTAAACACGAAGGCTTAAGAAAAAGCAAGTGTATTTTAAGTGGGCAAAATGAAAAGTTGTGTTAGCTCTTGTAACTATGTTGGATGGAAATTCGGTTTTGCATTTTGTGTACATTTCGGCAAACATGCGGCAGTCTTATCTCTAGTCTGTGGTTACATGCGGCTGCTGCTGTTGTAGTTCTCGCCACAGATGTTTGCTCTTCTCGACCGGCTTAAAGTGTGCTATTAAATGCCATTAAGCACTTTGATTTTCCGTACCGAGTTTGCTTTGCCTACATATCTCACACCACATACACATGGACATGCAAATTGTATGTGTGGCGTTGCCATGCATGCGTGCGTGCAAATGTCTGGCAACATTTCGTTACATTTATGCCAGCCCTGATATGGTGTTGTTGGCCATTTGAATGCATGTTTTTCCGTTTTCCCACCAACTCAACCTCTGTTGGCTAAAAATATTTGGCCACTACACGATGTATGTGTGAAAGTGTATATACACTGTACACATATTGTTGTTCTGGCCACCAAGTCTTGAGTAAACTTGCATGTTCGTCTATAATTTGTTCAGCACTGGCTGCTGCATAGGCGGCCAACCAGTGAACAGCAGCGACACAGGCTCCACAGCGCCACCCAACGACGGGTGGCAGTTTATTTAAGGCAACCGTCGTTACATGTAAATACTGTTGTCACATTGCTTGGGCCTTTTTATAAAGGCAAACTCCGCATGACCCATTTCACTACCGCAAGGTATTTAATTTGTGTGCGTGTGTGTGAGTGTTTGCATGTGCAGGTACTTGTGTTTGTATTCACTCTACGTCGCTCTTTCCATAGCTGTTTGCTAAATTTACTCTCACTTTTCACTGATATCCGTGCCGCTTTTGGCTTGTCAAGTGGACGACGAGGGCTGTTCTAGCCGTTTGCATTTCCATTAACCTCAGTTTGGCATCAAAAGTGCATTCATTTTCATTAAGTCGTTGCATTTGCACTTTTGTAAAATTTCAAATGCAACAACAAAAACAATGACGGCAACGACGGAGCGAAGTCAGCGCCAGCAGCGCGTTCCATTTCCGCCTGTGCCACTTGCAGCACATTGTGAATGGGTTTGAGGTGGGTTTACGTTGTTGTTTTGTGGGGAGGAGGGGGAAATGGGCGTTATAAACTGGCACACAAAACACCCTGTGTGACTTATTAATTAAAACGAATGGAAATGGCAATGGGCCAAATGCAGCCGTTTTTTTTTTATATAGTATATATATTGTTGTTGTTTTTCGTTTTGGCTGTGCAATTGAGTTGCCACGCTAATATGCATATGAATGACACAGGGATTCGTTGTAGGGTGGGGTGGGGTGGTGTGGGGCGATTGTGTTGCTTACCTCGTCGTATATAAAGGTGTCAATCTCCTCAAGTGGCTTGCCGTACATGTCCTCCGGAAAGGGCTCAAATTTTCTGGGTAAGACATCGCCATCTTCCACAGAGGCCTTGGTGCGCGGATGAAAGCCATATTCGCGCACCAACTGAATATGACGATTCTCGTGCTTGACCTGCGACTTTTGCGTGTAGGCAACGACTTGATGTTTGGCAACTGTAAGCGACAAAAGAGAGAACGCAAAAAAAAAAAACAAAAAGTTTAAGTACGTATCCATCACAGGGTGTCAAAAGCAATGTAAAGATTTATAGCAGCTTTATTTTAATGGCCCTACAGAGGACATTGTTATATATATGCAAGATTGAAGTCATATATATATTAACAATAACAACACGTTTTTATATAATTAAAGAGTTATTTATGTATAAAGGTATTAAGTGTGGTATTACATGGAGAACTGTTCGTACATTAACACAGGGTGACATGAAAGACTTGATAAAGTTCACCAAAATTTGTGCATACGATTTTTAATTCTTGCAATTACTTTCAGCCATCGGCGCACAACTCGCCGCAAGTTCAACTACTACAAGCAGTGGGAGGTGGTGTTTCCGGTGGACTTACCCGTTTCTTAGCCCAACCATTTGATGTGCTAAAGATACGTTTTCAATTACAAGTGGAACCGATAAAAAAAAAAACTGTAACCTCCAAATATAATGGCATGTTGCAAGCCATCTCCATCATTTATCGGGAGGAAGGGTTGCGCGGACTTTGGAAGGGTCACAGTTCCGCCCAAATAATGAGTGTTACCTATGCCTTGGTACAGTTCTGGGCCTACGAACAGTTGCGTACAGCTGCCTCCCAGTACACTCTGTTCCAAAATCATCCGAATTTTTGCTACTTTATGTGTGGTGGCATTGCCGGATGTGTGGGCACAATTGCGGCTCAACCGTTCGATGTGGTGCGAACGCGAGTGGTGGCCGCCGATCCTGGCAGTCGGGCAGCTAGTCTAAGCGCCGTTTCAGGAGTATCGAAGGTCTTCAAGCAGGAAGGTTTGCGTGGCGTCTCCAGCGGTCTAGGTATGACCCTGTTGCAAATATTTCCACTGGTCGGTGCCAATTATGTCATCTACAAGTATCTTAATCACTTGGGCGGCTACGTGATCAGCACATACAAAACTAATCCGAAAAAAAAGGAGCAACATATGGTACCCGGAGTTGTGCTCTTTTTCAATGCCGCCATGTCCGGTGTTATTTCAAAGATGCTCGTCTATCCCATGGACCTTATAAAGAAGCGCTCGATGTTGAGTCACTTTGAACATGACCGCAAGACATTTGGCAGCAATCCCAAATGCAACACGATAATGTTCTGCATAAGGGATACCATGAATAGGGAGGGCGTTTCAGGTTTCTACAAGGGCATGTTTCCCACGCTGTATAAGTCGGGCATTGTGTCTGCCTTTTATTTTACCATATATGATTACTATAACCATTATGTGACAATGCCCTTTCAGAAGTTAGAGCAGAAACGATTGAGGGAGCAGAAAAAGGGCAAGCAAAAAGGCTAGCTTTTGTTTTACAAACGATTTTTGAATTGATTTAGAAATGCTTTTTACTTTACTATTAGACAAACTGCGGAACTCAGTATTATAATTTTCGAAATTTTTATTGATATTAAAATGTTCCTAATTCGAACGCAATACGGGATATATTTTTTATGTTTCATTAGTATGTTTAAGCATATAACATGCCCAATTATATTTGATAAAATTTTCAGGTTTCTTCAAACCAATACCTTGAAATGTAAAAGTGTTGATTATCGCATAAAAAATCACAACGTAACCATCATCAACAACATCATTATCATCGATAATATTAACTTGGTATGCGCTCTTGACCGTCATTGCGTCATTGCTGATGATGATGATGGTGATGGCAGACAGTTAGCTCTTACAGCATCTTGTCGCTTTCCACTCTCCGCCAAACACTTTCACCCCAAACTGGCAGCTGACATAATGCCGTTGACCAAGTGAATCGTGATGCACAGAAAGACATAGAAAAAAAACACGATTATATGCTCTTAAAAATTATTACACTACATAATTTATTTTGTACACATGGACACAACAATTTTGGGAAAATTAGCCATCTGTAGGAGGAGTAGGCGGTTATATAAATACGAAATATACATGTGAAGATGCAACTGGAGATGTGTGGAGAGTTGGAGCCATGGATGGATGTGTGGATGCTGCCAACAATTTGAATGTATGAAGGATTTATAACTTATCCAAATGGGTCATGAACATGAACATACGACTAGATGACCAATGGCCAATGGTAGTTGGCTTTTGGTCCTAAGACCAGCTGGCACCAGCTCCAGACCAGCCACCAGTGGGTGCAGAGTAGCTGTAGCCACCGCCACCACCACCACCGCCGCCGCCGCCGCTTGAGCCATGGGAACCACTGCTGACAGCAATAGCCAAATTGGCCTCATCATGTCCATGTCCACCGCCGCCGCCGCCGCTGTAGCCGCCACCACCACCGCTGCTGTAGCCACCGCCGACGCTGTAGCTGTCACCACCGCCGCTGCTGTAGCCACCGCCGCTGCTGTAGCTGCTGCTACCACCGCTGCTGTAGCTGGAGTAGTCACCGCCACTCCAGCCGCTTGCTGGCGCCGCATAGCTACTATAGCCAGCATCGCCGGAGCCATGGGAGGATGACGAGGAGGAGGCTGCAACCACAGCGGCCAAATGACCATCATCATGACCACCACCGCCGCTGCTGTAACCACCGCCGCCGCCGCCGCTGTAACCACCATGTCCACCACCGCTGCTGTAGCCACCGCCGCCGCCGCTGTAACCACCATGTGAGGAGGAATCAGATGTTGCTGCAATAGCTGCAATTTGTGCCACGCCATGTCCTCCACCACCGCCGCCGCCGCTATAGCCTCCATGTCCACCACCGCTGCTATAACCACCGCCGCCGCCGCCGCTGTAACCACCATGGGAGGAGGAATCGGAAGCTGCTGCAATAGCTGCAATGTGAGCCACGCCATGTCCTCCACCACCGCCGCCGCCGCTATAGCCACCATGTCCACCACCGCTGCTATAACCACCGCCGCCGCCGCCGCTGTAACCACCATGGGAGGAGGAATCGGAAGCTGCTGCAATAGCCGCAATGTGAGCCAAACCACCGCCATGTCCACCGCCAGCGCCGCCACCACTGTAGTCATGTCCACCACCATGTCCACCACCATGTCCGCCACTACTGGAAGCTGCAGCAATCGCTGCAATCTTAGCATCATCATGACCATGCCCACCAGCGCTGTAGCCGCCTCCATAGCCGCCTCCACCGCCACCGCCGCCATAATGGCCGCCACCACCACCACCACCGCCATGGTGATCTTCGGTTATGATGGCAAAGGTGCTCACATGACCACCACCGCCGCCGCCGCCGCCTCCATGACCGCCACCACCACCGCCATGACCATGATCGGCATGATGCTCGTGAATTTCGTAGCCAGAGATGTCACCGCCACCGCCTCCGCCATGACCATGATCGTGATGATCATGACCACCACCTCCATCACTCTCTGGCAGATGTATGCGAATGTGTACGTGCTCCCGGGCAAATGTTGGCTTACCCCAAATGGGAGTACTGGCGAGCAGCAGAATGCTCAGCTGAACGGGGGAAAAAGGAGAAGGCACTAGTTAGTCACGGCAACCACTCACTGCACCACAAACACTCACTGTTAAAAACGATGACATTTCGCTTCGGTTTTGAATTGCAACTCAGCTGTTAAGGATCGATACAGGCACTGATCCGTCGTTTGCTGGGACAACGACAAACTTTAAATGATTCGGCAAACTGCGCCACGCCGCATTTTATACACCACGAAAACCAAACCACGAGCCATTGAGCCACCGTATTGAGCTTGGCCTCTCGTTATGTAAGTGGTGCGGCGCCTCGGCACAGCAAGTGCAAGAGATAATCTTCCCAAAAAAAAAGAGCGCGACATGACTCTGGGTGTCTGCAGCAACAAAGAGACGAAGATGGCGACAGCAGCACATTGAAGGCCGCCTCGTTTCGCTTTCGTTACATTTCGCTTTCAACGCATACTCTTCTTTCTTTTTTCCAAGACTTTTTGTTGAGTAATTTTTTGTGTTATTATGTATTCGTTATGATAAGCTTTAAAACTTGATAACTGAGAAAAACGAATTAAAGTAATTGAACTTAATGATCAATAACTTATCTTCAAAAGCTTTGTAAAGAAAATTATTTAATATTGCTTCTCAATCATGAAAACTTGTATGTCAGTAGCGAAATTTACAAACAGAGTTCCAAAATAAAGTTTTTGTACAAAATTAACCGTTAAGATTATAAAAGATTAAAGCTTCTGCTATCATTTTTACCTAATACTGCATCTTTTAATAGAACAAACTTTAAAAAATCTGTCATTCAGATATTAAAACTAAACAAACACATTTTAAATATATTGTTCTATTTATATCTTGATCTAATCTTTTTAACATTTTATTTATGAACATAAATATTAAATAATAGGACAACACTTACGAAATTGTTGTTATTATCATTTAGCTTTCCCTTCAACATAACTCTATTCTTTAACAATCATCACCCTGTTAGAGCATTCAATATTCTCCAACAACAAAGTGTCTTTTTATCTCTTCTCGTTTCTGTTTTCGTTTTCATTTACAGTTTGTCTCTCTTCTCGCCTCAACCAGCCAGAGAGTGTTGACCTTTCACACGAGACGCAACCGTTGAGCGCCCTTTTGCAAAACTTGTCCGTAGATCAAGATCGAAAATATCTTGCAGCTCTTCCGCTCTTTTTGTTGGTGCTCCAAACGGGGCATGGTGGAAGGAGGAGGCGGGGCGGGAGTGAAGCTAACGTTGACTGTGCTCCACTTTCATCGCTTAGAGAAAATCTTGTTGCTGGGCTTGGAAGTTACAAATTTGAAATTTGAAATTTCAAATTTGTATTTTTTCAATCGACTATCAAATTAATATGCAAGTTGACCAGTTTGCCTAGGGCCACACCTCCTCACTTTCCACCCCTGCTGCTGTGCTGTTGTTATTTATTGTTGTTATTTTATGCTGCTGCTGACGTTAACCGTTATTTTGATTGTGTTTACGTTTATGCTTATGGTAATATTGCTGCTGATATGAACTTCCTATTGGCAATTCCTTTTGCCACTTAATATTTGTTACTGCTGTTGTTGTTGCCGCTGCTGCTGCTACTTTTAGCCTTATACAATAACAACATCGTCAACAACTGCTGGCTGCTGCCACTTGCCACTTGCATAACGGAACAATCCGCTTTTAATATCGAAATGATGGTATTGCTTTGGGCATATTGGCCAAACCCTTTTTGCTTTCGGGTTTTTTTTGTGAGTTTCGGGTTTTCGGATCACTCGTTGTTAACCCATTAACATCATTGTACGAAATGTCTCGACGCAATTAATTGAGCTGTCAACATATAACATTTTTTTGTTATCTGTCGCAAATTAAATTAGTTTGCATTAGTTTTTAATTGTTTACAAACTGTCTCTGTCAACTTTAATATATTTAACTTCAACAATCATTATTTGAGTCAAATATGTCAAAGTCCGTTAAAGTTTTGCTATTTACCCATAAAATGTTTTCATGGCATTTAAAAGTGTATACAGCCTATCTTGGCTATTTATTGTTAACAGTTTGATTGCCTTTCTTTTTGCTTCCGTCTTGGCTTATCAATAAATGTGTGATTTGTTTTTTTTGCAAAATTATGGAACCTTTCATCGATAGACTGATAAGAAAACTGTTTTTTTATTTTAGTTCTTGGTATGAATGTTTGTTTTTTTTTGTGAACTTATGGAATCTTTCATCGATAGATAGATAAGAAAACTTATTTGTTTTAGTTCTTTTTTTTATTGCCGAAGTATTTTTTGGCCAAATTGCTTGTTAAGTTCAACTTTTGGGAATACAAATAAACAAGTTAATTAATACTAGAGACAAGTTTTGAATGTTTAACAGAGGGAAATTGAGATAATCCTTTGCTAAAGTTTGTCTATGATTGAAATGCGAAATGAACAAAAGCAGAATTCAATTTAAGCTCGTTGGCTTCCATTTCTCAAGGATTCCATGTGACATTAAATGATAATATTTTACTTGTTCCATCAAGTCATCAACTCATATCCATTATGTGTAATGGGTTAAGACTTGCCACTGACTGTGGCAACCACTCTTGTTGGTGGTGGCCGTGGCTACAAAAAGGCAACAACAAGTATCGCATCACATCACGCTCTGTTTTGCAGCTTTAGCGAAATTTGTAGCAAGTGAGTTTTTTTTTGTGTTGATTTGCTTGCTCATCTTTTCGCAGCATTCTTACATCACAGATAGAGGGAACGAGAAAGATATATATATATATATAGAGAGGAGGTCATGGTCAGCGCCCGCGTCCATCTTTGGTCATTATAAATATATATGTACATGTATTTGTATCTAGTCCTGTTCATTGTTATGCTTTCGCTACTGATTAGCAAAACGCGTTTCATTAGCTCTTTCACTCATCCAACTCGGTGGGGCGGCAATTTTCATTAACTGTTAACTATTTCTTTTGTCAGATCGACGATATGTAACAATGCAAATGAGTTAGTTGGTGTGTGTGTTTGTGTGTGTGTTATGTGTGTGTCTTGTGCAAGTCTAACCGATCAGATTCCATTTCTCTTGCCAAATTAATTAATATACGCACACACACACATACATGCTGACATACGTATTTGATACACTCATAAATTGTAAACAAAAGACCTATGAAATACCACAAGTCCAACAACAAAGCATCAAACCACTTGCTTACATAAATACTACTACTTATAGTAGCAAAAGCAGCAAGACCAGAAACACACCAACAACAACAACAAATGAATAGAAACAACAGCAATGAGGGCAGCTGCTGTTACAAATATAATAACAGCAAGCAAAAACGAGCCGTTGCTTAGATACTCTTACAAAAATATCTAGCATGGAGCATATTAAACCATGTTAATGGAGAAGTTAGAAGAGATATCGGAAAATACATATATGTTCCAGAAAAATTTATAAGATTGGTTTAACAAAAGTTGGTTTTGTTTTGACGAAGAGTTTCGGGTTTTAAAAATATTTGTAGAGCACAAAAATCAGTTCGCCTAGACTGTGTTTGTTTTTTAAACTATCTTTCCTTACTTCTCCTTAAAAGTGGTAAAATAATTTCCAGCTTATCATATTTTCAAATGAAATATATTAGATTTTTGTTGAGATGAATATATCTTAAAGATAGTTGAGATACATATATCTTAAAGATAGTTGAGATACATATCTTAAAGAGTAATAAAAAAGACAGCATTTTTTTAAGTTTGCAAACAAATCCTCAAGCAATTCAATATAAAACTGAAATATAAAAAAAACATATATAAAATAGTCTGAGTCTTGTACAAAATATTGCGTATAACATTCGGATATTAACTTTGCAATTTCTTTATTGATTGCCGCAAAGATATAAAAAATATATAAGGCAAATAACAATAAAATACATGTTATTATTATAATAACATATTCAGTGAATGAATTAAATATATATTGATTGCTACATACATTCATATATGTATGTTCATCTCGGGTACTTCCCTCGAACGTCAATTGTTAATGTAATGGAAACGGATTCAATGTTGTTGCCTTGAGGCTAAAAAATATTTTCTTTTTCGTTGGATTGGTTACAAACATGATTTGAGAGTTTAAATGCCCATACCGGCATTCAGCTAAAGTGTAGCTAGCAACGGTGATTAGGTAAAAATGCATTTTTAAATACAAAACAAATACAAATAAATATATATATATATATGGTATATAAGCAAGTAAATCTTGTGCCTTGTGCCTTTTACAAGTCATTAACTATAGGTGAAAATCAAGATCGTATGTAACAACTTGATGATGATGATGATTAACGGGCAATGCCAACAAACAACAAAAAGAGTGGGAGACCGAAGAAAAGAGAGATGGAGAGAGTGAAAGAGATGGCGTCTGTCTGGCTACACAGGGCTACAATGTCGTCGTTGTTGCAGATTATGATGATGACGTTGATGATGATGATGATGATGATGATGATGATGGGCAACCGGTTGACGGTCGCACATTAACATTAAATGCAACAACAACGCACATCTTCCCTGTATTGCATAAGATGCCCCAAGACAAGCAGCAAGCAGGCAGCAGCAGTCAGCAAACAGCATCATCATCCTCAACTCCCGCTGTAACCTGCTGCTGCTGCTGCTTGCAACATCTTCGGCAGATGCGCTACAAAGTTAATGCGGAAGCAAAATTATTCTCAAAGCGCCACAGCAAACGATAAAAAAAAAAGAAAAACACAGAAGGAAATTGCACACAAACACACATACACACATATTTTTGTTGCACGACAACGACAATTGTTGGATTTTCCGAAAGCAAAAAACCAGTCGATGCATATTGCATTCATGTCTTAAAGTTTGTTGCAGCTGCGCAGACCTTTGTTCACAAGTTCAATGGTGACTCTGAAGCTGGAAACAGCAAACTGCAAACTTCAAACTGTATCTAAAACTACGTATATGTGTTTGTGTGTGTGTGGCATAATTGTTGGCGCGGCAGTGGCAGCAGCACTTTCTATCTTCTGGGGCACTTCCTGGCCCAAAGGCAAATTGAATTTGTGTTAGCCGAAAACGCAACAAGAGTTAAAAATATAAACGTACCACCACGTACAACAACAACAACAACAACATTGCACGATGGTAAAAAAGTGAAATATAAAAATAAAGTGGAATGCAGTCCAAGGTAAAAAGTGAAGCTGTAGCTGTAGCTGTAGCTGTAGCTGTGTAGCAGCTGCCACCAAAAACTTAACAAAGAACGAAAAACAACAGTGATACACAAACACACGGACACACACACACACGTATAGTTTGCTCTACATATTTAATTAGTTTCCGTTTCCGTTCATATTTGTAATCCGCTGTTGCAGTTGCGTTGTCTTTTGGCCCACGCGCTGCGCTTTGGCCTTTATGCATTGTTCTCTGAGCCAACTGCACAGAGGCCAACAATTTGTCCAACTGCCAATTGTCCTGTATGCGTGTGCATGTATGTGTATGTGTGTGTGTGTGTGTGTGCTCTCCCACCCCGCCTTTCATCCTTTCACATTGCGTCTGCTCGAATACGTTGCGTAACTTATGGCCAGTCATTAGCCAAGGCAGCGAGACTAAGACTGAGACTGAGCCAAAAAAAAGTGATGGCCATTGCTGTTTGCTCCCAAAGCGATTGCGTTTTTCGTTTATCATTTATTTAAACAGCCTCCAACCTGCACCTGCACCCTCCGTTAAAGTGTTTGTATGTTCCGGCATATTTGATTCGAGTTCAAGTCAAATTTTATTGAGCTCTGCAAAACACACACACACACACACACACACAGACACACAAACTTACACACATACACACAATGAGCAATGGCTATTTAATTATGCTGATGAGCCAACCAGCTAAAGCCTCAAAGTCCTTCCACGAAAAAACAACACGCACACACACACACACACACACACAGAACACCAAAAGCAAACCGTAAATACTCGCCCACATCATGCAGATGCCTCCTTACCATTTCCACATTTCCACATCTTCCATTTGCCATTTCCCCAGTCAGCTTCTGCCCCAATCCCAATTTCAATCCCAGCCCAGCTTTTAGCCTTGCGTGTTATTATACTCTGCGCGTCCAATTGGGAAATGGGGTATATTTTTTTATGTTATAATCAAACTGGGCTTCGTGTTCAACACGGCAACAGATACGCGTTATGAGATTTGCTAGCCATTTAATTTATTTCAAAGCAGATTCTTGTTTTAATATGGTCGTTTTTCATACTAAGCCAATCCTTTGGAAGGTTTTACTTTGTGGCTTAATTATGAGTTTCTTTGCAAGACTTTATTTTAAATTGCTTCGTTAATAATTGCATTATGCATTATATTCCTTGAGTGCTTAATCAAATTGTTATTAACAGTATAAACTCTTTACAAATGAAATATTGTTCACAATTAAGTTATACTAATCAAGTTGAGTTAAAAATAATTTATTTCCTAAGTTTTCTGTTCATTTAACTTTACCAAAACCCTTAATATACGAACTCTGATCTTACGATAAATTCTATAATCTATACAAAGATGTTATTCTGAGCTAATTGGCTCAAAATCATCAGTTATAGAATCACCAAAGTCATACAAATACGTTTCAAGAGTTATTTGCTTTTGAAAAATCTACAAAATACGTCGCAAATCTTCACAATATATTTAACCGTGACAGTTTAAGTCAATGAAAATATTTTGTTCACTTTAACTCTTAGCTACTTGATTTGCATGTGAAGTTAGAGTATTGCAACGTTTGTTAGTTTTTGGCCTGCAATGTATTCTTTGGCTTATTTGCCTTTGGACCAGTTACTGGGTGTCAGAGGCACGCTCCTTCGCCTGAACTGATTTCATATGCATGGCCCTGGCTGGCTCGCTCGCTGGCTGGCTGGCTCAGCGCAGATTTGATGGCACCCCAATCTCCCAATCGCATTGCTTTCTACTCTCGCTTCTACACACTACTACTACTAACCTCCCCCTTAAACACATTTCCACTTGCTGGCGCGAAAAACAATCTGTTTCATACTCGATATATTTATGGGTTGCTGACTAACTAAGTAACTATGTTTGGTATTAGGTTAAATCTTGTTGGATTTTATATAATATATATATCTATATATATTCAATTTAGCTGAGCACACCTTTATGCTACGTACCTTTATCATCATTTTGCGCTGCTAGCGTTTGATCATCACTCATCTTGACTGATTGTCCTCGTTTTATCTCCTTTTGTGCCTTGGGTTGTTTTGAGCGTTGTTGCTGTTGTTTCGTCTTCTTGTTGTTGTTGGTTGCTCTTATCGCAGCTGCATGTCTTGCTTGTATTTTTCTCTTTCTGTCTCTCCCTCGTTCGCTCTCTCTCTTTTAAACACACTTTTGGCTAGTCTTTGTTGTTGTTGTTGTTATTATTGTTGTTGTACTTGGTTCACACATTTGGATCGTCGCCATTTAGTTCGTTAATATTGCCGCCATTGTTCGATATTTCGCATTGCTTTGCTTTTGCATTTGTTGTGCTTATCACGTACACATTCACGTTCACGTTCGTGGCATCGCCCGATGGCATGATGTTGCCGTTTTTTATCCCGTTACTTCTTCTTCTTCTAAGGCTATGCAAATCTGACGAGTATGACAGTTTCCAATAATGGGGCATCGCCTCTTTCTTCTTCTTTCCCTTCCTTCCGTCCCTTCCCTTTTCCTTCACTCACCCACACACAGACAAACAGCACCAAAAAAAACTCTTTTGTTCGCTTTTGCTTTTTGTTCCGTTGCGTTGCGTTGATTATTGTTGTAGTTGTTGCCGCCTTACATTTTGTGCTTTGTGTTTTGAGTTTTCTGCAAAATGCAAAGAAAGAAAAAAACGGGGACAGCTTATTACTTTTATGCTCAGTTACGTATATAAATAAGTTAGCCAATTTATATATTAGGCAAAATTGCTGCATAACGAAACCGACGCAAAATAAATTCAATCTAAAAAGGAAAAAAACCTTCTTTTTTCGGTTTCGGGGTTGTAGAGGAAACGTTTAGCAAATAAGCGTTCCCCTTTTGTATTTATTGTATTCGAGTGTCTTTAATGGCTTCAATAATGTTAACAAGAAAATCGTAATGTGAACATTTTGCAAGATATTCAAGATATCCAATGGAGACATTACAAGTGAAAGGGACAATCAAGAAAAAAACAGGGTTTTTCAATTTCTTTTATGTTGTTATGAAACAGCTCTTAAATAGCCCAACAAACGGTTAAAAGGTTAAAGTTGAAAGCCACAATTGCATTTTATATACTTTATATATGCTTTAACTGCGTGAATTGAACTACAACAAATGTGGTACTCAAATATATATAGAGCTCCTCAATTATTAATAGAATTGGTGGGGATACATGCAGCGACAGCTTAATAAAGCTCTTTAATTATAATAATAAAGATTCTTTAGCTAGCTTTTACTGCGCGAAAAAGTCCTTTCATTTGTCGAGCTTATCTATAGCGTATGACATTCACAAAATCGGGGCAGTAAGTCCCGCAAAACTCACAACTATTCCTCTTGATTTTGTAGTGCCAAAAGCATTTCGATTAATTCTTCAGCGAATGCAAATGATTTAATTATTAATTAATTGATTTCATGCATGCAGCTTAATGTTACTCGGCAATTAAAATTGTCACAGCACAACTGCAACTAAATCCTTTGGCATATTCGAGTGCAGATTTAATTGAATAAACTAGTTGTGTGCTGATGTGTAATATAAGTAATACATACATACATACACGTACGTATACGCATATGTGAAGGGTGTCAGGCAGCGGCTCATCTTGCAACAAATTGGATGCCGAGCGATTGAGGCAATCATTAAGCGGGAAATTGGCAGACGCTAATGCGCACAGCTTAAGACACCTACAAGCGGCTTATGGGTTGGCGTTGGCGGGCGTTCGTACGGACGTAATGCGAGTGTGTATTACGTTTACGTAACGTATACGTAATGTGCATAGTGGAAAAGATTAAGAGACACACGGCACAAGCCGGAAAATGTGCACACACTTTAAGACTTAAAGCTCAACAAAGATAAAGTTAATTAACATTAACGCACACACAAACACAAACACACACACCACACACACAAACAGCAAAGTGAGAAAAATATACTAACGCATACAAGCAAAGTAAAAGTAAGTTACAAGAATTGATAAATGGCACCGAGCAAAAACGGCAGAAGGAGGCCACGCTTGGATGCTGCTGTTGTTCTTTTGTGCTCTTGTTGTTGTTGCTGTTGTTGTAGTTGTTGTTGTTGTTGTTGTTTTGTGAAGGTAGGCCTGCTTCCTGTTTTGTTTTGAACAGAACTTCTTGACACCGCTGACGCTTTGGCGAAGTGGAAAACGTTAGATGAAGTGTCATAAAATATTCAATATCCAGTTTCACCTCGTCGCGCCGTTCCGCGCCGCGCCGCGCCTTGACTCGCACTCAGGTGCCTTGCCGGAAGCCACACACACAAACACACACGCCGTGTTTGAGAGGGGGTGGTGATGGGCGTCGGAGATGCTTCATATTCTTGATGAGCAACAATGCAGTCATAAAGGCGGACCGGCCTTAGAGAGATGTGTTTATGTGTGTGTCGTGTGCGTGTGTGTGTGTTTGTTTTACTTATTTGCGATAAGAAAAACGGCCAAAAGGCAAAAGCTGAAATCAACAGAATCAACCTGCTTGCTCTAAGCACACAAATCATCAAAATATTTTATTTTCTTTATTACAACAAAACTCGCAGATGGACATTAACAGAGTGTATTTTTTTTGTTTTATTTTGGGCGTGACCTGAACCGTGTTGCTTTAAAGTGTGTAGCGGGAAGCTGGCCTGCGCCTTGAGCTATGCTACACTTTTTTTCCGCCCATTTCAACTTTCTTCATTTCGTTGAACATTGGAGTTGGGCGCACGAACGTTGAACGTTTTGGGCTCGTGCTCTAGTTAAGTGCACAACATCAAGCGCTAATTTATGGGCCGAAAAACCAAAAAGCAAATAAAAAAAAAACAACCCAACGCCGCAAGCCACAACCGCAATGGGGCAAAAAATAAAAAACCACAAGACCATGCCACATACAGTACAGAACATACATACATATAACATTCAAGTTGGCGTGCACACAAACACACACACATACACATACATTTGCAAAAGCGCAGAAGGATTGAATTGTTTGAAGGATTTACCTGTGTATATTGCTAATTGCATTTTATTGTAGTTGTTGCAGCTGATGTTGCTATTTTCTTTATGTAATCGTAACGCATGGGATATGCTCACACACACACGCTCAACTCTATATGTGTGTGTGTTTGTTGGGATATTTACATTTCAATTTTAGTTACTTTTATTGATGCATGCGCCTGCATTCGATTGTTATTGCAATTTATGGTTTTTCGCCTGACACTTTCTCACTTTTTAGATTGGTTTCAACTGCGGCGACTTCAATTGCTTGTAGCTGGGCACACTTTTGTTATGATTATTGGTTGTTTGTTGTATTATGTTTATATGTATTTGTATATATTTAACATTAATTACATTTTATTTAAGTCGCGACTCTATGCAACAATGTTGGCAATTGGCAAACTAGCAGCAGCAGCTGCGGCCGCACTCGAGTAGGAGCTGGTGCAGGAGCAGGAGCAGGAGCAGCGGCAGCAGGCGCACGTTAAAGTGAAAAAAAAGCGCTGGCACGCACATTGTTTGACACACATACACAAACACACACACGCATTTCGGTGCACGCACACACCTTTAAAGCTGAGAAGTGTTATTACAATTTACTGTTGATTTCTTTTTTTGTTGCTGCTGCTGCTGGTTTTTTTTTCCTGTTTTCTTTTTTCTGTTTAGTGCGATGGAAGGAGAGAGAGTTCGCGCGAGCCCGTTTGCGGAGGCGAGAAAGCACGAGCGTCACAGGCGTCACAGTTGTCAGAGTATATGTGCGAGTGTGTGTGTGTGTGTTAGTTTTGTGTGCGCTGGTATTTGTGTATTGGACTTGTGCGAAAGCGTGTGCGAAAGAGCGCAAAAATGTAGGTTAGTTTCCGTTTTATCCTGCTTTACAGTAGAGTAACAACAATAACAATAACAACAACAACAATATGCACATTTCACTCTATTTTTGGGCGCAGAAGATTCTTTTTCGCTGCTTGCACTTGTAAATCTCGGTGTTTCTCAATGTTTGCCAACGTGTGTAGGTGTCTAGCTGTGTGTGTGTGTTTAGTTGTGTATGTGTGTGTGTGTCGCTTCGTTTCTCAGTCAGTTTTGTGTTTGTGTGCTGTCTTTGGTTGTTTTTTTTTGGTTTTTGTGTTGCTTTCTATTTTATTTGTTTTTGGTTTTTTTTCATTGGTATTATTTTATTTGTTCTTTTGTATTTGTGTCTTGTACTACGGACGCGTGCATTTGCATGGCGACTGCTCGGTTCTAAGGTTCGTTGGTGACTGACTCGGAGCAAACGGGTTTTCCTTTCCGTTTGACGTAATCTGCAGAACACTTGCTCTCTCACACACGAACACACACACACTCTTACAAACACTATTACAATGTATGTCCCTAAATTTCCCCCTATTGCGCACATGCCAGGACTTCTGTCTCTCTCTCTTTCTCTCTCTGTGTGTGTGTGGCGTGGCGTGTAGCATGTGCGTGTCGCAGCGCAGCGACCCACAGAGTCTGTTTTGGACAAAATGTCAAAAGCAATAGGACCGCAGGGCCAAATACTGTAGTCGACTAAAAACGTGGCTTGACTCTCTCTCTCTCAACTCTCTCGGGTGTCTCAACTAATCTCTCGTTTGGCACAGTTTCTCCTGCCGGCATAAACAAATGCGCTGCTGGCCATTATAAAATTCCCTTTATTTTTTTTTTGCTGTCGCTGCTGTTGCTGTGGCTGCTGCTGCTGCTGCTGCACCGCAGGCCGCTGTCTAAAAATGTCAAAATTATTAAGGCCCGAATATGGGCCAACTAACTAACAAAAGAATTGAAGCTGTGTCGCCTGTCGCTGCACTGTTTTCTTTGCCAATCGAAATCCCTAGTTTACGGCATTTGCGTATACGTAATATAAGCAACGAGGCTTATTAGCCGCCGGTTCGGCCACGTGGCGTATGCGCATTTTTATTTGTTTCCAATGCATTTGGTAGCAACCTTGAATATTTTGGGATCGCATTAGAAGTTTGTTAGTTATTGCATGTATTTATTTATATAAGAATACAAAGTTAAGTCTGAGTTACTTTCGAGGCAATTCACTCTTGTGTCGAGGTTTTTTCTTATGCTCAAGTTAAGCTCGTGATACTGATAAGAACTGTTAGTAAATATCAACTCAAAAATGGGTTGTTTATAGAGTAATGTTGAAATTAAACGAATGTTTGACAAGTAACTTATTAAATACTTAACATCTAATGTGATGTCTTTAAGCAACATCGAATTTAAATGATTATTTTTAGAGTTTTAAATAATGAACCCTTTATAATATAACAAAAATATGATTAAATGGTTCCAAAACTCTTGCAATGGTAGGATTTATTTGAAATAAAGTGAACCTAAGAAATATTGATAGTTTACGGTTAAATCTTAGAATTTAAGTTTAAAGAACAATATTAAAATCAAGGCAGCCCATAGTCAAAAATTTATTCTTTCTGTGAAGTATGTAAAGATTAGCAAACAAACTATTAAGAATATACAGAAAATATATAAATAAGTCTAAATGTATCCTATTTAAAACCCTTACAAAGTCCAAAAGATCTAATTCTGCTTTCAATATTCCAGATTTGCAATCTGTAGACAAAAATGAACAGAACAACTTTATAAACTGCCCACCCAATTCGCTAAACAAATCGCTCGAATGAAAGATCAAGTCGAAACTTGTGCTCAGTACCCTTTCAGCGTTGCCAAAGCTCAGACGAACACAAAGCAATACCAGATTGAAAACTACAACGCACTTGGGATTGGTGCGATAAGACGATTCAATTTATCTTTAACAAAAAGCTGAACGGAAACCAAATTGACGCAGGGCGCAGAGTTCCACAACTCCTTTTAATCAGCCATGCTGTGGCGAAATGTGATCTTGTTTCTGTTGATCGTTTTGGTTGGAACAGTTTGCTCCGTGCCAACATTGCCAACCACATCGAATCACTCAGCCAGTTATGAGCAGTCAACGGTCCGTATACTCGATGTGGCCACACAGCGAATGCGTACCATTTGGAATATGCGCAAGAGCATCTTCCTGCAGTTGACCTCTAAGGGCAAGTCGCCTTTGGGTGGTCAGGCGCCCAGCAAGCAGGAAGTCGAACTGGAGACCTACAAGCTCCTCTATGAGCTGGCCGCCAATCTGAGTGTGGTTCCCGTGGAGCAGCTGAGTGATCCAACGCTGCGACGACGGGTTCAGCGTCTGTCAAAGCTGCAATTGCAGGGATTGCGTCCCGAGGACTATGAACAGGCCAAGGATCTTTTGCGTGCCATGCAGAATTTTATAAGTGGCTCACTTGTGTGCACCAGCGATGATTGCTCCACTCGCCGTCCGTTGGCCATGTATCCACAGATCTACTATCGGAATATGCGCAGCAAACGCTACGAAGAATTGAAACTCAATTGGTTTAGTTGGCGCAGTGCCATCAACGATAAGGACACCGCCAAGTCCACGTTCATCGACTATGTTCGTCTGTTGCGCATTGCAGCCACTTACAATGGTCATGTGACGCCCTCACGCACCTGGTATCTCAACTACGATACGGAAAACTTTCAGGCGGAGATGGAAGAGGGTAAGTTTATACAGATAATTATGAAATCTTCCTTTCTGGGCTTCCTAACTTATTGATGCTTAATCTTCCCACCCTAGTTATCTGGGAGATAATGCCGCTGTATCGGGAGATGCACGCCTATTTAAGGCACTCGGCTATTCAGGCCTATCCCAAGGCTAAGTTTAAGGATGATGGCGCCATATCAGCGCCTGTTATGGATCAGATGCTGTCACAGGCATGGTATCCGCATCAAATTTTCAACACACCATTTCCCAACGATCAATTGCCCTCGGTGCATCATCGACTGGAGGAGGTGCTAGTTACGCCTGTCAAGATTAATAAGAAGGCCGCCGAGTTCTTTGAGTCTCTGGGCTTGAATCACATGTCCGAGTAAGTGTTGAGCATAAAAACAAAATACTCTTTTCTTTAACGGCTCTGCAACCTTGCCAGTAACTTTTATGAGCGCTTTTCGCGTCGCATGAACGATGACGAGGGTGGCGCGGACTGCAAGTCGCAGGTTTATTACTTTCCACCGGACGTGGCACTGCGCTATTGTCCCAAACTGGACTATAAGAAGATGATGCAGATACACGGCGTTATGGCGGAGCTGCAATACAATATCTACAAGCGGGAGTTGCCCTTTGGCTTGGACACTGAGCCGTGTCCGGGCTTTGGTTCTGCCATTGGGGAGACAGCTATTTTGGCCTCTGGCACTCCGCGTCATCTTTACCGTCTGCACATCCTGCTCAATGATAGCCTGACGGAACATCAGTCCCTCAATCGCCTCTTCCGCATGGGCGTCCATACGCTCCTCGCCGTTCCTCAGTACTTTATCAACGATAAGTTCCTCGTGGACGTCATGGATGGGCGCATCGGTGTGCAGGATTACAATTGCGCCTTCTGGCGTATGCAAGACAAATATGCTGGCGTGCAGCCGCCCATCTGGCGCTCAGCTAAGGACTTTGATCTTGACTATAAGTTCTATCGTGGCATGCAGCCAGATCGTTCTAATACAAGGTAAGTTTTATAACTAGTTTTTATACAGATAAGCTATACCCTTCACTTTCTTCGCAGGAAATTCATTTCAGAGATCTTGGGCTTTCAATTCTATCGATCATTTTGCCTCGCCAGTGGCCAATACAAGCCAGGAGATCCCAAATTTCCATTGCACAACTGTGACTTCTACGATAGCAAGGAAGCGGGCGTATTGATACGGTTAGATTTTTAACTCAACTATGTTCGGAATAATATTGAGCTTTATTAAACTTTATTTATAGCGACATGATGCAATTGGGCGCCACTAAACACTGGCGTGAAATAATGCACATAGCTACGGGCGAGAGAAAACTTAGCGGACGTGGCGTCTTGGAATACTTTGCTCCCTTATTCACGTGGCTAAAGGAGCGCAATATGCAATTGGACATCGATCCAGGCTGGGATGCAGATGAGTGTAAGTATACAAAATCCTGAATACAACTGAATTCAAATCCATTAAACTATATCGTATCTAGTGTGTCGCAAGGAATAGCAGCATGTCCAACGGATGTGGTAATGTCAACTATACCATACTACGATATAACTTTTGCCTTAATGTTTGTGTACATATTTGTTTGCTTTTATATAAGCCTTATACTTTTTAAAATAAATTACAAAGAATATGAAAGCTTGTTAAATTTCATGTATAGAATCGGTATTCATAACATACTGGTCTTGGCTTAAATGTTTCTACATATTTGTCTAAAACAACAATCAAGCTCATATAAATCTATAAGATATAATATATTGGGGTAAGGAGTTGACTACATAAAATTATATAGTTAAGCTTCTGCAAGAAATCAAACCGTGTAAACAAATCGAAAACAGTTTACATGCTCATCGCTGACAAAGAAATCTTAAAATCCTATAATTTTTCTGTCAACAATTAAAATCCATAAAATAATAATGCTATCAAATACATACAAAAGAATCGTTTATTTGTTGTATATATACAAAAGGCACTTTGGTAAAACGACAGAAGCTTAGATACTACACTTATAATTTACGTTAAATACACATACATATATATATAGAAAGAGATATAAGTAAACAGTAATGATGTATGTATATGGTTGATGCAAAATTATGAAAAACGAACGGCTTTTGCTTGTTGCACAAGTCATCAAAACATTTACTTTAAGCGAAGTAGCATTAATATTGTCAGAGGCGAAAGTTTTCCGGTTTTGCTTGATTCGAGAACTGATCGAGATCCTTGATGCAATTGTTGATAAATTATATGATGAATGGTAGTGATATGTACGTATAAATATGTATATAGTGATTGGTACGCTACGGGCTCGCACTGGTATTTCACATGGTTGTCTCCGAATCGGGTGGCGTATGATAGTTAAGATTGTAGGCGGGCGGTCCATTGTTAAGGAAAGCCATCGAACGTATACTCTCCCGTGAAGCAGTGCGCTTTGAGAACGACATTTGACCATGCGATTGGGCGCTGACAAAGTTGGGCGCCGGTTCCGGAACAGGAGGTGGCAGATATTGTTGCTGCTGCTGTTGATGGATGGGATGTTGCTGGTAGAGCGGTGGCGTGCAGGGCGGTTGCGGCGGACTGGCGCTGGCACCACTTAGACCCGCAAACACATTCTCCGTGGTATTGTAGGCCATGGAGAGTGGTCGCGAGCCATGAAAATTGGAGTAGCTGGAACGCACTGAAGGCGGTCGATTGTTGTACAGCTCATCGCTGGCATGGCCCACATCATTGAGATGTGTGGTGGAGTGCTGATAACTGGGATTGTAGTGTCCACCGCCGCCAGCATTTACGAGGGGTGCGGGTGGCGCTGGAGGCGGCGGCAACGGTGGCGATGCTTGCTGTTCCATGCTTGCAGCATACAACATGCCCTGTCCATTGGTATTGTAGTAGATGGGATCCAAGGGTATGTTCTTTCGATAGCTGTGATAATAATGACTATTACTCTTGCCCAGACTGCCCAGCTGCCCGGACACATTGTTGCTGTTATTGACAATGTCATCGTTCAGCGATTGCAAATTGGATGCAGTCAGCGAACGTTTCTCTTGGCGATGAAACGAACCTAACTGCGGCTGCTGATACGCTGGCTGATGCAGATGTTGTTGTTGCTGCTGCTGCTGCTGTTGCTGATGATGATGCAGTTGCAGCTGTTGCTGTTGATCCAGCAACTTAGTCACTGGATTCTGTTGATACTTGCGCCGTGAGCTTCTCGTGCTGCTGCGCACATAGCTGCCGCTGCTGCTATCGCCAGCATGTCCACCGCCATGCTTGGAACGCAAGGTATTACTGGAGCCGTGATGGGAACGTCGAGTGCTGCTGCTGCCGCCGCCGCCGCCGCTGGACTGCCGGCCATGGGAGCCGCGAGCCATCACCGAACGCCGCTTGACACGACGTGGCGTCATGGGTTTTGGACTCAGCTCGCCACCATCCTGGTCGTGTGGATCATGATCGCCGTAGCCCAGCATGACATCGGCGCGATGTCGAATGGTATCGCTGCTGGCGCCAAATTCGATGGAGTACAGCGACTGGCGATGCTTGGACTGTTTGTTAATGTGCTTCACTGCAGATTACAGAATAACATAATGAATATAAAAATGTGACATAGAGAAGATAGTAGAAAGCTAGCTATAAATGGCAGCAGTTACCTGGACTTTGGGTTAGATTTTATGTGTGATACAATATTTTTTTTGAAGGCGGTTAAATGAAAAAACAGGATTAGCTACACAAAGAGACGATTGTTGGTTAGGCAAAAAAGAAGAGATGTAGAGAGACAGAGCCAGAGTTTTTTTTTTTTTTTGTTGTTGCTACATTAAAAAGCCAGTTAACCAGATTAAGTATACGACGCATAGTTAAAGGCCAAACATTTGTGTAAATGAACATTTATTGAGAAACGCTTGAATTTTTAGTTTTCTTTTTCTTTTTTTGTTGCTAAAATTGGCACGCAATCAGCTCGTATGTAAATACATATTTATATGTATTTAACTATGTATATATATATAGACATATATTTACTCTAACTAAGTAGTACTAATATAGATCGTTTCTGCCTGTTTTGTTGTGTGTTTGCACTTCTTAAACAATCACTAATTAGCAAATTTAATCGTTGTAAAGCTTAACACTAATCTTAACAATTGATATATATTTTTGTATGTATATATATGTAACGAATCTCTCAAATTTTTTGATAACTACGCGATTATTTATTTAATTATGGTATACTATTTAGATATTTTCCTTCTCGTTTATCAAAAAACAAAAAACACAACAAAAGGCAACTATATATTCAGTTAGTTAGTTCCTCGGAGAAGCTTTCGCAGCGGTTTCTTCTTCATCTTCTCCTTCTCCACTTTTCAAAAAGGCATTTTGGTTGCATTGGCATTTTTTTTTTTAAACGTTTCCACGTGAAACGTTTTCTACAATTTTGAATTTGCATTGTATTTGTATTCTTTTCGATAATGTTTTGTGACATTTTTGTGAGTTGTTTTTTTGTTATAATTTTTTTTTTTTTTTTTTTGTATCCGTATGTAGTATCACAGTTTAACATAAAATTATGAAGGCATTGGACTTTCCGCTTCGCGTTACGCTTCTCATCTTCTTCTCATTTCATTTAGTTATTCGTTTGATTTGTTTTTCGTTTGTTTCATTTGTAACATTTTTCTATCACATTTGATGGTGTTTCATAAGCCATTATGGAAAGTCTCACATGTGTTTGTGTAGTATATGTGAGTGTATGTGTTTGTGTGTGTGTGTGTCACATAATTTAAAATTTTTGTAAATGGCTTTCAAGGCATCCGAATTTAAAGCTTAATCTTATATCTAGTTTTCACATCAAGAGCAAATGAACAGTTTAATAGAGATATTTATTATTTCTCTAACTCTATTTAGTTATTGGTATTTTGACAAACGAAAGCGAATAATAATTGCAAATTTACAAGTAATATTTATATATATAATATATAATTGTTATAAAATGTTTGTATTCTGTAAAAAAAAGTTTTATAATCATGCACTTTTATAAATTTGCAATCCGTTTTCGGTTGTTTGTCAAAATTGTTAATGCTTCGCTTGCTCGCGTTTAGAGTGTAACGCTTGGAATTGAAACAGCGTTATATGAACATCCTGTTAGTTGAAACAGTTATTGCTACTTGCACTCTCTGGATTTGATACTGTCTAATGGGTTTGTATTGCGTGTGTTTTTTTAACATTTCTGTAAATGTAATACATTTAAGTCTGTTAGGCACAACAAAAACGACAACACATACTAAAATGTATAAGAAACGATTCGTTAGTATGGACAACACAAAGGACACAAGCGGCAAAAACGCCCAGCACCTGCAGTAGACACTTATATAGAAAAAGAGAGAGTGTGAGAGAGAGTAAGAAACTTTATATGTATATTGTTTTATATATAGACATACTTGAGTCAAGGAGAGCGAGTTTGTGAACAGAGAGACTGGACTCGAAGAGCTTTAGCTTCGGCAGCGTCAAGAGAAGAGAGTGAGAGAAAGAGAGCAGCAGCCGGAGAGAGCAGCCGCCTTGAAAGTCTATAAGATTTTGGTCAGTAATTAGAGAGCGGAATGGCAATTATGAAGATCTTAACCCTGTGCACCCACAATGGAGTTGCAGAAGGAGCGCGGACGAGCCTTACGTCCACTACGTCGATTGACATTTGGCGCCGAATTATGTTGGTGCTTTTGCTGATCCTCCAGCTGATCGTCACTGTGTGTGCGCATCATATAGCCGGGCGGTGTAGCGCGGATCTGATCGCAAAAGTTCGCCTGTGCCAGATGGGCACGTGGACGACGCTGACTGCGTCGCACCATGGGTGAGCCGGGCACATGTTGCGTGGGCATGGCATATTTCTCGGCTATTTCGGGCGAGAGATCGGGATATGGCGCCTGTCCCAGCCGAGGCTGGAATATGTGCGGACGTGACGTTGGCGGCGGCGGTGGCGACAAAGCCAACGCCTCCTGCTCCGCCACAACACAGCTGTGTATGGGCACAGTGGGCATGGGTATTTGTGTGGGTCGTGGCACTTTCTTAAAACCGCGCAGCGGCTTGGGTGAATAACCCGACCCCAATGGCAGTGGCGACTGCTCGAAGGCATAGCGATTATTGTTGTTATTGGGACTAGAGCGAATTGGATCTTGATAGGAGGAGGAAGAGGAGTTGAAGGCAATGTGCGGTGTCGGTGGTCCCACATTATTATTCTCCCCGCCCACGAAAAGGCTATTAGGAGTGGGACTCTGGAAGGGCACATAGGTGACACCAGTGTCACCATTGGGTGTCAAATTGTGCAGCGAAAAGCTATCCTCATCCTCCTCAAGATTGCGCGAAAGGCGCGCTAATGACACCTGCGTATACTTGATATCCGGCAAAGATTTCGGGGTCTTGGGCTTGTGATGGATGCGGGCAAAGTGCCCGCTGGTGGCACTGCTGGTGTCACCACCATGAAATGAAATGCTATAATTGCTGTTGCTCAACGGTGTTGCCGCCAACTGCGGATTGGAGTTCTGCAGCGAGGCATACGACAACGAGGGCGTCGACAGCTGTGCGCTCTGTGGCGACAAAGATGTGGACATGGGACTGATAGAGTTCAAGGCATGCGCCTTGTTCTGATAGGGACGTTTCGAACGCTTCTGGCTGTGGCTGTTGCTCTCATTGGGGTCAAAGGGTTGCGACTGTTGCTGCTGCTGCTGCTTGCGACTTTTTGACTTGAGTCGAGTCAGGCTGCTGCTGCTACTGCTGCAATTGGCGTCGGCGGCGGAGGCGTTTTTGCCACTTGTGTGGGTTAAATGTAGTAGTTGTTGTTGTTGTTGTTGGTATGCGTTATGATTATTTTCTGAGTCTGGCTGTGGTTGTGGCTGTGGCTGATGTTGATAATGAACATTATTAAGTGTATTATTGTTGCTGTTGCAATTGCTGTTGTTGTTGTAGTAGTAGTAGTTGCTGTTGTTGTTGTTGTTGCTCTTTGTGTGTCGATGTTGATGATAGGATTGCAGTGAGTTTTGTTGTTGTTGTTGTTGTTGCTGTTGATGCTGTTGCTGCAGCTGCTGTTGCTGCAGTTGCATTTGAAAATGCTTATTTGATTGCATTGTGGCGCTTGCTGATGTTGTTGGTATACTTGTATAGCTCACGTACATTGGATGGACGACGGTGTGCTGTGGACTCTTCGCGTCGCCGTTCATGAAATCGACTGTAAACCAGAAATTGATTAAGATGCTTTAACATTATAATAGATTACATATCATATCATATATAAGTATTATTATCAGCGATTAAAACGTTCATTTCTTTTTTTTTTTATAAGCAATACAACACAATACAATATCTTTCATTTCTTATTTGAAGTTGTTTTTTTTTTGTGCTTTTGTTATGACATAAATAATTGATAATAATAACACATGGATTACGTTCACGAGCAGATATGCATATGTTTATGTATATGATATATGACAAATATATATATGTATATAGTGTGTGGCATATGATTGGAGACAGTGTTTTATAAACATTTCTTTTGCATTCCGGACAAAGCATTGAAAATCATATTAAATGACACTTATCTTCTTTTTTTTTGTGTTACAATAAATAATTGATGTAATTAAACAATAAATATAAACAAGACATTCGTTGCGTTCACAAAACATTCGGCATACATTTCTTTTTGTTGTAACTTTTAGTTAGGGAAAAGAACTAAAGATTAATCGAATAGATATATAAAATATATATACATAAAGTACTACAAGTGTTAAGAACCAATTGTCCCATTAGTGTTTTGGTGACTACATACATAGATAAATTTGTGGTTTTTCGAGTAACTTACATCTGTCGTCCTCATCGAGAAATATACAGCTGATTAGAATCGCACCAAGTATGCCCAGCAGCTATATATATTTGTGTATGTGTGAATAGTAAAAGTAAAGTACACAATTTATAGCAATTCGTAGCACTTTAAATTGATTAATATTGTTGGAAAATGCTCACCGCCAGCGCGCACTGTCCGCCCGAGTGTATGACCTCAACGAGTGTATAGTCCAATAGACAACCATCCACACGTTCGGGTCGCAATGGCCGATACGGATCGTCTGAGGTGATGTTATAGGTTGGCTTACAGCCATAACCGTTTGCCTCAAACCACGATACGCTGCCAGTGCCCATATTGAGCAAATCGCTGTCCTGTGGAACAGACACACAAACAGTTCATTAAAAGATTCTCAATTCAATTGACTCGTAACAGGAAGTTGTAAATTCTTAAAATGGACTTTGTTGACCCTAATTACTCAACACTCAACACTTACCCTATCCAGGGTGCCAACATTCAAATAGAAGCATATTAAAAACGCATTCCAGCCAATCCAAACAAAGTTCCATAGTAAATACTGACCAAATAAAGAAGAAAAAATAATAATTTGGGTTATCGTTCAAGCGTTATCGCATGTTGTGGGAATGGGGATATTGTTTGGGTGTGTACTTACAGTTATGATGTATTTGATTCTAAAATGATATGCGCCATAGAATCCGAATATTATAAACAGTATTTGAAAGAAATTGACCAATATGGGCGCCCACATGTATCCGAGAAAATCGAATACCTGGCGTTCGAACATCGTTATCTATCGCATTGAAATCAATATATAGATACCACACATTGTTTGCATATACATACATACATGCATATCGTATATATAACAGATAAATAAAATCAAAATAGATTAGTTATTGTTAATAGGGTCACACACACACAAGCAAAATACTCACCATTTGCAGGAAACATATTGACAGCAGAAAGTGTCGCCGTGTACACGAGCACGAGCCCATCTCACAACATAATTATTCCATTCAAAAATTTGTGCCAAAGATTGTGCTTGTCTGTGTGTGTGTGTGAGTTTGGTTGTATGCTACAGTTCCAGTGCAAAAAACTGCATTGATGCGGTAGCTCTTTAATCTAGTTTCGTACTTTCTATGTTTCTTGTTTTGTCACACTGGTTCTTTTTCTTTTCAAATTGATCGAATTACGTTTTAGTGGCTTTCTTTGTGTATTCGCTTTATCTGGTTTAGCTTATGCTCGTTTTTTTTCTATTGACATTTCCGGGGATGCATTCTGTTTCTGTTTCTGGCTTCAACTTTAACTTCAACCTGCCATGCAAACACTTGTTTCTCTCTCGCACCTTAGAATTGTATGTTAAAAGGGAGACGAAGAAATGTAATGTAATGCAGCTGCAACGAGGACTTCAGTTTGACTGCTGGCTGGCGTTGCTAGTAGAAAAAACCTGATCTGTGTGAACTAAAAGTAAATAAAAAAGAAATTAAAACGAAATGAGCACCAGCACAGCTACTGAGAGAAACTTCGCTCTCCATACACAAGCACAGCACTATGTACCCATGTATTTGTAGGTATGTAAACAAGTATTACGTGCACATGAACTCAATGCGAACTTTTCGATTCCTTTAGTTTCGAGTGTATGTATTGTTCTAAAAAAAATTCTCATGCTTTTAACGCGCACACTGACTGCTCGCGTCAGTGCCCAGAGGTCAAGTTATTAATTAATTAATAAAGATGAGCAAACTACATCAACACTAACACAGCACTATCAGTTTCATACACACACACATCTTCACAATATACAATATGAGTACATATGTATATATGTTTGCATTTAAGGAAATTTGTTGTTTTGCATACTAATTCAATTGTGGGGCTGTTAATCAAATTAATGCCTATGACAATACAATTCGTGTTTTGATATCAACGGTATGACGCGTTCTCATTGTGGTTCATGACTCAATTTCCATGGATTTCCGGAGCACCACCACTTAACACAACCACATACACATACACACATATACGTTCTTAGCAAACCACATTTCAGCAATATTAAATCACTTAAGCTGCATTGCAGTCACTTCCATATGTTAAAAGTTTGTTATTTGTGCTAGGTCATTTACATAATAAGTCACTGCTTTTATTTTATCAATAAATTAACACCCTTTCTTACGTAGCAAGTGCGCGGAGCTTCTATACACGGTGCACGCAACAACTACAACTACAAGTGGACTGCAGTGTGACCGCATACGACCACAGTGTAAAAACCTCGCAAATATATTTGTCGCTGTTACAGTATTTTAAGGGTGCTGAATACGGAACAGGGCGTTCATAAATAATTTAAATTTCACAATGTTATGATAATAAAAGCTTTATATGATGATAAATGAATAAATACCTTTATATTTAGTTTTCTAAGGTTAGTAGCAAAGGCTTACTTTATCACAGTGTTCAAGCGAATTGATTCTATAGTTTTTAATTTTCTTATTTGAAACTAGTTCTTGTTGCACTTCAAGTATCGATACCTCGCTGTCGCATCAACACAACAACAATTGCTGCAATAACAAAAATACTCCACGTGAAAAGTGCAATTTTTCGGCGTTTTAATCAATCAACTTCGCATGTCAGCCCTAAAAAACCAGGAATATGACTGCACAACCAAGTGCCGTCGTCGCCAGCACGGCAATTGCATCACAGCAGCGCTCACAAAACGCTCTATCGGAGATCAGCAATTGGCGGCTTTTGTAGCCAAATCTTGTGCCAATTTTATAAATATTCATGATTATCTGGGTCGCTCCGCAGTTCATATGAGTGCATCTGTCGCTCGCTACAGAATTCTCGAGTGGCTATTAAATCATGGCGCCCCAATCAACGATCGGGACTACGAATCGGGCAGCAGTCCACTGCATCGGGCTCTTTATTATGGCTGCATTGATTGCGCTGTGTTGTTGTTGCGTTACGGCGCCAGCTTGGAACTATTGGACGAGGATACTCGCTGTCCATTGCAAGCCATCTGCAGAAAGTGTGACATGGATCCCAGTGCTGATTCGCAGTGAGTAATAATAATAATAATAAGTACAGAGGTTGCTCGCTATAAAAAACTTGAGTAATAATTGGATTCACTTACAGAAACGAAACACTTGTTTGGGGCTCGAATAAGAACTACAATTTGGGCATTGGCAATGAACAAAATACGAATGCACCGCAGGCGGTGGATTTTTTTCGAAAATCGAACATTTGGATTGAGAAAGTGGCGCTGGGTGCCTATCACAGTCTCTTCTGTGACAAGAAGGGTCATCTGTATGCCGTGGGACATGGCAAGGGCGGACGACTAGGCATTGGTGTGGAGAACAGTTTGCCATCGCCAAAGCGTGTGAAGGTGCCACTAAAGCATTCGGATGAGCGCATCATATGCATCAGTGTATCGCGACAGCATTCGTTGGTGCTAACCAATCGTTCGCTCGTCTTTGCCTGTGGTGTGAATGATAATAATCAGCTGGGAGTGCGAGATGCCGGCGAACAGTTGACCACGTTCAAGGAAGTGGTTGCTCTGCGCGACAAGGGAGCTAGTGGTCTGATGCGTGTAATTGCTTGCGATCAGCATTCCATTGCATACAGCTCCAAGTGTATTTATGTTTGGGGCGCCAATCAGGGACAGTTTGGTATAAGCTCCAATACCAAAACAATTGTAGCGCCAATGCAGGTAAGTAAAATTGTCTGTTGGTTAACGTTTGATTTATCTTATTTATCAATTTTACAGATGAAGTTGGCGGAGCGAACTCATATACGCTTTGTAGAAGCGAATAATGTTGCCACTGTGATCTACACCGAGGAGAAGCTTATACTTCTCTTCTACGCGGACAGACCCAGAACTATTAAGACGCCCAAGTGAGTTGGACGTTGTACTTTTGAACTTATCGTTTCAATCAATTTACCTCATGCAGCTATGAGGATCTCAAGAGCATTGCGGTAATGGGCGGCAATCTAAAGAACTCCACAAAAGGTTCCGCAGCTGCTCTCAAACTTATGATGCTAACCGAAACGAATGTGGTGTTCTTGTGGTTCGAGAACACGCAGCAGTTTTACAGGCAAGTGGTCAGGAAATAATACAAATATATGTTTACTTACCTTTTTGTTTAATGCAGATGCAACTTTGCACCCATACGCATGCCTGATATCAAGCGAATCCTCTACAAATGCAACCAGGTGCTCATACTCTCAAAGGACGGCTGTGTTTACCGCGGGAAGTGCAATCAACTGGCTTTGCCTGCTGGCTCACAGGATAAGCCAAAGGTCAACATGGACATTTGGCAGAACAACGATCAGAATCGCACAGAAATTTCACGAGAGCATTACATTCGCATCGATTTGCAGCGTGTGCCCAATATTGATCGTGCCGTGGATATAGTTTGTGATGAGAGCTTCTCCTCGTTCGCTGTGCTTCAAGAGTCGCACATGAAATACTTTCGAAAGCCCACGTTGCCGCGCAGGGAGCACAATTTTAAGAAGCTCTACCACGACACCAGCGACTCGGATGCCGTGCACGACATTATTTTTCATGTGGATGGCGAAAGTTTCGCGGCGCACAAGTTTATCATTTTTAGTCGTGCAGCCGGACTGCGCGAACTCGTGCGTGTTTATCTGGACAAGGATATCTATCTGAATTTTGATAACTTGACGGGAAAAATGTTTGAGCTGGTCCTCAAGCATATCTACACCAACTATTGGCCCACTGAAGATGGTAAGTTGTGCATTTGAAAGGTCTGAATCGTTTGACTAATCGTGTCTAATCTTCTACCTTTAGATATTGACTGCATGCAACAAAGTCTGGGTCCTAACAAGCCACAAAATCGCAGTCGTGTCTGTGAAATGTTTCACACACATCTACAAAAGTTTCAGCTGCACGAGCTGGCTAAATATGTGCAAAAGTGAGTTCCACAAGACACATTACCCAAATCTTATTCTCATTAAAAAACTTCTTTGTAGCTATATCACCGAACAACAATTTCCACTGCCTGGAAAACAACGATTTAATCGAATACATCGTTCCGAATATCCGGAACTCTGCGATGTGCGCATTGTTTGCGAAGATGGTGAAGTGCTAGAGGCACACAAGTGTATTTTAGTTGCGCGTCTTGAATACTTTGAGATGATGTTCATGCACTCTTGGGCGGAGCGCACCACAGTTAACTTTGATGGCATGCCCGCTGAGTATATGGAGCCAATGTTAGATTATCTTTATAGCCTGGATACGGAGTCGTTTTGCAAGCAAAACTATACGGAAACGTTCCTATATAATATGATTACCCTATGCGATCAATACTTTATTGGGTCACTGCAGAACGTATGTGAATCCTTAATACTGGATAAGATAAGCATTCGAAAGTGTGGCGAGATGCTCGACTTTGCCGTCATGTACAACTGCAAGCTGCTGCAGACGGGCTGTATGGATTTCATCTGTCAGAATCTTGCGCGTGTCCTTTGCTATCGCAGCATCGAACAGTGCGAGGCGGTCACCTTAAAGCATCTGAATGAGCATTATAGAAAGATGTTTCAATCGGTGTTTGATTATCGGCAAATAACACCATTCTCTGAGGCCATTGACGATGAACTGTTGCTCAGTTTTGTTGCTGGCTCCGAGGTCGATTTGGATTATCGTATTGATGCGGTTTGTTAATCATTAAGTATATATTTATTTTTTTTTTCTAACAAAACACTTTGTTTTTCGTAGGATGCCAAACTGAAGATGGCTGCTAAGCACAAGCAGAAGGAAATGCACAACAAGCAGGATGCACGGCATTATGAGCAGCAGGCAATATCCAGTATGATGCGTTCAATAAGCATAAGTGAGGCAACAGCTGATCCTGCAACTGCTGCTCAAGTCACATCGCCAAACGAGGCTAAAAACTGGTCGCGAGTTATTGACAAAAAGGATCAAAAGCGCAAGCTGGCTGAAACGGCATTGAAAGTTAACAATACAATTAAACAGGAGGAGCTGCCAACGCCAGAGCTCCATGTGCTATCGCCACGTACACCTGCAAAGGAGTCGTCACCACCACTGCCAACCAGTCCCAACGAATGCAGCACGCCACTAAGCAAAAGTTATAATTTAGATTTTAGCACACTTGTGCCACAATCACAAAAGCTCTCGCAAAAGCAGCGCAAACGTCTCTCCTCCGAGTCGCAGAGTTGGCGCTCCAATACCACCGCACCGGTAGAGCTGAGCAGCACGCCTGTAGCGGTGCCCAATGCTTGGGGTGTGGTTGTCAGCTCACCCACAACATATCCAGAGGCTTTTACTTCTCCGCCTGCCACGGGCAGCATCACGGATCCCACCTCATTTGCCAATATGATGCGTGGACAGAGTGCCACGCCAGGCTCAAATCAAGGCAACAGCTTCTCCAAGATCTTAGCCGACGAGAGACGCGAGCGTGAGAGCTATGAGCGCATGCGCAACAAATCGCTGGTCCACACCCAAATCGAGGAGACTGCTATTGCTGAGTTGCGCGAGTTTTACAACGTGGACAACATTGACGACGAGACTATAACCATTGAGCGCAAGTCCAGGCCCAGCAATATGAATTTTAGCACCTGGTTAAAGCATTAAGTTGAGCTACAAGCGATTTCTTCTTGACCAATTCTTGCTATTACATTTATTTATGTGTGTGTATGTGCTAAAATGTGTTAGTGTAAGTGTGTCTTAAATCAAGCAAATAAGGACGTGGTGTCATCGGGCGCTTAAAACTTGACTTCATATATAAAACTCGGAGCCACCTGTAAAAGGGTGCATTTAAATTTCAGAAGTTATACCAAAACAAGAGATTAATTTGACGGCACAGTAAGTGAAAGTAATATAATAATGCTGTAATAATAACCTTTTTCGGTATATCCTTGCGGAGGATATCGTCTAAGGCAATAAATAGAGCATTTAAAAATCATTTATCTGCAAGAATATACAATTATTTTTTTCTTTACTTATAAATAAAACTTGATTACAGACAATACATCACATTAGGCACGTAAAGTAACAATCTTTTTATTATTTATTGTGCATATACGTTTAGATATTTACAAGCTGAGGGAAGACATACGCATAGCAAATGAGGCAACAAAACACATGACGAATAAATAGAAATCGAATACCCAAAACCTACGATTTGACATGAATGTATAGAGCTAATGATGGATACATATATATGGTACACATACATTAAATGAGAAATGGCTAACTCAAAAGCACTCCTTACGAAAGGCGAATCCGTATTGATCGCACTTGACGCGCAACGTTTTGGCCAGCTGCGGTGGTCCACAATAGAAGACGGTCACCTTGCCCTTCTGCTGTGCTTGCAACTGTTTAAAGACCTTGTCCCAATTGGGACGACCTGCATTGGTGCGTGTCTTAAGGCCAGTGATAAGATCACGTTTGCCCTGCAAGAAAGAAGATCGAGGACATTCAGTGAATCCCTTTAATAGTTTGTATTCGCTTTCATTACCTTCTCGTGCAGTAGATCCAGAGCCAGTTGGAGACCCACCGCCTTCATATCGGTGCGCTGCAGTGCGCTTGTTATGTACATGTGCATGTCCAGAAAACTATAAGGAAATAAGAATACTCATCAGCTTGAATCAAGATATAGTTTGGGATACCTACCGCTCCATGGCGCCACCCAGTTCCGCCTGCTCGATCTCGAGCTGTGAGAGCAGATTGACAAACCACTCAAAGGAGCGCTGATCGCGATTGATCCAAAAGAAGTCCACTTTACGCAGATTCATCACAGACTTGGGTATCTCGCTGGCCCATTCGAACTGGCATCTCGGACAACTATGCCTCGCCTTCCAATACCGATGCATGATCGATTGCAAGATGGAAGCAAAGGGTGTCACACCAATGCCCGTGCCAATAAGCACCGCATGCTGGGCGCCAAAGATGTGGCTAGATGGTGCACCATAAGGACCATCAATAAAGATCTATAAAAGAAAATCCCATAACGCGGTGTTAGTTGGAATTGGGTTGGATATGTGGGTGTGTGTGTGTGTGTGTGTGTTGGTGTCACCCTGACCTCCATAACGCCAGCATCGAGTGTGACCTTGCTACCGCTGTTAGTTGTGGAACTGCCACCGCCACCGCCGCCGCTGCCTGTGCCCCGATTTGTTATGGATGTGGACAACGTGCGCAGAAATGTGGGACGCAGTAATCGCGACTTTCTGCTGCTCGTGCCCGTGTTTGTGTTATCCTTGGAGAGCATTAGATTAGGATTGGGATTTGGATTAACTTTAAATTTAACATTAAGGTTAGTAAATAAGTTGCCTTATGCCATACCTCCAGCGGCTTGTCCTCTGGTGTCAAGCTCAACCGCGTCACTTGCAGCCTGTCTGCCCCACTCTCCGACCGGGCCAGACGCCCCTGCTCCACAGCGCTAATCTCATAGGCGCCACCATTGCCTTCTGCACCTGCTCCCGTTGTCAACTGCGGCTCACTCAGCTCCAAGCTGGGCGTTTTGAAGGCAATAATTGTGGGCTTATTTCGCATATAGCGAAAACTCTGCGCCAGCGACTTATTCTGCGGACTCAGATACGCCAAACCCACGCTGCTGTTACGAGCGCGACGCATTCGTTTTTCATCAAAGGCACGCTCCGACTCCGAGCGACCCAAGGCGCGAAGGCTGCAAACAAGTTTAAATCAATGTTAATTGTCATCGGTACTTATCGATACAAAAATAAATGTGCAGTAGCAAATGTCTTATAATTTTCGAAGTTGACTCAAAAAGGTCGACAGGCAATCTTCATCGATTTTACTTAAGAAGCTACTGATAGAAAATACTTACGCCTTAAGCCGACTGCGCTTCTTGGTCTTCATGCTGATATCCGGCAGCGAGATGCTCTTCTCCAGCGGTCTTTGTGTGACTCTAAGCCTCAAAGCATCATGCTCATTATCGGCCACAAAGGCGCCATTGGCAATACCTGTGACGTGACGGGTGGGCTTGCTCGATTTCGGCTCGACGGTCTCCTTGCGGGAAAAGGTGCGCTGCAGGGTTTTCTTAATGCTTTGAATGCGATTCACACCAGCCGTTGCCGGGGGCGAATCAATTGCAGCAGCTGCCACAAGTTTGCGATGCTGGCGCGGAGGACGCTCCGGTGGTGTCTGATCGTTCGAATTGCTTTTGCTGCTGGTCATGTTGCGTGCGAGGAAGTCAGTTTGAGGCGTTGTCTCCGCCGTGGGCGAGAGTCGAGACATCTCAGCCAGCGCTGGATTGCGTGCCTCATTCAACAGCATGAAGCTGGGCGTGGGTATTGCATGCATGTGCTGATTCACCTCCCCGTTGTGCAGCTTCTGCTGTTCGCGCTCAAAGTAGCGATAGAGACGATTGGTCCACTCGCCCACGGTGCGTATGTGTAGCCACATGTAATCCTCCTGCTCGGGTGCTGAGCTTATCGTGAACGGATGCCACTCGTAATTGGCTATCGCTGGTATGTTAACAAACACATAATCCCCAGGACGGAAGTTGAAGTTAAAGGGTCGCTTGATGACCAGATGGATGACCTTGGAGGGTAGCAGCAAGCCGGAACTTATATACGTCTTCCCATGCTCACCACGCATCCAAACAAAGCGCAGCACACGCTCCACAATGTAGACCAGACCCGGCAGCATAAACCACTTCCAGAAGTTGGGTCCATGGAACAAAGTGAGTATCCAAAAGGGCACATAGAGCAAATGCGTCCAGTAGAAGACCTCAAAGCTACCCTTTCGCCGCACAAACGGTTGCGAGCAGATAAACATAACCATTAGAATAACTAGCAGAGCTACACCTGTAGGATTAGCACAGCCCGGAATGAGTCCAAACAATCCCGGTCGATCTGTCAGCAGCCACTCGCCAATGGTAAAGTGTCCCGCATTGATCTTAGGATCGTTAATCACAATAATCGAGAAGTTAAACAGATGCATTATCGTGTGAACCAAACTCAATACTGAAATCGTAATCCCTGTCAGCTTGTGCAGATAAACATGATGGTCCAGGGGCAGAAAGTTGGACAATCCTCTTGAACGCATATAAGTCAGTGAGTGTCGCAACATTAGCACCAGTACCCAGGCACAATTAAAGTTTAAACATTGTCCTGTGGGGAAAATAAGAACAGAGAAATTTTTAGAAAGAGTTTACGTTTTCAAAATATAACGAAGGTGTATAATAAAAATCGATGAAGAATCAAAAGTTATCCACTAATTAATCACCCCATACAGGTAGAATGATGAGGCTAATGTTTAGTTGGCTTAGACATTTTCAATATACTAACCACAAGCTCTAGCAATAATCACAAAGCCGTTGCTGGCACGATATTGTATGGCACGGGAGATGAAGAGGCAAAGATTGACGGCAATATAGAAGAACAGATATGTGACAAAGACCTGATTGTTCTTCATGTAGGCCAGCGTCAGCTGGTGAGGTATTGTATTCCACAGTCTCGACTTTTTGTTGCCAGCCGAGGGCTCTTCAGAAACGGGCACCAGCCAGCGATCAATACTGTGGAGAAGAAATGAATGAACAAACCTTTGAAGTAAATAACTTCTTAAGATCACTTACGTAATGCTGAGATTCTCGAGCAGACCGCCGTGCTTGTGCAGCTGATTCTTGAGGGCTTCATAGGTGATCTCGCCGCTGTTGTGAGGATCGGCATCTTCAAACATGGCACTAGTTAGATCCTCAATCTGATCCTCAGAGAACTCCATGCCGTTCTCCTTAATGCAATGCCGTATCACATCATGTAGCTCCTTGTGCTGTATAAGACCATCGCCTAGGGAATATAAATCAAATAAGTTTAGAACTAAATCAAAGGTTAAGAACTCACCATCAATGTCGTAGACTTTAAATAAAAAACGTATCTTATCATCGGCTGATTGTCCTGAAAACTGATGTATGGCATCTATAAACTCCTGCAGCGATATTGAGCCCGAATTATCCTTATCGAATATTTGAAACACACGCTCCGTAAAGAAAGGCTGTTGAAATGATAAAAGTGAACTAAGTGTACGCCAGTTATAAGTTGGATTAGTTATCCTACATTCTTGGAGGTGACAATTTTTTGGAATTCCTCACGTCGTATTTCCTGCTCATTTCCCACGGTGTTGCGGAAAAGCTGCTCTAAACGCGCCAGCGAACTTTTGTCAAAGCCTGTACGTGGTCTAGATTTTAAAGAAAAGTGTATTAAAAATATTTTAATTAGTTGAAGAATATATCTATTAACATTTGTAGGAAGTAATAAATATTATTTCCCCCTTCATAGTCGCTGTGGTAAGTTGTGAAAGCAAATAGAAATAATTCCCTCAAAAACTTACCTTGAATTTGTTAGATGTGATATAAATTCCATGACCTGATTCGTTGAGATAAGATTGGTGCCATCGATGTCAATTAAACGATAGAGCTTATCCAAAATCTGTAAATATCTCAACATATAACAAAAAGGACACCTTTTGAATTAAGGATTAGTTACTTACACCTCTTGTATGCCAGATATCGCGAAAGTTCTTAAAGCTCACTTGGCTCTTCTCGCCACAGATGACATAGGCCACCGATTCAATTTGCTCGGCAAAGTCCATTTGGCGATCGTCGCTGCAAGACCAAGAGACCAAAGTATTAACATTACGATTGCCATTACCGGTAACAAGGCACCACAATGTACCAACACCACCAGTCATTGCTTCAGCTCCATCTACAACTGCAGCTACAGTCTCCAGCCTCCCGCGCCCGACACGCTATATTTGTATTTTGAATGACTTCATTACGACAGCCGGCCAGTGACAGTCGTTGCCACAAAGACAGAGAGAGAGAGAGAGAGAGAGTGTGGGGACGGGTAGCGGCATGCAGACTATGTTAGCTGTTGTATATGTTAACATACAACACAGATAGCATCACCATTTGGCGATGGCATCGCCGTTGGCGTGCAAAGTGCAGCGCTGGCATTCGCTGTTAGGTAGCCGCACAACTGGCGCAGCTGGAATGCCACAGAACCTGGAGCAGGGCACAACCATACTACTAACTGGGTGTGTGCGTGTGCAAGTGTGTTGTGTTGTGTTGTGTTGTCTTGTGATGTGCTATGCTGTCTTGGGTATAAGAGTGAAAGAGAGTGCGTTCTTGGGCTCGGTTTGGAGTTTGAGACAGCATTTTTTTTTTACTGGCAGCAAGCTAATTGTTTTGGCACCGCTTTAAAAAGGCAAATGAAGAGACAGACAGGCAAAAAAAAAAAAAAAGAAGCCAGAGCAAAAACAAGAACAGCAGCAGCTTTATATATATACAGTGATCACTTGAAAAATATGCAAAGCATTTAAATTTGAAACAATCCTTTCTTAAAAAACAATGTAAAAATAATGATTAGAATCAGGGACTAAAAATTAAGTGATTATGATTAAAAAGTAAGTTAAACATGTTTATTTTTCTAAGTTTAACAATTTAAATATATAAAAAAAGTAAACGTTTTAATTCTTATGAGTAACAAATATTTAAAAGGGTCCGCTTTTAGTAATAATTTTTTTTTAATATTTCTGTATAATATTAACAAAGAGTTTGTGATAATTAACTTTATCCGACTTTGTTCAACTTTGTTAACAAGTTGAACTCCACTCTCTGCTGCAAGTGATCATTAACGACGCTCTACTGTACATGCTGTGTCCCTGTTTTACTTACGTGAGTCGCCCCTTTAGATGCTCAATCCAGCGATCTTGCAGCAAATAGCCATTTCGCTCCAGATCGAAAAGCTGAAAAAGTTTCTGCTGAAATTCCTGTAAATAAATGAACAAGTTGTAAAGAAATACAATTTATATGTGCGTTAATTAATTTATTACTACTAGTACACAGAATAATGTTTACTTAAACATTTTGTATACACTAAAAGATTTATGCGCAATAGTGGGAAGAGGGAAAAACAACAACATTATCAAAGGTGATTGATTCTCGTTTGGTGTTGGTCCATCTGTAGAATTTTTTCGTTAGCATTAATTAAATGCTTATTAATATCTTAATGACATTCAATCTCACGATATTTGTCTTCATGTAGAGCCATCTTCACCCCTCCGCACCCCGCTCATTTAATCTTTCTTGTTTGCATTGGTCACACTAGCGGTTCGGTTCGGATCGGATCGGGCAGAGATAGGCGCTCTCTGTGTGAGCCCAGCCCGATGAAAAATGTGCATATTTAACGGATGAGCATGTCGAGCTTAGGCCAACGACGACTGGTTGGACAGCTTTCTTGGAGCCCGTAAAACCGACAACAACAAAATTTTTAAACTTTTAAACACAAAAGCCAGCAAGCGAGTGAAAGAGAGGGAGAGAGAGATCAACACAACAACAAACAGCATAAATCAAAATCCAAAAAAAAAGAAACGAGTTTATTGTTTTGGCTGCTACGACGGGTAAAGGACCACAAAATATGTAGCACAAGGTCAACACACATACATATTCATGCATGTACATATGTATATATAGTGTTTCCAGTCCGCTTTTAAAGAGTTTTATTCCCGATGCGTTTGCATATAGTATATATAGTATGGTTGGCAATTAATGCAGCTGCATTGTAATCTTCTCATACCTCGTCAAGAAAAAGTTTGCGAAACGCCTCACGTGTGTGTTTGCCGTCACCGAAGCGGGCACTGCACTCCGATATCAAGAGCCAACGTTGTTTCTCCCGTCGCGCCTCCAGCTCCATGGAGCTGCAGTTTTTATCTAAATTAAGCTTGTATCGTTCCATGTACAAGTTCGATTGCGATGGCTCATATGGCATTTCCTGCTTGCTGTATTCATTATTTGCAGCGTCACTTGGTTCAGCTATCAGAATACTTGGTGAGCTGGCCGCTGTGCTCAGTGTCGACTGTGCTTTGAGCTGCACAAAGGATTCGTTTGCATCCAGATCGAGTACAGCTGCAGGTGGCAGCTTTTCCACGATCGGAACATCCACATTGGGATATTCCCGTGGGCCGTGCATACGTTCCAGATATTGCACAGCCTCCTGGAGAACTTGACTAACGCCACTTGGCTCGGACTGGACGATGCTGGTACTTATATTAGCTGAGCTGTTGCTGCTGCTGCTGCTGGGCAGCTCGTCGGAGAAGGATACTTTTTTGGGCGATCGCGAGGGTGTAACGGGTATTTCCAGTGATTTGCTGGATGACACAGAGCCGCGATGATTGTCTTGCGCATGCGAATCGTTATCCATTTTGATTTTGGCGCAAAACAAACACACACACACACATACACACAATTATTGAGACATTTTCGAAAACAAACTGTTGCACTTGCGCAATTGTAAATTAATCGATAACAATTACTCGTTTTACCGTTGGCTTTTCGCGGGAACAGAACAGCACAGAACAGAACGTTAACGGTTAAAGAAGAACGAAACGGCAAACACGAGACGAACAATCGCACGGCGAACAGCGGACAGCGAACTAAAAAGCAACACCAATCGGACGCAGCAACGAGCAGCAACTGAAAGCGAAAGCCCACAACACGAACCGCAGTCCCCCAATGCGACGCGACGTGCGGCGGCCCTCGGCTCAACTTCGCTTCATTGTTGTTGTTGCTGTTAGAGCTCTAAGTGTTGTTATTTTTGTTGTTATTGTGGGGATCTGGCTTGAAACGCGTTTGAGTTGAAGTCGGCGACGTGCTAAAATCGCTTTAATTTCGAAGATTTTTTTGAATTAGTAGCCAGAATGGAATCTTAAAGGCTGTCATAAATACATGTACATACGTACACCCGATCATATAATTTTCGATCAGAGTGGGTTGATATTAGATCTTGTTTGTTGTTTGTTATTGTCTGTTTCTGATTCTGATTCAGCAGTCAGACGGTTTGTTAGATATTCTAATTTGCTTTCTGTATTTTATACGATAAGGTGCAAAAAAAATAATAATTCGAGTTCAGGTGCGCGCAGAGTAGCGCTTTTTGACGTCTTCAATATTTCTGTTCTTTTTCTCTATTTTTTAATTTAAACGGCCGTGTTGTGTAATAATCAGACTTGTTTATGTGCCGAACGTGTCTGTTTCCGAATTCTCTTCTGACTGCATTTGTAACACATTTTGCACGAAATGCTTGTGGATCTCTATCATACTAGTATTGTACTTAACTGCTCTTTGTTTGAGTCTTGTCTCTGTAGTTCATTTGGCCAATGACAGCGATTCGAAACGCTTTGGGCCAGGAAACGTTTTGACTGTCCGTTGACCGTTGACGTTAGCATTGTTTTTTCTTTTCGGTCTTATCAAACGTACAACACATGATTCACTTCAAGCCAATCAATACACTGACAGCTAACAATAAAAATATTGTTAAATAGTTCATTTGCCTAAGCTTGGCTTGCCCAAAGACTCGAACTCAAATCAATCAAGGCCAACAAAAATCAAATCTTATGAACCGTTTTGTATCAGTAACAAACATTCACAGCTATTTTTCTTAAACACTTTCAACACAATTAATAATATATCATGTTGCTTTATTGAGTCATTGAACTTGACTTTCGATTGCAGTACCTTGAATAAACGTGAAGTGGCAGCCAAAAATATGAACATATGGTTTTTGGTTCAGTCTTAGCCAAAGGGCAGAAACACAAAAAGATTTGTGGAGCAATTTGTTGCTATGTTTACCCAGTAACTGCTGTTTTCTATAGGGTATACATGATTAAAACTTTAACTTGATTATGGAAATGAAATGGGGAAATAATAAGAAGAACTGATATCATCTACAACATTGTCTCTTACGTGACGAATGTATCTTATCTTGGCGAATGTAAATTAAATTTAGAGCGATAACAAAGTAATATTACATCTGTAAGCATGTTCAGATTGTCGATAACTGTATCTTGCATTCTGATCGATAAATTGGCTATGAGAAAAGAATTTCTTTAGTTCGTGGATTTTAAACCTACAGTAGTAACTCTCCTTAAGTTAAGTTGATAAAACTTTACTATAAATTTGGTATGGGGTGTTTTAAGTTCAAGCTTTTAATGTTAATATTATTATTAACAATGGCCAATATAGATTTATTATTTTGATATGTTGATTAATGTGCGCCATTGGCCTTTGTTTCGGTCATTGGTTGCCCCAAACTGCCAAACTTAATAGTATTGGTATACATGCATAGTAGTAGTAGTAGCTACCGCTTACTTTTGCTGCCCGCCACAAAATGGCGACGTTCGTACTGAACATGGGGCCCAGATTTAAATTCAAATTCAAGATCGTGTCAGCAGTTAAGACTGCCCCGAACAAACACCAGTTGCTGGCTTTTTGTTTTGGCCATTTAATAATCCCCCACTCTGTCTGAAGCTTTTAATCACTACTCGCAATCCGCTCTCATTTACTGCATCATTGTATTTCGCTCTCTCTCTCTCTTTCTTTGCCACTGTATGTGTTTCACGCATTTATGGCTATTGTTGTTAATTGCTGAAATTGGCATTCCCGCTCACAGCAGGACGCTCCACTGCAGCAAGTCACATTGTCGGCTCCCAGGGGAGCTAAGACCCAAACCTGGATAACTACTGCTACACACACACACACACACTCACACACACACACGTAGATGCCAAGCAGCAGGCGGCGTAGGCAGTCTTTAATTGAGCTTCGGTGCCGGCGCTGCAATTGACACCGCAGCGACCAATTATAAAGCACCTGGAATTGTTAAGCAAGCTACACACACACACACATACAAACAAACATACATCTGTATACATATGCATACCCGCTTGTAAAGTGCAGGTTCCCTTGATCGGCGAACACCCAAGGTCTCCACTTTTTTTTTGCTTGTTAACCATAAAAGAGTTGTTGAATGAATACCAAACGGAATTTCAACTGACATTTAGATTGCCGTCTTCTTCTTAACTAGCTCACTTATTCATCCTTAACTATATTTAAATTCTTTTTAACCTTTTCCTACTTTAACTTAAATCTATTCTACCAAATAGTTTCAAAGCAACATGTTGATAAATATAAATGACAAAAAGAATAGCTTAAAAAGTAAAAGGAATCAAAAATAATAAATAAACTTATTGTATTAAATAAAAATTAAAATGCTGTTTTATAAAGATATTTTTTAGATATTACTTATTATTGGCGTATTCTTAATATATTATATTTTCTTTTTGCAAAATATACCAGGCACCAGAGTTTTTTTATTCTTTAACCAAAGGTACGAAAGCGTATTGGATTTTGTATTTAAAATTAATTAAATAAATATTTAATTCTAGGTTGGTTGATTTATGATGATTTTTCTTATTTGTAATATCATGAATATTCGATATTCTCATCAAAGTCTATCAAGAGACTTAACCCTTTAACTACAATGAACAAACAATGATTAAATTAAGCCATTTTTTGTTTATCTTCAAAGCTTGTTTCAATATTTAATATTTTTTTGTTAAATTATTTATTTATCCTAAAAATCGTTACCATTGTGCTGTAAGTCAGCAATCAATAAAAAAAAGTTTCCATGGCATTCACTAATTACTTTTTCTATCATATGCCTAAAATAAAAAGATTTTGGTATGCACTTGCCTTTCCTTCTGGTTCGAAGAACATTCACTTAATGAAGTAAAGTTTGTTAATCCTTGAATGCTGTTTGCTAGTTATATTTGTTACTGTATATATGATATCTATGGATATCTACCGGGTGGTCCATTGCTTTGACACAGATAGCACACGACTCTTAACTGCATTGGCATGCAGATTGATTTGGTCGCCAAACGTTCGCAGCTTTTAGAAGCGATTTTTCAAATGGCCAGAGGTAGCGTTGAGTGGTAAGTGTGTGTGTGTGTGTGTTGAGTGCGCAGTGTCATCAATTTAAATTAACTTCCCGACTTTATCATCGCCACATGCCTGGCACTGGCAGTAACATCGGCACTGGCCAATACAAACTTGCCACAATCGTTGCCGTCATCATTATCCAAAACATGTCATTAGACGGCAGCGGCAACAACAACAACAGCAGCAACAACAACGGCGACGACGACGACTGCTTTTCCAGAATCCTGTTCTGACACTGCTATCAACTAGCATTCGCATTCCAAGCGAGCAGCGACGTCAACTGCGTGCGGCAGCGGCAGCAGCATCAGCAGCAGCAGCGGAAATTGGCTCAAAGGCGCTTAGCCGCACGGCAACAGACAACGTTCAGACTTTGCGCAGACGCAGACGCGCTAACATCGCCTTCAACGTACGTTGTTGTCGTTGTCATCATTTCGATTCGATGTGTCTTGTATATATATCTATATATATATATATAGTCTGATGTTGCTGTTGTTGTCGCCTAATAAAGCAGCCGTGCGGATCGCAACGCTAATTAAAATAATTGAAATTTCTCACGGGAAACGGTTCATGCCATCGAGCTGAGTAAAGTGTCGCGTTTGCGCGCAGGGCATCCACATGGCCACATCCCCAACTAAATCACACATCCCAGCCAGCTATGCCAAGCCCGGCTTTTTCACTAACCATATCCGTTTGCGAGTGCGGCTAATTGCAAATTGATCTCAATGCAGTGCAATGCTAAAGCAACAACAACAACAGCTTGGACATGTTGCCAACAATCGAATTGACAGCCCCGGCCAGACAACATTACCTGATGGACATTAACATGGATCATAGCGTCGGTGGAGACATCGACAACAACAACGACATCGATGACGATGACGACGGCATCTCTACAACAAACTTATTCTGAGCATTAAGCAAGTTGGCATAAATGCATAAATTTCATTAGCTGCCAAATGGCAGAGTATAAATTTTGATACGATAGACAGTTCTTGGCCAGAGTGCTTGTGTCCTGGTTCTGGTCCTGGTTCTGATTCTGGTTGGTGTTGGCACTTAAATTAAATGTCAGCTTAGTTGGCTGCGTAAATAATTCAATATTTTTTCGTAAAAGCTGCGTAAGGTGAAGAGAGAGAGAGAGAGAGAGAGAAGGAGAGAGATATAACGAAAAGCATCACGACAGGAAACGTGACCAACAAAATGTGCGGCTGCTTGCAGATCTTAAATATAGATAACGAGCCCCAAAAACACAACAAACTAACTAACTAACAGACAGACATTTGTGTATTGGTGGTTTGTCTGTATGTTTGTTTATTCAAAGAGTTACTTTTGAGCGCATTTTTATTCAGCAATATATTCACGCACTCGTAAAGTTGTCGAAAATGATTTGCAGATCAAGATTTTGTGCGCACAATTTATGTGATAACAAAACTTCAAAAGCTTTACAACAGCAACAACAGCAACAACAACGTATAGCAACAACTGCTTTAAGACGCAGGTTTCCAGGTTTCCAATTAGTGTGGCGCTTCTATTTGAAATGCAAACAATTATTACTGCCTCCATGTAGCGCTAATAATGACGCCTTTAAATGTGCAATAACAATTTTTGAGACGCGCAAAAAGTGCATACTCTAGATCTATATACTATTTATATATCAGTATACGTGTGTGTGTGTGTGTGTGTGTGCAAGTGCCGCCCATTGGCTAGCTGGTTAACCAGCTTTAAGCAGCTGCAGACAAAAAAAAAAATACATCGCCTCAATGAGCTACGTGAACTGTTTACTGATGCTGCTGACTGTTTGGTGGCAGGCGTGTGGATCAGACAGCGTCCAGCCCCAGTCTTCGCTTTAGTAGGAGTATCACAATTGTATCTTATCATAATGGAAAAAGAAGATTTATTATATGTAGGCTTCAAAGAAGTATAAATACCCTTGCAGCATTGTGAAGTTCATTAAGTTAGCGATTATCAAGCAGGGGGATCTAAGGCAAGTAAAATTATAATAAATAATCGGACGAAAGAACTGTTTATAGTTAAGTAAAGTATTTAGTGTACATTTTACTAATTGGTTCAATTCATGTTTAAAGCCCTTTCCTTTAATATATTATTATATTATTGAAACAAATTGAATCAAATCTAATAATGATTTGTTGATTTTAATGGTTTTCTCTAACAGATGGTTAAATAAAATAGCTTAATAAATAGTTAAACAAATAATTTCTAAAGCATCTCAACTTCTTATTATGACCAGGAACATCAATATCCTTTCAGTATGAAACTGTCTTCTGTCTTTTGTTTGCAAACCTGTCGAATACCCTTTCAAACAATAAATGGCCTCAGAGTATAAGAAGATAATTGGCACGCCGTAATGTGTTGCCTTATTACGCATACGCATCGATGACAAAAGGCATTAAGTAGATGAACACCATAAGCCGTGTAGCTGTGCGAACTCGTGCTTGGATTATACAAAGAAAGAGGAGAAAAAAAAGAGGTATGGGTACAAAACTTAATTGGCTAAAGCAAGCATTGAGTAGCTTACTTGAAGTCGGAGCTGTGTGTTCAGTTTAGGAGATGCGAACTGATTTATCACTTAGTATTGGGAACAATAATAAGTTGCTGACTATAAAAGGCCAAAAGCAGATCTTACTTCTTATCCAATGCAGCTGCATCCAACATTATTCGGCTCAATGAACATTCATTCCAGCTGCGTAGGCGTATTCATAATCCACGGAGCATTTGATTCTTGCAGCTAACTGGGAGTTGCTTACTCACTGCCACAGCTGGCGTTCAGTTCATTTCTTACTGTGGCACACAAACGATTCGTTGCGTTGCTTGCAAGTTTTAGAAGGTGCTTTGCCCTTCCACTCTAATGGTTCGAAAGTATTTTAGCTTGTGGCAAGGTATGAATAAAGACAGTTACATTATGTTCTAGGAACAATGAAAAGTTTATATGAATATTCCTTCCGTTCTTCAAGATATTTAAATATCGTCAGAAATAATAAGAAAACTATACAATCTTAAAAGAAAAAGTAACATCTTTCATTCGGTTGCATTTTATTTAACATGATTTGTGTTTGAAATTAATAATAAATATTAAAAAATGTAAATAATTAATCTTGTTCCGCACGTTGAATTGATTTCAAATAAATTTCTTTATAAAGTGTACAAATACATAAATATTGATATTTGCAATGCAAAGTTTTTGGAACCGCCCTCTTTTATTGGTTATCGTGGTGGAATCATTAATCATGCAGTTGTCGCTGCTGATTAAAAATTGGGCGCACAGCGCGATACTTTGGCCAAATTAAGCCCTTGGGAACGTAGTGGCACAGTTGCAAGTAGCAAGTAGCAGGTAGCAGGTAGTTGTTGCGGCATTAGTTGCCACCATGTTAAACGAAATGCATTGAAATGCATGGCACATGGACTGGCACATTACTGTGTGTGTGTGTGTGTGTGCCAGAGACCGCCCGGGCGACAGCTGAAACAAAGTGTGTGTCAGTTGGAGTCAGGTGGAGTCATAAAGCTTTGGGGCTGTGTTGCACAGTTGCCTGACACTGACACCTCGATCACCACTCTCTGGCTGAGTGGCGAACAACGAAAACTGGAAGCTGGCAAACAGAAATGTTTTCGTTCTTGTGTGTTTGTTTTTGGGATTGAGTTGGGGATTTATGGGTTGCCCAGCGTCAGTTTAATGAGTTTCTAGCATTAATAAAAAATGCCAAAGGCAAACAAAAGGTGCAAGGCATTTGAGTAGGATTAGTTGTTGTTGCCACAACTTCACACACACACACACACATATACTCGTAACGAAAAAATAAAATAGTAAAATGCAATTGGATTAGATTAGACGTGGCCCAGCTGTCGTGACAGGTTGGAGCTGAGCGGCGGGCACGAAACCGAACGAATGAGAATTTATGACCAATGCCGTGCGAGCCATAGGCCGGTTCAGGCCTGGTCAGCCTGGTGCGTGCATTGGACGCAATATTTTATAATGACTTCATTACAACAACGACCGAAAGCGACAACAACAACAGCAACAACAGCAGCAGCCGGCAATAGCTATATCAACATTAGCTCTGGGGCAAAACTCTCAAAAAAAAAGAAATAAAAAGGCTGCAATAAAAACGCTGAGTTTATTTTGATTTTCTTCGAGCCAAATTTGGCTGCTTTGATTCGTCGCATAATTGCCAATTACCGTTATGCCACAAATGCTCGTGGGCGCACGCTTGGTTGTGCCTGCTGGGACATACGACTATATATCTCACAAATAATTGCCAAATGATTTCTTATGCCGGCGTCACGCAAACCCTGCGGGTTGTCTCTCCCCCACCGCCCCTTTCCACCCTCTACCTGAAATATGGTATCTAATATGCCAAAATATTCTACATTGTTTATTTATTTGTGGTTCGATCAGGTTAGACTAAGTATGTGACTTTTTGTATTGCTTCCAACTTCAAGAATGTGTTTCGGAATAACTAAAAATAGTTATCACAAGTAAAAAGAGCTACAAGAAGCTTATAATGAAAGTACTGCTAAATTAACTTTGTATCTTAAAAGTTTATTTGATACGAAAAGATATAAGAGCTAAGAAATAAATGCTTTTGCATTAAATTTTCAGTTTTAGTTTTATAAAACTTAGAAAGTTCATTTAAATTCCAAGTTTAAAGTAAATTTAGATTGTTAGTTTGTTGTTTTGCTTTAATGTCTCATTTATAAAACTAAGTTTTACAGACTTTTTAAAAAGAATTTAAAAATAGTTCAATCAATATGGTTAACTTTGTTTCAAGAAGGCAGATTTTTAAATGAGATTTATTTTAAAGGTTAATTTGTTACAAAAAGCTGCTCAAGAAATTTAAATTTTGTTAAAATTCGTTGTCTCTTGCATGGCAACTTCTAAATATCGTTTTCAATCAAGCTACATACAATTTACACGACATAGAATCTGGCCCTGCTGCTAATATCGAAGCTTCATAGTTACAGTTTTGGAGTCATTGAACAAACGATAAGCAAAGTATCAATCAACTTGCCTTAGATTATATTTATGACTAAGAATAACTTGCTCAACTGTGCTTTCTCTTTTTATTTGAACAGCATCCTAATCTTAAGCCATGGAATCCAAGGCCTGCGGGGGCAGAGTTGCACACAGATTGGGTCTTACTTAGATTGTGGGGCTTTGTAGCTTTGGCTATGGGCATGTGTCAGCCATTTATTGATTGCTTTAATAGGCGCAGCCGTTCACTTTGCGAGCAACACACTCTCAGGCCTTAGCCTAAGCCCAAGTGAATGTGCCCCGAAACACACACACACACACACACACACACACACGCACACATACACTCGCAAGAGTTTCCTGCACGCACATTTGCATTTTATTTAAATGCTCTGTGTATGCTAAAATTAGCGTCTAATTGGAGTTTACACGCTGCATTTTTATGCGCAAATAAATTGTGGCAATAGAGCCTGTGGGCAATGCAACAAAACTACAAAACTACTCACCCCACCCACCCTCCTAATCTCCCACTTGGGTTTTGCAGCAGTTTGTAGTTTGCCATTTGCCGAATTTGTCAGCGTTTGTCAAAAACGAGTCTGGCATTTTGTGATTGCGATTACGCGACTTAAACATAAACAACCAACAAAAACGAAACAAAAATCAAAATCAAAATTTACAACAACAAGTGCGCTCGCACAGGCATTCACTACACACACACACACACACATACATACTTGCATACACTCGCACGCACAGCAGCTCCAATTTAGCTGCCTCTCTCACTCGTTTCGGGGGCCAACTTTGCGTATGCGTGATTTTATTTTTATTTTTTCTCTCTTCTTTAAGCAATTTTATAATTGCACATTACTAACACAACAACAACGTGGCACACACACACATTCAAACACACACGCACAGGTGTCAGTTGGTCACAGTGGGCGTGTTTTATTAGACGCAAGTGGCTGCCTCAACAACAACACCTTCAAAATGGCGTCCATATAAAAAGCCAAAGCTGCAACAAAATTAACGACAAGTTGCGCGTTTCGGCGAATCGATGAAAACCGTTCACAAATTCAGCTCTAAGCCGAACGATTTGTGCAAAGATGCTTACTTGAACGTTATGGTTTCGTTTATAAAATTAATTTAGTTAAAGCATGAAATTGTGACCTTTTATTAATGAAATAATAGTTGGAAATATAGGTTTCTACCTTAGGAATGTTAAATACAATTGTGAAGATCGTTATAATTATAGTTATGAATGTGTTATAGTTTTGTGTCGTGTTTTTGTTTATATAATAGCTGTACTTTTCAAATCGAAAAGTTTTATTAACCTAAAAAAACGTTCTTCTATAATGTTCTATGTTACTATTTTGTATACTACGTCAAGCAAACATTAACATAATATTGACTTATATCTGAAAATCTTATATACGAACATCATCAAAATCTATTAAAATTTATTAATTGAAATATATTTTGTAGCCAAATGCTATATTGCTTTAAAGTATTTAATTTAAACCACAATGCGAAACTTTTCGTTATCTTTTTCCAAGCTTAAAATTTTTCTTTCTTTTAATAAAAATTGTGGTAGAAACATAATTTTTCTATATGAAAATACTGTACGTTATCCCGTCACAAAAAAAAAAAACAAGAACTATGTTAAAAAAATGATTCTCTCGCCGTTGAACTAATCTTCTAACTGTGCAAGTGCTTAGTTTTTTATGGGATATTAAACCGTGTTTTATTTTTTTTACTTCTGAAGCTCTTTGTAGTCGATGCTGCTGCTGCCAACAGCAGGTGATAATCCCCTAGCTCAAGTTTATCCGTTTGCCAGCTGCGTCGTCAGCTTTGGGTGGTGGTGGAGGGGGTACTAGGGGTTCTGTTTCTGTTAGATCTCTTGTTGAACATGTGCTTATGGCCGCCTCTGCCTGACTGGCTGCCTAGTTGGTTTCTTTGGCTGCCACTGGCGATATCGCATTACCAGCAATGACAAGCGCTTGGCTACCAGGCCGAAATCCGATACAAAATTTGCTGCTGGCGCTCTTGTAGAGCAGCTGCTCCACTTGATTCTGCTCTGCTCTGCTCTCAATTGCTAACTCGAGTTATAGCGGCAGCCCACTTGTATATATGTATAACATTTTTTTTGTGCTTACTGCAATCATATTTTTCTTTCAATTAATTTCACATTTGCATTTTCATATATTTATTTGGTTGATGCTTTTTGCCGCCTGTCACTCGCAGCTATGTAACGTCATCTTCAACATGACAGGCGCTGCTAATCCACACCTACCTACGATCTGGGGTCTTTTCAAGGAGCTTCACCAGCTGCAGAGCTTAGTACTATAGCCACTAGCTACCAACTAACAACTACCAACTACCAACAACCAACTAGCAGCTGCAGCAGTCTCCACTTCACTTCACTTCACTTCACTTTGCTGCAGTTGAATGCTGCTGCCTCTTCGTAGCAGCGCAAAAATTATTAACGCCATTAACGGCAATAGAAATATTTGTGTTTGCCACACAGCCAAAAGCATTGCCGCCCCGCGGTCCGCTTAAACAAGTTGCAGTTACTTATCGTGCAGCATGAAAAAATAAAGCCACAGAGAAAGAACACTTGCACTTGCAAGTCAACGACTGTGTAGTACTCTGTTTGTAGTTCAAAAGCTGTGGAAAAAGTGCAAAATTAGTTGTGTTCAGTGACCCTTAAACTGTAAACATGTAACAGTTGCCCAACAACTGTAATACGTTCTGTCTTATACAACTCTTTTCGAAGGTTAAGAAAGGTCTTAATAATTGGAAAACAGAAGATCATAAGAATATATAAGAAGTTTTTAACTTTACCTTTTTTTCCTAGCTTTCTTTAATAGTCTCTGATATCCACACACAAAATTAAAAAGTATATACTCCCCTTCCTTTTCATAAATGCCAGAGTAATATTACAAGTCATGGCAACAAGCAACTGCTGCAAACTGTTGCTGTGCCCCACAAATGTGACTAATGGCATTTTTTAAATGCAGACTCTACCAGACAGCATCCGGAGCATAGGATGGAAAGGGAGTGGGGTGGGCTTTGGTAACTCCTCCTTTGCAGTTCTTAAAGTCTTATAGGCAACAATTTTTAACGCCTAACCCACTGGCACTAGCCAAAGATCCCCCCTTTTAATTATCGACTCTAGCTACAGCTACAGCTACAGCTTTAGTTGCAACTTGCAACAAACCACATCGATGTGCGTGCTGCTTTTCTGCAGCGTCATTAATTTTGCCATGAATTGACAAAAACATCATAAACTACTTGTTGAACAGAAAATCCACTTCAGGCGACAGCGCTGCCCACGCGCCAACCGCTGGCTAAGACGACGACGCAGAAGACGACGACGATGCGATTGCCGCCCGGCAGGCTCATGTTAATTCTTATACTTTTCCTAACCTCCCTGCAATCTCCCAGCTGCATTTCTGGTTCTGGGTGCTGCGTCGGCCTCATAAATATGTTTAGCAATTTTTACCGTTGCGATCGCACGAAATCATTTGACCTACAGGGCGCATAAGTTGAGCAAATTGATGACCATCACTTGATCAGATTATCGTAGTAGTTGGGACCAATTGGACTCCATACTTTATGGACTCATGTCAACCAACTCCAGCCATGTGGATGGCTAGTAAATTTGAGAGTCTATCTGCATATCAGTTACAGGCAACATGTTCGAATATAATCAGCTCCATTTATATTAAATGGGATCCCGTTCTCAATTGCACTCTAAAAAGGGAAATTTATGCGTCTTTTCGCTTGAATAAACTTTAACATTTTATGGTTTTATGCAACTGAACTAATGGGAATATTCAATGTTAAAAAGCAATAGCGCTTTCGGGAGTAGTTGGAAGCAGCAAGAAAAGTAAAAGAATGCTTAAGATGTACAGGAAATGAAACTGGAATTGCAATCTTGCAGAAATTTATCTTAACTTGATTTTATAATGGGTTTTTAATTGCAGTTTTATGTTAACATTTTCTCTACATGCATTTTTGGGGTATAAATTATTTTGCACATTCAATTCAATTAACTAATTTGGGAAAGGAAAAGTTAAGTTAAATAAATTAACTATTATTAAATTAGCTAAAAAGTACTCTTTCATATTCGTCCTACAATTTCACACTCCCGTTTACCTTTAATACTTCTAAAACCCACATTACTTTAAAGCCCGCACTTAACTCAAGTTTTCTGTTACAGTCTAACTACTAAGTATGTTGACCCAAACGAATCTGTTGAAATTGACCCACGCTGCCAATTAAGTTAATGGCCGTGTAAGCGATTTTGAGCAGCAAACATTTACAAACAGGCAGGCAGGCGACAGCAATTGGATGTTTAATGAATTGACCAGGCCAAAAGCAACAGCAACAACAGCAGCAACAGCAGTTGGAGAATCTTTTGGCCATTGCTCCGTTGTCTGGGTAGCTGTCTACGAACAAAACGAGTAGCAAAGTTGCTGCCAAAGGTAAATCGAAGCCTGAGATTAATAGCGATAAGCTATTGATTAGCAATCCAGCCACTGCCATTAAGAGACACACTGTGCCCAAGATAGTGGGAGCGAGGGAGAAGAAGGAGTGAAATGAGACAGCAACAGTAAAGTTAAGTTACGAAAAGAAAAAGAAAAACAACTTAAAACTTAAATTGTAGAAGATCCACTCTAGATGTTATCAGCTAACAGCTTAACAAGGGGAGACAGGTGCTGCGAAATGGGAAATTTTGCGGATCTGCGGATCTTTGAAAATGTGTTGTGCTGGGATTTAGCTGGGTAGGTGTTACATGCATGCGATGTGAAGATAATTCAAGTGCATCTCTCTCTCTCTTGCCGGATGCCCGTTGGGGTCTGATGTCTTGGCAGAAAGTTAGCTAGCATCGCTAGCTAGCTGGATTGCGAAATTAAGCGCACGCTGGCAATTTGCATAAAAGCAGTTTAATGTTTAAATGTTTTATTGAATCGACGCTCGATTACAACCGGCCGGGAAGCCGGGGTTAAGGGGCCCCAAAAGCTGCCGTTTCTAATTTGCAATGCAAATGCTAATAGAAAATTGATCTGGGTGGAGCAGAAGCAGTAAAAGCAGAAGAAGAAGGAGATAGTCGGGTATCTGCAATGGATCGAAAAGAGGCTGCAATTTGACTAAACTGAAATCTTAACGCATATGAAAGGCCTATTTGTTTGTTGCGGCTGTGTGGCGCAAGAACGGGTTTTTTAATTATAAAAAAATATATATATATAAAAACATATATATATGAAAAATCAAACAAACAAAAAATTGAAAGATAGGAAAAATTGTGCTCTAGTTGCGTGTGAAAGACTAGAAGATACTCTTTATATTTTTGATGTTCGAAATATTGAAAAAACAAGGCATAAAGGTATTTTTGAGAAAGGTTTATAAGTCCTTACAATTAAAGAAGGTAAGGATGATTTAGTGAGCTTAGCTTATCAATTGATACTTTTTCTTGAATGCAAAAATAAAGACATAATTGAATATGGTAAACCTTAGTTCCAACAATTTTGGGGATAACTTATCATTTGATGGTCATCAACTATATACATTTACATACCTTGTGCTCCGGAAACTTTCTCCTTTTGCCTTTTGTCATCACTTAGTGACATCCATTTTAAAACATTTGTTAATGAGTGCAGGGTATATGCAATAAAGAAGAAAAAAAAACTGTATAGATAGCTTATCAAGCGGCGTATGTGACTAAAATGAGGCTGTTGTTGTTGCGGCAGCAGCTGCCAGGAAAGGCCAATGGTCTCTGGGAATAGAGTGACAGTCGGCACGTTGCACGTTTCACATTTCACGTTGCACATAGCACATTGCACGTTGCACATGGCACGTTGCACGTTTCACCTGATCAGTTGTCAATCAAATTGGACGCAGATGCTTCACACTCGGCCCAAGGAGAGCCGAGACGGCAGACAGCATACATAGTAGGATCTGTGTGTGACTATCATCATTAGTCGCTGCCAGCTAGCTGCCTAGCTGACTGGCTGCTACAAACATAGAGACACGTTTGAAACGCGCCGATCTGCCCGCCAACTGTGGATGGCTACTCTAATTGCAGAATGGCAGCATCAGCATCAGCAGCTGAAGCCACAGATCTGGATATGGGCTACACTCTATGCAACGCTACTACAACAACAACAATCACAACAACAACAATGTGGCGACTGTCAGCATTGGGTAAAATGACGCCTGATCTTGAACTGGTTAGCCAAAAACAACGCGGTGGGTCCCAACTGTCAAGACATTCACTCTCTCGCTTCGATCTGAATAAACACAGTTCATATATATATATATATAGTGTATGGTGTATAGTATATATGCATTGACACATTTGGAAGGCGCCCCCCTTTCCAATTCGATCTCTTTTTCGGGCCCTGCTGTGTGTGCATATCGATCATATGATCTTTTGGGCCCAATCTGGCCACCAGCACCAGCCACCACCACATGCAGTGTCATTACTCGTTGTGGATTTGTTTCTTGAGTTTTTGGCAGCCGGCAGCATTCGGTGTCAGTGTGTCCAATTGCCGCAGGAAATCATAAATTAAAATCGATTGTTTGACAAGGCTCGTGAATATATACATATACGGTACAGTTGAACTTCCTTAACTCGAACTGGTGAGATGGAGCTACCAGATTGCTAAGCATTAAGTTTGAATGCACCAAAAATATTTATTAAATTATTTATTAGTATATTTTCGATACCAAATACCTTAAGCTCAATTCGTAAACAATAATCAACATTTTTAGTTAAGAATTTCACTTTTAAAACGTGCCAAATACTTGATAAAAAGTTATGCAAACAAAATTGAATAGAATTTGAACATGAAATGCAATTGCAACTGAATTTGGATTCAAGTTGAATCGAAATGACAGCTTCAAAAAAATGTTTGATTTTAAGAAGTTCGACTGTACAATATAAAAGCCATTTTGTCCGAATGACGCGCTTTTCAATTGCGTCTGGCATTTATGGCATTTATGGCCGGCAAAAGCCGTTCACATTTGGCCAGAACCGCAGCAAACGGAGTCAAGACAAAGTCACAGAGACACAGAGTTGAGAGCCTGAGACTGGAGTGTCGTCATGTACCTAGGCCCAATGCCGGATCGGATAACATGACTGGCTACATGAGCGCTACAATTAGTACAACATGCAACTTAGTTGTGGCAACTCACCACTCACTCTACCTCTCTCACTCGCTCCTTTTTGCCGTGTGGCAGATGGCTTTCAGATAGCGCCCCCAAAACGGGCATCTCTAACAAATGGCTGCTAGTTAATGTTAAGCAATGGAACCCAAAATTGGCGTGCAGCGTAAAAATGAGACAACGTGTTCTGTTCTCCAACTGCAACTCTAACTCCAACTCTAACATCAACTTCAACTCAATCTCACGCGACACGCTCATAATTCATAAGCTCTGGCCATTTCCCATTCCTATTACCATTGCATGCGTCGATTGCTGCACTGCAGCTGGGAGCTAATAGCTGGAGATGCATATGTACATACATATGTACCACATATATATGCACGCACCTGGCACCTGGTCAAATGTATCTTTAGCTACTTTTCGACTGCATCTCTCTCATTCTCACTGCATCTTGCCATCAACACCCATCGCCAAATGGCATTCGTGTGTGGCCATTGACATACGAGGCGCTGCCGCACAGCTGGACTTCCTCTTCGGCTCTTGCTTATTCTCCACACTGTGGTGTATCAACAATGCCTGGGAATTGCTAGACTGTTGGCCAGGTGAGGCTAGTGATGGCAACGTGACAACTATATAAACAAATTATTATTAAAAACGGCCAATAATACTTAACTGGAGGTTGATCTACTTAAAGGTAACTTCTGCAGCTTCGTAAAGGAGTTTAATGGTTTCAAAACCCAACAGATTGTATTCATTAATATTATAAGATGAGTTTGTATTGTGCCAAAATGATCTAATAAAATGATTTGAAAAAAGGTTTAAATGTTTGTTAGCAGAAAAGAATCACTAACCAAAAATCCATTTAAGTATTCAAAACTTTTCTCTTAAATTAATTGTACCATTGAAAGTATAAAATCTTAAACCAATACCTTACTGTAAATCTTGAAATGACTTAGCATTAAGATTAAAACTGAATTTTCAGTCACTCAAAATTCCAAAAAAATCAACTTGAAGATAGTAAAAGTTATAGCTCCTTAAAAACTCAACCGATTATCAAATGCAATACCTCATAAGGCATGTCTTGGCATCTCTAATAATAATAAATAATAAAAAATAATTTCGATTTTAATTAATTTAATTTAAGAAAATGTCTTTTTCAGCGACTTTTGGTAAAATGGAATAATAATCGTAGCTATTAATTTTAAATGTAACAAATATATCTTGGTATTACAATTGCTGATGTGAGAACCATTTTCTTGTAATCTTTCTCTTTTCTTATCGAATGAAAATCTTTCTTGCTGGTGTTGTTAATGAACTTAAAAAATGCTTTACAAGTTTCAACACACAATATTGTAAGTGTACCAAAACTTAATAATTACTCAGAAAAACGCAACAGTTTATCGTGGGAAATGTTCCTAAAATCAAATGTGTACCTAATATACCTAGGTAATGTACGGATGTATAGAATACGGATGTGAACTCAAAAATCGCTGAATATGAGTTGCAATACAAGAATAAAGTTAATCATCTCAGAAGGAACTCAAACACGACACGAAAGTTAGAAAGTGTAGGTTCGTTGACGCAGTTGATTTATTGCTTTTCGTATTAGATAATAGCTATGTACTTATTAGACATCGTCCGATTCACTTTACAACTTAAACACTAATAGCAAAGTTTAAGTTATTTTTGTTTTGTTTTGTTATGTTTTGTTTGTTGTTCTTAAGCTCTAAAAGATATCAATTAGATCCATTCGGGTCGCTGCTATGATCGTATGTTGCCCAGCAGCGGCGTACTTTCGGCAGCCTTTGAGGTAATCACGGTATGGCGCGATCCAAAACCAGACCCCATTCCCGATCCAGTGGGCGCCTGTGGTCGTGGAGGCCGATTGCTTGGTCCCGGCAACTCTTCAGCCTCATCGATGGGCGACTGACGGGCCAAGCGCTTCTGCTGGCTTAGCTCGTGCAGATAGAGCGCACTGAGGCACATGTCTGCAACGGTGACACCAATGGGATTCTTGGCGAGACGCGGCTCTACACCATACAGACTATAGAGCAGGCTGTCCGCCGGCCCCTCAATGCGGCCCTCGGCCTTGCTCAGGCGCAATCGGCGCATACTATCCGCCGGACCCATGCTTGCGGACATGTGCCTGAAGCTGGTGCTGCTCATCGGTTCGCCCAGATTCTGCTGCAGCATATGACGAAAATCGCTGCCAAGGCCAAATCCAGCAGCCGACGCAGCAGCAGCAGCAGCTGGTCCAGCAACCATTTCACCGCGACTCACAGCCATCGATTGGGATAGCTGCAGTTGCTCGGGACTCAGTTCGGCCGCAAGCACAGAATTGGCTATGGAACAATACTCCTCACCAATGGTGCCGAATGAGATCAGGCTGTGCGTGAGCGGATTCTCACGTGCAGCCGCCTGTGGCGCTGTCTTCGCCTTGACCAGCTCATCGATAGCATTCTCTCGTATGCCTTTGATGAACTGTGAAGCCTCCTTGGGCATTTGCCATTCCGGATTATTAAGTGTGAAACGTACTAGCGACATTTCCGTTTTGCCGCCAGCCATACTCTGTTGCAACTTTTGTTGTTGTGATCCCGGCGGCTGATACTGCTGCTGCTGCTGCTCAGTGGCCAATCCTCCCACATCCATAAGGCCACTATTGTTGATCTGCCAATCGGGATTGCCATGTTTGCGCACATCCATTTGGGCAAAGGAGCACACATTGCCCACACCACGCACAGAAACTGTAAATAAAAAGCAAATTTAGTTTGCATTTTTGGAAATGGTTTAGAATTAAAATTCACCTGTGAAGCTGCGAAAGAACTTGACAATCTCCATGGACTTGGGCCGGAAGACAAAGATGAGCACAAAGGGCGTTACGAACGGACTGAAGATCTCGCTGAGCAGATAGCCAGCCTTGAACTGAAAAAAGTTACTAAACTCATTACGCACAAGAGCTGTGTGCGCCTGTTGCTTCCACTCCGTGGGCAAATAGTGGACATGAGCCAGAATGGCAGTCATCAGTTGCTCGGGACACCAGATAAGATTCTCATCAGGTATGAGGGTGCGACAGATGACGCCGACAACACCAAGTATAGCGATGATGGTCAGCACATGCTCAACCTGGAAGACATGCTCTTCATAGATGCCAAGGGCCAGGATTAGGAGCAACATGCCACCGCTCACAAACAACAAATTGCGAGCAATCACCGCTCCCAGCGGTGAGGAGAAGGAACTCAAATAGCGATCCGCATACTCATAGGCACGATTCAATCGAGCATCCAGCTCATGATCAAGCTCATTGAAATGCCGCAAATAGAGACGTCCATAGTTGGACCAGGTGCGCAATCCTAAGGCACTTGGCTCCTTGCGCAAAATGTTCGCATAGGAGAAACTAAAGAAGATGAGTTGCCACAGAAAGATGAACGGCGATAGCAAAAGATTCATCAGCGCCACACACAATATCAGCTTGGAGAGGCGCTGTGCCAGCTCCGTTTGATTGCTGCGCACAGCGAACTCATCGCGCAGCTGCCAATTGTTTTGGAACGGTGATCCCGGAGCGCGAAAGAGTATGACATCAATGTTAAAGAGCATGCCACGACTCAGGGAGACAACCTCACCAATGAGGGGCAGATGGAAGCGAACGGGAAGCAATTGTTTGTTCATCAGAGCAACCAGATAGTTTTTGAAACGGAGTACACGATGATAGATATCCAGTTCGGTGAGCAGCTCCTTGTCAATGCACATATGCTGCTGCGCCTGGACTTTGCGTGTCCGCTGCTGGACATCGTGCCAGGTTATATTATCCAGATCAGCGTCCTCGATGCGTAGCGCCTGATTGTAGAAACGCTTTATATCCGCATAGTGTGTTATGTGATAGATCATCTTGAGCAGACGTATGCCCAGATAGATGGCCGCTATGAAGATGATAAGGTAAGTAAAGAAACCGAATTTGGTTATACACTCTCCTGTAGGGATTATCACATCGCTGAGCGTTGTTTTTGTTCTAGTGCTATTTACTTCATTGCCAAAGAGCACGTCATGCCGGATGCAGTGCGTCGAGAATGTGAACAGCCAGACAACAAAACCGAACTCAAGCACTTGAAACACTTCATCCAGAACAATAACACGAAAGCCATGCTTTTGCTGATAATTATACATGCGGGAGAAAAATGAATCCAAATCCTCGATGTGATTCCATCGATGCGACTCCTTATCCTCGGTCTCTGGCACAATGTGAATCATCATGTCTTGCGGAGTATCCTCATTCTCATGCTCGTGCACGAAATGCTGATCATGGTCATTTAAATGCGCAGCAGCTGTAAATGATTTTGCGTCGTCTGATTTTGTTGTTATTGTTCTTGCTGCTGCTGCTGTTGTTGTTGTTGTTGTTTGTGGCTGCTCATCGCGTATTTGTGCGTCGCGAAATGGATTTTGATTCTCCTCGGCCAAGGAGCGATAATTAATATTTGGGCTTGCCATGACGCACCAGGCCCCAAGGTCAAGTGCTTGCTTATTTTTATATCACTTTGCTTGTATCTAGTATAGTTAATAATGAATTATTTGAGTTCTTTGTTGTTTAATTTGGCTACTGCTAGAATAACGCGTTTCGTATAAAAAGTACTAAAAGACACCTACAATTACTTGCTTGGTCACTCACAATTGAAACAGCTGGTTGCGTATTTCAAAAACACCTGATGAAAAAAAGGTCTGCACGCCTTAAACGTTACATGCTTTTACGCTGGTATTATATTGAAAATTTGTTCCATTAGCGCTTAAGAGTAGGCAACATTGTTTATAAATTCGTTATATGCGGAGTTTTTCGTTAAATGTGGAGTCAAAATGTCATAATGCCATTTTACAGCGACATGCCAACTTACCCAATTACCTCTATTAAGGTCTGTAGAAATCGCAGCAATGTAAGATTATCGATAGTCGCCCACCACTAGCTTGTACAAAAAATGCAAAAATAAGTACCCGAAAGACGTACAGTCATTTTAACTCTCGGTTATAAACTACTCGTGTTTTGTGTAAATTAAACAAATACAACTTTTGTAAAGTTTATTACCAAGATAATTGGTTAAAGAGCGACTGAAAGTGTTTGTTCACGTTAATAGTCATACAGAAAAGAAAGCAAGTGCAGGGTAAGTTGAAAAACGACGCGATGGATAGAGAAGAAAAACACAAGCATCAAGAATTTGTGACAAAGAAATTTGCGAATGTGCGAATGTGCGCCCTGCAATAAAACAATTTTCGCATTATATTTTCAATACATGATTGTGCGTGTGTGTGTGTGCGTTGTATGTGCTCTGTGCGGTGCGTAATATTTTGCCAATGTTCGTTGTACGTACGTGTGTGTGTGTGTGAACAGACATATAAAATTGTTGTATATTGGTTTTTTCACTGCGCCCAAGTCCAAGTCTCGGTCGCTATTCCAAGTGTTTTGGCAGGCACATTGCCAATTGCAGCCCTTGTTGTCTATTTCCGAGTTTGTTAGCTTCTTTTGACTTGCCATTCACATATTAACAACCACCAACGCCAAAAATGCTTGGAACAAAAAATTTTAGAGCGTCGGTTTTGCTTCGTATATTTTGGTGTTCCGTTAAATACTTTCTCGCTTGCACTCACGTGTCGCAGCCAGCTTGTCGCACCGGCTTCTTTCCGCGTTTAATAATTGTTGTGCTGTTGTTGCTGTTTTTGTTGTTGTCTTTTTGCTGTTTGTCAGTTGTTTTGTTTTCTTCATCATTTTTTCCATGCGTTTTTAGACCTGCCCAAAGCGTCAGAGGCGGCTTTAGCTACCGCATGTTGCCGGCGCGCGCACACACACACACACACATACACATGCAAAACTTTATTATAGTGTAATTAAGTTTTTTGTATTGTTGATGTTGGAAGATAAAATCAAAACAAACTGTTTACCCGCAAAATAGTAACTCCCACGCTTGGTTAAGCCACAACGACGCAGAGTTCAACGTGCTCCGACAAATATGGCAAAAACGACTAACAACAAAAGCCTAACCTATATTTTATGCATATCATGTGCCGTTATTTCATAGTTGCTTCGATTTGCAGCATCAATTAATAGTTGGATCATATTGAAAACCAATTAAAACAATAGAACTAAGTGAATATACAATACAATAAATTACTTTAGCATTTTTTTTGCCTTTTCTTTTAGTAGTTAAAAAAAAATTCCTTCTAAGGAATAATTTAATTTTAAAAATCAATAAGCATAGAAACATTCTAATTTTCCATAAACAAATACTTACATTAATTATTTTATTATTGTAATAACAATTTCAATTGGTTTAATGATACCACTTTCATGGCCTTTTCATTAAAAATAATTGAAACTTTGAAGCCCATCTCATAAACCAAGATCGTCCACAAAATTGTATTGTTTGTTTCTTGGCAAGAGAACTTGTTGACATTAATGTTTCCCAGGGCGAGTTTCAAAGTTTCTCAGACACGAAAAAGAGCTAACAAGCTGAATGAGTTTAACACCACCATCATCATTGTCATCATTTCTGATTGGAATTTGGCTTAAAGTAGTAAGCCAAAAGAAACCTACAGCAGAGCTATTAACGAATTCATTTGAAAAACTGACTTTTGCTTTTGTTCCTGCAAATTCCAGTTTAGCGCTCACTTTTATTTGCCATTTTTGGTAGGTAATAGTTAAGGAGCGGGGCTTCGGAAAGGGGAGCCTCGACATTGCTAATTTGTGTAGCGTGTTAAGTGTTGTTGTTGCTGTTGATGTTCTTTGTTAGCCCGTGCTTCTATGTGTGTGTGTGTGTGTTTGTGTGCGTTCCTTTTGCATATTTTGGCGGTGAGGCAATTCTACGCCAAGTGCACGAAACACAAAGATTGCTCTCAGTTAAACACATATACACAAACACACACACAGTAAAGCTGCGACTCTCTCGCTCTCTCTGATTCTTTTGCGTTCAGTCAATAGGCCGTCAGTTTGTATGTGTGTGTGTGCGTGTAAATTTATCTGTGTCGCGTTCATTGACATTGAGCTGAAACTTTTTTTGTTGCTATTCTGCTTGCAAATAATCTTGTATAATTTATTGGGCAAACATATTTATACACTCTCAGTGATTTGTTTTTTTTTTGTTGTTCTTTGTTGGCATGACAAGAATGTTCTTCATTTGTTAATTCTGTCTATTATTTGGTGTATATAGATTGAAAACATGTCGAGTAAATATTGTTAAAATTTGTACTCGAAAACACGTTTCACATATTCATTGCCCAAAAAAACCAAAGCAAAAATTTCTCTCTTAAGCGGGGGTGTTTGTTTTCGGCCTATATATATATATATACGCCATATAACATATACAAACAGCCTAACCGAAATGACAAGCCTTTTTTATTAACTTGTTGTTGTTGTTTGAGTTTTAGTTTGGTTTTATTCAAAAAGTTGTGTGTTGGTTGTTTGTTTATTCATAATGTTGAAGCTTCTAGCACGCAACATATCATAAAATATTTATGCACTTTTCTCTCTCTTACCAACTCGACTGCAAATGCAATCAGCTTAACTTTAATGTACTTTTCGTTGTTGTTGTTGTTGTGGTTGTGGTTGTTACCTTTTTGGCAAAATAAAAAAACGTCTGCAACTACAGCCCGCTCTTGCCTCTCTTTCTGCCTGCCAAGTTGGTATATATATATATTTTGTTTCCTGATTTCCCCATAGGCCAACAACAAACAACCTGCACACCAAATCTGTTTGTGGCTTATATTTGTATGTACTATTGTGGAACAGAAACAAAAACAAAACACAAAAAACTTATCTTGATCTATGTGAAAAACAGAAATTTACACATTTTGCCCGCATTTAAAAAAGTTTTGAATATTAATGCGGGAGATTTGTGGCAAACTCTTTTATTTTTATACCCTGACCCCATTAAAAATGCGAAAAAAGAGTATAATGGTTTGTGCAAAAGTATGTAACAGGCAGAAGAAAGTATCTCCGACCCCATAAAGTATATATATTCTTGTTCAGCATCAACAGTCGAGTCGATATAGCCATGTCCGTCTGTCCGTCTGTATGTATGAACGCGTCGATCTCAGAGTCTATAAGAGCTAGAGACTCCAGATTTGGAACTTAAGTTAACTTAACTCGCCTTATCCCTGGGCAGTACAAGTTTGTTTTAGATTTTCGATAACTCTTTCCGTTTCCGATATACACATGCGATCGATAACAACAAAATCTTGAATTTGGAAAACTTTGAGGCGGCGTTTGAAACATTAGACAAAATAATGAAAATCTGTGAACTGTGTATTGAAATCGGTTAAGAAACACCAGAGATATGGGACATTGAAGTTGTATATGCTGTATGCACACACACATACTTGCAAGCACGGATTGTACGCGTAAAGTATAGGGATCAGGGTATGTTCTAGTCGGGATTTCGCGACTAGAGCCTTCTTATTTGTTATTTTTACATACGTTTTAAAGTTAATCTGTCTAGATTGATTTGCCTTCTGTTGTGACGTCACAACAAACTCATTCTCCCTCTTTTTTTTTCTTTTCTGGTTTTCATTTGCGGCCACTTTGCGCATTACTCTTCACGCTTATCGCCCTCCTCCTCCTCCTACTTCTTCTTCCCCCCGTGTTTGTGCAAAACATGTTTCGTTCAAGCATTTTTGATAGCTTTTGTCTTATTGAATGGCACCAAGCAGCGTTTATGTTGTTGTTGTTGTTTTATGCTAATGCTCGAAATGCTTAAAACACGTTTCCAGCCAAAGCGAAGCCTTGAGCTGCCTTGCAGCGTTTCTTGTTTTCCCATGACACACACACACACATAAGGTATTGTTGCAAATATCTGTATGGAAATATTTGTTGTTGTGTTTGCATTTGTTATACAACAAACATCAGCATCTTCTTCACTTTGCAATGATTCGACACAACACACACACACAGAGAGACACTCGAAATTTATATGCAAAAAAATCTTGTTTATGAGTTATGGCAATTACACTTAAATAAAAATATTTGCATGTTTGTGCATGTCTGTAATTATTTTGCAGTTTCTTTTTATGACTTATTTATATGTTGAGGGCATCACATTCAAACTTAGTTGACGTAACATAAAATAAAGTTTATTAAAAGCATATACAAATGTTCATAACTATGCCATAAAAGCCTCACGGCGGGTGGTAAAAAATTATTTGTAGTTTATAGTTTTTAAATGGAAATGGAAATGTTCAAAAAGTAACCTTTTTTGAGGCCCTCGAGGCAGGTTTGTTAGATCTTTTGTATCCTCTGCTGGGATTAAAGTTTACACTTTGTTGGCAATAAGTATTATGTATTTATATGTATGCAAAGTAATCTATCAATCTTAAAATGTATCCAACGAACTAGCCTTTGCTACGTTGGTAAGCAAAACTTTTAACATTAGCTAACTTGAGAATAAAGTTTCCTAACCGATCAGCTTGAGTTTGAATAATTCTTAACATAATTCTTCGCTGATAACAATGATTGACGGCTTTGTTCATAAACCATTTTGAATTGTTTCGAATCACATCTTTAAGCTTGAGAATTAATCTTTTGACTGTGCTTATTCATTATCTTAACATCTTTTCTAGTATGCTTACATTTTGTTTAAGAAATATGCACAGACAAAGTTCATGTTGATTAAGAAATTAGAAACTCCAATCAAAATATATATAAGGATATAATGTTTTTTAACATTTTCGATGCCATGCACATAATGATGATTGATTTAATGCCACGAATATCAAGAAGAGACTTTTGTTTTTTCCTTTTGCATCAATTTTAAATTCTGCAACATACAAAAAAAATAATTAGCTGATTGTGCATCAGGACCTTATTGACCAGGACATGAAGTCAACAACAATGGAAAGAAAGAAACAAAACTCTTAAAAGGAATAGCATGTTATAAGTCAAGATGTGCAATTGGCGATTGAACCGAAAATAAATATAAATTCTTAGCTCATTCCAATTGCATATATGTATGTATGTATGTATGTATGTATCTGTTGTTGCGTTGTGCTTTTTAGCGGATAGATAATGAAGAAAGTTGCTTTTCAATCGAAGCCTCTTAATAATTCAAATCGAATGCTTAACGGAGCACAGCCAAACGGACAAACAGGCCCAGAAAAGACCGAATGTGGACGAAAGTTTTACTCAACCTCGAGTTAAAAAAAAAAAGAAGAAAGAAACTTTGGGTGGGCGGCACACGCCATAAGGACATTAGTTATTAGCGTTGGGACCTCTCGCAATCGTTGGTTATGTGGGTGAGGGAGGGGGCGGGGGGGAGCTTTGGGTTGGTAGACACGCGATGGCCAAACCAGCAGGTTGTTCGCATATTGTGAATGCGCCACCATTGTGACTGAGCATGCTGACATGTCCATAAAGGACTTGAAGTGCGACAGACATAGACATTCAAAAGGCGGTGGGGTGGCGGAGGAGGTTAGAGCGGGGGCTATCTAGTATTTTTGTGGTTTTATTGTTGTTGTTGTTGTTGCCCTTCCACCTCCAGTTCTAAAAGTTGGCCGATGAGAATTGTCAATTGTGTGCATTTCCGACTGTCCGCCCATTCCGAAAAAATAAAACCCGACTCAGTCGCAGTCCCAGTTGTATTGTTGTTGTTCTTGCGTGGCGGCCACTTTGGACATGGCGTCCATTAGCTGTTTTTCCGCTAAATTATAGAGTGGCCGCTGAACGCATATGCCCCGCCACAGTCACAGCTAAAGCAGCCAACAGCGGCAGCAACAGCAGCTAAGGGCAGCGTACAATTAAGTTGGCAGGAGAGTGCGGTGTTGCCTCCACACACACACACACACACACACAAGCATATATATATACATATGTGTAGTGTGGTGATGGTGGGGGGGGGTAAAAAATATGCTTCGGCTTTTGTGTCCTGCATAAAATAACAGCGTGCTCCTGGGCGAGCACATAACCGTTTCCTGCTGCTGCTGTTACTCCCATTGACCGTTGTCGCTGCCACAATGCGGTTTTGCACGTCTCTCACCTTTTGCTTTCCGCTCCTCTGCACATAAATTTTTGTGGTCAGCACATACACACACACGAACCTGCACATCTGTGTGTGTGCGGGAACATGTAAAAATGTTAGCAACTCTCTCTTCCACTGGCTCGTAAGTTGACTTCTTTTCATTTTTAATACCCTATACTCATTAAAAAGTTCACAAAAAGGGTTTTCGGCTCGATACAATGTATAAGATATAGTTTCTGGAGAGCTGAAGATTAGTAAGAATACTTTTGCATATCAGAGCTTGCTTCGTTGTTTCGTTAAAATTACACAAAACGACTAATATCGATAAATATTGTTGAAGACTAGAAAGAATACTTGTGCATATCAAAGATTTCTTAGATGTTTCGTTAAAATTACACAAAACGATAAATATCGATAAATATATAGTTGTGCATATCAAAGCTTTCTTAGTTGTTTCGATAAAATTATACAAAACGATATATATCGATAAGTATTGTTGTCAAATATGACTCAAAAGAAGGCAACCACATTTAAATTTATTAACTGGAATATTAAAAGTTTCAAAATAATAAATCCTATAACAAAAATATCGATTTATATTTGACATAACCTTGTCATAGCATTGCCCAAATTCCATCTTTATGCTCTTAAGAACTTACAGAGTATCAGCTACTCGAACAAACTCAGGCAAAACACTTTTTTTTAAATGTTTATTGTAGTATGTGTGTGTGTGTGCTTGTATTTGTAGGGTTGTAGGCGTGGTCCTGCTTGCGGTAAGGCGCGTGTGCGCTGTCAAAAGCTATTTGAACAGGATGTTTGCCTTTGTGCGTGTGTCCGTGCGTGTGCGTGTGTGTGTATGTGTATGGCAATCAAATGATTTTCACATAATTGCTACCTGCCATTTATGTCACATTCAGGCCACTTGCTTGGCTCTATCAATTGTTCAACCCCCTCCACCGCCACCCCCCAACTTATCATATCTTCAAGCGTGGGAAGCTGTTGATTTTTGATTAAGAATCTGCGGTTGCTTCAATCAATATGGCATTTGAACAACTAAATGCGTTTATATCTTAAACCGACTACGTGTGTGAGGGAAGTGCTGGGTTGGTTTTAGGGGGGGAGTTCTTTGGTTCTCTTGTGGCTTTTGCGTCAAAGCAATTACCCTATTATTGAATCCTTGTTGGAAAGATCGAGCGAGGCCAACGGCTGTTGAAACTCTCAGCGTTTAATTAAAAATGCGTCATTTTGTAGATTGTTGTGTTGCAAGTTGCAAGTTGGTGAGTGCATCCCGGCAAGCCATTTGTCGTGCTGGCAATTGCCAATGTGCGTACGTCACCCAAATGGGCCACAAATTGCTCCAATTACACGAGTAATGCACCAAGTCGTGTCTTTAACTCCTTCAATATGACAACTTTCTCAAGCTATAATCATATACAATGACAGGCAAATTTTAATGTGTATAATGATGGCCTTGCAGCAAAGAGTCCACGCCACGTATTGATGCCAATGCAATTTGTTGCATTTCACAAAACGTTTACACCAAATCGACCTAAGATAGAACTCCTTCTTTGCTCCTCCTTCGTTCTTTCTATATATATTTCTTGGTTCCATGCCCACGATGATATTCGATATTCAATATTTAAACGTTCGACTGTCTTTAAAAATGCATAATGTGAAAACATCAGCTGAAGAGCCACAATATTCATATAGCTGCAATTTTCCTTCACCCCCCCCCCCCCCCCCCCCATGCGACTCGTTCAGTTATTAGTCGGGGCGGCTTTTTAGTGGGTGGTTTCATTATTTGTCCTCCCCCTCCAAAACCAATTACTGTATAAGAGCCAATATGTAATTTGACTATAGTACATATATGCCACATATGTACATACCTATATATATATATAAATATATAGAATATAATAGGGTTGTCCTTCTTCAACTTCCCCATATGTGTAGATCTATCAATCATAGATATAGCAATGCACTTTTGCCCAACCACTATATCTGCTATACTCTCTCATTTGTGTAGAACTTTTGTCAGTCTAACCTATCTGTTAGTATAGGGTTTTGGCTATAGCTATAGTCGAGTCGAGTCGATTTATGTTATGGTCAACAAGGACAATTAGTTTGGTTGCCTAGCATCCGGGAATCCATGACTGGACTCGACTGGACTGGACACTAAAATATTTCCCCTATTTTGTTCTAGGTATTGTCACTTGGAATATTTGTACGATTTCTATTGGTCAATCATTTCCGTTTCCGTAGCTATCTGTAGCCGATATTAGATTCTCATTGGTTAGCAGCATTTTTGGGTCGAGTCAAAGATTTGCCTATAAATAGCGGAAATTCTGGAAAATATTTTCATTAGTTTTCCAACCCAACTCGCAAAAGGTCCTTTTGCTGTTGCTCCTTTCTACTGCTCCCCATTCGCACCTGACTAAATAAACAAAATTCTTCTAAATTAACATTATCTAAACCGTTATGTAACTTGTGTGAAATTCTTGTATTTGTGATGAAAATGTGAACAACTACAAATTGGCTGTAATAAGTTTGAAAATTGTGAAATTGAGCAACTGTGATATTGTTTTAAAAGCAAAAGGTAATTGATAAATGAATATTAATTAAAAATAACTTTGGAATATTTGCTTAAAATTCTTGTGATTAAATTAAATCGATGAAGGTTCATTTAATAAATCTTAACTGATGGAAAATTGATAAGAAATAAGTTTTAAACATCATTAAAAGTTTAACATTAATGTCAACTTGAACGTAGAATTGGGAGTATAATCTTATTTATTTAATTCGATTTCTTAATCTTTTTCTTAAAAAAAAAATTTTATATTTTAATGTTGCATGACATATTTGGCTAGGTTTGACTTTTTTGAACTTTGTTGAACTTGTTCAAAGTAAGAGAAACCCATCAATTATTTTTAGCACATTCTAAACACAACTGTACTTAGGTAAGCCAAGAAAAGTGTTGTTGTTGCTTCTTATCTAATAGCAAGAACAAATAATAACCTTTTTTCGGGTGTGTGAGTGTTGTGAGTCGTGTGGTAACGCTCTGTTGAACACACACTGTCTGCAGCAGTTAACTCGACTCGTCAATAATAATGTACGACACGTAAGATCTGTTCATATAAGACGACATAAGCTGCTGTTCAAGGTGCTGCCTGCCGCTGTCTCGTAACCCTTTGAACAGCAAGCTCTTTCTCTCTGCCCACGTGTTCGAACTTGTGATACGATTATATGGAAGTACTTACACACATACCATCTGTAATTGTTGCCTTACTCATTTTTGGCTGGCTTTGAACAAAGCACATTTCAATTGAAGCTGCTGTTGCTGCTGCTGCTGCTTAGCCTTTGTATCGGACATATTTTTGACAACTTAACAGCTCGGACAATTGATGTTTTGACATCTGAGCCGAGAGTTGTGTTCACTTCAGAGCTACAAAAGGAAAACAAAATCTAAGTACAGACACACACACCTCATTATGTGATAATGTAGGCGGCAGAAAACAAAGCTTTACAATTGTTGTTGCGCACAGATTTTGACTCAGCTATATGTTCAACATATACACAGATATATATATTATACAATGTGCAACTAATTTGAATATAGTGTTGTTAAAATAAAGTCACTTTTTTTTGTTTAATATACTGATGTCTAAATTGCTCTAAATTGTGCATATAGTATGTATGTTATATATATTATAGACTGACGAATATGCTATAAATATTATATATATACAGAAAGAAAATTTTCTAAGCGTTGGCTGTCTGGCATTTCCGCTTGAGCAGCGTAACTACATTGGGCATAGGGCGTTGCAGCAGCTCAATAAATAGAGATATATCTACTTGCACACAGCAGCTAGATATGTTAGATACATAGATAGATAGTTACAACAGTTGCATCAAGATACACAGATTCAGATTGAGGTGCCTTAAGTAATACGCCTTTTGTCAAAACGGTGGCAACAGCAGCTGCACGATTCTCAAACACCACCAACACAACACATTCAGTTCAGTTCAGGCAGGCACAATCAAATCACTAGCAAATAGTCTTAACTCTCGACAGAGTCAGTCGGCAAATAATGCCAACTTCAATGAATTCGATATGTGGAAAATTGAATTGTTGTTTAATTGCGCTTGGCAAACTTAAATTCCAACCCACAATGTGCTGCCATTTGGCTCATTGTATTTACTATTTCAATCCACATTACAGCGGGTATAACAACTAACACTTGAGCTTTGTCACAGGCTTTGAAATTTGTTAAGATACAGTGTTGTTAAACAGTAAACATAATTATAAAACTCTTAACTAACTCAAACTATCAGATTCTTTGCATATGTCAACTAATTTGAAGTGTTGACAAACTAATTTGATTTTTTTTCTATCGTCTAAAAGTTATCAATATATCGAAAATACATGCCTGCAGTAGATTTTTCTCATTTTACATGCTGCATGATTTGCTAAAGTTTTTTTTTCATTTCAAGAAAGTTCTTCGTTTCGTGCAGAGCTCAAGAAAAGAAAAACTGAAAGCAAAAATTTGTAACTTGTATAAAATAAAGTACAAAAATATTTCCGAAAGTGTGTTTGCCTGTGATAAAAAATAAAATATTTTTATAAAGTTTGTGCTCAAGAAAAATCCAGTGAGTAGAAAAAAAGAAAGCTTTTATTTAAGAACAAGAAACAGAGCAAAAGGAAGTTCTCACACACATTATGTAAGTGCATTTCTTTGTATATCTCTAGAAATTTGTGCAAGTCACGTACACCTCGAAACATTTTCATGTGCAAGCATAATAACTTAAGCATTTACACATATACATGTCATATATCAAAAAGAATATAGTCGTTACTCACAAAAGAGCATTCAACTTTCGTTATAGGCGCGAAAAGCATTTTTTTTTTAACGTTAAGTTGATTTAAGCCAACGTCCGTCGGTTCAGTTTTTTTGAACTGGCGCACGCGACGTATGTGTAATCTGAGGAAAATAACAAACCAGATTCAAGTTTTTTAACGCGTGTTGATTGTTTGTTTGTTTTTCTTCTTTTTTTTTTGTTTAATACAGAAAGAATGAAAATGAAGCGGGAGAGCAATGATGGTGATGGACCACAGGATCAGAAGCGCAACAGACGCAACGAGGAAATGGTCCGCATACTAATACCAAGCAGTGTAAGTACACAATCCATCAACTGGCTAGCTACTCCGTCCATCCATAGCTAAATCGACAACTAAGCCTAATGGAATTTTGTGTGTTTTTTTCCGGTTTTTGCTTTGCATTTGCAGATTGCCGGCGCTGTCATTGGCAAGGGAGGCCAACACATACAGAAGATGCGCACTCAGGTATATAAAACGTGCTAAAGCACCTAAACACTAAATATTTAAAAAAGAAAAACACTCGAATACAATCATCTCAAAACAAAGAAAAGAGTATCAAACACATTTGAAGCGTCTAGTATATTATTTTTTTTTTTTTTTGTTTATTATTATTAACCATTATTTCTCTCTGCTCGCTTGCGCCCAAGACAAGAAAAGCAATCGTTAAGCAATATTCCAAACTCTGTCTTCATTTTTTTTTGTGTGTGTGTATCGATTCCATTCTCTGACTCTCTCGCACACACACATACTCTGTCTCTATTTTGTTCTGTTTTTTTGTACATATTTTGTATGTATAATTCATTACCAAGTCCAAATTCAAGTCTCTTTTGTCGCTCTGGACCCGCAATTGTGCAGCTCCCGTCTCTTTATTCTCAGATCCCTTCAACAATCAATTAATAATGATCTGTCTATTAAACAAAGTCTCTCAAACCTTAACGACACGCTTTTAACTAACTCTCTCTCTCTCTGTCTCTCTGTGTGTCTCTTTCTCTGTCTTAGCTAACAGATACTTCTATCTCTCTCGCTCTCTGACCCAAGTCTCTCTCTCTCTCTTCTGCAAGTTAATAATATTTAGGCGCTTTATTTACCAAAAAAAAAAACAAATGAACAAAAAAATTGCCACCTTTTTTTTTGTTGTATTATAAAAATAAAAAATACGAACAATTTACACGCTTTTAACCTTTTAACTAAATGAACAATTCTCTCTCTTTCTCTCTCTCTTCTTCTACTTCTTACGTACGACCCATATGTGTAACCAAAAAAAAAAACAAACGAAAATGCAAATCTTATAAACCGACCAAACATCAAATCAAATCAACCAAATCGATCGATCGATCTATCGATTGACCGACCTGAATCGACCTGACCTGATCTGATTGGGTCCTAACTCCTGGTTTGTCCCGCACACACTGGCGTCGTCTCCCCCCCTCCCCCTTGCCGGGTCTGGGTCTGGGTCTTGCTTCGTCACCTGCCACTGCTCTGAAATATCTGAATATATATCTGAATCTGACTAACTTTGAAACTGGCCCGATGAACCGCAAATAATGTGTCGATATATCGAAAAAACCGATGCCAAAACGATGCCCGGCCACACCACCACCACACCCGTCGTGACCCGTTGCTGTATATAACAAAAAACAAAAATATATATATCTATATATATATATTTAATATGCAATATATCCAATGCATAAAATTTATATAAATCTCGACAATATTGTATATAATGTATCCATGCTCTGGGCCTCAACCATCGTGTCCCTTTCATGGTTGTGTGTTGCTGCGTGTGTGGTTGTGTCTGCTGCTGTTGATGTGCGTGCGTGTGTGTGTATGTTTCTCTCGCTCGTTCTCTTTCTCTCTCTCTTCTGTCTCTTTCTCTTGCTCCATACCTGCTCAAACAACTGCAAATGCAACAACAACAACAACAATGCAAAAAATAATATAATATACATATACTATATATACAATGCACCAAAAAACATCAAACCAAAATAAAAATAAAAAAATACCATATATATACGGCAAAAATCAATCAACCGAACGATATCGAAAATCGTCCATATGCGCCCAACTGAACAAATCGCCCGTCTGTGCCCGTTTGGCCCGCCCAATCGACCGACTGACCGCCCGCTCAATCGCCCGCCCGCCCGATCCGCCCGTCTGTTGTCCACAACCATCAAAATGTGTTACGTGCAGTATAAAGCCACTGTGTCTGTGGACGATTCCCAAGGCCCCGAACGGTAAACCACTTCAAAATCTCTTAAAAAAACCAAAAACAAAAAAAAAATACAATCAAAAAAAAAATTTATACCAAATATTTCCATCTTGTATAAGCTTACCAAATATCTCTTTTTATACAGTACAACCAATCAACTTTTTATTGCATATTAGCATTTAGTCTTAGTTTTTGTTAGGTCTTGTTAGTTGTTAACCTTATCATTTATACTCTATAATTCATTCATATTTTCTCCATATTATAGTATTTTTAAACAAAAAAATAATATCTAAAAAACAAAAAGGCACACACAATTGTACCTGCTGGACGCGCGTGTCTCGCAATCGCTAGCTTTCTCTCTCTCTCTCTCACTGTCTCTCTCTTTTTCTCTTGCTCTTTGTATTTGTTGATATATTTTGTATGTGCTAGAAGTCCTTACTGAATGTGTTTGTTTGAAGGTGTGACGTCACATATATACATGTCTTGTGTGCATCAATATATGTTAATCTATATATATACATATATATCCATTAACCAACTCCTAGTCAGCGTCTCTTTCGTTTCCGATCCTTATTCTACAAAAATATATTAATTTTTGCCACTAACCGTTGCACGCCACCAAAACAACAGCACTGCATTAACATCATGCGTACATACTAAAAACAAATTTAATAAAATAAAAAAGCAACAACTAGCACTTTCTCTTTTTCTCTCGAATTCCATTCCCAAACCGAAAACCAAACCCAAAAAAAAACGTTCCATAGATATTTTTTTTCTTAGCCCTTATCCTGCCCGCCCAGCAAGCGTCTTGTGTGTCCTTCAATGTGTGGTATGTGGGTTGCAACAACAACAACTACAACAAAATAATAACAACAAAACGAAGACGACGAGTCCATGTCGTTTATCTCTCAGTTAACATATACCTCGTAAATCTCGTATATATTAATAAATAATGTATTGTGTCCGTCCTAGCTATTAAATATTTAAAAGAAAAAAATAATGCAGGTTTTTGCGCTTTAAGTTGATACATTAATGTTCATGTTTTTATATATAATATTAATATATGTTTTATACTCGCAATTCTCTCTATTTCTATTTCTCTTTCCTTTTTCTTTGTCGTCCTTATACTATCGATTTGTTTCTCTCTGTGCACGTTATTATATATAGCACCATACAAATCTCGGCGGATATCGATTCTACGCTGGAAATCATTACCGAAATGCTGAAATACTTCGAAGAGGTAAGTTAATCCATATCTTTAAATGATTAATGTACTTTTACACCTTGTCTGTAATCCTTCATATGGAAAACGTCTCGTTAAACAAGCCCTATAGAGGATATAGTTCGAATGTACATACAACTTATTGGTTTCATTTTCTTGTTTTGCAGCGCGATGATGAATTTGATGTACGCTTGTTAATCCATCAGAGCCTGGCCGGTTGTGTCATTGGCAAGGGTGGCCAAAAGATCAAGGAGATACGCGACGTGAGTACCTACAATATAATTATATAATGTCCTGCACTAGTTATTCGATCATATCGGCCAAATTGATGTTCAGTTAATTGCCATAGATTATGGCTTAATGATGGCCAGGTTGGCAACGTTTTTTAACTGCTGCTTCAGTGGACACGTTAAGTGGCAACACAGCGGGTCACAATTCCGTTGCAGGCCAACTCAACCAATCGATAGCTTATGTATAGTATATATATATATGTGTGTGTGTAAAGTTACATTTAGCTGTCAACGGCAGCAGCAGCGGCGCATAACAGCAGCTTTCGCTTGACTAAACACAACGTACTCGAAACATGCGTGAAGTATCTGCTTCTGACTAGGTGACATTTCTTCTTTAGCTAGCTCTCTGGAGCTGCTGCTAGATAGCTGCTCTTTCATAACGCCAATTGTTGACATCAACAACAACGATACATACTACATTCTCAACCGTGTGTCAAGCGCTTTTCAATTGCGAAATTGTTACGCACACTAACACACACACTTCAATATAGCAATGTGCGTCTTCGGTTCGTTAGATCCTTAGCTGAAATCAATTGCTTTAGTAGCTAGTATTTTATATTTTCTCTTCTACGCATTAAATGTGCTTTTGCTGGCTGTCTGCTCTCATTAATTAGAAAAGCGTAGTTGGTGTCAAGTGGTTGCATTTTAATTGGAATATCTTTGTTTTTGTGCCCGCCCGCCCGGCCGGCGGCTATGTCTGCTACAAACATACCTAAATACATATATACTTGTATTTCATTTCCCGTCATCCGCTTCTTTTGCTGCTGCTGCTGCTGCTGGGTTCACAAAGGTGCGCGTGAATTTATTATTGCATACTTTTGAGCGCACGCTAAAAATGTTTGCAACTCGTATTCGCTTTGTGTGCTACCTGCTTTTTTTATGTGCTGCATGCCTGTCTTATGCATATTCATAACTATACCCTGTACATTTTTAGATGCTTTGGCTAGCTTAGGCAACTGCTTAAGCGTTGGTTTTTTGCTGTGCGTCAGTTTGTTCCTAAAGCACATGAAGGGTATTACTTGTGACACGTTGTATGACTGCTCGCCATGCAGGTCAACAATTCCAATATTCTAATACAGTCAGCAATGTCGTACTGTGTCTTGGTCCCTTTGGCAGCAACTGAAAACATTCCGCTTACTTATTTAGTTGCTTTTTTTATACACAGTTTTCTTTATCTTGTTTTTTGCATTTCTTGAAAATTGTTCGTAGTTGTCGTAGTAGTTTTGGTTAGAGTCATCACCCGCCTGGCAGCATCTCCATTTTTTAGTTGTTTCTCGGCTTTGTAGCATATCTGGCACAACTTGGCTCTCGCATCCTTGCAGCTGCCATAGCTAACTGTCTCTGTTCTTCTCCCTGTGTATGTGTTGTTAGCGCTGATGATCATCACCAGTGGAGCTGCAGCAACAAGAGAAACTCTTGTCTCAGCCACAGCATGTGTTTAGTAGTTTTTTTTTTTGTCGGCACATGAACAGACGTAAAAATGTATATGTGTATATGTATGTGTCTCGTTTAGTTTCGTCCCTATTTTCCATTGTCTTGAGGCTCAAACAACTGGCCAGGCAAGCAGCTGTTTTCATTTCTTTCAAAAGGTATTTTGCGTCTTGCCTTCTCCTTGCGCTTATCCTTCGGCTATCTTACCTTCTTGTATACCTCGATACCTTAAGTTTCGTTTCGTTTCTTTTTCTTCGTGTTGATTGCTGCCTGTTTGCGTGTTTCTGGCTCTCAATTTGACTTTATGTTTTTGGCTTTCACAGCCGTTTATATTCAGTATATTTTTTTGTAGTTTCTTCTTTTTGTATTTCCTTGTTTACCCTTGCAAGAAGGTTATAACAAAAGTTGCCTAGTAGCATTAAAGGATACGAGCGCATCTAATATTGCATATTTTGTGTGCCAAATAGTTCTCGCTGAGACTGAATATCTTGGCTTATACAAACCAGCTTTGAAAGCTAAGTACATAAAAAATACTGAAATGGTCAAAACTTTAAATGAGTCTCTCATACTCGAGCTGAAAACTAGGTTTAGACCCTAATATTATTTCATAGTATTGCATTTCAAATGGTTTTCAACTTACTTTAAATTTTAATCTACCCACAAGACACTCCCGAGTCCTTTGGCAGCATTAAAGTTCCAAGTACGTCATAAAACCCAAAATAGCATTTTGTGTGTGTTTTCTTGGAATTCATATCCCAATTTCTAAACTTCCTGCTTCGTTGCTTGCTGCTGCCGCAACATAATTTTCTTGGTTGAGCGCCAAATTTGTCACTTGCAGCCGTCACATTTCTCTATAAATACACACAAGCATACTGTACTATACCCAAAAGGTATGTATAGCATATATAGTAGATCCATTTTGTAGGCTTCATATCTTCATACAAGCTGTTGCCCATTAAATGTTGTCCTGTGCCACAGCAACTGATGCGTTTTAGCTGGTGTGTTTGCATCTGCTAGTCGCTTATAATGAACAGCAGCTGCTGCTGCTTCTCTCTGATCCATCCACTAAATCCTAATGTTCTATGCCCATACAATGAGCATTGAGCATTGAGAATTTAGCAGCGTGCCATTGCAATGGCTTTTGTTTTCCGTTCGTACCTTTTATCCTCTCCCTCCTAGGCCCAAAGCGGTTGTTTGCCTGCGGCTTACAATTGTTGTTGTTGGTGTTGGTGTTGCAGGCCTCCTGATGCCAGGCACTTAATGAATGTCTAACAGGTGCTACAAGCAGCGCATACACATGAAGTGTTGTACGCACATACATATATACATATAGACAGACATATGCATCGACAGCTGAGACTCTGCCACACAGCAAGAACAACTTCTATAAGCATCTGTTCGTTCCTGTTTGGCATTTTTCTTACAAACAGCTCAAATTGTTGCTCTACTTGATGTTTTTTTCTTCCTTTGACTTGCTTGAGTATGTTTTTCGTTCTGTACTCATATTTCCTTACTTATTTTATAAGAAAGTGCATACTAAAATATTTCGACACAACTCTTTTATAGAGGGAAAAAGAAGAGGCGTTCTACGATTCAAATCGATGGTTAAATACTTGTAATAATCTCTTAACATAAGAGAAAGTTATCGATTAGAATTCAGATCAACATTCTCGACTTGAGCAAATATATTTCCTAGTTAGAAATACATTGAAATTCGAAGTTCTTAAGTAAGAAATACATTTTTATCGCCTTATAGGTTTTATCTATGCGAAAATCAACAACGAATAAAAATAATAATCTTTATTTAGATATGAACAGGATTATAGTTTGCCAGGATTAGAGCAAACATACAACTTCACTCTGTCTCTATCCTCTTATTAAACTCTTTGATCAATTGATTAATAATACGGAACTTTTGTTGCGACAAACTCTCTCACACACACACACAATACACACACTGATAGAAGCTGTTGCAAACAGCTTCCTTTCACATAGTCCTGCTCCTGCTCCTGCTGCTGCTGCTGCTCCTTTTGCTCTAGTTGCCGCGCTTTGCCTCTTGTCAATATCCGGTTCAGTTTTCAGTTTTTGTGCTTGTACGTGTATATGTGTGTGTTTGTGGCATCAACTTAAATGTTGTTGCGCAGCTTCCGCTTTGTTTTAAGTGCTGCCTGACAGCTCATTTCACAGACATGACTCCTCCTTGTCCTGCTGATTTTTGTTGTTTTTGGGGCCACAAAAGTTTTCCAATTGCAGCTGCTGCTGTTTGATTTTAAGGATGCTCACAGAGAGATGAATAGTGAGAGAGAGAGGGAGAGGGAGTTGAAAAGGGGGGGATTAAAGAGGAAGCGAGTATAAACTCAATTACTGGCAAGCTGGTTTACATTACGAGAGTATTATTGGTGCCACAAGCTGGCACAAGTGCTGCTGCTGCTGCTGTGTTGCTGCTTGAAGGATTTTAGAGCAGAGCTTCAAGTAGCCGAAGAAGCAGCTGCCTTTGCATAGTTTTGAATATATTTCGGTTAGTATGTGTGCGTATGTTTGTGTGTGTGTGCGAAAAAAGGCGCTTAGAATTTTTTGCATAGCAAAAGTCAACAACAGAGAATAAAAGGAGAGGAATCAAAGTAGTAGTAGCACCCCCAAGGCGGAATGTATAAAAATTAATAAGTAGATGGCAGCAATGATTGCGTTTCATTTGCCATGGCTACATCTACATTACTGTACATGTGTGTGTGTGCGTGTGCGTGTGTGCAACAAGGGCCCTGCGCATGCGTTAATACACAGGAAGAGAGAACACGTTGAACAGAACAGAAAAACTAGTGCGAGCAAAAGAAGCTGAACAATACACCGGTTCCTTCAGCAGCTGCGCCTCAACAACAACAACAACAACAAAAGCAGCAACAGCCAGCTCTTCTGCCCTGCATCTGCCTTTGCCTTTGCCTATACATATCCTTTTGACAACACCAACAACATGCAAGCATAACTATAAGGCGCACACATGCTGCCCTCTGCTCTGCTCTGCTGCTGCTGCTGCTATCCTCTCTCGCTCTCGCATTGTGTGTATTTTCTCTCTTTGCTCTCCTTACTGCTGTTGTTGGCTGGCTGTGTCTTCTCCTTACATCGCAACTGGCATTCGTTGAACCCAATTAGTTCGACATTGGCGCTGGTCGTGTACGGTTCTACGCGCATTCTGCTCCGTTCCTTTCACCCAGACTTTGCTGGCACACATATAAACAATTTTGAAAACGCCAACAGTTACTCAAGTGCCTCAACAATACATATATATTTGATACACAGTGATAAGGTACACAACAAAAAAAAAAGATACAACTAACAAATTTGTGTGTGTGTGTGTTTGTGTGTGATGCTATGCACTCATACAAATATCTAGCTGCAAATTTACATACATACAAACATACATATCCTGTGCTGCTATAGTTTTATATTTTATTTAAGCGACCACCGAAAAGTATGCTACACTTTATATATATATATGTGTGTCACACTCTCGCGCGCACACCCTCACACAAACACACACACACACACAAACAGTGGACAATTGCTTGTTCATGTTGTTGTGTTTTAAATTAAATAATAAATTCAATGAGCGTCCAATTCGCTCGTGATGGCTTTTGATGTGTTCTATTGTGACATAAAAGGCAACTTCTCAAACCGAGACAAGCTGTAAGTGTGTTTGTGTGTGACTCAATGGGCCTGCCATTCATAAGGCGCAACGTGAAGGCGCCGCAAACACTTCAGCTTCAGTTTCAGGAGTTTATATACATATATACGTGTATATATATATATTTTTTTTTTTGGTGTGTCGCCATTGTTGTCTGGGGGTCACACGCAACGAGTTGTGTGTCGCCAAAAGGACTGGGAGATGGTACAGGGGCAGCAGGGCGGGTTGCTTGAGGAGTGTTGGCAGCATGACGCAGTCTTTGGTCATTTGAAACACACACACATACACAGATAGAATTAAGCGTAGGGTGACACGCAATTTGCTTAGGCATTTGAAAATGATGCAATCATTATTAGACCAGTCAGTCAGTCGAGTCAGTCAGAGAGTGGGTGCGGGTGTGGTGCAGGAAGGAAAGCAGGAAGCATGTAGGCACACACACACACACACAAAATCACAGTGTTTGTGTCTCCTTGCTTACCACTTGAGTCATGAACGCATTCCTAAGTGGCTATCGAATTTCACATTTACACTTCCGCTGCAGACGCATTGAGACGACGACGATGGCGACGACGACGACGGGGCACAAAACAACTTCCGGCGCTAAGAGCATTGCACAATTGGGAGCCAAGCAACAGCAGCTGCCCTAAATGCTATGCCGCCCCTGGGGCAGGTAGCTAAACATTCAGAAGTGCCTGCCTGCCTGCATGCATCCTGTCACTGACAGCGTCGTCTTTCATCGCACAGCTGCATTCAGCGTCATCATCAGCTTCATTGATGTAGTCGTTGTTGTTGTTGTTGTCATTTGCTATGGTCGTGTCATAAGCCGTCGCATGTGCTCTGAGCGGGTTTTTGCTTTTTGGACTGGGTCAGTGTCATGGCCAAATTGATTTAAACGGTCGCTCTCTCGGTGTGTGTGTGTGCAAACCAATGGATCAGATGCTAACACAGCTTGCCTTCCCTTGCCTGTGCTGTTTGTTGCCTGCCTGTGTCAGCCATTTTAGCTGCTTGACTTACGATGACAGTTGACTGGTTTCTAGCCTTTGAAGTGTATGTGTATGTGTATGTGTGTGTGTGTTTGTGTTTGTGTGTGTGTGTTTGGGGGATTCTTAGAAATGTGGCGAAACAAATGGAACTGCTAGGAAATTCAACTGAAAATAATCCTTATAAATAAATGTGTATATATTATAACGAAAGGTCTGCTGAAAAAACGAAGAACGAGTTTAAAGATTCCTTTTTGCAGCTTCAGTTATTGAAAGATTCTTTCATTTTAGATATTTCGTAAACTTAGATAAGTATCTAATCCTTAATTCTCTACTTTTCCAGCGCATTGGTTGTCGTTTCTTGAAGGTCTTCTCAAATGTGGCGCCACAGAGCACAGATCGCGTCGTGCAGACGGTGGGCAAGCAGTCGCAGGTCATTGATGCTGTACGTGAGGTGATAACGCTGACTAGGGATACGCCCATTAAGGGGCCGATACACAACTATGATCCCATGAACTTTGATCGCGTCTATGCGGATGAGTATGGCGGCTATGGCACCGGCACTGGCAGCACACGTCCCAGCCAGCGTGGCAATAGTAGTCGCGGCAATGGCGGTGGTGGCGGCGGAGGTGGTGCTGGTGGTGGTGGAGGCGGCGGCGGCGGAGGAGGACAAGGAGGAGGTGGTGGTGGCGGCTTTGGAGGCGGCGGTGGCGGCGGCAATGGTGGTCGTGGCAATGATCGCTTTGGTGGCAATCGCGGCGGTGGTGGCGGCGGCGGCAATGCAGGTGGTGGTGCCGCAGGTCTTGGTGGCATGGGCGGACCACGTGACAATCCCTTCATCAATCCATGGGCCAATGGTGGTGGCGGCGACGCAGATGGCTTCGGCGTAGGCAACAATGGCGGCGGATTTGGTGGCAATAACTTTGGCGGCGGCGGCCCATTCGGTGGTGGCAACTTTGGCAATAATGGCTTTGGCAATGGCCCCAACGATTTTGGTGGTGGCAATCAGCTTGGCGGTGGCGGCGGCACCAGCAATCTGCCTAGCCTTGGCAACTTTGGTCAGAACCAGGGCAACAACAGTGGCGGCGCCGGCTTTGGTGCGGGTAACAACAGTCTAGCCAATGGCTTAAACGCTGGCTTTGGTGCCGGCAACAATAACCTAGGCAATGGTCTGGGCTCAGTGAATAACGGTGGCGTCGGTGGACTCGGTGCTAACAATGGCTCCGGTGGCTTCAATGCCGGTGGCGGCAACATTGGTTCGAATAATAGCACAAATGCATCAGCCAATATACCGCAGGGTCACGATCCCAACAACAGCACACAAGTTACCATTCCCAAGGATGTGAGTAGTTACAAGATTAATCATTGTATGACAATGATGTATTAATTGTTTTATTTCTATCATTTTGCAGCTTGCTGGCGCTATCATTGGCAAGGGAGGCGGCCGTATACGTCGCATTCGAAACGAGTCAAGTGCATATATAACGATTGATGAGCCATTGCCCGGTTCGAATGATCGTATCATTACCATCTCGGGCTCACAAAAGCAAATACAAATGGCCCAGTATCTGCTGCAACAGAGGTTGGTGTCGCAAACAGACTAAAAGTATGCACAAATCTCCTATCATATGACTAACTAAAAAGCAAGACCAAACATCTCCCCATCCATAACATAATATCATTAAAACTAAAACATAACTCTTTACCCAAAAGGGCTAATCGTATAACTAAAACCAAAAAAAAAAAAATATATATAAGAATCAAACGCTTAATCAATCAAACAAATTCATCAATCAATCAATGCCTGTAACTAACCGTCGGTTTAAATGCATTCCGTATGGAAGACTAGTGATTTTGTTGTTTGGTCTTTGTTAATAACAATAAATCCCTTGTCTTCTTATGGCGCGCATTGTGCTCTTCATTTTTATCGGTGGTGCCACTAACAACAACAACAACAACAATTATATTATTATAACATCAAAAACAACTACAACATCGGCTTAACTAACAATTCTTGAAAAATGTGTCTCGGTTCAAACTATTCCAATTCTCATTTCCTGTGCCATCCTCCATCTCCAAAAATATGTGCTCATCCTTGACTGAAACGTATTCCCCCACCAAAACTTGATACAGTGCTTGTTTAAGAATGTTCATTGGTGTTAGTTGCCAATTATGTAAACTTTTCCCTCTTTAATTTTCAAACGACACTGTATCATGTTTTATTTTTAAGTTGATTAAATCCTTCGACTTTGTCTGCGCGTTAAAAAACAAACTTAATTAATAATGTCTGTGCATCGACACTTTTTTTTCCCCACTTTCCTTTCACTTTCAGTGTGCACGAGAATGGCAGACGAAATATTTGAGTCAGCAGCAGCAGCAACAACAATAACAACAACAACAACCACCACCACCAACAATCACCACAAACAGATGGAGAACATGGAGCAGAAGGAGAAGGGCCATCGATGTGCTAAGCTGCGTTCACGTTTAACTTTAAAAAATTGTACTAAACAAGAAAACATAAGAAGAAACTAATAAGCAAAATGCAAAATACTGAGTCCCCAAAATAAAATATATATAGCAAGTAATACTATAATATTTCTTGTGTAAGTTTAAATAATTTCTATCTTTTAAATATGCCCCCAACTACATACATATATTAAAATTGTGTCCCTTTTTCCCCCACCCAGCCCCCCCCCCCCAAAAAAAAAACAAAAACATCTACATATATATTATATATAATATGAATAAGGAGCATGAACAAATAAAGTATAAATTAAAAAGGAATCCATTCATTTTTCCGGTCTGGTCCGAATTATGTGAGATGATTCGGCCAGGGGCCTAGCTGGGGCCACCGGACGGGTCGCAGGTTGCGGATAGCGAACGGCCTGCCCCGACCTCTCTCACACTTTCAATTGGGTGCAGGCAGGGCAGGTTAGCTGCTCATCGAGCAGCCCCGGACAGCCAGCGGATAAGGCGGCTGTTACCGCTTTATTGACATGGCGCTTGTGGGACCGCCTTTAAAAGTGTAGCCCCACACACGCACACACACACACACACACCTACAAACTAATCACTTATTACTCATCCCTACACCTATCCAACATCTCACTCCGGGCCGGACTAAGGCGTTATTCGAACCGTGCCGAGAGTCGACCAGGCTGGAGGCCCGGATCAACAAATAGTTCTGTCACTAACGGTGAGCTCAGGCAACTGGCGACCGTCTGTTCTAATTAGCCTTACCCGGGTATGGCGGATCTCTGCCCGGGCGGACCTTCATGTATCTCCGCAGCTCGTGGGAACTATTATCAAAATGAATATCAGAAACTTTAAACCAAACAACCAAAACCAAATGCCGATGAATTTGAATGCGTCCGGCATCCCTGGAACCCCATTTAATTCAAAGGGAAATATGCATTCAAGGAATGGCAACACTTGGGGCGCAACGTCGCAATTTCTTCAACAGTTGCACCAGTTTAGCAACAATCCAGGCCCAGTGTTTCATCGGAATCAAGGTCAAGGCATGCAAAATGGACCATCTGGACCAATGTTTCAAAACCAAAATAATTGCATGCCGAACAGAGAATCGCTAAACTTTATTGAGCCTTTCAATCCTGTTAAACTGTTAGCGCCAGAGTCGGGTGTAAGGCTGTTTAATCGCAGCCCGAACAGAGGACCGGGGTTGCAAATGAATCGTAGCCCGATTAGAGGACCGGGGCTTCAGATGAATTGCAGCCCAGATCGTCGAATGATCCTACCGTTCGATTGCAGCCCGATTAGTGGACCGGGGACCCTTTGCAATCGTAGTCCAGAAAGAGAACCGGAAACCCCAAACTTTTCGTTGAACTACAACCAGAATACGGAACGCATGCCCGATTTCTATCGCAGACAGCTGAGTCGTAGTCCGGAGAAAGGAATTCGAGATCATCAGCGTAGTCGTAGCCGTAGCGCAGAGCGTGTTTCGAGACGAGGCGGGAGATCTTCGCGTATAGACAATAGCCCGAGGCGTCACGCTCGACGAGAGTTACCGCCATACCGGCGAGGTCGAAGCCCCGGGTCTGATAAACTGAACAGCAGTCACGGATTGCGTCCGATCGATGAACGCAGCCGTAGCGGGTTCTCCGGTGCGCGCAAGAAGTGGTTCAAACGATACGTAGACCAGGGCTTTTCTGCAAAGGAAGCCTTACTCATGGCCAAAGAACCAATTCAACCGGCTGCCAATTTCAAGCGCGGTCCACAACAACAATCATTGTTTGTCAAGCAGCCGATGCCGCTCAAGGATAATCACAGTGAGGAAAATGTCCGAAAAAATGAACAAATTGATGTTTCTATAAATAGACCTGAGAAAGGTGATAAGAACGCCGAACACAACGGTCTTGAGGTATGTCTTGTGCCACTTGGATTTCCAAAAGAAAGTCTTAGCCATCAAGAAAAGTTGGACCTTGAGGAAGCCGTTCTGCAGGAAGTGGTAAAGGCGGACTCCTATGCTGGTGCCCCTTTGCGTTTCTCCAGCATCGAATTCAAGCCGGGATTCTTGAAGATCAGCTGCTCTAACCAGGCCACCGCTGATTGGCTGTTGGGAACCGGCCCGCAACTCTTCCATTACATTGGGCGTAACATTAAGCCAATATTGGGCAATAAAGAACCACATGGGCAGAAGATAATAATAAAGGTGTCCCTGCCTCAAGCAGCTGGCAAGTCAAATGAATATCTTCTCGGTTTGCTGAAGTCTCAGAATCAATACAACACAAATCTATGGAAGATAATGTCACGAAAGGATCTGGGTAGCTGTGCTTCAGTCCTCCTTGAAATTGACAAGGAAAGTGCCGCCGATATAGTCGCTAACAAACACTTAATCTTTTATCGTTATGGCACAGTTCCTGTCTTGGGGTTAAAACGATTTGAAACCCATCCACCGAAGAAATCATCATCTACATTAATCAAGTCGGCTCAAAATAATCCTTCCAATGCTAGTCCATCGACTTCAAAGAAGCAGTCTCGTCGTGGTTCCAGAAATCCTTCCAGTGCTAAATCACCGTCTTCAAAGAAGTCTCCTCGAAGCTCTAGAAATCCTTCCAGTGCTAAGTCACCATCTTCAAAGAAGTCACCTCGTGGTTCTAGAAATCCATCCAGTTCAAAATCACCGTCTTCAAAGAAGTCTCCTCGTGGTTCTATAAATCCTTCCAGTGCTAAGTCACCGCCATCCACAAATCCAGTGCAACTAAAGTCTAGCCCTGTTCCAGGGGCAGAACTTTTAGAGGATATAAAGTTCTCGCCACAGGATATAAAGCTCTTGCCAATCTGCATTGATTGCACAGGATCTGATGATGACAATCCATAATTCCTGTTACCAGAAACTTATTGGAATTCAGTATAATGGAAAAAATGCGTAGTCAACTCAGCAACTTTTGTAAAAATCAGTATTAAATTTCTTCCAATTGATAATGTTGTCCAATAAATAAGTTTCAGTATTACCTTTAATTATTTTTTTTTTATTATGAATGCCTTTAAAAAAGTCAACTATAGAGAAGATTTAACGGGTACTGAATTTGATTTATGCATAACCCACTTTTGCAATTAGTGAAAACAAACAAAAAATAAACAAGTTAAAAGGCTCTAGTCGAGATATCCCGACTAGACGATACCCTGATCCCTATACTTTACGCGTACAGTCAGTGCTTGCAAGTGTGTGTGTGTCTGTGTACGCGCATACTCCATACTGCATACACAACTTCAATGTCCCATATCTCCGGTGTTTATTAACCGATTTCAATAAAATTTTCACAGATTATCATTATTTTGCTTTATAATTCAAATTGCATCTCAAAGTTTTCCAAATTCAAGATTTTGTTGTTATCGATCCCATGTGTATATCGGAAACGGGAAGAGTTATCGAAAATCGGAAAGAAACTTGTACTGCCTAGGGATTAGGCGAGCTTAAGTTCCAAATCTGGAGTCTCTAGCTCTTATAGTCTCTGAGATCGGTTGGCTCATACATACAGACGGACGGACAGACGGACATGGCTATATCGACTCGACTGTTGATGCTGATCAAGAATATATATACTTTATAGGGTCGGAGATGCTTCCTTCTGCCTGTTACATACTTTTGCACAACTTCATTATACCCTTTTTTCCCATTTTTAATGGGATCAGGGTATAAAAAGAACTTGCTTTCAAAATGCGGCAACCATTTGCCAAAGCAAGTTGGAATTTAAAAAGGGCGCTATAAAATCGGATAACAAAAGGTTTCAGAATATGCTTAATGGAGAAATTGAGGAACAGATATATGCTTCCAACTCAATCGATATTGTTGATTCATATTATTATAGTGTTTAATTAGGGGTGATTGTCATACAAAGCAAAAAAAAAATGTAACACTTAATTCAATTGGTAGATTCAATATAATAGTATAAGCTTGTGTTTTAGAGACATACTTTTCATACATAATAAATTATTAGGCATTAATAATAATAAGTACAACACGTATTTAAAATTGGATTGTTCAGGTATTACTAGGCATATTTAAAGTCTAATGATTAGAGTCTAGAGTATTTACATGTTTCAATTCGATGCGATAATAGCTGCCAATTTGTTAACATACGATTTTATATATATATATAAAGAATATATAATATGATGAAGCCAGAAGCCTGTGTGGATTAACAAATGATTGAGCATGATAGTATAGCATATTTGTATATATATATATATAAAGATATGTAAGTGGATGCTTTTTATGGGCATACCCTTTTAGCACCTTCTCATATTTATGTATGTATATAGAGTTTTGTTAAAGTATCTGCTTATTAGCTAGACTATCAATTAATATTGCATTTTGTTTGCCAACAAATTCATAAGCCACGCAACAGCCACCAGTTCAATTGCGTTTCGAAGAGTTGATTAAATATTTACAGCAATGCGTCAGCAAATGCTTCTCGCCGGATGATGGTGATGAATTGTTATTGTTATTATTATTATTATTATTGTTGTTGTTGTGATGATGATGATGCTGCGGCGCGCCCAGCTCACGCGTATATATATCCAGGCCATACTGACCCTCCTCCGGAAAGCTGTGAGTAAAATAAAAGAAGGTTAAATACAATGTTAACGAAATCATTGCTTGGAAACTTACTTAATGATGAACGTGACAATGTCGTCCAGTGTGCTGTGTGTGACATATTTGGCGAGTTTCTTCTCCTCGATGCCATTCTTATGCAACGTGGCCATAAAGTCTGTCAACGGTCGCGACATGCGGAACTGCAGATCCAAGCTGCGTCCGGCAAATATCAAAGGATCCTGTAATGGAAGCAGCACCAATAGGTTAGTTAAGTTTTAACTGATTTTCATCTGTAACCAACCACAACAACTCACCTGATGTGTTATGGGTATGAGGCCAAAGAGGCGCGTAGCCTTGGTGGGACCCCATTCACCGCTGGCACAATCTGGCAGCGGCACCATTACCGTCTGCAGTTCCTCACAACAGATCTAAACAGCAAGTTAAAGAGAGGCAAGTTGAAAGAGGGAATAATATTGAATTCTAATGTTTTAAGCTCACCTTAAACTTGCAGACAGACTTGAATTTCATAGGTTCGCCCGTTAGATATTCCTGTGGCGTGACCGCATTGGCAAAGATGTCCAGCAGAAAAGCTCCCGAACAGGGCGCATGCACGCGGAATGCCACAATGTTACCAATCACGGACTGCATAACAAAGCGTTTTAGGGAGACGCCATCGTAGGAGAGCTCCTCATCGCTGTCGTAGAACTTGAGGTTGTAGTGGAAGATTAGGCAGCTCTGCATATCCGTTGGCATCGCAATGCGCACCGTGGCAGCGCCCGTATCATCCGTAAAGACAACAGCGCCATAACCCTCATCCGCAAAATGTAGTCCGTAGCGAAAGAAAAGCGAACGCACAAATGGTAAATTCTCAAATTCACGCAATGTGATTGGACGCTTAAGTAGCTGCCATTCCTCCTGCAGCGGATAGAATTCATAGATGAATTCGCGCGGATCGGTGAGAAAGTAATGATCGTCATACTCATATCTAGAAGTACGCAGAGGGATTAGATAAGAAGAGAGCTTTAAAAGGTAACCAAGCTTACCGCAGGCTATCGTTCTTGCCTCGTCCTTGTTTGGGCGCCTCCTTGGCATTGACGAGATGTCGGGCACCCCAATTGCATTGGACAAAGCGCCAGGCGCCAGCTACGTACACGGCATTCCAGGAGTTGCGGAAACGCGAGTCTTGGAACTTGACGCCTGGCTGATAGCCAGCGCTCTTTGAGTAACCCTTGATGACGACACAATGGAGACCGGCATAGCTGCAGAGGCGCTTAAAGAGCACATGATAGCTCTCCGTGCCGTATTTGATGCCACGCAGCAGACCCATGGGCGTGTCGCCGCGCAGATCATCATCAAAGTGCATGGCATTCAGATTCTTGACCGTGATCCAGCGGAAAATGGTGCGCGCCTTCTCAATGTCGGTGGTACAACGACCAACTAGCTGGCGCACTAGATCGGTGAAGGTCTTCTGATCCTCCTGCGCCACCGAGATGGCAATGCGATCGACATCCTCGAACTCAATGGGATCTGTGTAGATTTGAAATTTACTAACTGCCGGCGGTGCTGGCACTGGTGCATTCAATGGATACTCAATGGGCACAGCGCCTTCACTGAACTCATCATCCAGAAAGATGCTCTCGCTCTGCATGTACTCGGAACGACGGGCACTGATCAGCTCCAGCATCTCGCTCGACTGACGATCAACCAAAGCCGCCGTCTCATAGCGTTCATGCTCCAGCATCTTTCGTGTAATGCTCTCCTTCTTCTTACTGCGCCGCAGTGTCATGTTCTTCTCGAGGTCCTCCTTCTGTTGCTCGTGGCGCAGTGTCAGGACGTTTGCCTCGTCTCGATTGCGACGCGATGTGGCTAGCTCCTTCTCGAACTTATGCGTCAATCGTTGCAATTCACGCTCCCATTCGTCCTGGAACTCGTTCTGTATCTTGCGATCCTCCTCCTCACGTTTGCGGGCAAACTTTCGATACAGATCATCCTCCTCCTTGCGATGCTTCATCTCCAAGTGTGCCTGCTCCTCGCGAGCCTGCCAAAAGCAAGAGAGAAGAAAATTAGTATCTAGAGATGAAATATCGCTGCAGAAAAGAGAAATCGCTTTAAAATTTTAAGCTTTTGTTGCAGTTGCATTTGCAATGCTTGGCTTGTTAACTTGGCTAATTATAATGCCACGCTTCAGCTGCAACGCTTGGGCAAAATATCTGACATTATCTGCAAGAGTCCAATGCCGCCGCCACCCGCAAACACCCCTTTTTTCCACGACCCACCACTCCAGCTTTAATCATTCCCCGAATTGTGTTGTGGTCACGCATTGCGTGCACCTTCCCGATAAATGGAACCGTTAGCTTATGGATCGTATATGTACACTTCATGCGAATCTTTGAAATTTCACCCAACTATTATTATGATAATTGCGGTTTATGCAATTAACAAGCTAATAACAAACTGCCTAAGTAATGGAATTGATATTTATTTAATATAGAAGAGCGATCAGGCTTTATTAAGAAAAGCTTCTTTTTTCAACTTCGACTGTTAGCGAATACAACAACCCGTACCATATACAGAAACACACGCACCAGACACACACACACACCTTTCAGGCATCAGAAATCATCCCTGAAATCAACCGTTATGTAATGCTTTTTTACAATTTTTCCTTGTTTTAGAGTTCCCTTCGTTTGTGTATTGTGGTTGTTACTGCTTTAAGTAGCATAAAATTCAATTAGTTGTCTTTTGTTATTAATTATAGTGCAGTGTAGTTGCATGTTGCATTCCATTTCCTTGGTCACAAATGTCTAGCAAATGATACGGTATAAAACAAATTAGCTATGGTCCGCTTTAATTAATGCTTCCGCATGGGAATTTCGAAGCATTTAACGCTAGACACACACAAACGTAATACTCATAAATAATAACAACAACAACGCATACAAAACAATAACAATATGCAATTAAAACCAAAATTCAATGTCAAGTTCATAACAATACCTTTTAAAACAACAAAAACAATAAAAACAAAAACAAAACATACATACACATTAGAAAAAAACAAAGTAATAAGCAGCAGTAGCAGTAAATGGTTCATAACCCCGTTGACAATGGACAGTCGAATTGCGTGAGCGACTTAAAGCGACAACAACAACAACAATACATACAATATTGAGAGCAACAACAACGGTTACGACGCCTACGGTGACAAAATAAAAAGAAACAAATAAAACAACAACCACCACAACTACAAGAATAATAAAAACAGCAGCGACCAAAATCAAAGACCAAAATGAAAACGAAAGTCCAAAAGCGTTGAAATTAATTATTGCGCAAGTTGCTTATACAAAAACTCAAAAGCCATCACAAATACAAACATGTCTGTATGTACAATTACAAATGCATATAAACTGTAAATTGGTCACAGTCACAAAACGGGACAAAAGTGCGCAAAAAGCTTAAAGCTAGGCATGAGGAAGTGTTTGCGAGAGCCACACCAAAAACAATAATTACATGGTGTGCGCTTTAAAAGCGCGTGCATTGCATAAGGGCCATTGGGGGGAAAAAAAAGAGCGAGAGAGAGAGAGAGTGCGCGCGTACAACAAACAAGCACACACACACACATCAAATGAGAGAGCTTAAAAGAGAGTGTGCAAAAGAATGACGCTGCCGACAGCGCTGCCTGCCGTGTAGCTGTCAGGTGAATGATGAAGCAAATGCGAAGCGTTGCCGTTACTTTCACTCTGGTGCGCATAATTTAGATTTAGCAAACAGCGCAACGTCCACGTCGACGACGACGACGATGTTAACGTTAGCGTCGCCTTATTGCAGCCGGAAAAACAAGTGACGGCGACGCACACAGATATCCGTATATGGAAATCTATGCTGCCAAGCACAAGCATATAAACGAATAGACAGCGGCACACTGCTGTCCAAAATATTGAGTACGCTGCTTTTAAACCTGATACGAATGAACTTGCAGACAGGGTTTGTAGTTGTTGTTGTTGCTGTTATTGTTGGTGGGTGTGTGTGTGTTTTTAAGTGTGCGTGGCAGTTGTAAAACATGCAAAATTTTTAATGATTGCATGCATGCAATTTTTCACATATTTTCTATTAGACGACCAGACGGCGTTTTTTCATGTGTTTTTCGGTTGTTTTTTTGTGGTTTTTTGCGGTGGTGTGGCAACAACAAAGCCATCAAACACCTGTTCGAAATTTGTTAAATTGAGCGTTGCAATAATATGCGCCTGCCACTAGTGCGGTTAGCATTTGTAGTTGTTGTAGTTGTTGATGTAGTTGCAGTTGTGTTGTTGCTGAGCACTCGCGTGTGGCATTCTCGAAAGTGAAAGAAAAACTGTTTTTTTGGTGCCACACACACACACACAAACACAAACACACACACTCAACCCCACAACTGCAAAACGTACAGATCAAACATATCAAGAAATACCAAAAAACGAAAACAAAGTTGTGCGATTTTAATTTCGTTTTTCTTTTTATTTTGTTGTTGTTGTTGTTGTGGTGCAAAATCGGTTTTAACATAAAATGCGATTATAATGCTTTCACCATCATGCAGATTTGCCAGATTTGCAGCGTCAGCCGATTACAAGTGCCAAGTCATGCACCAGATTAACCATGAATATATATGTGGACATGTGGACATTCGACTGCACTTAACCGATAAAAATGCTGCAGATAGCCATAAATTGTAATCGAGATGCCACACAAAAAAAAAACTTAAAACAAAATATGACTGCAACTTTGCCGCACCACAAGTGTTGTCAAATAAAAAGTGCATTATAAAAGAAAGAAAAACTAACAAAAAAAAAGCGCATTAAATGGTTGGGAACTTAGCTTTAACTTATATCGAACTTTTAACTCTCATTCTATTAGTTTTAAACTGTTAAGTTTGCCTGGTCGAAGTCTTGTTTAAGTTAGTTCTTTGCTAAATTGCTTTGAACAAAAGACTTGAGCAACAAACTTGACTGAACAAGTGCAAATAGCACACTAGCCTACATAATCATGACTTTGCTGACTGCCTGCCTGCCTGCCTTCTTGCCTGTTATTGCATTAATTAAATACCCTCCCGCTCTATCATCAACATCCAACTCAAACTTCAACTCCAACTTGCTACTCGAATCGGATCAAAGCGAGGCGGACATAACAAGCAAGTGTAGATGTAGATGTAGATGGCGATGGAGACGGCGACTGACGAAGCATTGCACAACCGTTTGTTTACAAGACAAGTCTACCACTGACAGTGTATGTGTGTGTTTCTGTGTGTGTGTGTGTGTGTGTGTGTGTGTTGGCCAACCCGCTATAAACGAGTGTAACAATGATTGTTGTTACTGGCCAAAGCAAATAGCAGTTAAATTTCATTAGATGTTCTGCACTAAATAATTTCTTAATTTTGCGGCCACTTAACAGTCAGTTGGAATACTACTTAGATATATATAGTATATATATATATAGTATACGATATGAATCTTTATACCATTTACTCCTACTTACCAGATAGAAATCAATTGGCTTCTCGCGCGCCTTATTGTAGGCCTTTTGTATTTCAGTTTGTTTGAGCGCATGCGCAATATGCAAAGCACTCGCATCAAATCGTCCATATTTGTAGTTAGAATCATTTTGGGATGGCGAGCTCACCCGATCCTCCCGCCCACCATAGCCATTGGGCGTTGATTGGCGCGAACCCAAGACACCTGCAGAGTGTGTATACCATATATATATATATATGTGTGTGTATATCTTAAGAACTTACCATCAATCTCGGTGCGGGTGCCGCGTATCTGTTCGTTCACAAATTTATTGGTTCGCGGCGCATTTAAGGCCTGACGTATGCCCACCGATGTCTGGTCCAGATGGCCGGGTCCGCTCTTTGGTACATGTGAACTGCAATAGACCTGCAAAACAAAAACAAAACAAACATTATACAACTCAACTCAAAAACCTCCACAAGACAATGAAAGAAAAGCGTTTATCATGATGAAATGTTCGTTTTTGTTTCTGTTGTTGTTGTTGTCAGAGTTGCTTGCAATTAGATTTGTAACTTGGATCCAAAGCTGATTTCTACAGATAGATTAGCCAGAAATGTTTATTACGCATATTGTTGGGTAATCTTTACTTTTGTTGTACTTGTTATGCATAGATTTAACAGAGATATATCTCTATAAAAGGTGATTTTTGTTTTGATGATTTGACCTTATAAAGAAATTCAAAACTTGCTCCCAAAATGGTCTTAAAGACAGCTCAAAAATTGTGGTTCAAGGTTTCAAAATTGGGAGCTTAGGGTTCACAAATTTAATGGGATTTTAGTGAGCAAAGAAAGCGAAAATGATCTAAAAAAAAAGTTTTGATTCAAAAGTAAAATGATAAAATATAGATTAACATGTGAAACAATTAAATTATTCTTAAAGACTTTTGTGGTTAAAAATTATGTTTAACAAGTTTTTGTATACCCTTAAATCAACTTGGGAATAAGGCTAAAATTTGGTCTAAGGGCAGTTTAAATATCAAGACAAACATAGTATCCAAATTGGCATCCAAATACCGAAAACCAAATAGGCTTTCAGTTATAGGCCTAAAACTGAAACTGATTTCTGTATAAGGCACAGTTGTTATTGGCCAAAATAGACAAGTTGTACGTGAAGTAATTTAACAAAATTTTCGGAAGTGACAAACTTATTGAATAAGGCAAATCATCAACTAATTAAAACAAATATCAACGAACATGACAGATCATTAACGGATTCAGTTATTGATGCAGTCATAACTCGAACTCGAACATATAGTTTATAAACTGTTAAAAGTGTTTGAAAACGTTACGTTTATTGGCCCTGTGTGCTGTGGCAATTTGTAGCACTTGCAACCTACTCACAGCAGGTGTCCGCCTGTTAAAGCTATGTCTATAAATATTGTGAATTATATAGCTATATACTATACATATACACAGCTATATAGCTGTGTACACACACATGTGACAAACCGCAGTGACACACATTTTGGTTTTAAATGCAATAACAAAGTTATTTATTATTATGTATGCACGTATGCAAAAAAAAAAAAAAAAGGCAGCGGCAGCTGTGCAAATATTTTAAGTTGTTGCACGTTTGTCGCCTAAGTCTTTCGTCGTTTGGCTGTTTGTCGTGTTGCACCTCACCTCTTTGTCGTCCTGCTTGTGTTGATTGTTGAAATATGTCTTCAACGTTAGCTTGGTGCCGCAATGAACGCACTTGAAGCAACCGGAATGAAAGAATGTGAAATCCTTGAGCGGCCCCACGCGATCCACCTGATAGACGGTCTCGCTGCAACGCAGGCAAGTTGACTCGTAGAAATTTGGACGATACATTATTGCTGTTGCTGTTGTTGCCACTAATTTCCGGTTTTTTTCTTTTTCAATTTGTTTTTACTTTTATTTCTAATTTCACTTGAAATTTATATTCTGTTTACTTTGTTAATATGTAGATTTTTCTTTGTGGTGCGGCACACGTTTATCGAGTTCTACGTGTTGTTGTTGTTGTTTTTGTTGTTGGCGTCTTTGTGGTCGTGACACTTTCGGTTAGCTATCTTAATTTATTGGCCAGCCAAATTGTGCGCCATGTTCCACATCAGCTGCTGCTGCTGCTGTCGCTGCTGCCAGAAGCTGCAAAAAGAAACAAAAACAACAAATAATCAAAATAAATCACAAAATAAATTCACATCCAGACATGTTTAGTATATAGCAGTTGCATGATTTATAACTATTTTCAATCTTTTCACATTATGTTGATTTTCTCATTTGTTTTTTATGATAGAGTATTTCAATCTTAATACACTCAGAAGAAAAGTCTTAAGAAAAGTCTCATAAAATTAAAAAAAAACCGATTTTTGACTCAAGTGAAAATTATTTCAGTTGAGCGGAAAGCACTTACATTAAGTACAAATAGAATTAATATTATTGATTGATTGAGTTAAACTTATATTCAATAAAGTCAACTATACTTAAAATAACTTTAAACTCTTCTTTATTCAGATAAAACACAGAAGAAAAGTCTAAGTATAAAAACAAGTTCGAATAAACCAAGTGAAGCAAGTGCGAATATCTTGAGATGAGCATAAAAGACTTGAATTAAATACAAATAGTATTACTTAGACTTAGTATTCTTGAATTCAGTTAAACTCAACTTCAATAAAGTAATCTTTATGTAAACTAAAAATAAAACTCAACTTTATGCAAGGAAAACTCTTATTAAAACTAGAAAGACTTTACTTAAAATAAGATCAACATTTTTGGTGTTTCTTTAACTATGAAATACTTGATTCTTTCGCTCTCTAAAAGTCTCGAGGTCTCAACTTAAGTTAAAAACTAACTTATTCACATTTACCTACAAACTAAACATACCACCAAGAAGTGCCACACACATACACACACACACACACCACAGATGACAAATAAACAATAAATGAAGAAGAATCAACAATAGAGCCGATTTTGGGAAAAAGTGAGTTGTGTGGGCATTTGAATTTCCTTTTAATATGCGAGAGAGGGTAACGCATTCACTTAAATTGGACATATCAATAGCCAACAGCAACGACAACAACAGCAACAACAACAACGACAACAACAACAACTAACAAGAGATCACATCATGCGGTGACCAATACCAAAACTGGCCAAAAACAGGCATAAACAATAAGCCAAAGCTAAAAGTCAAAGTCAAAGCCGAACTTGCTTCATTTTTAGTTTTGTGTGCAGGCGGCGACGGCGGATGAGAAAAAAAAACTTTCATTTTTGTTTAGCAGCACTGAAAAAAATATAATTAATGAATTTTAATCAAATGGCTACACACAGTATAGAGTGGACACTAGATGGTGAATACTGGACAAGAGACAAAGTTGCAGCTAAATCAAGCTGACTAATGTGAAGGGTTTCCATGCCACAATGATGGCAACCGACGATGGCGATGATTGGTGATTGTGGCGGTGTTGCTGGCAGCGATGGCATTGCCATTGACCTCGCCGCTTGCAACTTGCCACAAACGTGCAACAATTGAACTTGTTGCTGTTGTTGTTGTTGGTGGTGTTGGAAACGTGCAACGTTAAAATGGCAAAGCGCGCGCCTGGCACCAGCTGCAGCAGCAACAGCAGCAGCAGCAGAAGGAGGCCGTCGCCATTGAATATATATATATATATATATCTTTTTTTTTTCATTCATTTTCTTTTTCTTTCCATTTGATTAATTGCAAACGATTGTTGCTGCTTTTTGTACATTTTCCACAATTAAATCAGAGATGGCAAGCCATAAAACACACACACACATATATATCACAAGAGCATGTAATATTAATTGATTGTTGTTGTTGTTGCATTTGTATTTGCACTTGTTGCAACTCGGCCAAAAATTAAAACTAATGCGGTTTTTTTCTTTTTCTGTCGAGTTGTCTTAAATCAAGTCTCGAGCTTTGCTTTCTTTTCAAGTTTAATGAACGTTAAGCAATTGTTTTGTCGTTCGCGCAGGGCGCAGCGGGGTGCAAGGGGAGGGGGTGGCGGTGCGGAAGGCATATTGCACTACACGTATTACTGTTGCTAGTTGTTGTTGTTGTCTTTATGATTAGCGCGATTGCGGCATCATTGCGGGCGCATTGAAGGTTGCTGGCCGCATTGCGGCAAAGTCGATTCGATAGTCGATTGCATGCCACTTGTGGCTTTATGGCTCGCATGGTTAATGGTTAATATGGTTAATGGTTAATGTAAATGCATTCAACGTTTTGTAACACCAAATTATTTTGATTGCCTGTAAATTATGTTCAGGTTCCGCTTTAAGACTTTGATCTCGTTCGTTCGATCAAGCATTACAAACAAGCAAATGCTTTCAGCTATGATTTGCATTTTTCCACATTTTTTCTTTCTTTCAGATTTTTTGGGGGGTTTTGAACAATGCGTTTACAAAATATTTGGAACAAGACATAACATAAGAGCATGGGAAACTTAAATTGATTTGATTTTGAGTGAGTTTTTTTTTATACAAATTAACTTCTATGGAATTTTCTCTCACTTCGTTGACTTCCTTATTCATTGTGTTAAATTTACCACTTTTCAAAATTGGCATCAGCCCTTAAGCTAAACACCTTTTTGGCATTCCAAACTGCTCTCATCACACACACACACACACACTCACAAAGAGCTTAAATAAATTCTGTCAATGGGCTGTCCATAAAGCGATTGATAGGCCAAAGCTAAGGCAAATTGATTTGGCGCCGCTATCAACCCACATTGTTGCCATACAAAAAGAATCAAGCGACATTTGCGAGCCATGAATGAAACGCCCACAAAGTAGCAACAACAAAACGGATGCCAGATCTATGATGCGATCACACACACACACGCACACACACACGTATAATGTATGTGATTGAATGGTCTAATTAGAGACTGCTTTTGACATAATTAGCGTGTAATGATAATTGTAATGACAAGACTTTGACTTGACTTCACGAACAGCTTACAAATCATCATCAGTTGGTTGGGGTTTCGCTTCGTGACAAAACGCCCCAATCCGGAATACCAACAACTAACGAAGCTTACATCACAGTCACGACATTCTGGCCATGGCCAGCGAAGTGTGACCAAGAAATGTTCCGAAGGCACTTCTTCCCTATCGCTATCGCATTGCTCGTTACAAAACACAGAAGAGTGAGAGAGAGGGAGAGAGAGGGGAAGTATGGGGGGAATTTATGTGCTTAGTTGGCGTAGAATTTCGCACATGCCAAGCATAAAAGTTGTCTCAAATATCATCAACTCGCTTTTCTACCTGTTTTCCATTTCAATGCATTTGAATACTGATCAAATGAATATGCGGAAAAACACAAGATATTACACGAGCTGTGTTAGAATACTTTTTAAATATTTAATTTCAATAACTATATTGATGTAAAAATCTTCAAAAGAATTTCAAGTTTTATAAATGTTTTTTCCTTAGCTTTAGACATATTTTGCCAGTTATTTTGTTTGTTTAACAATATTTAAATTTTCATTAATTACACAAACTATGATTAATTGTAAGCGGAAATTAAGAAAAACTTTGCTGACAGATAGATTAAAACACAGCAAAAAGAAACGAAGGTCATTTTTAAACTGATTATTACAGAATACATAATACATAATAAGGAGATTTAATTTGTGAATATATATATATCATTTTTCAAATGTTGCATAATAAATAAATAAATTCTCACAGTTAAGGCGAAAACTTTTTAATAAACTGATTAGAAATGATGGCATTATTTTTGTTTGGTTTGAATAATTGAATGTTAGGAACGGCCGCCGATCTCGCATAACGATTAGAAAAACAGTTTTGGATGCATACTTAAAATAGATTTGAATAACGAAAACGAAAGTCTCGCTCAATAAAAATGCAAATGGTTTAATATACAAATAAAATGAGACATTTGCATAAAGAGCGTTTTGAGTTTGTTTGTTGCTTGTTTATCAATTTCAGCTGCATGATAGGCTGCTGGTGGCAAGTTTGTTGCTTAAGTCTTTTGTTGTTGATGACAATCGATATTGTTAACAGTAAAACAGTTGAAGACGCATTGCAGGCAACACCAACAACAACAAAGTAAATAATTTAATGAGCTTATATTGGCATAATTATCGCTGTTAATCACAATCACAGCAAAGGGGTTAAGAAGGGGGGGGGGATGGGGGAAAGGGAAACAAGAAACATAATAATAATAATGAAATAATATACAATGTGTGTTTATATCTATCTATATAACTGGTTTTCAGTCATTAGTAATGGAAACAATCATTGATATTTAAACAAAATGCAAATGATTGCGTCACTTTCGGTCTGCAGCACGGCCAAAGATAGCTTTTAAATTGCGCGCTTACGAAACGAAATGAATAGCATTATGGGAGAAAAGAAGAGGAAAAAAAATGAGAAAAAAGATAACTGTCGCTACTGATTTGAATCTTTTGTGGCAAATGAAATGCGCAAATATTAAAACGTGGAATGTGGAAAGTGGGCCCAAATGGGCAAATCTATTTAATGGCTTAGGCAAATGCCAAATAAGTGTGTGACTATATATATATATATTGCCATTTGAAGCACTGTTTTCGCTTGTGCTAATTGCAAGTGTGCTAAATTCGAGACGCTAATTGAAAGTAACCCCAAACAAGGCAGGCGGCAGGTACCCAGGTACAATGCGATAGAACTGTCAAAACTGTCGGCGTGTAAAAAGCCACAGACTAAAACCGAACACTAAAACGCAGTGCGCACTAAATAACACAGACAAGTCTTATTATTTACGAACACAACAGACAAAAGGGAAATAAAAACAAAAATATGCAGCAGCACCCAGCAGCAGCAGCAATGAGAGCAGGTGCCTTCTAGATACCTCTCTACTCCTCTCTCACTCTCGCTACGGCTGGTTGTGTGTGTGTGTGTGTATGTTGGTGAGACGTCAGCGGCGCATGCTTGCAATCTTTCACTTTTTTGTGTGTGTGTCTACGATCGCGCGCTCCACTTTTTTGTGAATTATTTCTCGTCTCTTTATATTGCTATTATTATTATTATTATTATTATTATTATTTTTGCCTTGATTATACACACGCGATATACATACATACACACACACACACATATGTGTACTTATGACTATGCAAGTGCACGGCTGGAAAGCTAACTGCGTTTTTTCTTATTTTATATTATGCACTTTAGCAGCCCTTCGTTCATCTGCTTCGCCGTTTGACATACTTTTGCATTTATCAAGTATTTCAATTGTTTTTCTGTTATTCTTGACTTCGGTTTTATGTTTGTTTGTTTTTTATTCATTTCTTGGTTGTTTCGTGTACGCGTTGTTTTCTACAGAGCTAAACAACTTTCTTCTTTCTTCTCGTGCGTTTTGAGGGGTGTGCGTTGTGCAAAAGTATTTATGATACATTTCACACACGTACATTCAAACATACATACACATATGCAGACGGCGTAAGCACAAGCTGGTATAGCAACAAAACTCGCCACTAAAAATCCACACTCACACACACACACACAGTTGAGTGAACACAAAAGTTTGGCTTCTAACACAACGCAGATTCGTTTTGGTTTATTACATTTTTGGCATTTTTGTCATATTTTTGATCAACGTGTGTGTGAATTTGTGTGTGCAAACAAACAGCACAACTGGATAACTAACACAAAAGTAAGTTATAAACGGGTATGTAACAAATTTCATTACCAAACACACACATACATATGCACATACAGAAATGCAAGACGTTATTGAACCGACCGCTGCGCACGCTATTTCGTTGACGATCGCTGTGAGACTGATCCGAGCTTTGAGACACTGTAAGCTTCAGGCCGCTCAGAGAGCTTTGAGTCAAACTAAATTATGTTAACTAACAGAGAGTGCTAACATTAAAAATATATTAATTCGACAGCTTTCATATAAGATTCAAATAAAAATTATGTGAAATATTTTTAAAAGGAAAATAAATACGAGTAATTCAAATAAGAACATTCACAATCTTTAGTGTTGTAAAAAGCAAATACACCTGCTATCTGCCAGTACTATCGATAAGCAACCAGCTGACTGCACATATCGTTGAGCTGCCACGGTATATCGCCAGCTCCAACAAACAACAATTGCATTTTTAGTTTGGCCTGTACAATAGAATGGGAAATTCTTTAGGCTTTCTTAGTGATAACGATGACCTATTTGAGTTACCTGCTGAAGAGTTTGGCTACAATGTTATCAACTTTACAATCAACGCCATGGACTTGCAATTGCGGCCCCCAAACAACCATCCAAGCAGTTTGCCAGTTTGTGAAAAGCCAAATGTAGACCATTTTAAAGTAAGCACGCAATAACCACAGCCCTTTGTTTACAGTGTTGATTAATGCATAGCCAACCACTTTACAGACCACAGCAATGTACAAAGAGGTAAAAGCACGCAGCAGCTTGCTCAACAAGCCCACAGAAAGGCGCTTCAATCTTATGCTCGCATTGCAACAGCGAGAAAATGGTATCGCTTCACCAGGCAGCTCGTCCTTCTCGGCCAATCAGCAACGCTACATAGCTAATATGTACATACCCAATCACAGATTGATGCGTCTTATGTCTTTAGAATCTAAAGTTTACGTTACCAAGTTCAACAAAAGTGGCAGCAAACTTTTGGTAGCTTGTCAAGGTCAATCTTTGTTAAAATTAATTTCATCAAATATACAGTGGTCGCTGGCTATAAACAAACATGCAAATATTAAATTCATGATTTATGCAGGGTGTTGCTCTTTATTTGACTTATGCTCAGTTAAAAAAAAAAAAATAATGATTGTGTATGTGTAATCTATGTGCCAGTGACACCTGTAGTGAAAGTTGGTTTGAATAATATTTATACGTTGTTTGTCCTGCAGATGGATATGTGCGCATCTACGATGGCTCAAAAGGTACCTATCATTTGTTGAATCGCATTAATGCACGCGATGTTCAGTGGTGCATAATGGACGCTGATTTCAGTCCTAATGGCCAGCACTTTGCGTACTCCACCTGGTCACGATCATGTATGTTAAAGTACCTATAATTTGTTATATCAACACTTACGGTCTTATCTTTTGAACAGTTTACATAATGCCAGTTAATGGCTCTGACGATGAATGCCAATGGATCGATGTGAACGAAACTTCTAGCAGTCGAGCTGGAATTTTCTCGTTACGCTTTTCGCCAACGGGTGATAAGATTATTGGTGGCAGTAGCAATGCCACCGTAATTGTTGGCGATGTCCAGACACGTGTCACACAAATCCTGCGCACACATCGCATACCCGTGACGGACGTAAACGCCGTGGGTTATGTTAATCACAATGATCCCAATGTTATAATTGCTGGCTGTGATGATGGTTTGCTTAAGGTCTACGATTTGCGTACATCCTTTCGCGGCCGTAACCCGTCCAAGTCTGTAATATCGTTTATTGGACATTTTGATGGTATTACGTACATAGATTCGCGCAATGATGGCTACCACGTGCTCACCAACTCCAAGGACCAAAGCATCAAAGTCTGGGACATGCGTCAGCCAAGCAATCTCCGCAACCGTGGCAATGCTCGCCAGCATCAGCTTACAATGACCAACTGGGATTATCGCTGGGATCGTGTGCCACGTGAATGTAAGTAACTAATTGGTTCATATAAAGTCCCTCATTGGTTTTTTTTATTATTATTGCAGTTTACAATCCACACAAGGAATTGGATGGTGATAGCAGTATAATGACTTATCGCGGACACCGCGTCAGTAAAACTCTCCAGCGCGCCAAATTTTCGCCCATGGACCAGACGGGTCAACGTTTCATTTACACGGGCTGTGCAACGGGACGTATTATAAGTATGTTGTTCTCTATCCCAATGATTGCTGGCTATAATTATATCTTTTGCTTATAACAGTTTATGACGTGCTAACGGGTAAAATTCGAGAGGCTATTGAGGGACACAAGCAAGTAATACGCGACTTGGACTGGCATCCAGTGCGTTCAGAAATTGTTTCTAGTTCGGTAAGAGACAAAATTTGTAGCTGCTTTTAATTTTGTTTGCCAACTAACAAGTTTGTATTTGCAATTGCAGTGGGACTCACATGTGAATTTGAATTCCTATAATCGCAATATTGCTACACAGACGTTAAAACGTCGACTGGATAGTAAAACGCCGCTGCGACGCTCTCGTCGTTTGGCCAATCGTCATTCAACACCAGATTAGAGTTAAGTTAATTATTTTTGGATTAGCGTTGCCCATGATGATATTTCAAGCTGTATATAGGTTACGTTAAAAACTTAAGTGTCAGATTTACAAGCAGTTTCTAAGGCTATATGTATTGAGTGTGTTCAATTTAAATACATAGATACTAAGTGAAACGCTATCCACCAACAACGCTAAAAAACCAAAACACAATACGAAATACGCATCTCGCTCTTGGTTCGCTGAACAAGACTGAAGGCACACATTCGTATGTAGTATATGGCACAGAGCACAGAACTGTGGATGCAGCTGAAAAACATAATCACAAACACACAAAACTCTTAAATCAACTTGATGTCTAGGCATATGCTTTTATTGGATTTTGATGTATTATTGTTACACATTAAAATGGAAAACTATGTACAAAACTAATATAATCTAAATGTTAAAAGAATTCAGTTAAATAACAATTTCTTTTTTTTTGCAAATTACAAATTACATTTTTGATGAAAATAATTTTGTTTCAGGTTTGCTTAGATCCCTGTAAAGGCTTTAATTCTGCTTAATCTTTTGATGTCTGCGTGATTTAGTCGCCTATATCGTTTTTTAAAGGCTCGTGTGCTTTTTGAATATTTGGACCGTTTACCGTCCCATAGATCCATAATACGCTGCGCATCCGTTTTCAACTCCACAACTTTAAGTTTAATGTTGTCGTCAAACGTATATCCAGTTATCTGAGCCAGCGTTGCGTTCTTGTAGGCGTTCATGTTTAGTATGTGGAATTTTTCTGCACAAAATGAAGAGATTGGAAATTCATTGAATGAGTCAAGTTTCTGTTTTAATTGCGCCATTGATAAGTAATTGAGTGCATCTGCTTTGGCTTCTGCTTCTGAATCGCTTTCATCGCCGGAGCCCACAACATTAGCATCGGCACTTACTTTAGATTTGTCCTTCTTGGACTTCTTATTCTTCGATTTTATGGCGATCTGATCTTCCGTTATTGTTGTGGGTTGATCCTCCTGTGTCAGGTCTAAAACTTCCTGTTCTGGTTCTTCTGATGTTTTGCTTGACTTCTTTTTCGATTTTTTCATCTTCTTTTTTGTTTCCACTTCCGTAAGTTCTTCGGGTTCCTTGGATATCGTTTGTTGTTCATCTTGTTCCACTTCATTCAATGGTTCAACAAGTTTCTTTGATTTCTTTTTAGTTTTTGACGTAGTTTCCTCAGTTTGCGCTGGCTCCACTGTTTTTTCTTCTTTGTCTTCTTTTTTACTCTTTTTGCTTTTCTTTTTAGGCGGTTTAGTTTCTTCTGGCGTTTCAGCAGCACTTTCTTCCACTTTCCTCTTTTTTGTCTCGCCTTCTGTTACTTCTTCTTCCGACTCTTTTCTTTCCTTCTTCTTTTTGCGTTTTGGTGGATTTGTTTCTTCCTCTTCGATGACGATTACTTCTGATTCCATATCCACATCTTCCTCAGCTGCACGCTTTGCTTTCTTTTTCTTCTTCTTCTCTGTTATTATTTCCTCGGGCTGTTCAACTTCGCCCTCTTCTTGCTTCTTCTTTTTGGCCTTATTTTTCTTCTTCTTTGTAGTTGTCTCATTTTCCTCTTCGTCGTCTCCATTGACAATACCAGTTTCTGTTTGCGCTTCAGCTCCATTCAAAAAGGAATTTGTTTCAGTTATTTTAGAGGATGCAATATTCGAGAGTCGATTCTTCATAGCCTCCATTTTTTGCCGGAAGTAATCATTCACAGACAGACCTGTGCTTACAGTTTGCACACCTGCAAAGTTGGGATTAACTGGTGTTGCTTCTTCTTCGGCCTCTTCTGGTGACATATCTGCAATGGGTGCTGCATTTTCTTCGTTTACTTTCTTGCCAAAAATGTTTGCCAAATCCTTTTCACTGTATAGCGCTAAATCCTTGCCACGCGTAAACTTTTTGTAATGCACACGCGCTTTACTGCATTTGGACTTTTCCTCTAGCGATACGCCACTTATCTTTTCCTTAAGAGTTTGTGGCTGTACCTCTTCAGCTGCTGCTGCTGCTGGCTTGAATCCGAATCCCATTGGTCGCGTTTCCTCTTCGGATGCGGATGCATTGTCATCTGCAGTTTTATTCACACCATTAGTGTCGCCTCCATTGAGCGCCTTTAGCAACCCATTAAAGCCTTCTTCATGTTCGGTCCATTGATCGTCGCGCATCTCATAGCCCAATCCTTCGGCGTCGTTCTTGAAGCGAACACGCACAAATTCCTGAGAGCCATCCTCTTTGGCGCCCAGGCCGCGTCCCTTGGACCAACCCATTTTCTCCAGCATTTTTGTGCCGAAACGCGTATCATCTGCAAATACATAATACTTTAAATAGTTATTTGATTTGAATGCCCTTTTACCCACCTTCGTAGAGCGCCTTGCCGCGCGGACACAAATTGTATCGCTTTCGACGACGCGGTTCTGCGAGCATAGCCATATTTAATGCCAATAGTTATAGCTGCCACCGTTTGTGCGTTGATACTACTTTACTTTTTGTTTTAGTACCAAATAATAACAATATTTATCGTTTAACTACAATACAAACGCTATCCATCCCAAGCACGTGTAGAATGCTAAAAACTTTTTAGCAGAAGGTAAGAGAGGCAAAATCAGCTGTTAGCTGGGTCACACAAAAAGTACACGACAATAGTCTATCGGTCGTACCGTGTGTGGGACACTAAGTTGTTGGCTTAAAGAGCAAGGAAAATTATATTATTTTTATGTTTTTTTGGTTGAAATGATTAAATTAGATATATTAATAATTAGATATATTAAGTATAGGGACCAGCAAGCAATATCTTCAGCAGTGTTTATTGACAAGCTGCCGTAACGTGTGTGGTTCCATGTTGTATGGGTTTTCATTAGTGGTTACTAAACACAGCTGGTGCAGCGGCAAATATCTTTTGTTTATTTACAAAGTATTTATGCAAAAATTAAGGCGATTTTACTTATAGGAAGAATGGATATAAGCGCAGATGTAGCTAACATAGTAGCGCAAGCGCCGGAATGGAATTTCGCTGGCGATTGTGCACTGCTGGACCTTATGAAAAGTATTTCCAAAGTGGGTGTGCAATTTGCATGCAAATTGAGCAATTTTCACCATTAATCATCATTTTTTGCAGAACCTGCATGAACGCGGCGAACGCACTAGCCAGAATTTAAGGGATTTCGAAACGAATGTAAGGCGTTTGGATATTGCGCTGGACAATGCAACCAACAGTTTGCGCTCACTGCAATTTGGCCAGCAGTTTGTGGAGTATCGGGTGGAGGAGGTGGAAGACGATGACTTTATCGTGCCCGAGGATCCAAAGAAGAAGGTTGGATAAAAATAAGCAACAAGTGTCATTGCTGTTAGTAATATAAATAATACATCTTATTCTAGCCTGAGCCGCTGCCAAAGAGTTCTCAGGAAATGGCCAACGAATTTTTGCAAAATAATTTAAGAATGTTTAGGAAAAACTTTGAGACGGTAACTATTGAAGTGCCCGATTCCGATGACGAAGAAGAAAGTGCTGCAAATACCACGTAAGTACTAGAGTTATGGATTAAAAGTTACCCATCTTAAGTCTTGACATGTTGCAGCACTGTTTTTCGCGCTAAGAATCCATTTGATGCCGTACCATTGCCCTATATAATCGGCTCCAAGGAGTGGCAGGAGCACAAGTATGCGGGGCTCTGTGAAAGCGCCGAAAACAGCGAGGATGAGCAGCCCGAGCAGTTCTCATCGAGCTCGTCGGATGAGCTGGAAACTGCCACACCGCCTGCTGCTCCACAGCCTACGCCCAGATCACAGCCACTAGAGACGCAGCTCTCGGACTCCTCCTCGCTGGCCTCACTGGCCAAGGAACCAATTGCAAGACCTGCAGCTCAACCGGTTGTGACACCAGCTGCTCGTACCAAAGCACAGCCGCGTCCAATCATCAGTAGTCAAAGGAATCCACATGAGAGTGATCTATTTCAGGCGCTGCGCGCTTCACCACCCAGCGATGATCCGCCATCCACTTCCTCCTCGCTGAATTCATCTCCAGCCGCCTCGCAAAGGCATCCATCTGCACATAACTTGCCTCGAGCGGATCTTTCACTGAGCTCGAGCAGCAGCAGCGTCAGTAAGCCACATTTTTCGGGCAGGCAATCACCACCCAAACTAGTTGAGGATCCCATAAGAGTAGCAGCTTCAAGTGCACCTGCTCCAATTCCAGCTGATCCTCCCGTTATCCAGGAGACTGAAGTGAAACCTGTCGCTGCAGCCAGTCAAATTAGACGCAAGCCAGTGAATCTTTTCAATGACGATGAATTCGATTCGTTCATGTCCGAAATTGTAGACAGGGTACAATCCAAGTCAGGCAACAAAAGTTTGGCAACACCAGCTCCAGTACAGGCTAAGGAGATACCTAAGGCACCTGCAGAGAAGCTTCCAAAAGAGACGCCACCACGAAATCTGAATCTCTTCGATGACAGTCCGCCGATGAGTCCAAATCTTAGACAACAACCAGCAGTTACAGCAACACCTGCTAAAACATTGCCTACTTCGCTTTTTGATGATAATCTGGATGATGATGTGGATGACTTTCTGAATGCCTTTACGCCTAAGCAAAAGCCGCAATTAACGACGCCTAAGAATTCGTTATTTGATGATGATGATGATTTGGATATTGATGACATATTTGCCAAAAAGAAGCCATCAATCAATCAATTAGCCAGTAAATCAATTGCTAAAACTTCACTCTTCGATGATGACCATAATGAGGATGATAATGATATATTTGGTGCAACTTCAAAACCTATAACACAGCCTGTCAAGCAGCAACAGGAGCAAAAGCTGCCTGTAACAGTTGTTGAGCCATCCAGCATCCAGCGAAAGAATCTATTTGATGATATTGGCGATGATGATCTATTTGGCACGCCCAAATCCAACAAGCAAATAATCGTTGAAGCAACAGAAGTGAAGCAGAAGAAGGAACCTGAGAAGCAGCAACCATCAGGCAATATTCTAGTTATGCCAAATAAGAATGTTGATCTAGAAGAACAAAGTGTTAAGGACCAGCCCAAGACTACAAAGGATGAGTTTCAGGAAACACAGGCTATTAAAGAACCCGAACCAACTCCCAACTCAGATCTATTAAGTGGCGATCTTAGTGTTGAGGAACCAATCCAAATCTCCTTTAAAGATCAGCACAAAAAAATTGAAACAACTAGAGATTCGCCCGATCCTGTGCAGACAATCAATGCAAGCCATAAACCAGAACTATTAAGTGATGAAATTAGCGATGAAGCAACTACAAAAATCTCCTCTAGAGTTCAGCCCAAAACGCTTGAGAAACCAAAGGACTTGCCACCCAATATTATACCAAAAGCTTATTTATTTAATGATGATTTTAGCGATGAGGAGCCAATCACAAAGATGAAAGCCAAAACAACAAATGAAATTATAAAAACCAAAACAGAACAAAAATCACAAGAGATTAAAACAACAGAGAAGAAGAAGGAGGAAGACAATCTATCGGCTCAGTTGGAAACAACGAACAAAAACGAAACAGCAATAAAGGAGAAACAGCCGCAAGTAAAGACATTAATAATGGATGATTTATTTGGTGATCCAAAGGAGATTAGCAAAGAAGAGAACGTTCAGGAGGAACAGGATCCCATTATCAGCCTAGTGGCAGATATCAGTAACAAGAATTCCAATATGGAAACGCATGCTTCTCAGCCACCACCCGCTGAGGATATTGCAGCTGCACAGCAAATCATGCAAAACTATTCGAGTCTCTTTTCGGATGAACCGCCCGACGATAGCGAGTTCTTCCAGTCTTTGGGCACCAGCAGCCTGAGCAGCTTAAGTGCTTCCAAAATGTTTGATAGTGCACAGGATTTCTTTGAGCCCAACTTGCCAGAGTTGCCTCAAAGTGTAACACCGGCAGTTGTAGCACTTGCAGAGCAGACCAACAACGATTATGGTGGCATGCATCTATTTAGCGATGTTCCGCCAGAGGATGATGATGATGATCAAAGTGCAGCAGTAATCGCTGCTCCAGCTTCTATTAGTGTGGACGCATCCACAAAGCGTATACACACCATCTTCTATGATGACTTTAGTGAGACGGCTCGAGCAGGTGCCAGCCAACAGAGCTTTGATGAGCATCCACCCTTGGATACAGATGTGGTGGATAAGGATGTATCCAAACCCAGTTCGCCCATTAAAAAATTGCAAATGCCCAATATAAATATCAATGTGAAGGCGCTTCTGCCTGGTGGTGGTGCCTTGCCGAAGCTTAATAAAACGCAAGCAGATGCTTCACTGCCAACAGTTGGAGTTAATCAACAACCAGTTAATCAAGCACCCAAATCCAGCTCCAAAGAGACGGATAGCATTCTGCAGTGCATTGGTAAAAATCGCGTTCGAGGACCAGCTCATCGCCGCCCATCAACGCGTCGGGCGCGTCAGGAAAACTATGCAAAGTCATTATTGAAGGAGAATCCAGATGAAGCAGCTCCAGAATACCCTGTACGGATACGTAGCCAACCTGCTCAGCTGCCCAGTTTTGATAATGAGGAAGTTCATCCAAGAGCGCAGACAAAAAACGAGAATACAGCTGCTCCTCTCCAGGAAACCCAACGAATAGCAACCACAGCCAAATCTACATTGTTTGTGGACAGTGATCTTGAGGATGATGATAATGCGCTTGTTAGCAAAGCAGTTGAAACAAAAGTTGCTGCAGTTACTCCAATCATTATGCAGCCACCCGAGGATGATTTCAAATCTATGGCTAAACGGGAACAAAACCCACCTCCAGCTGCTTTGCCCGCTCAACAACCACCAAAGGATGACTTTAAGTCATTGGCAAAATCGAGTTCATTTTTTGATAGCGATGAAGAAGATCAAAATACTTTTCTGTATAGACCACCAAGTGGTTCAATGCCACCCTTTGTGTCCACCTCTCGAGCAAATACTGGTCCACCCAAATCTTATGTTTCCTTTTTGGATAACAATGATGACGATGACAACTTTGTATTTAGTCCAGCTGCAGTTGAGCCGCAGCCTAAAAAACCACCATCGAAGCCATCTTCATTTTTGGACAGCGATGATGATGATGCACTATTTAAGCCAGCAACGAAGTCGCAAACAGCTGCTCCAGTTTCATTGCTAGCTAAGAAACCAGTCGAGAAGGAAATCAAAGCCACCAAGCCAAAGGCTTTGAAACCAAATACCAGCAAATTGTTTGATGACGATGATGATGATGATTTGTTTGGCAGCACAGCTGCACCTTTAGCTAAAAGCCAACCCAAACAAGCTGTAACTCCTGCTTCTGTTCCAGCTCCTATTACAAGCCAGGCTTCTCTCTTCGACAGCAGCAGTGAGGGGGAGGAAATACCCAAATCCTTAAACAACAAATCAATGTCGAAAGCGAAACCCAGCAAAAGTCTATTCAGCGATGATGACGATGACGATGATCTGTTTGGTGGTGGTGGTCTTGCTAAAAGTGGCCCTGTTTCAAAGCAAGCAAGGATCGTTAAAACTGCACCACGCAAGATGGCTGAGAAGGCGCCCAAAAAGATTACAGTCACGCCTTTGCCGGCGAGTGGGGCCAATGTATCCGATAATCCGCTGGCAGATCTATTGGGTCCATGAGTGCATTTTTGTTAAACATATTTATATACAATACTACTATATATTAACACCTGTAGATTTGTTACACATTATTAAACGAATCTTTATATAAACCAGTTTTATAATTCGTTAAACTCAAATATAGAGTTTTTTAATTTTAAACCATGAAATCAAAACATTTTTTATAAAGGTGACTTAATTAGAACAGACAAGAGAAATGTTCTCAAATAATAAGTAAAGACAAGCGAAAGAATAAAAATATATTTAGTTCGGAGTATTGTGACTTAAGAGAGCTTTGAGGGGTTGATGATTTCTGAGTGAATTAAGTAATGAAAAAGTTAAAGCAGTTAAAGTTAGCAGAAATACTTTTTTTTAATGCAAATAACTAAAAGTAATCATTATTTGAAAGCCCTAGATAAATCGTTTTCGTTGCGATATAAATGTTCGAATGGTTTTAGTATCGTGTGTAAACCTAATATTGTAAATATTTAAGACTTAAAGCTAATCTAGTATATAATCGGCGCATCTTCCTCAATTTGTAACTTGACGAAACTTGCAAATGAAACTGAGTTAGTTTGTGGCTCTTTGGTCGATATTCCAAGGAATGTGGTAGACGAGCATTCTACAACTAATTATGAGTATGAATCTATATAGCATTATGACTGGAGCTTAGTCTTAAACTAGATCGAATGATCTGCTCTCTCTAGAGAGCAACATCGCGATATTTGCGATAATCATCCGATTCGTTGCCCAGCGACAATTTACTGTTGGCTGTGACATACGGATTGGCATAGTTGGCATAGCCAAATCCACCATAATATTGCATCTGTTGCTGGGAACCGCGCCGTTGCAATGGTTGCGCCAACACCGTGAAACCACCTTGCGAACTGCAGGCGGAGGGGCGACGATAGAGATTAGCAACAGCTGCTGCCGCCTGCTGATGGTGGAGAGGATTGTTGAGCAGCATGGCCAAATAGTATTGCTGCTGTTGTGTATAGTTTTGCAACAGATTATTGCCATAGGCAGCCAGATCATTCTGCACCTTATTGATGCCATCCAGATTCTCCAGCGAGATGCAGTTGCGCGCGAGTTTCTGTGGCGGACCCGACTGCTTGTGCCGATTACCATTCTGCTGATATTGTCGCTGCTGGCCGGGTGGAGGTGTTAGCTGCTTGGGCTCAATGGAGCAGTAGATGGGATCGTTGCTAGCGCTGCCAATGAGAGATGGTGGCGACGGTCTATGCGAATCCTGCAGATTGTTCTTCAGATCATCGATGGTGATGTTAAAGTACTTGGCATTCTTATCCTCCGTATCCAGCACGTGTCGTGGATTATACATGCCCGGCAGCGTGCAGCGCAAATCCATCAAGGATTGGGCACGATGTCCACCACTGGTACGTTGACCCGGCACCACTGAGCTGAACTGTTGCGCCAGCGCCGGTGCAAACATGCTGGCATTAAACTCATTCTGTGAACCAAATAGCTGGCCACCCGCATTGTTGAGTCCATTGCCCAGGTTAATCTTGGTCTCGTCACACAGCTGATAGCCAGCATTCTCGAAACCATTCAACCGTTGGCTAGAACGACGCGAATCCGCCTTCGTTATGGGCACACTGGGTGCTGGAGTCTGTAGTGAGAGACGTGTGGCTAATCCCTGCAACTGGTTGAGCACCTGACGCTCACGACGCCACTTAATGCCCGTGGGTATAACACAGATTAGCGCCAGGCAGTTGATGATTAGTCGTATCAAATAAGATGTCAGCTCCGTCAAGCCATGCACAGATTGCAGACCCTGCACAAAAACCGATTTCGATTAGTAACAGCTTTAGGCTTAGCTTGGATTTAATACTCACCCAATGCTGTGTGGTCATCAACATGACCAACACCAGCTCCGGTATAGACATAAGTCCAATGACAGCCGACCAGGCAAAGAGTGGCCAACACAGACCACTGACCAGACCATGGATTAAGATAGTGCTCGCCACAAACATTATAAAGTAGAGCGTGCACAGTATATAGGATGCAACGGGCAGCTCTCCATGCGCCTCCAGCAGCCAAGAGACCTCACACGAGAATGCCCCAAGATACACTATCTATAAATGACAGCCGGACAAATTCAGTGAAGAAACGACATTAATCAAATATGAGAAAAGAAGTGGTAAAATATTTATATATAGATTTTCAAAGATGCTGCTAAAATGTTTGAAACATAATCCAATATCAACAACTTTAAGATCTCAACTAACATTATAGGTTTTTGAAGTTATGAAACATCTATCTGAGATCTATTGATCGAATTTACGACTTAACGCTTTTAAAAGGTGTATATAAAGTGTATAATTTGTAGACCGGATTTATCTGTCTCTAAAATAAACATAAAAATCATTTTGAAAACAGCTTCAACACCGCAGCGTAACGAATTAAAAAGTGCCAACTATTAAAAGAAACGAAATTCAAAAACTACTTTTAAAACCACCTGTTTTTTAATGGCTTATGTTATAAAGTAAACGTCATTTATCTACTTTCGATATAATATGCATGTTTTAACTAATATCGAAATGGTTTCAAAATATCTTAAGTTTAATATCTTTAGTTCAGACAAGGAGAGACATAATCGCTATACTAAACAGACAGCTATTACTGATAAAGAATCTTTGTATATAATTTAAGCTATCTGAAAAAATACGTTACAAACTTCTTGACAACATTAACATACTAGACTCAACACAAACACAAAGAAAGCGAAAGCACAAATCAAACACAACGGAAATCTAAATAAAGCTGTTTTGTTGCAACCGTTGAAGATGCAGTTGGAAGTGAAGTTGATGACGTTGACGTTGATGATGATGATGAAGCTTTGTTTAAAAGCGGAGACATTTTTAGCTCCGCAATCATCCATCAATCAATTAATGAGCTATTTTCGCTGTCGTTGTTGCTGTCTGTTTGTCTGTCTGTCTGTCAAGCAACAACAGCAATACAAAAAGATGAAATTTTAATTTTTTGTGTGTGTGCAAAACGATTTCATTTCATTTTCACTTAAATGGCGCAAAAAAAACAAAACCTGGCCGGTGTGTTATCATAACGGTACCACAACAAGTGAATTATGATGATGGGGTATGTTTGTGTTCGTGTGTGTGTGTGGAAATCACGATATTGGTTCACTTACCAGCAAGAGACCCGCCGCCACACAACATATGATGAATAGATTCGCCTTAATAAAGCGCTCCATGATATGTTCGTTCCAAAAGTTTTGTATGCTATTCCCGTTCTCGTTCCCGCTGTCTTTGCCGTCGCCGTTGGTCGTCGTCCGTTTCGGCTTCTTGAACGAGGACGGTGAATGCGTTTCACTGGTCTTCTGATAATTCATTATCGTGTTTGTTTGTTGGCCAAAAAGAAAATAAGCGTTAAAGCTGCCGATTGGTTTGTTTTTTTTTTTATTTGCTTTGGCCAGCCGGCCTTGGCTTGAAGCAGCTGTAGCGAAACAGTGGTGGTGGTGTTGATGGGTCAGTGGTGCGAGGCGATGACAAGCTAGTTCTAGTTCTATTTAGTTCTTTCTTTTGATGCTTCAGATGTTTCAATGAGTTTTGAGGCGCTGCGAATGCGAAAGCGTTAAGCGGCCTAATTGAGGCTTGTCATGGTTTTGGTTTTGCTTTTGGTTTATTTGCCGTTGCCCCTGAAATGGAAATGAAGATGCTATATAGCGATGAGTGTGAATGCGAATGGGTGTAAGTGTTAAGTATGTATGTGTAAGTGCCTAAAAGCGATCTAAACAAAAGACTTAGGCAGCGAACTTGTTTCGCGGCCATCTAACGGCATCTGCTGACAAACACATAAAGACTGAGACAGCGAGACGAAGAGAGGCAGAGAGGTTGATTAAGATTGTGCTATTGACCAGCTGCAGGCGAGATTTTCACTTTTCGAACACACTAGTCATGCGGCTTAAAATCACAAATAATTCTTAAGTCTCAACATGTGGTATTTTACATATACAACAAATGGAATGCGATTGCTTTTAAAACAGAACAGAGAAATTTATATTGAAAAGTGTATCAAAGTAGTATTCTAAGTGAACTAACATTTTTATAAATAAAATAAAATAAATAAATAACTTAGCTTTTATATAATAATATAGTTTGACTTTTGGAAAATCAACATAAATATTCAAAACAAATAAACTCAAGTTGGAGTTTTATTTTATGAGCGATATTTGTATTCAATAAATTTTGAGTTGAAATAAAATAAAACTAACTCCAGTTAAACTTAAAATACTACTTAAATCTTATCACAATAAAAACGTTTTATTTAACATAAATAAACATCTTACCTAGCCTTCTAACAAATTTAAATGTCACTCTGTAAAAAATCCTAAATCCTAAAAATCCTCGCAAGTTCGCTGCCTAAGTCATTTGGTTTGGCACCCAAAATAATACAAATAATTTCGTTGCCACCGTTTTACTGTCAAAATAACAAGCTGATGATGCTTATGTGTAAATAATTTTCCACTTATGTCATATCGTCGTGTGGAAAAGGCAAATAACTGAAATCTATTATAGCCAAGCGCTAAATGCTCAGACAGACACAAACAAACACAATCACACATACACACACACACACACATGCAAACAGAGACTTAAGTAGTAAATCATTTATGCGAACGCCAACGTCAGTTAGCAGCTTAGTCAATCATTTGGTAATCTTTCGATTGCGGCTCTCATCATCAGAACTGGAGTCTCTCACTCAATGCCGTCGACAGGTGCGCCATAACCGTCATAATCATCATCTTCTTTGGCTTGAAGGTGCTTGTAACTGTGTGGGTGACTTCAGCTGGGAGCGTTTGAGCCATGAGCCAAAAGCCACAAGCCATAAGCCATAATGTTATTGGCCGGATATGCGCGCGCCTAAAAACAAATGTTGCCAGGTCAGCGCCCCTTTGCCCCATTGAGATTCCGGTAACGTTGTATATGCCGCTTTTACATTTCTCTCTCTCTCTCTCTCTCTTTCTATCTTTCTCGTTTTCCTGTGCCACCGCTTTCTTTTGCGTAAGCCAAGAACTGCAAGCCCACTTCCCGCCCTATTACGTTAATTCTGACTGTAGCTATGCAAACATTGCGAGCAGTTCTTGTGCTGTCCGGTTATTTTGGCAGCCGTTGAAACGAGTTTAAATGGCGAGCTACTCACAAATCGGGCTATTATTAGCACCAACAAAATAAACAAACATCTTAGAAAAAAACTATTGCAAATCGTTATCTCGCTTTGCCTATTGCTTGAAAATGTGTTAAGTGAAAGAAATCAACTTAAACGAATGAATATAGTTATTTTGAATAACCTAAACGATCGTCAAATACCATTGGTTAAATGATAAGTATTAAGTTAGATAATCTTTTACACATTATGATTTTTGTTTAATTATGCTTGTAAAGAAATTATTACAGCTAATTCGCAAATAATAAAGTAGTAGAAGTTGCATTTTTGTTTTACTTACAAAATCGAAAAGAATTAACTAGAGTTCGAATTCTAGTTTTAATTCTAGTTTACAGTGACAACTCTTAAGAGTTTAGTAAATAGAATGACGCCTAGTTATAAATACTCTAACAAAAAAGTATTGAATATTAAACTTAAGCTAAGGTTATGAACTGAAAACATAGCTAATAAATATGACTGGACTTAACCGGCTAAAAGATGAATGCAACTGTTAAGTTAAATGTCATTTAAACCCGGAATCACGTAGTATACTCGTATTTGCCATAATGACAAACTCATCAACCAGACATAACTATAAATTGCCAACGTATATACTATATGCATATAATAATGGAATAATAGAAACAATCGTTTAAGGCGCATTAAATTATTGATTGTTTGCACTTATAGGAATGATTCAATAAAGTACCCTTAAAATGTATTTAAATAATTGTCACATTGTATGCACAAATTTTTGAATTGGAAAGGTTTTTCTAAAAACCCTGCAATACATTCATGATGACCCCTTTTGCAAGATCGTGTATGTGAACTATAAAAATAAACTCGAAATTAAAACGAATTAAATAAACATCGCGCCCTTGACTGCCACACCCTTTCGTGTCGGCGGCTCAACAAGCTTAACTTTATTATATGTATTTCTGTTAGCGGAGTATCTGTAACATAAGCGTGCGATTGGGATTACCAAATTATGTAGATACCGCATAATTTGGCTGTGAACTTATGTCGCAACAACAACAATTTGCATTGTATTTTATATGCTAGTTGTATCTCTCTCTCTCTCTGTCTCGCCGTGTTTGTGTTTATGGCATTGTATATATGAATTTTAAGACTATTATTATTATTTTGTATGAGTATGTTAACAGTTGCAGTGTTGCGTGTGTGTGTATGTGACTGTTGAGAGTTCAATAGCATTAACAACAACAACAAGCAACAACAAGCAACAATGGTAACAATATGAAATGGCATGATTGGTGCACATATATATGCGCATGAATAAACAACAATGCAATGCGAACAAGATAATATACAGATATGATGTGTATGTTTTAACTGTTATGCAAATCTTAACGCGTTACATGTTCGAAAGCAATGGAAAAGGAAAAGGAATTTTATGCGGTGAGTGCGTTGCCATTAAAATGCGTTTCCAAATGCAATATGAATATGTATTGAATAAAAATGTTGATTCGATGAATTTAGTTCATTTTTTTTTGTTTTGTTATGATTTTTTGATAGTTGATAGGCTTACCTTTCACTTTAAAGCATTAATCCGTCGTTAGTTACACACAGCTAAAGAAATACAAACATGAGGGAGAAACAGCAGAAAAACACGAATTGTAGAAATTATATATTGTTTAAGCAAGAAATGATTTCACATGCGCCACGGCCTCCGGTCTCAGATCCACTCCCAGCGCTGCTGCGGGTACAAAAACTACGCAAAAAAAGATAAAAAGAGCAATAACAACAAACGACAAAAACGACACACAAAAAATTGTTCAGCGTTGAGTCATGCAAAGGGGAGAAGTCGTTGTCGCTGTCGTTGTTGTTGTCGGCTGCTGTCACATGCAAATGCGTGCTAGCAAAAACAAAAAAACTGACTTCAATACGTGACATATGTGTGCCAGCAAAAAAGTTAGCGGAAAAAGCGTTGCAGTTATAGAAAAGTTAGAAAAAAAGCCCGCGCACTTGTTCTTGCACTTTTACTCGAGCCAATTAAATGTCTTTGTTTATGTGCGTATATAAGAAGAAGAAAGAACAAAACGTGTTTCTGTCTTGGTTTATTAAATTATGTTCTTCGTTCTTGAGCAAAAGCGAAATGCACTTGAGCATAATTATAATTTGCTTGCGGCTTAATTGTACAACGGTCGAAACGCACACAGCTCTGGGTCAAGTTGGCGGCGAGTGGATGAGAGACATGGAGACATGGAGAGCGTTGATAATCGAGATAGGTATTGTAGATACGCACACACACACACTCACACAATAGAACCGTAACATGCACGGCTAACGGTAACGGTTAAAAGCAAAGCAATCGCGCGCGCGCGCAAGCTTCCAAAACAGTTAAAAGTGAAAATAAAATGACTTAGGCAACGAACGCGACTTCGATAAAAGAAACTTTGTCTTAGCTCTTAGCGCGTCAGCTGAGCTCAGCGGCTGCCCAACAACTGAAATGTGCTTTTGCCGTTTGCTCAATTTGTCTTGCCTCCCGACTGCGACTGCGGCTGTGCTCGTCTCTCAGCGTCAGCGTCGCAGCGACGTTGAACGTTGACGTCGTCGTTGCCAGTTGTTGCTTATTGAAAGAAATATTTGTACTCTCAAGAATTTGGTTACAAATGGGGTATTTTTAAAATGTGAATATGCATTCAATTCAATGCTGCCTTAACGTATATGAAAAAACTCTTTTACTGGGTAACTCCCATTCAAGCACTGTCGAGCACGCTTGAGAGCAGTTAGTTCACTCGCATTGGCCCTGCTGCGACTCCGCTGCGAACTTTAGTTCAAAACAATTAAGTTAACTTAATTTCTGACTTGGAGCGGCCGTACGCGGTGCATTTGCATAATTTGATTGTCAGACAAACCAAAACAATACTCGTTAAGTTTGTTTTATTCTCTCTTTATCTGTCTTTGGGGTCTGCCTAACGGGAACGTACGCATTTGTTTGTTGGTGGAAAACAAATGGTCAGCGCTGTCTGTTAAGTTTGAAGTTGTTCTAATTAAAAACAAGAGTTGGTATTGGTATTTCTTTTCATTTGTTTATATGTCATGTGCTTTGTGTTTGATTTTTACTAACAGCTAAATGTGCCTTAGACATTTTGTATTTTTAAGTTTTATAAATTCATGTAACGTTTTTTCTTTCCGAAAGTCAAACGGTTTAACAAACGATTGAAAATTATAATTGATGTAAAATTCTCTTGTGCATTTATCAATTTGGTGGCTTTTACAATGTCTTAAGCCATATTATGCTTTTGTGTGTTGCTTTTAATGACATATTCATGATCTGATAATTTTCTTAATGTGTTTTCTGTTGATGGAAATTAATGTGGCGTCTGATGTTCAGAAGCTGCCTACAAATTTCAAGTGTTGTAAAAGAAGCTCATTTGATTTATGTAAATCTTTGTTTCAGCAGTTAGCTGAATGTTGGCAATTGTGGGTGTTTTAATTTTTCTTTAGGCTGCCTTCTCTGCATTCTTGTCGCAGCCGTTCTCCTCTGCATCGCCTTGATCCAGGCAGCCATCATCAAATAATGGTCCTAGCTGTCCAATGCGCTTGATCTGCTCCATTAGATCGGCTATTTCGGGCGTACAATTGCGGAACTTGCGAAGATACGAATAGCCACGCAACATCTCATTGTCCAGCACACAGCTGCAATGCATTTATTATAAGATACGAATTAAATGTGGAATTTTATTAAGATTAAGTAAACCTTACATTAGGGCTGCCGCTCCAAAGTTGCCAGTTTTCTCGAGCTGTTCCAGCCAACTGTTGATGATGGTTTTGATTACGGGATCTGTAGCAGGCAAATGAATACGTGCATTTGCCAATGCCTCACGATAATACTCATGTTTTAACAACAATTTAATGGCCTCAGTTTGCATATCGATGGCTGACAGATAAGTGGCGGCGTGAAGAATATATCCTTGCTCCTCCATTTGTTCAGCGTATGCCTTGCAGCACTTTTGCCAAAACCTGCAAAGCAGGAATACAGTTAGCCAATACATTTTGGTCATGGTTTGAGCTTTACTTACACATAGGACACCGAAGGAGATACGGAGACATGCCACTCGTTGAGTGTTTTGTTATCGATGTGTTGCTGCAGTTCATCGCGCACCTTGAACGTGGAAACAGCCAGGCAAAGGGGTGCAATATCTTTGTTATTGGAATGCTTGAGATTGGTAACTGAAATAAGCTTTTATTAAAATTTGCCAATTAACATATTGAAGCATAAAACCTACGTTCGGTGGCAATCAAGTCTTTGGCCATAACTTTGGTGCTAAAGAGCTTGGACATAAGCACAGCTTTGTCTATTTTAGCGGCATCTTCAGTTAGCACAATTGCCAGCTTTTCCAGTGCGGTTTTGTTAAGTTCTTTTTGGGTTAGGCACAAGCAGCTGCGACTATGCTGTAAGTATAAGTAGTATTAGTATCTTTCTATGAAAGAAGAAAATATTTTTACTTACAGCCAAAAAATTATCGGGCATTGATTGTAGCTCCTTTTGCTTGCACTTGCTGCACTCAACTGCATAGCTGGCATTGATGGTCTGCGTCTTGAGGCTGAGAGCGCCCAGCATGGAGTCAATAGCTTTTTGTTGCTGCACCGGGTTAGCCGGCTTTGCAATGCCAATATCAGCTTGTTTCGCCGAGCGTTTATCGCGACGCTGTCGCTTCCTTTGTGCGGCACTTAAACCAGACACATTGGGTTGTGTTATGGACTTGCTGGCCCATTTGACCTTGAGCAGTCCATCGATTTTGGAGCGTATATTCTTTTCGTTGTTGGTCAATGCCTCCTTAATGCTGAACATTTCTAGTGTCAACGTCTTGCCGCTGCACATAATGACACTCTCATCGGAGGGCAGAAACAATCCACACCACATGGGGCAGTGATAGGTGATGGTCAGTGGTGGTTGCTCCGGTTGCTTGGTGTTCCACAGACACACCTTGCCCTCAATATGAAAGCTAAGGAACAAATTTGACTGCATATTGCTCCACTTCACCGAGGTGATCGATGCCTTCGGATCGCTAGCCGTAAATCTATGCAGCTCTTTCCAAGCTCGCTGTCGCTCCTGGAATTCCATCACATACAGCAGCTTATCATGACCAACAACAACAAACTTATTGGTCTCCAGTGGATTAAATGCAATGTCTGTGATATAACGCGATAGCAACATCGTCTGCCGCAAATTGGTAAAGCTCAGCGCAGTACCTGCGCGCTCGTAAAGCTGCAGAAAGCCATCCTCTGTGCCGACAAAGAGAAAACTGCCACGCACATTAAGATAACTGGCACGTTCAATGTAACGCAGTATGTGGGCATCTGTAAAGGGAAAGAGTAATCGTTACATTAACATTAATATGAATTAATAGCACTCCGTAGAGTTGTTGCCTTAAATTTTAATTTTTGGTTATATTGTAACCAGGGGCAACTTGTCATAATTTCAAATAACAAACTCTCTTCACAAACACACACACTGGAAATATAACAAATTTCGTTTGCATACAAATTTAACGTTAAACGAAAATAAGAATACCAAAAGACACCATGTCGCATCCGCATCATAAGTTACTTGAGGAGATATGCCAGCGCATTTTGGTGCAGCTTAAACAGCGCGATATTGAGGAAGATAAAAAGTTCATGACATTTGTAGTGCATCTGTTGGTCAGGGATATGCGGCTTGGAATGTTGAGGACACTTTTGAATAAACCAACTGCCTGTGAGATTGAAACATTCATTGAAACCATTGTGGGTGGCTATTTGAGCAAAACGGACACTACAATGGCCAACATGCGCATGTCCTGGATCATGAAGATGGGCTATGGCATACAGTTGAGCTATGTGCGTGAAAGATACGAGGAGCAGTTTCAGCAACAGCTCAAGTTGCTAATCGACGATATACTTCAGTATCCGGAAAGTTGTAGTAAAGTGCAGCTCGATCAACTGTTTTCCAAGATGCAAGTCTTCATTGTGGCCACCAATCATTTGGGCTGTCCTCGCAACCATGTGCTGCTCAAGCTAACAGCCAGGGCACTTAACAGTGTCATTGGACGCAGCGATCTGCAGAACTATGTGCTCAAGAAGAAGTATCATCGTAAGGAGTATCTGCAACGTTTGGCAGACACTGTGGCAGGCATTGTCATCTATAACAATGATGGACCCGATGGTGATCGCGAAAATGTGCGTTATGGTAAATGAAACTAAGGTTCCTTCATATAACACAAACAAAACCAAGCTTTCCTTGCAGTAATTGGCGACCTGGTCATGGCGCAGAGCAAAACGAGCGGCGGCTTTGAGGCGACGCTGGAACAGCTTAAGGAATTAAGTGGTAAGTGTCAGGAGGAGATCAGCAACCAATTGAAATTCAATTGCAAGGAGACAACGCTGTACTATCGGGTGCCACTGGAGCAACTGCATCGCATCAATCAATTTACCATCACATTTCTAATGCTGCAGCGTTGCCTGACCGCACTCAAGAAAAGCTATGAGCATACGGCGTATCTAGTGAATGTGGAGACGGGTCGCTACGATTGTGTTGTGGCCAAGATTAACGATACGTTGAGCATGCGCACCTCCATCGAATCGGAGTTGGTGTTTGTGAGTAATAGAATTGATTTAAGAAGATCAAAGGTAAAACAATTTTCATCCACTTGCAGCCACATTTTGTGTACCTATCCAAGGTGTGGAGCAATCTAAATCATTACTTCAATCACATTGTGGAGCTAAATAGGCTGCGTGAGCACCTAGAGAAGCAGTTGACTAAGGAGTTGGTGCAGCGTGCCCATGCTACAATAACGGAAATACAAGAGTTGTGCAAACGGCATAAGGATTGGTTCGAGTGCAGCTTTTTTGAGCGCATGGATGCAATTAATAAGTATCAAACGGATGGCAATTTCTGCAGTTTAGCCAAAGCGGATATAAAGGAGTTTTGTGGAGTGACGCTGGCCGTCACGAATGGTTTGCTGCTGCCAGCAAAATGTTTGCGTAAACTCTGCATGAATCTGGACATCAAATTTGGATTTCATGATGAGAAATATGCGCGCATTGGTGAACTGTGGTTTGAGAAGTTCATTACCGCTTTAAGACAGGCCATCTTCAACAATGCTAATTTGGCATTGCTTTTCAAATTGGATGATGCGCTGATTGAAAAAGAATTGAAGGCAGTGCCCGTAGAGCCGCCAAAAACAAAGGACTTTGAAGGGCAAACCGAAATGGTTATCACCAACGATCTCTCGCCATCGAATTGGATAAATGTGACATGGAATGCTTGGGATTATCATAGAGAGACCATACACTTGGCCGAGATGCGTAAGCGTCAGACCAAGGATGCACAGACAAATCTCACCTATGGTAAACGTAATGCCCAAAATCAAATGTATAACACACGACAACATATGTAACAACTACTTGCCTTGTTTGGGCTTTGTTGCATCAAAGATGACCAGCACACGATTCACAATGCAGTAGATGTAGTTTTCCTTCCACACCAGTGAATAGATCTCGCTTTTGTGTACAGTGCGTAACGTGGCCTTTATCCGCATACGTTCGACATCCAGAATGCCCACCTATAAATATTTATATTAAAAAAAAAAGCATAAAATAAAATCTCAATTTTATTCTTACCATGCCATCGAAAGTGCCAAAGGCGATGTTTAAACAATCTGGACTCCATGCTAGCGAGTAGACACTGCTGTTAGCATACGCGCTCTCAATGGGTATGCAACGGGATGATAGCTTGGATAAGTCAAAGATAGCGAGGCGTTTGTCCGAGCAACCCAGTGCGATTCTACAGAATTAGATAAATTGTTAAGTCTAACAATGGCGTATTTAGATTTTAACAACTCACTTGTTCATATCATCTGGACACTCGGCAATAGCGCGTATGCCAAATTCCAAACAAGCATAGAGAGCATTAAGTTCGCCGCTAAGTGCGTTCAGTATTCCCACTTGGCGAACCCGCATGGTCAACCATAGTTGTGGCTCAGCTGTGGCAAATTTGATTGCGCATGTTTCAACATCCTGAGCATTACTCTTGTGCACGTGATCCTTTTGAATTTTATAGCGACGCGCCTTCGAATCGTATTCAAGTGTCCAAAAAGAAAGCTGATGGCGACTTAGTGAAACAATTGTCTGATCACTTAGCCAGTGCACTTCTTTAGGTTTGCCTGTAGTGGAAAGAAATTTAATTTAAAAGATTGCTCACAGCAGTGATTTTAATTTTTAGTTACCTGATCCACTGGACCTGTTATAGCTCTTGGCACAATGCCCACCTGTAAGCGTATTCCAAACCACAATGACATCGTTTGCATTAATGGACATCAAGAGAATGTCTGGTCGTGCAGTCGATTCAATGGAATTGACGCTTGACGTGTCAAAGCTGACTCTCCTGGTGATCTGTACGACAGGTTGGGGATCGGACTTTGTCTGAGTTTGCAACTGCGGTGATTCGGGTGCATCATGCACCTCGGCTTGATGGTAGATGTGATGAAGAACTTCACGTTTGGGCTTTGGTGCCTCGCCATCCACAAGAACGGCATCATCACTGGAAGAACTAAACTGAATTACCTCAAGACTGCCCTCGCTGGAGCCACTGACAAGGGTGGCGGTCCCCTTTTCAGATTTGTTGCTGCTGTCGCTGCGTGGACCCTGTATGCCCGTCTGCAAGCAGTCCTGCAGGGTGACTTCCACTTGAGGAGTATCTATTGGCGCTAAGAGTTCAGCCTTAATGTTCTCGCAAGCCTCTATATAATTAATGGCCACTGTCCCAGTGGGTTTCTCCAGACCCACAAAATCACCGCAGTCGTCGGAGCCCTTGCTAATTAATCGCGGACGCACGCTAGCAGGTGCACCAAATTCGCCCTCCAGGTGATCAAAATTGTAGATATCAAAAGGATCATCCGCTTCAATAACTCGAGATTTTAAAAGCGGAGCTTTGGCAGGGTTGGGATCAGGTGCGACAACTGGATCAGTATCAGTATTTCGCCACTGCTCATTCTTTGGTTTCTCTGTTTTATCTGTGGAAAATTCCTCTTTAGTGAAGGACATCTCGCGCCAGGACAGGTCTAATATGCTTGAATTCTGGCCATTTGACATCAACTTGTGGACAATGCACATCTGGCGCAGATCACAAACTAAAACGGCTCCTGCTGCTGTGCCCAAAGCAAACATATGCTCGTCGTATGGGGAGCAGCTAAGAACTGTCATTTGATGGTTACGTGGCGATAAGAATGTTGGACGCCGGCAATATGTGTTCGAGGCAACGCAGTAAATCACCAAATCGACGGCATCTATAGATAGAATGTTACCATTGGCAAGATAGCCCATCTGTACATTGATCAGTTGAAACATGCGAACGTCACGTGCCTCGTGTTGATGCTGATGCGCCTTGTGGCCAATAATTGCCTCGCCCATAGCGCAATCCCAAACCTGAACGCTCAGATCCTCGGCGACTATGGCAAAGTGTTTGCTTGTTGAATCGCTTTTGCCCCACATTGGGCTGACATCGATTGCACTTATAGTAATGCGGGTCGACATAGTTTTCACTTCTACCGCTTCCCGTTCGTTGGCGGACGGTGCCGATATATAATTTATGCATTTGAAGCCGGTATAGAGCACGCCGCCGTCTGGTGTTGTGACCGAAAGCGGCATGTGCATGCAGCCCGGTGAGGGTATATTTTTGTAAATCACTGACTTATTCATAGCTTTCAATTTGATCGGCAACAAAAAAAAGAAAATGGTGAACTATGCACAGGAACTGAAAGCTGACATTTGATGCCAATTTCTTCTTCCCTTTCGTTTATCCTTTCCAGCACTTGTTATCAGCGTGACCGGCGGCGGTATGTTTAAATCGTTTATGGAAAATGTAGAATTTAGTATTTAAATGCTGTATATTTCATATTTTCGCACAGTCGGTCACACTGATTTTAAGCACTTGTTTTTACTGCGAATGGAAGTACGCAAAAAAAATATACACAATCGCGAGTTTATTGTTAGAAAACTATTTTGTGGAGACTAAAAAGCCTTTATGTAATTAGTTATGGATTCGAAGCGTGAGAGAAAGTCATCTTTGGTAAGTAAATGTTCAATTTGTTTATAGGGAAGCTATTTTTAACAATTCTATTGTTATTATTTAGGCTCCACTTTCGCCATGTCCGATACCAGATATTACGGACGATGAGCTAGTGACGATTTCCGTGAGAGATCTCAATCGGACTTTGAAGATGCGTGGACTAAACCGGGATGAGATTGTGAGAATGAAACAAAGGCGTCGCACTCTCAAGAATCGGGGCTATGCAGCCAGTTGTCGGATCAAGCGTATCGAACAAAAGGACGAATTGGAATCAAAGAAATCGTATGAATGGACTGAGCTGGAGCAAATGCACGACGATAACGAACAGGTACGCTTGGAAGTAGGCAACTGGAAGAACAAGTATAAGGCACTGCTTCAGTTTGCCATCCAAAACGATATACCCATTCCGAGCGAGCTGGAAGGCTGCTGATAGCACAATAGATCCAAACACATTCCAGTTCCAGTTGAAATTTAAATCAAAACACCTGTCACCATAGTACAATAGCTGGAATATGATTTGTAATAACCACAACTACTCAATTTTAACTTTTAATAAACATTTGTATACGAGCACACAAACACCCTGTATTCTGATTTCAACCAAACGGCAACGCATCGATGTGAATGTTAAAATTTTTGAAAAACAGCTGTCCACTACGTATGTTGTGTGTTATTTGTTATGTATTAATTTTGAAAGCGCACCAAAAACTGATTACATATGTATGTATGTACATAATTAAATGTGCTAGTAGCGGTGCATTACTTGTAGTTAAACAAACAAGGAAAAGGACCTCAAGCATCTTGCAACTGCACACTAAGCCATGCCGTCATGGCATTCCGTCGCTTCAGTAAATCCCTGCTCTATGGTTTGCCACTCGGCATCACGTTTCTCGACTGCGTCGGCTATGTGGCGAGAGTTGATGGTAATTATTTCTTTCTTCATAGCAAAATCAGTGTTAAACCAAAATGTTTGTTTGCAGGCACATCCATGCAACCGGCACTAAATCCAGATGCAAATGAACGCGACTATGTGTTCCTACTGCGTTGGGGCATACACAGCAGTGCACTTGAGCGGGGCGATATAATCTCGTTAACCTCACCTAAAGACCCAGGGCAAAAGATAATTAAGCGTGTGGTTGGCATGCAGGGCGATGTGGTCTCCACACTTGGCTACAAACATGAGATTGTCCGTGTGCCCGATGGCCACTGTTGGGTAGAGGGAGATCACACAGGACACTCGATGGATAGCAACACATTCGGACCGGTAGCCTTGGGACTGATGTCAGCGCGAGCAGTAGCCATAGTTTGGCCACCCGAACGTTGGCGCTTTCTAAAGAACGATTTGCCACGACGTCGTCGACCTATACAGGTGGCAAAGACTAGCTATTACAACTAGCCCAAAGACTGAGTCCCAAGTGCGGTTGTTGCGGTTCCCCCTATTGTTTGTACATATACGTATACATATATCTATATTGTTTAATTAACAATCTTGTGTTCATTAGTAGGTCACAGTTTTACCCCTTCTCAAACAAAAGTCATGTTTTAAATATAAATTGCCAGTAAAAATCAACTTAAATAGAAACATTTTTTGTTTTAAAATATACATTGCGTTTAGCTCCTTTAAAAATAGATTAATCGGAATTTATTAAACTTAAAATACCTTCAAAAACTTTTTATTTCTGTTGAGAAAAAAAAACGATTTTTCAGAACTTAACAACTAAATGGATCCAAATTTGGTTTTGGATACATAACCGAATTCGTGGAGCACCGATAAAGTCTGTTTAAGAGCAACACCGGCTCGTACTACATCATAGCAGCCTGGAGTGACCAGATCTATGACCGTGGAGGCTAAACGTCGCTCCTCGCTCAGTCCAATTCGGCCGGCATCGAAGACGGCGCCCAGTTGTGGCCAAAGTGCATTGAATTCGCTGATTTGCAGACTGCTCGGTTCACTGGAGCGATTGGCACTGGTTAAGGCCAATGGCTGTTCATGCCACGTGGCGCACAGATCACTCATGAACTTATAATCGGGTATACGAATGCCAATCCGGCTGGTGCTAGGATTCAGAAAGCGATTGCTAAGCTGCGACGAACGCTCGATAACAATGGTCAGTGGCCCCGGAAGCAAGCGAGTTAGCAGCTCGTCACTCAAGTGGCTGGCCTGACCATATCGACGCAGTGCAGATATATTGTTAACGCAAATCGCAACGGGTTTGTGCTCATCGCGTCCCTTGATCTCATAGAGACGCTGTATGGCCTCCTCGTTGTTGGCATCACAAGCCAAGCCATAAACTGTATCTGTGGGTAGAGCTATCACTTTGCCCAGCTGCAGGCATTGTTCGGCTAGCTGTATTGCATTTTGTGATCCTACAGCGCAAATGGGAGTATTTTGCGTCTGGATCTTCTGGTTCTTCATTCTGCTGCAGCTGGACTGGGCGCGTCTTAGAAATAGTGTTTGTAGATAGCGCATTTGACTAATCTCGCCAGTTGTGTCCGCACTGGTGATTGCAGCACTTGTAGAATGTTGTCATGGGCTCATCCGCTGAGCGTGTTTGTAACTGCATAAAATAGGCGCGTTTATGTGAGCACTTTGGGCACTCGGCGTCGGTTGAGTCCACGTTCTCCCAAGCAGCAATGCCGCCCAATACGTGATCCACTTCCTGCATGTGTGTAAAGAAAAACAACATTAGTAAAGCCGCAACAAAAATTGCATCACTTTCTGTTATTAATATTTATATTGTACCTTGAGTCGCGGAAATGATTTTGTTGATATCTTTCGAGTGATTTTCGATATGAATGGACACGTGTTGCACGTGAATCTATGGCATAAGGTATCCTCTTCAATTATTAATATGTTGCCGCACGACGGACAGAAAAACAACATCGCGAATTGCAAGCACGTTTGAGAACTGAGGACTTAACAGAAAATGCCATCTGCTTTTACAGAATTTTTGCTCTCTCTGTTAACAAGCTCGCTCTCCCGCAAAAAAAAATTAAGTTATCGATTGGCGTTGATTAACGTTATTCAGCACTGGAACAACAGAGTACACAAAACAGACAAATTTGCAAGATATTGTGTTTTACTATTTAATTTTAACAATATGACGGCTGATGTACGTGATATTTTGGACATTGATCGTGCCAATACGCCAGAAATAACAAGAGATTCCTTTCTCGCCACAAAGAAACGCAATTTTGAGCGGTGAGTTACGCTTGTGAATTCGTATTGTTGTTGCTCTTTCAAGCAAGTTTTGTTTGCAGCACAAAACATGCTTCCCGGCGTCCGGAGGGCATGCATCGCGAAGTCTTTGCATTGCTCTACACAGATAAGAAGGATGCGCCGCCATTGCTGCCCACAGATACCGCACTGGGCATTGGCGCAGGCTACAAACAGAATAAGGCTCGTCTGGGGATGAAAAAAGTGCGAAAATGGGAATGGGCACCATTTTCCAATCCGGCGCGCAATGATGCTGCCGTCTTTCATCACTGGAAACGCGTCACTGATGACTCAACAGACTATCCATTTGCAAAATTTAATAAGCAGGTGGAAATTCCAAGCTACACAATGACCGAATATAATGCAAACCTACGCAACAATGTACAAAACTGGAGCAAGGTGCAAACGGATCATCTCTTCGACTTGGCCAGACGGTAAGCTATACAGAGTATAGTCTTGTAGTCGTCCACTCTTAAACTTAGTACTTTTACTTGCAGCTTTGACTTGCGTTTTATTGTGATGGCTGATCGTTGGAATCGTCAACAGCATGGCATCAAAACCGTGGAAGAGCTCAAGGAGCGTTATTATGAAGTCATTGCACTGCTGGCCAAGGCCAAGAACCAGAATCAAAATCAGTCGAGCGAAAAAAAAACGTTTGGCTACGATGCTGAACACGAACGCCGCCGCAAGGAGCAATTGGAGAAGTTGTTTAAGCGCACCACCCAACAGGTGGAAGAGGAACAAATGCTGATCAATGAGATGAAGAAAATCGAGGCTCGCAAGAAGGAGCGCGAGCGCAAGACCCAAGATCTACAGAAACTGATCTCCCAAGCTGATCAACAGAACGAACATGCTGCCAGTACACCAAGCGCTCGGAAATACGAGAAAAAGCTACACAAGAAAAAGGTGCTCCATCAGCCGCGACCTTCCAAAGTGGACTCTGTGGTGAATGCCATCGAAATTGGCAGCAGCGGCATTAAGTTTGCCGATCTTCGTGGCTCTGGTGTTTCACTACGCTCGCAAAAGATGAAATTGCCTGCGAATATAGGTCAGCGCAAGGTGAAAGCTCTCGAGCAGGCCATACAAGAGTTCAAAGTTGGTAAGTGCCGTAAACTACTCAAAATTAGTTTTGGTCATTTAAAACAATTTACTCTACGTAGATCCCGGTCCACCGCCGACGGAGGAGATATGCACATCCTTTAATGAGCTGCGTTCGGATATGGTGTTGCTCTGTGAACTACGCACTGCATTATCTACATGCATTTACGAGATGGAGAGCCTCAAGCATCAGTATGAAGCTGCCTGTCCAGGCAAAACGCTTAACATACCGCCCTCGTTAGTGCCCATCAAGAGCGAAACGTTGGACAATAGCACAGTTTAATGCAGTTGTGTGTCGTAGTATGTGTAGTATGTGTCCGTTTTCCATGGAATACAATACGCACGGCGTACTAATCATTGCGCTAACAGCATTTGCTGTCTTAACCCGTTTTACCAATCTTTCTCTCTCTATATTTGTGCATGTGCGCTACTCCCAGGTCTAGTTAGTTGTTAGAATAAACGGACAAGAAAACGAATAAGAAATAAATAACAACAACAAGTAGAAAATTGTTTTGCGGCACAAATCATATGTGAAAATCAAATAGCCACCGGTCAACATGCAACAATCCTCAACGTTGTTGAGTGTGAGAACTTTTTCACTCACTTGAGACTGTGATTTATTTTGTATTTACTTTTGCACTCAACACACACGGAGGCAAGCGATTCTTTTCCAGACGATCTTGGCCTTAGTTTTCAAAGTGAATTTGGGTTACCTGGCTGACCAAATATGGCTGGCATGCAATCGCTATCTTTTGCAACATTTTGTGTGGAATTGTCTGCTGCTCCGTTGATATCTACAATTCAATGCTGTTGTTGTCTCTGCTGCTGCTACTGCTGCGCTGCTGCTGCTGCTGCCCACACAGCCTTTGGTCATTGTAAAGTCGACTGCAGCAACAGCGACTGCGACCAGTATTTGTGAATGAAAATGCACGAATCATTTGCGGCTCGGGGCGCGAGCTTGTCTCTGTGTGTGTGTGTGTGTTTTTTTTTTTTACCTGAGCGTAGGTTTTCTCTGTGTGTTCGTCTCAGTCGAGTTTTTGTCGTCGGCGCGTTCAGTTGTTTGCTGGCAGCTGCTAGAGCCTAAGCGATCTCTTACACCTAATTCTCTCGTTCTTTCGGTTTATCGTTCGTTTGGTTGTGCTGTGTGCCGCATGCAACAGTTGTGTGTGTGTGTGTGTGTGTGTGCGTGCAAAGTTTGTTGCTACAGTCATTCATTTCTTCAATGCAAAATAAAAAAAACACATCATAAATAAATGCATAGTAAACGTGAAATGCAATTTAAGCAGACAAATGCAAATGCAAATGTTAATGTAAATGTAAATTATTTGACAGTTCAGTACGAGCCGTCGGCAATTGTCAATGTGTGTGTGTGTGAACGGTGTCCCATCCAACCCTTAAGAATCCTGCTGGCAGGCAGATAGACGAGACAAAGGCCACACATAACAAACATCAACAACAGCGACGTCGCATCCGTTTCCGGCTCTTTGTTTTGTGTCTGTTGTTGCTGCCAACCGTCGCTGCCACTGCAGATAGTCGTATTTGATTATTGTACTTGTTTTACTTTATGAATGAAATGTGCCGTGTGTGCTGGTGCGTCATGTCCATCCACAACTTCAGCGGTGTCAACTGAGAGCGCATTGTGTTATTATTGTTGCCAACTAAACTAGAACCCCGGCTCTGGCTCTGGGTCTGGCTCTGGCTGTGTTGCACTGCACCGTAAAGATCTTTATCGCATTTAGTTACGTTCTGGAGCAGAAACCGTTTCTCAACGCTCAGGTAGACAAAACTGAACAATAAACAAAACATTCGGCCAAATTAATGCGGCTTATTGTCTTTGCAACAATCTATAAACGTCACTCGAGCTGACTGATAAATATCGTCGTCTTCTATATACATATATATATACCTATCTGCTGTTTATGTTTCGCACGCTGATAATTCGAACTTAGCAAAGTAAACAGACAGTCATCGAAAAACAAATATCAATACTATATAGATTTACTACTCGCGCTCCCAACAACAGCACAAAATGTGGCTCAAACTAAGGTGAGTCTTACTTATTTTTAACGCCACGAAGCTAATTTTATGGCAAAACACAAATAATGCGTTTGTACTTAATTTTATATGTGTGTGTTTCTTGCTTTTTAATGTGGCACATTTTTATTTAAGTAGTTGAATAATGTTGGCCATAAAACAGAAAACGTCTCAACATTGTTGTTTATTGAATTACTTATTTATGTGTATCATATAAACCTACACATTCGTGGAGTATCGGGACAACGCCCACCTGATCTGCATGTCAAGTGTGTAACGATTAAAACGTTGTTTGCATATATATAAAGCTGATCTATATGGAGGCTACTAAACTTGGCTACTTGGCTGTCAAGTTAATAACTCTGTAAATCGACAACTGTTTTTTTTTTCAAAATGTTCCTAATTGCAAATTGTTCTTTAATGAAGCGTTATTGTATTTAGCCTTAGGTCAGATATTAGAAGCTAATGAACAATATTAGCGAGCGATTAAAAGGGGCATTTATAATTACTGCATAAGGTTAGGCTTTCGACTGTTAAAGGTTTTTTTTAAAGGGTTATTTATTATATCTGTATATATTGGATTTTTCTTAAGTTAAGTTTTTGGATTCAGTCTTTTGATTCAAATATTATTTCAGTAAAATTTTTTGGTAGGTTTTTATATTTTTCACGGATTGTTGGAAAATTTTAAATGTTTAAGCTAAGTTGGAAAGAAAGAATTCGATCATTCTTTAAGCTTTTGATTTTGAATTTTGATTGCCACATTAATGATTAAATATTTAATTGTGAGTTATTTTATTATTTAATTTTGTTTGGTTTGTTAAAATCTTAAGCGTGCGGCGTTGCGTCATAATGTTGGTGCGACTTTGTGTTGTGGCTGGCTGAGCTTATTAAACGCTGCTAACTTTGTTAGACAGCCGCACTTCCGTTGCTGCCGCAATTATTGCGACTCCCTGCTGTCATTTAAAATCCCAAAAAATGCGTTAAAGTTTTCAAAAATAAATTATGTGTATGGTGTAAGTATGAAAATGAAAACCTAGACGAAAAGAGTTAAATGTGATTGCTGTTGTTGACAGCTTGAGCGGCTTCAAGCAGGCCCAGACACGAAGTTTGTTCAACCTACGCATCGAAAACACACACACACACACTTATATATATTATTCAGTTTAAGCGCAATTAGCGCTTTGTCGTTGTTTTCTTTTATTTCCTTTCTTTCAACGCGCTTTGCGTTTGCTTTGAGCTTGGACAACAACAACAACCTTTCTACTACCATGTTTTCTAATTTTATATACATCGTTCATAATTTTCACAGCATGCCCCACTCGCTCGCTCATTGAGGGCCAACAACAAAGTAGACTTTTTATTTTTTTATTTTCATTTCATTTCATTTTGAACGCCTACAACGTTTCCTTTTTGGGGAAAAGGCAAAGACAGAGCGAAAGAGCGAAAGAGAGATGAAAAAATGTACATAATTAATGTTTATATAATTTTTTATTTTTTTTATTTTTGTTTAACTGCTTTACATGTGCTCATTAGCCGCTTGGTTTGTGTTGTGTTGTTCTTTTGGGAGAGAGAGAGAGAGAGCTCTCTGACAACTGGCAGCCAGTTCGTTGCCTAAGTCTTTTGTTTGGCCAGCTGTGGGCGTCATTTATAAGCCGTAATTTTGCAGCAACAGCAGCAGGAAAGTCTTCACCAACAACTGTGTGTGTGTGTATGTGTGTGCTACTTGTAGTTATTGTTGTTCCACAACAAGTTGCCAAATTTGGCAATGGTACAACAACAACAACAACAATCGCATCTATTGCTACCCACTTGCATTATTGATAAGTGTGTCGCCATTGCGCGCAAAATAAATAGCTTAGATTGTACATTAAGAACAAACTTAACCGCATCACATTTTTAGCTTTTTTTTTAGCTTCAAATTAACTGCAGCTTGTGCATTACAAGAAAAGAGCATTTCATTTCTGAGCGGCTCAGAGCAGAGAGCAACAATCTAGAGCTAGAGCCATTCACTTAGCATACTCCTCCGCAGCATCCATATATCCAACGAATAACAACAACAACAACAACAAACAGCATCAACAATTTCTTGACATACAAGTTAAAGCGACTGGCATTTTGTGTGTGGGTTTTTCGGTGCTCTTTTCTACAGACTAATGTCGCTACGTGTGGGCTATGACTCTATACCTGTAGTTGTAGCTGTAGCTGTATCACTGTGTGTGTGTGTGTGTGTGTGAGTGTGTGTATGTGTGTGTGGCATTTTAGTCGCATTGTCAAGCAGCTTCAACTGCAGTCCAACAATCATACTAAATAATTGTATTTTTTGGTCCATTTCCGCAAAGCAGCTAAACTGGGCACACGACCACGCCCACTTTAATTCATTGTCGCATTGTGAGCCATTTAGAGGCAAATTGATATTTCAAAAGCATACGAATTGGTCATATCAAGTTGCTTTCTTCAGCTTTAGTTTTCTTCTATCTTTTGCATAAAATTTCATTCATTTTGACAGAGTTGAAAAATAATAAAAAACAAACTTTATAGACTGATTTGGGTATCGGAATACTTTTAAAGTGTGTGTTTTTTTTTTGAAGTCTTGTGTTGACTTTCGAAATGTCGCAATTAACAAGCGATTTAGCATTATGCATGTGCGTTGGCGTCGTCGACGTCGTTGTTGTTGTTGTCGAGGCGGGCGATGCGTGGGCTGTGAACTTGGGTTGGTTTTCAATCAGTCAGAGTTACTCTATACAACAGTGGGATTAAATGAAATTGTCATGTGATTTGTGACTCTTACAAAAAGACTGGCGTCTGTACTTTATCTGGCTAACATACTAACAACATTGTTAAATATCCAATTATTTGTATTAAAGGCAATTTAAGAGTTGTTCAAATAATTTTTTTAATTGGCCTCTCACATTAATGTTAACCGTTTGCACCAATTTGTTGTTACAAATATTTGATTAATAGTTCCACTGTGCTCATTCACAAGAAAGGAAAAAAATAAAACGAAACATTCAATCTACTATATTATTAACAACATCTGGATTTCTAGCTGAATGTTTTGTTTTTATTTGTATTTTTAGTAACTTTGTCAGCGCTTTTTATTTTGAGGTTTTGTTTTTTGTGCTTGCTGGCTTTAAATTGCGGGCAATATTGTCAAGCGGCTGCAAATTAGTTTAGAAACTTGTTTTTATTATTTATCATTGTACATTTGTATGTATTAAAATGTGCTTAGCAACAACAACAAAAAACAAAAATTGGTTAGCATTATTTTGAGAGTGGGTTGAGAAACGGAAATGTGTGGGTGTCTTCTTGGTTTCTCATTTGGTTGTTTTTGCTGTTATTATTGTTGCCTGTTTTTCAAGTTGTTTGTTGTTAGGCAAATTACTTTTTAATTGAACACACACACATTCATTCGTATGTATGTAGGTTGCATATTGAAGAAACAACTGTGGCACTTGAACAATTAAAAATGCCTAATAAGTGACAGCAATTGAGAGTTGAGTATTTTATTTTTGGTTTGGTTTGTAACTCTTTTGTTGGCCGCTTCTTTTGTTAGGCCTGTTGTTGAATTGGCAACACACACAAAATAAATGCCATCCAATAAACTCAAGCCGCACAAATCCCCAATTGAATTACTCTATATATGCACACACACATATATAAGAAAATGAGATAAATACAAAAGGAAATAAATACAACAGCAGTTGGTTAATCCCGAAAGGTAAACAAACCATTTTTGAAATGACTTTAAGCCGGGATTTGTCTGCAACAGCAAACGCGCCCAAATCACTCATTTTATGGTCTTTAGAACTTGGCCCGTTTCCGTTCAAACAAACAAGAACAACAAAACACGTTAAAAGGCCAAGCTTAGGTCGCGTACCTGCCTCTTTGGGCCTTGGCCAAAAAACAAAAAATAAAACTGAATATCATTTAAATTAAATTGGTTTCTTAAGCTGCTGATGCGGCGGCTGCTGCATTTTGTGTTCTTGGCTTAAACGCATTTGGCTTTGTGTGTAAAGCATTTGCATATGAATGCTGCCTGCGGCATTGGCAGCTACAACTAAATGTAATTTGGCGTACAATTTATGGCCACAAACATTCTGTCTGTGGGATAACGCGGTCCTCATTAAAATATGCCTGTGGGCCATTTTGGAATTTGAACGGTTCGAACGGTCGACTAATTAAAAGCTGCACTTGCCACAAGTGGCACAAAAGTACTCCATATATATATAGGCGCTGCCCACGCGAAGTCACTTGCCATGAGTTTGTTGCCTAAGTCTTTCATTTTGCACAAGCGTGTTGGCCTCTATTTTGGTTTTTCTGCTTTTCGCTTAATAGGCTTAAAATTTGACACATTTTTATTTGATACGAACCACAGCTTTAAACAAGAAGTCGGTTTGTTGTTGCGTCTGTTTGTTTGTTTGGGGAATTGCGCTTTGTTGATCTTGATATGTGTGCGTAATTTAAGCGCTCGATGTGAAAAGGGCCTGGCAGTGTTTGTTTTACAAGGACAACATCCGTTTCCGTCTTAATTCGCAGCCACACAATGCGCACTTTTATTTCACTCACAGAAACAGGACAGAAGGAGCGAACACACAATCAAGAATCCCTTGACGATTTCCTGCACACACACACACACACACACACGTACGCGAGAATTTCCATTCACAAACAGCAAGAAGCTCACATTCAAAATACTAGCAACAACGAACACAACGGCAACGGCTACAGCAACAGCAGCTGCTGCGGTGGCTTTTGTTTGTTGCACGTTTCGTTTCTGTGGTTGCAGCTACTTAAACACAGGCAACACTCATGTGTCTCCATCTCTCCCCCTTCTCCAACTCCTCCTCCTCCTCATCATCGTCCTCATCGTCTCTCTTTTTGTCTACGTGCTTGTGTTTGCATTTGTTTGCTGCGTGCCATTTTGACCTTTGACTGACTTTGGCTTAGCCGCAACTTTTACTATTTTCACGCGCGCTAGGCTAAAATTTCATTTGCCACACATGCGCTGTAGAGATAATAGAGAAACGCATCAAGGTACTCGCAACTGAATTATGCATAAACATTGTTTTGAGCATGAAACTACAGCAACGCGCATTGAAATAGGTACACTTGCTCAATTCAACAATAGTATGGAAGATAAATGTTGACGAAAATCAAGAGAGAAAAAGAGAGAGAGAGGGAGGGAGGCAGAGAAAGAGAGAGAGAGAGGAAGAGAGAGAGAGAGAGAGAGAGAGAGAGGAAAGAGAGAGAGAGGGAAAGCGAGAGAGAGAGAGAGAGAGAGAGAGAGAGAGAGAGAGAGAGAGAGAGAGAGGAGAGAGAGAGAGAGAGGAGAGAGAGAGAGAGAGAGGAGAGAGATAGAGATGAAGGAAAGAGAGAGAGAGAGTGAGAGGAGAGAGAGAGAGAGGAGATAGAGAGAGGAGAGAGAGAGAGGAGAGAGGAGAAAGAGAGAGAGAGAGAGACAGAGAGATACGAAATGAGAACTTTGAGAAAGCTCTAAAACAGTCACACAAACTCATTGCACACTTAACTAATAAGATCAAATTCCTTCATGACTTACTAGAACTTTTGAGAATCGCGGAGGAGGACGATTTTCATGTATTAAGTAAAATTAGTATTTTTTGTGCATATTTTTATTGTTTCAACCCATACACACACACATACACACATTAACACACACACACACCAAAACACACACACGTACACACATATATTAATGGAAAATGTATTGAAACTTTTTAGTTTTTAGTTCAAGTGTTTCTATTCAAATGCGCATAAGTGTCGCCTAACCTGCGGCAGATTCATTTCGTTGCGCTTTCGAGCGTATTTCGTGGCTGATTTGAGCACACAACTTAAAAGTTTGGTCAAGCGATAACAATGCACCATCAGCAACAGCAACTCCAACAACAACAACAGCACAAGTAACAACAACATTAGCAACAGACACAGCAGCAGGTTGATATTGAGTTTTGACCGAACCAAAAATGGCACAGACCGCAACAGCAAAAAAAAAACCGAAAGAAAAAATAAATAAAAAATAAAAACCAAACCGAAAGCACTGAATTGTCCAATTTAGCCTTTGGCCTTTGCGATTTGCAGCAACATGTTGCTGTCACTATTAGCAACATGTTGCCTAATTTGCCTTCTTTTTTTCATATATATACGGTTAGCAAATTGTATTTAGTTAATGTACAATCAACAAAAAAAATAAGAAACGACTTGCAATCAAAGTTGACTTTCGGCCACCGGGTTGCAGTGAACAGCAGCTGCAACAATTTGTTGCATGGTTGCAAGTGACAAGTAAAAAGTGCTTGCAACTGTCGTTACAAGTTAATAGCCGATGTGTGGCAAACAAAAAATTCACTCAAAAAAACATAAAACTAACTTAATATGTAAAATATTAAATTAAGTCAAGCTAAAAAAATATTAATAAAGGTAATTAAAATATTTCTGTACATTCTTTTAGTCATATATATCTTTTAAGTAAGAGCATGCACTATTCGTTGTATTGAGGAAAAATGTGTTTTTTTTTTGCTGTTTATTTCGACTTTGGCTTATTGCCACACCAAAGAAGGCGAACTAACAAAAAACGCGTTTTTAATTGTTCGGTAGCTTATCGCATGTTTTGGCCATTTTGGGAGCGCAAAAATGTTGGTAAAAAACCAAAATAAACAAACAAAAAAATACTGAAAACATTGACAACAACAAACTATGTGTGTATTGTTATGTGTGTTGTGTATTACTTGCGTGCTGATTTGGCATTAAATTTATGAGAAAATCAGTTGGCGAATGCGCACACTTTTTGGCCTGGCTAAGCAGCTGGAGACAGGCCAAAAGATTGCAAGTGATTATCGCAAATGTTTTATTTTTCTTCTCTGCCAGCATTTTGGCCGCCCGCTGAAGAGCAGCATGTGGCCAACGCCTGTGTTGATGCATTGCGAACAGGTTGTTCATATATATATATATATATATGTATATAGACATAAAAGATCAAGCTCATTATCCCCTGCGAAAAGAACTCATATATATTACTATTTACAATTATCTGCGCTCAATTCTAAATCAGTTTTCTTAATGATAGCCGATCCGATATTTCTTACCTCAAAGTCAGCTGCGCGTGTTGTGCGGTGTCTTCCACACACACATACACCCAGCTGCCATTCAGAATTTCAACATCATTATCATACGTATCTGTATCTGCACATCGGCAGCTTCAACGGCACCGCAACCCATCAACCAGCAACAACTTAAGCAAGAGAAACACAAGCAACAATCCCGTCTCGTCTTGTTGTTCCACAGAAAATGCTGCAATGCCGTTACCAACAACACATTTTGAGTCATTTCGCTCGCAAAAAAAAAAGAAAACTGAGAAAAAAGGTTTATTTCCGTTGACGTGCCTTAATTTCAGTCAGTTGTGTGTGTGTGTGTGGATTCGTTTTATTTTTCGGGCTTGTATTTGGTGCTGTTGATGGGCTTCGCTCTGTGCTAAAAGCGGCGCTATGATTGCGCCTACACAAACAGCTTTTGATGTGTGTGTGTGTGTACTCTTTTTTTTGAAACGGGTAGCTGGACATCGGTGTGCAGTTTGGTGTAAGGAGAGAATAAAGAGAAGAGGTTAAATTTTGAATGGTGAAGAATTTCTATTTTTGAGGTTTGTTGAAATTTGTCTTGAAACATGTTAAAAAATGTGTTTATGTGAACATTAAATAAAGGCTCTGCAACATTAAATTTTAAGTGGAAAATGAGTTGTTCTTAAAAGTCAGGTTATGTATTCCCAACAACTAAATATTATTTTTTACTTTTTCACTTCAGTCTCTGCCTCGAATGACAATTATATTCTCTTGCTGTTTGTCTGTGTTGTCACAGTCCCCCATAATATGACAGTGCAACAGCAAAAAAGTAGCGTCAATCACACAATATCTTTAAAATTATCTTTTTAGCCTATTAATACATAGGATAGGTAGGATTCGAATGTACAACCTATATATGTACTATAAACAGCATTTTCAACATTAAGATTTTATACTATAAAAAGTAAATTTATGAAAACACTTTTAGTTCGTACCTTAAAGTTGATCTAAGAAAGAGTATACAAACTAAAGAATAAATCACATAAATCTTTCCTTTATAATGTGTTGTTGTTTTTTGTGTGGGAGACGCTTGATGCGCAGAAAAAATGTTAATGTAGAACTAGCAGGCGGATTGGTTGGTTGTGTTGTTTTTTGTTGCTTAAGTCTTTAGTTTGTATCTTTAGCGGTACGAGTTGCTTTTGTAGTTGTTGTTGGCTTGATTAGCGAGCGAGTGCTAAAAAGCAGAAATGGTAAGGCTAACAAGTTGGATGCCAATGCCGTTGTCTAGACGCCAATTGCCATATGGATATGCGATTAGCACAAGCCGGATTGGCACTGACTCAGCAGGCAGGCAGGCAGGCTAGAAAGGATCTCAAAGCCAAAGATCAGCAACGTGACGCATGGGCGGGGTCTAAAGGAGGCTAGGTTTTAGTTTAAGAATAGTTTTATAAATTTATAAAACGATAAATATAGAAATTTGTAATAATTCGTTGAAAATAATTAACTTTATGAATAGGTTTAGCTCGTGGTTTGTTTGGGTTTTCATAATTAGTAAGAAATGCAGTTTTATTTTAAGTAAATCTTGAATTTCTTTCATAATTATTGTTGTCAATGCATTTTATGCATAATTAGCTAACCAGCGACAGTGACGACGACGACGACCAACATTAAACTGACCAAAACAACAACAGCAGCAACAGCAACATCAGCGGAAATTAAACGCACTGAAACGTTTCAAACATTACGTTTGGGCCATGTTGTGTGTATATATGGTTATAGCTGTTATAGCCAGTTAGCGTGACGATCAAAAAACCAACAAAAAGGGCGGAGCAGGAGACGATGGCAGCCGAGCTGCATTTCAAATGTTGTTGCTGCCACGTTGAGAGGATGTTGCTGTTGTGCCTTTTGATCAAGTGCTACGCAGCAACATCAACACTTTGTTGATGTTACTATTGTTGTTGCTGTTGTTGTTGTTGTCAGTGATTTATTTTGACCACGTACATATGCAAAACGCATTCTAATGGAACAACAACAGCAGCAGCAGCAGCAACTCTGCCTACCTTTGGCCATTGCGCATTGTAATTTGTAGTTACGCTCTGATTTTTGAGTTTCATTTGTTGTTGCTTCACCTGCTTTTGCCTGTATTATAGTTATTGTTATTATTGTTGTTGTTTGTGTTGCTTGCACGCTTCCCTGAAGCCCTGCGGCGCATTATGTAGAATGAAAAGATTTTCATTGTTTCGGCTTTGCGTCCGAAATGGGAAAAACGGAAATGCCGCTTTTGTTGAACGGAAATGCAAATGATATTATGTGTGCTTACTGGGAGAATAGCTTTGCTTGTTGGTTTTACATTACCCTCGGCTAGTCACAGCCTATCAATTACAAAAGTGAATGCTCCTTAAAACGTAACTTAAAGTAGTTCAAAGAACCATGCAGTTGCAAAACGCAAAACGTTTCTTTTAAGGTGTGCTTATGCAACCTTGCTGTTGCTGTTTGCGAAACGTATCTCTTCTCTTTAGAACCTTGTGCTCTGCCCATGCAAATTGCATTTTAAACTTACCTACAGCAAACTGCATTTCATTAGACCAAAATAGTAGGAAAAAAAAATAAAGCTGTAGGTTGCCCTACGCCCTTGCAGGCAGCTGACAACTGCGGCAACAGCATGAGGCGTCTAGGAAGTGCAGATGCCCGAAGACCGATGTCGCCAGAGTTACGACTACAAACTCCCATTTTGCCGAGGCGTTCCAGACAGCAACGTTCAGATCAACTAAACCCACCCACGTGCTAAAGTATTTTCGTGGCTCTTTCTGTTGCCGTTGCTGATGGGCGTAGGCGACGCTAGCTGAAATATATGGTAGAAAAGTTACTGCTCCTCGTAAATGAGCATAAATATGTGACAATTTCGAGGGCGTTTTCTATTAGGAAGGTGATTAAATTTTGACGTTATTTAATAATATTATGCATGTCATAGTGGTATATACATATATTAAATATATCTCTTTTGTTGTTCAATATTTTAAAATGTTTATGGATATTAATATTGATTTTTGTGTTTGGTTATCCGGTTGTCAGTTTCATTTTAAAATCGTCTTAACTTAACGAAAGTATTCACGCTTTTTAATTCAGTGGGAAATATATTCTGTTCATGCATTAGCATTTACATAGTATATACTTTAGTTTGTTTTGTAATAAATCCTTTACAATCTTTTTACATATTTATATACATTTTGTTTTATTTTGGTCTTGTTAAGCATTCAATTTTTGTTTTGCTAATTGTATTATGGACAGTTTATTTTGGCCAACAACCATGAAACTCTTCTGAGTAAAACAAGTTACTGATTCACAATAATGTTAAACTTTTCTTGTGGGTGCATTGAACCTATGATAAATCGAAATGTCCTATACTAATTCCTGATATAAATTCATAAGCAGCAGCTTTAAAGTGCTTTCAAAAAGATCAAAATTAAGTAAAAAATGATTCACTTTGTACCACTAATAAAAAGCATTGGGACTAGGACTACGCAGTGGCGACAGATGGCTAAGTTTACAAGTGACATCCAAGTTGGGCAGATTCTGAGAGTTGCGACAGTAGCGACTCCAACCCTTCCAATATTTGAAACCATCGCGTTGTTGTATGGTCTTGGCACAGGCAATATCATCCGAAATATCATCGTTAGAGAGATCTAATAAATACGCAGAAGTTAGTGAAAGTGAAATTGTTATAAAACTGTTTGAGTTCTTAACTTGCCTTCACATTTCATATTGCACAATCCGCCGCGGCGTCCCTCGGTGCAGTAATCCTTGCTGTTGATTTGAAATAATCCATAGTTCTTGCTGTTGTTTTCCTTGCGGGTGATTTTATTGGTATCCAAATTGCTTTCATGTTCCACCAAACAGATCCCTTCAAAAGAAATTTAGAAATTTATCGTTTCGTTAAGATTTCGAAGGGATTTTGCCATTTAAAAACTTACAATTGGACATTAGCGACTTTTGGAATCTATAGTTCTCCACTAGAACACGGGTCAGTTCACAGCGCATATACTGTTTCGATTCCACGATTCCAAGTTCACCACACAGCAACAGGCAAAGCGGCAACAACAGTAAAGCCAACATCTGAGTTTTTAGGTTTGCCGAATCACGCGACATTTCCTACAAACAATCAAAACAGAGTATTTCAATAAATACATATGCATGCATGTGTTTTAAATGTAGATTATATTCATTGGTTTCAGGAATGGGCAATTGATAATGACACTAATTAAAAATGGGAATTCATTGTGTCTATACACGAATTGGCGAAAAAAGTTCAAAAGGGTAACAAAGTGCATTCAATATACACTATCGCAAAAGGTAGATTTATAACATTGTGTGTTACGCATATATGAAATATATTTTAAAATATTTTCCATTAATAGTAAACGCGTATGTAATTTTCACTGTATCTCAGCTACCTTATCTTTCACTTTTATGTCTGCGTTTTAAAATCACGATATCATTTTATCTCGTACAAGAAAGTTCTGTCATGCTGACGCGCACTTCCACATTTTATAAGAGTTTCCCTTATAAAAGGGCCATAAAATGCATACTTCATTCAAGTTTATCTTATCTTAAAACATATGCAAACTTATCTACATACAACTAACAATATTTGTTGTTGTGTACTTTTCTTTTTTGGTAATTTCCTCTTCGATCCATGCAACAAAGTCTGTCAGATTTAACTGGCATGTTTGAAGTGCCTTTTTGGTATGGATTTTTTTTATGGTGTAAGATTTATTAGCACCTTGAATATAAATATTTATAAGAATACAAATATTTTAAGCCATTGTTGTCGCCATTCTCCATTCTATTTATCTATCCACCAAGTTCTTCCAAACTGTTAAATAAATCTTGAAGAGACAACCTGTCAGCACATCAATGTTTGATTGAAGTGTTGAATTTGAAGATGGATTTTATTGTTGTTGCTTATGCAAGGTCATGTTAGAGCTAATAATGCAAGATGAGTTTATGTACATTAAAATCTGTTAATCAGCAAATTGAAATCATAAAAAATATATATCTATTACCAGTTATACTTGATGAGTTGCATATAAAACGATTAGCTTTATTTAAAAATGTTTATGGCAGTATTTATTATATATAAACTTTATTATTTCACAACAGTTCCGAAATAGGCATGCAAATGTTTGCATATTAAGAAATATTTGGCTAAAAAGTGCTTGTGTGGCTGTGTTGCTGTTTTGACTTAATTACAAACTAATTACAATGTTTACCTTTGTTAATTAACTGAACACAATACTCGCACAACACAACGCAAAACAGACAACACACGGCGAACGCGACTTGACGCGGTAATTAAAAAAAAAAGAAAAACTAGTTACGACACGATTGTGAGTACGGATACGAAAACGAAACGGAATACGAATACGAATACGAAAGTGAGTGTTAGTATGAATGCGATTGTCTGAGCAGCAGCTGTATCTTCTTTTGTATTCGAGTTGTACTTCTGTTTTTGCTTAAGTATGTAGTTGGTTTTATATATTTTCAATATTTTTGGCCTCAGCTGGCGCTTCACATGTTCGGCTCTGCGGGCCCCCACACAGATACTAAATAAGAATTATAAAATGTTTAACGCTACTGTCACAAAACAATCCACCGACTAGATTGAAATTTTACGCTCACCGTACACTTGCTTTTATACATTTGATAAGAGAGAGACACAGCGAGAGAGAGAGAGAGAGAGAGAGAGAGAGTATCTGTCTGTTCTCTCAAAGAATAGGTAAGACTCTCTGTACTTTGCATGTATTCATTTTATTGCTGGTCGTAATGGATGATTTACTGATAAGCTGATCAAGCTGTCTTGATGCCAAGCAAATCTAAAGATACTTTCTTATTTTTCTCAACAAGACACACTCCCACTCCCAACTTGCACCTCAACTATCATTAGTTGTTTAAACTTTATCTAAAGGTTTAATATTAATGCATTTGGTAAACAAAAGAAGAATTTGTAGTTAGTGTTTGAAGACTGTAAGATGCTTAAACCAAGCATAGAGAAAACAAGAAATATAGTATCCCATAATGATCATTGAATCCCCAAACAAAATTTCTTACCTACCTTTAAAACTCTTTTACCTTTCAAAAACAGTTCATAGATTTATGGTTTCCAGGAAATTTAAAATTACATATTCAGCAGCTTTGCAAATCGTTTTTTTTTTTTTTGCAATTCAAAACTGATAATAATATTTTTCTGGAAAAAAGCGTTAATCTCAAATTAATATGCGCACAATCAGTATGTATATGTATGCAATATGCGTAAAGTTTATATAATTGAAAAAAAATGAAACAAATGAACCAAATGAATGTAGAGCGACTTAAGACTAACAGCTAACTAATATATATTTAGGACAATCAGCCAGACTTGTGTATAAGTCAAGTTAGCAACGCGATACATCGGGCAGCGTACGCCCGCGACATTTGCTCATCCATCCTGGCCAGGCCTGAAAACCATGACGATTGAAGATTTGCATGGCACAACGTGAATCATCCGAGATCTCATCATTCAAAAACTCTAAATGGGTATCCGATTTAGTTATCTATATTGCTTTATTGTTGATTGTGTTTGATTTACCTTCACATTTGATGTTGCATATGCCACCACGACGACCCTTACGACACCAGTTCTTGCTGTTAATCTGTTGATTGGCTGGTTGAAGTAGTAGACAATGACACAACAAATGCAGCACATACCTGAAATAATCCATAGCCAACACTTTGATTCGGCAGCTGCATTGATTTCGATGTGCTGCGTCCACTTTCCGATTCCACAAGGCAAACCCCTGCGAAGGCAGCAAATAAGCAAAAAAGATTTCTCACAGCAGGCAATCGTTTACTTACAATTGGAAAGATAGCTGCGGGGAAAGTCATGACGCAACAGTTCCTTGGCCAGCTGGCAGCGTGTCAGTAGCTTGGATTGCGTCTCTGACAGCGACAGCAACAGGATTAGGCTGAGGACAATCGCACTTGATGCTCTCAACTGCTCAGCCATTTGTTGTACGTAATGCATATAGGGCAAGGACTATTGATTGACTGACTGACTGATTGAGTGACTGTGTAATTGACTAAGTTGGTTGATTGGGTGCCTGGACCACTTTAATCCTAAAGCGCTTCCGCAGCAACTGCCAAACTACGACTAAACACGCGTAGCTACCGATTCTGGGGTTTTAAAGCCTCGTACGCAACTTTTCTTCTTGTCTCCGTCTGTCTCAACTAGACAAAAGCTCGTCGTGCCACAGACAATACTACTTTGACATACATACGAGATAAACAACAATTACATTAGATAGAATCATGATAAGGATTGACTACTCTTTCGGTCAGATATTTTTTAACTAGCTCATAAAGTTAAGTAAAAATATTTAATGTTGTTTTTTTCATTTGATAAATTGTCTTTTAAAAAAATTTAAAATATTTCAAATACATTGCTTATTAAATATAACTTGTTGAATTTTAATAGATTTTAATCTACGATAATCTATGATTATAATATTGTAAAGAGCCCAAACAATTTTGAGTATGTAATATAAAAACACAACTTAATTGCAATTTGAAGATTCAGGGGATAAAATATCAATCTATCACAGTATAAAAGAAATGATTTCCAAACGATTGGACTTTAGATTCTTTTGCTGTAATAATACAACTTTTATAAACTTCAATCCACTTCTGTTTATCGACTCATTTTAGGTAATTTTTAAAAATATTCATTCATCATTTTAAATGCAAATTGTGTAGCTAACCATACGTGTGTGAACATAATTTTTAGCATAATCAACATACCCTTATGTTAAGCTTAAGCATGCATATTTCTATATAGTTTCAATTAGCATGCGGGGGCATCATCAACAGCAACAAATGCAACAACAACAACTTTGTTATTGCGTTGCTTTCGCTTTCAGTTTAAGAGAGAGAGAGAGATGAAGAACTTGTTGTGAAAATTGGGAAATGTTCGTTCTGGCAAATCGATGTCACGTAGTCAGATAGAATAACAACCTATTTGCCTATTTAAGCAAAGATACAAAAGTATCTCACACAATAAATCGCATGTCTTTTGATTGCGTTAAGCGCTTAATTGGCAAATTGTCGTCTTGCACATCATCAGTGCGAGTTATGTTGCACATCTGTAAATGTATCTTACATCTATCTCAAGCTGTTATTGTATCTGTATATGTATCTGTATCTGTTTCTGTATCTAATGCATGTGTGTCAGAGTGTCAACGCTACTTGACCTAAAAAAAAACGACGCACAATTTAAATTCACTTATGCAAATGCAATATATAAATATAATATATACTAAGCATTTTATTTTTGTCAAAAAAGTTTCCATGAAATGAACGTTAAATATTTCCATTTCAGCTGCCTGCTGCTGGCTCTTTCACTGGTGTCAGCCAATCAGCTTAAGGATCTGTTAGAGGATACCACCACAGCCAGAACAACAACGAGTACCACTACAACAACAACAACAACAACAACAGCAGCAACTACTATTAGTGCCTATGTCATATCAGCTGCAGCTGTGCCCGCCTACAATGCAGCCACACCCACTTCCAAATCCAAGTCAAAGCTTTCCTCTGCTAAATACTTTAATAAGAGCTCCCCAAAGAAGCGTAAGGCTGAGGAGGTTTCCTCGCTGCCACTTCCCATTGATACTGATGGTCTCCTGGAGTGGAAGTGCCCCAATATTTCGGGCAGTCGAAATGCGGAACTCGAGTGCGGCTGCGATCTGCCACACACGCTACGTTGCAACATTGATTTGCATGGCCTTTTGGTAAGTGTTTTGGAAAGGGAAAATATAAAGGGTAAGGGTTTGGTAGAAGATACTTAAAGAGGATTTAGTTGTTGTTGAAAAAGTGGTGAAAATGGGAAAATAATTTAAGATTTTAATAGGTGAAGCATTAGGTTCACATCTTTTGCACCTTGTTTAGTCTATAAGCTTAAGCATATCTTTTAATAAAGCTCTTAAATATCATAAGAATAGTTTCATATTATAAACCTTTACCTTAACCATTTAATTTTAACAAATTTTATATCTTTAATCTTTATTAAACCTTTTACTTTTTTTCTCACAGTTACTTGCAGACAGATTACGTAGTTCCCCATATTCCATCTCGTTGCTGGATTGTTCGCTGAGGAACGTGACCTTCCTGAGCGATGCAAAGATATTCGATGGCATCTCACTTCATGGCCTGGTTATCTCTTCGGGTGAGATCAAGCGCGTGCACAAGTCTGCGTTTCTCGGGATCAAAGGACCACTTCAAGCTTTGGGATTGCCTGGAAATGCACTGCTGAGTGTGCCCTGGAATGCTCTTTCAACGCTGGGCTCCCTGGAGCGTTTAGATTTGGCGAATAACAAGATTAAGGCATTGGGCACCGCAGACTTTGTTGCATTAAGTAATCTCGTGTATCTGGAGCTGAGCAGCAATCAGATCTCAAGCATCTCACAGCGCACATTTAGCGGTCTGCGCAAGCTGGAGGTGCTCAAGCTGGGCGGGAATCGATTGGGTGACTATGCCCAGAGCTTGAAGGCACTTAGTCAGTGCTTAAGCCTAAGACAGTTGGATTTGACGGCCAACAATCTGAATGGTCCGCTCAGCGAGCAGACATTGCCTGGCTTGAGGAATCTGGAGAGCCTCAATCTCAATCGGAATATGATCAAGAGCATACAGAACAAGGCGCTGGCTAACTTCTCCCGGCTTGTAAGTCTCTCGTTGCGTCACAATCAGATCGATGTGCTGCAGGATCATGCCTTCTTTGGCCTGGGTGCCTTGGACAGTTTGGATCTCAGCTACAATGGTATTGTGGCCATCTCCAGTTCTTCACTGCAGCATCTGACACGCCTCACTGTTCTCGATCTGACACATAACTTTCTGCGCGCCCTCACCTCGGATCTGATAGCACCATTGCCTTCGTTGCGGGAGCTGCGTCTTGCCGGGAATGATATCTCTATTGTGGCCCGAAATGCCATGGATCGCGCCCAGGAGCTGCAGAGCCTCCAGATGCAGGACAATCCATTGTCCTGTGACTGTAGCATTCGTCCATTTGCCGAATGGCTGCAAGTCTCCAAGCTCTCATCCAGCTTGAGTGCATCCTGTGTGACACCACCTCGTCTGGAGGGTGCACCATTGCTTCAAGTGCCGGTGGAGACTCTCACCTGTGACATGGACAACATTGAGAAGGATAATGCAAATATTATGGATCATCTGGAAACGCTAGCGAAGCCCAATCAAACTGCATCCCATATCAAAGATTTGTCCGAAGAGGTGCGTTACATAAAAGAATTTAAGTTGATTGATTTATTATTTAACGATCACTTTTCGTATAGATTATTCTTCATGAGCTGCACTATTCGGCTGATTATGGCCTCATTCTGACCTGGCTGTTGAATCTCAGCAAAAAGGATTACATGTGCGATGCCATATTCGTCTACAAGGAGGAGAACATCAATGAAATACTCATTGACAATTCACCGGTAAGTTAAATTGTGTTCCCTTAGCACCTATCTTTATATCCTCTTCCATTGCAGATCCATTGTGAGAGCAAGGTCGTCAATGGTCAAAACACTGTAAGCGTCATTGTGCCAGACAGTTCCTCACTGGACATTGGCGAGAGGTATGTATTTGATCAATATCTATACAAAAACCATTTCTAACAAGCATTTTCCCTTTACAGCTATCGTTTCTGTCTGGTGATGGTACAGGAGCAGAATCCCAAAGCTGATCTAAACATTGGCTGTTCGAATATAACACAACTACAGTTGAGCAGTCCTGGCGCTGTGCCTGTGCTGAGGCAATATCAGCGTCGTCCCTACTACACGCCACATGAGCTGGAGTCGGAGCACGATGCCGGTGAGGATTATCAGCCAAACAAGCGACAGTTTAGCAGTCAGCAACAGTTGCATCCAAATCAATCTCAACCACCAAAGTTGCTGCACACTTATAATGTGATTGATTCACTAAACAAGAGTTTTCTGCCTGGCTTGGGGCTGGGCATACTGGTCACCTCGGTGGTCGTGTTGATTTGGGGCGCCACACGCATCCGGCAGAATGTGGGCATCAATAGTGGCGGTGAGGCAAGTCTGGGCAGCAATAGCAGCAGCATGCATCACAGCAACAATAACAACAACAACAGCAACAATAATAATCGAAGCAACAGCAGACCAGGTACTCCAACGGCAACCACTTGCTATGCCGCCTCGGATCATATAGCTCGCATGGCAGATGCGGAGAATGGGACGCGTTACCTCAAGCTGCAGGCAACAACCAGCCTGTGAAAATCAAAACAATTAAAAAACATATATATCTTGTGATAGTACAAGCACTTGTACCCATTATCTTTAGCTCTATATACATATGTTCGCTTGTAAGTACGAGCCGTAGTTAGGGTTCCTGCACTAATCCAAAAACTTGGCCTAACACTACACAAATTGTGCCATAAACTTAACTTACACAATGAATGCATGAAATTTCAAATAGATTGAGCTTATTTAAAAGAAGGTTCTCAAGAAATGTATAAATGAAAACCTTCCCAAGTTGTTGGAAGTCTTTTATTAAATTTGTACTCAAAAGAGAACCAAAAACTTTAAAAATAAATTCTTAAAGGGATTATCTACAACATTGATTTTATAAACTCAAAGCTCGTTTACTAAATTGCAATTCCCAACTCTATTTCAATAGCTATACTTTACTATCTGCCCAATTGAAATATACTCATTTTTTTACCAATCTAAACGCATACAAATTGTTCAATAAATAGAATTATATATGTACACCTACTATTGTCGCATGTTAGCCCTTTTAGCATTAAGAAATTGTAAGTCATGACCCTAGGAAATAAGGCTTTAATAATTTATTAACCACATACCAAGCACAACACAAACTGTAAGTAAGCAACATGCAACAGCAACAGCAACAAATGTTGAAACAATAATAAAACACATACAAAAACACACAATTGAATGCATTTGAATTGAAATTGTATTAAAGCTAAAATGGGTGGAGAATAAATGGTAACAAACAACAAAAAAAAAAACACAACAGAAAAAAAAGGATATGGAAAAACAATAGTAAAAAATGCTAGCTTTTTCACAACGACACATGCATACTCTTTTAAAGGGTGGTCTCAGAACTTAAGTATTTGCTTATTGAACTAATTTTTTTTAAAGGTTTCTTTTTGTACCATATGGAAATATATTGAATAGTCTACATCGACTGAGTAGGCGTTGCTAAAAACTTTCATTGACGCAAATTTATACGAGAATAATTTATCAAATTTAAAACCCAACCCAAACCACTCTCTTTCCCCTTTCACATAGAGTATAAACAATCGAAATTCCTTGCTTAGGTCAAACTGGCGATTTGATATGCTATTTTTGTATAATTTGTTAAGGGACGCATAATGTTAACATTTAGTTAATGTCATATAGTATATGACGTCACAGCTCACGAGCAAAACGTTCAGCTAAAGTACGTAATTAATAATGCAATGACCTCATAGTTTGGACTTCCAAAGGACTTGATAAAGTCACGCAGATAAATTAGCATAAGAAAACAAAATGAAAAAAAATCAGGACAGGTTGGGTGGAGTTAAAGACTAAACAGTAATGGACTGTAGCTCATCGAAAAATCAAAGTTTAGGAACAACTTTACACAAAAAACATTGCAGCACATCACAAATTACAAATTACAAACCTACGACCTCCTCCAACTCTTTGTTGTATTTGTGTTGTGGTCATCGCTGATATGGCGACGCCACGCCAAATGCGGCAAGGCGGCGTCCTTGCGCTGAATGGCTATATGTTTTCATGTCAGTTTGGCGACAACAATGAGCACGACCAGAACAACGCTACTGCCCAGTGCCAGTGCCAGCAGAACCTGCTAGCATTTATCGATTTGAATACACAGACGTTGTGTGTATTTGTGTGTGCGTGTTAGCAAAAGTTGTCAGTTAGCCACAATATAATAGTTGTCCAGTTCAGGGAATCAGTGCCAGCTTTAGCTGTGCCTGACGTGGCCTGCTTGTGGCGGCCACCACTTAAAACGGCCTGCAGATGAGCATGCTGGGATTTGTCTATTTGGTGCTCATAATGGGCTGGATATTGATTGTGCTCTTTCTTAAGTGCAAGAAATCTCTCTCAGCGCCATTTCGTTCGGGCGAGAATTATACGGATGCCATGGCCGAGACAAGCGTTGAGCGTCGTCCTTCGGTGCATGTTATACACTTGCAAAGCGAGGACATTGAGCAGGAGGATCATTATATGAATAGTTTTCATCGACAGACGGATAATTTGCAGCGCTATTCGCATCGATCGACTCTTGAGGAACGCACCATTGAGCGTACATATCCAACAGATGCGGTCATCAATCCTGCCTTCACCCACGACGAAGACTATATCATCAATGGTAAATATATACTTTTACAGCAATTAGTTAACTATACTTGAATTGAAATTCTTTCAAATTCAGCACCTCCACCATCATATGAGGAGGTAATGCGTCAGCCTCAGGTTTACCCACAGGTGCGACATAATAACCATAAGATAAGCGATCAAAACATCTAGTTTTTAGTTACTATAAAGTTTGTTAAGCTAACAAAAGTATCTTGTACATATGTAGTTCTGTTTGTCAGCTGTGATTACTCAATAACCAGATTCAAAACTTAATCTTATTGTGTATTTCGTATATAGATTTATTTATTTATTATTGGGGGGGCGGGGGGAGGCCATTGGCCACAAAATCAATTCAATTGATTTTACAGATGCCGCCGCCTTCGACGCATTAGCATTAATAACATTCATAATTTTACACATATATAGAAAATGTACAAAAATGATTTACATATGATTACAAACAAACAATCAGTCAAGGTGTGTGTGTGTGTGTGCGTACGCATACGTGTGTTTGTGCATATGTATGTGTGTGTGTTTGTGTTTATGTAGTTAAGTTGTAAATAAATAATAAGATGAAAGTGTTTATGCGTCGTTAAAAATTAAACCGAGAAAACATATATAAAAACAAACTAACTAACTAAATAGCACATACATATATACAAATGTATGCACGTGTGCGTATTGTTAAAACAAAAAATATATAGTTATACATAAATGTTGGCATTTGGCTAAATTAAGTCACTTAATTCGATACACATGTTCAATAATATGCAGCTAGACATGTGACAAGACTCAATTAATATACACAGTTCTAATGACTTGAAGTTGCGTTGAGTTTCCTTTTGTGTGTTGGCCTTAATCATAGCTTTTGTTTTTTGGCCAGCCCTTTTTTTTTTTTTGGTTATACATATATATTACTATATTACTTATTTATGTCAGCACCTTGTGCACACTGTGCATCTGTATGAAGGCTTCCAGCTGCTTTGGTATCATTCCCCTAAAGTTGATCTTATTTGAGGCAATTGAACGAGCTGCTAGGCATTTTAAACTGGTATGCGCATTCTGATGTCCATGCAGCACATTGGCCAAGTTAGCTACAAACAAAATAGAAACACATAACAGTTAAACACAATTCTAGAAAGCATTTGTCAACGAGCTTACCCTGCTTGCAGGCAACAGCTGCCGTTTGTCCTGCTGCATTAACTGCATCCAAATGCGCACCAGCCTCAACAAATAGCTGCAAAATACGCGCCATTTCACCTTGACGATCCGTTGAACTATTGATTTTGGTAACCAGTATATGGAGCGGTGTATTTCTTGCTGCATCAACAGCAACAACCGATGCGCCACAGTGTACCAGCACCAAAGCAGTGGCATAGCAGGGAAATCTAACAAAACATAAATCAACTTATAATAACCAACTCTTATTTGGCAATTAAAACTTTTTCTTACTTGCACATTTCGTTCGTATAGAATTCATCAACTGGCGTTACACCATTAACAGCTAGATGCAGCAACGTTTGGCCATCCTGCAGGCGTGTATCGTGCTTAATGAACTTACGTACGGTGAGAAAGAGTTGCTGTATTTGCTCCTCATTGATGTCCTGATCCTTCCGGCGACGTGCCAACTGTGTGACTATTTTTATTAAATACAACGCTGTGATGCAGTTTTGATTGTTCTGATCCTTTAGCAAACTGGCGCAGGTGTTTGGCTTTTCACTTAGCATTTTACGCTTATTATTCTCAATCTCCTGCTGGCATTTTTCCAACACGGGCAGCACATGATCCAAAGTCAGGCGATGGTTCTCAACGCGCAGAATTTGTGCAAAAAGCTGAGCAAAACGCAACAAATCACGCTCAACAGTAGTCTGCAAAACAAAGAAGGTTTAGTTAAGGTTTAAAGCAAAGCTTTCCGTTTACTTACATTGTTGCGCATGCGCAGTTCGATGGCATAGTTCCAGAGCACCTGGCACTGTTCGAAGCGACCTTGATCCGCCATGACAGCACCGCGATATATGATTGCTTGCGGTAGTTCTGGATTATTTTTGCCCAGAACACGCTCTCGTATGGCCAACGATTCCATATGTATGGAGTGATGATTTAGCTTGATCGCATTCAGCTCGGGCAAGTTCTCCGTTTCAAACCAACTGTCATAGGCGGGCACTGGCTGATGCACCTTCTTGCGCACAATATGCCTGGGATCGCTGTAGCGCAATTCCATGGCACGCAGCAGGTAGCTAAAAGCTCGATTAACATCATATTTGGTTTTGTCATTGGCATACGTGGCGCCCAGCAGTTCAAGTGCTGTGATCTGCTCCTCCTTGCTCATCAATCCGGGTCGCTGTATAAATGCCTCCACGACATCTTCGTGCAGCCGTTCGGCAGCCTGTAAGGCTGGCGATATGCCAGCCTCATTCTTTTGTAACGTTGCACCATGATCTAGCAGTGCTGTGACCACCTCCAGATGGCCACTCTCGGCGGCATAGTGCAACGCCGTTGCACCACACAATGCTTGGTCATTGGGACGGGAACCGTTCTGCAGCAGCGTATTCACGACCAGATGATGACCCTTGTAGGCAGCAATCATTAACGTATTGTTGTTGAACAAATTCGTAGCATTCACATCCGCGCCATGCTCAATTAGAAACTCCACAATGTCAAGGCGACCTTAAAGACAGATTGAACCTAAGCATAAGAGTTGCATTTGGAAAACGACAAGACTCACCTTCGTAGCAGGCAGCGCGCAAGGGTGAAGATTGCGCCTTAGTGTTGTGATTGATTGAGGCACCGGCCTGCACCAACATCTTGACAATCTGCAGATGCCCCATGCCAGCGGCAACCCACAACGCTGTCGCCCCATACACAACAAGGCCATCGAATATGACATTGCATTCCCTCTCCAGATCCACATCGTAATGCGAGAGCAGTGTCTTCACGAACGTCACATTGCCAGACATTGCGGCCATGGTGAGCGGCGTCAACGATTGCCCATCTGGCTGATCAAAATTCTGCCGAAAAAGAGAGCACGAATGAGAATGAGAATAGCTTTCAATGAGCAATTGGTATTTTTTACAGGAAATATATATGGGGGTGCAGTATTCACTTGATAATGTTGATTTTTTAATTGGCAAAAATACGAATTAAAGAGCTGAGACATGAATAATATAAGATTGATCTTTTAAAGTTAATGATATATATATATTTTTTGATAGTTCAATAGATCTTATACGAAACAGCTGATTCTTAAGCTGATCATTAGAGCGAAACGAAAGAAAATATTTTCATGTTTCATGGAAACATTTAAGATGTATAAACTATTAGTTCTTTCTCAACCACATTAAATTTTCATTATATTGATAGTTCACTGTATATTAATTTATATGTTTGTATGTGTTTATGAGGTGCGTACGCGTATGTTTTGCATCCATTTCACAGTCAAGGCTAAACGAAAATAGTGCGTTGAGCATAAATTGCATATTGGGCTAAAAACGTGAATAGAAAAAAATTTCACTACACTTTGAAGATTCACATTTCTTTGTTGTTGTTCCTTTTTTTTTTTATTTGGCACGACACATGTTAATCTTACAAACTGCATAGCGCTCTTTGTCTTGTCTCGCTATAATTATATATTTATATATATATATAAGCAATTGAATATATATGTGACTGCTATATGGATAGAAGAGAAGACAAGATCCAGAACGTAGAAATTTTCTGGTTCTGACCCCATAAAGTCAGCTATTGCGTTTTGGCTTTAAATTCTAGTTGACTGTCTGCGTTCTTCTTTGGCTGCTTTACAAAAATAGCAAGTGGGTCAAGAAACTTGCTGACCATTGTCGAGACTCACCGCCGGATAGGTTATATAGTTGGTCAATGGCAATGTGTCTTTAGCGCCGCGCCAGAAGCTTGCTCCTGGCCAAGCAGACTCGTACCAGCGCTTGCGTGTGCTATAAAAATGCGAGAATGAATTCGTTTGCTAACTGAGTTTGCATGTTATATATATGTTTTACCGATATAACTCCGCTTGCATTGCTGCTGACTGGCAATAATAACAAATATCAACTGGAGTTAAAGGACGCAGCTGCTGGCTCAACTCCTGCACGGCAGTCCCGAAAAATTCGATAAAACTTCGTGAGCTCAACGAACGCAGAAGTCCTGCGCCCAACCCCATGTTTGCATATGGCTCTGTGCCATTATGGGGGTTGGTATCAAAAAAGGACACACACGTCACATATTAAGCGAGCGAGAGAGGGTAGAGAACGTGCGCTGGCGCATCACGTTCACAATAGCACAGCTGATGCAGGCAAACAGCGAGCGAGAGGGAGAGAGAAAGAGAGAGTGAGAGTGAGACCAGCTCTTTTCTCTGAGAGCGCTTGTTTGTTTACAGTTTTGCCAGCTGTTTGTTCACATTCCATTAGGAATTCCAATCAAATATTCAGTGGAATCGAGTGCAACGGTTAATAACTGATATTCGAACTGTTAAGTCAGTGCATTGCCTGTAATATAATGCACTTGCATTAAATAATACCGAGAAACAAGGTTGTTTATAAATATAAATATACTTAAAAAATAATGTCAGCAAGGGTATTTTTTTTAACGTTTAAGTTAACTATCCTTGCATGTTTTTGTGGCATGTCACACTTATCTACGCTTCTCATAAATAGACAAATGATTGAACAACGCACATTTCAGGAACTGCTAAACTGAATTCTGGCATTGGGCCAAGTTCGTGTCGTATTGAAAAAGAGTCCAGAAAGAGATCGCACGTATTTATATGCATATACGAATGAGTAATTAGTTAAAGATGGTGCTAAAATCTCTAATATAAGATGACAAACCAGGTCTTATAATATGCTTATGAAATTCAGTAGATGCAATGAATATATATAAATGTATATATATTGCCGGCATAAATCCGCATTAAAAATCTTGTTGACATAAATTGCAAATTTAATAATGATAACTGCAGCAGGCATAATAAATAATACACATTCACTAAATAGACATCGGGCAGTTTTAATGTGCATGTACAGTAGTAACTCGATCATAATAACTGCTAGACATTTACGTTATTTTATATATTGAATAAATCAATTTGAAAATTGTTTTAGAGCAATAACATATTAAAAACTCTAAAAGATGACTTGGCGGTTTTTTAAATCGAGTGCGTACTGTCATAAAAAGCGAGAGAGAGAGAGACAGAGAGAAAGATAGAGTGGGGGGTGCTGCGCGCTCATCTGTTCACCCAGATGTGGTGATAAACAAAGAGCGGACAAGAAGCAGCACCAAGCAGCAAAAACAACAACAACAACTTTCGAATTTACATATAAAAAAACAATACCTATATATAGGTAAAAATTTTCATTAATGACGCAGTAGTCAATTTCGTTCATTACGCAAAATCGAATTAACAACTATGATTATCGCGGGAAGGTGAAAGGGGGGGTTTGTGTAGATTTGACACTTACCGTATTAACCAAATGCGTTTGAACATTCGAAGAACTGATCGTGTTTAGGGCTTCAACAAATCTCATCATTTGGCTGCTGCGCGCTGCCAAATAGAGGGTGTTCAGCTGGGTGTAGGGGACGCGAGATTCAGTGGGGAAACGTTCGCGCAGGTCCTCTTCGATTTCGATGAGCATTCCGTGTGCCATGTTGAAATAACCATAGTCGAGAGAATCATCGTAGATCGATGTATTCGCCGCCTGCTCTTCGTCAGGATCCACTTCCATAATATCGAGCAGCAACGCCAAGTGACGTAGCTTGCAATAGCCAAATTGATTGGATATATTTCCGTATTTCTTGATCGATCGTAGGAATAATGAAAATAAAAACACTTTATTTCTACCACGAGCACACTAGTCTGCAACAAAAATGTTACTGTGAACTGATGTGGTGAATTGCCCAACAGATTTAGCTCTCGTTTGCAATAACAGAGCCTTAACATAACAGCTGTTGCTGTTGCCAGTGTGTCCACAAATAACACAGCAAAGTTGGAATTTTAATTTATTTTATTATTTTGAAATTTGAAAAATCAAGACCGATGATGTGTAAACATTATACAATTGTGTGTGCCATAGTTTTGATTTTAGCATGCTAATACAATTGTGTGTGAAATACAGCTTGAAATGTGTATGCATAAATTTGTTTTGGTTGTGCCATAGTTTCTTCTTCTTTTTTTAAGCGAAATAAGTTTTGAGCTTTGTAAATGTGTAAATGTGTTTGTGTAGTTTTGCTATAGTCTCTTTCTTTTTTTGCGAAGTAACAGACGTAATTAACATTTAAGCGAGATTATTCTACAAATGCAACATTGGGTAACCTATTTCGTTTTGTGTGACTTTCCACTAGGTATACCCAATGTTGTACCAATCGAAGCGTTGTTATGGCTCATATTTTTCCGAACATCTTTGCATTTGATTTGCTGGGAAAACTATGCCGGAACGCAACGATATTTCAAAGCATATCCTTCCTTTTGCCAATATGCTTTTTTTTCTTTACTGAGATGAATGTACTTTTTATCGGCAGTAGTAGTAGATTAGTAGTATCAGATATATCTATACCACTAAATATTATCACAATTGCGTTTTATTCTTGCAGCGAAACGCAGTATGGTTATTTTTAGTTGTCTTCTTTTTTTCAGCGATTCGATTCGATCCAATTTTATATAGCTTCGTGTACGTTAAACCAGGATATTTCTTACTTGCAAATCCAATTCACTCACATGTTCATTTAACATATTGTACATAGAAAAAAAAAATAAACACTTAAAATTTACGTTGTACTAGAATTTGGACTACAAAATTTGTTTCTAATCTGTGGTGTTCAAAAAAGGAAAATCGTTTTATATAGATCTTCTTCTCAATTTTTTCCTTTTCCTTTTTTTATATCATAGATTTTTCTTTGACTTTTTTGTGGCTGCGGGAAGGAGGAGGTTAAAATTAGAACAATCAATCAATCAATCATGATACATTTTCTTTTTATATAAAAAATTTCAATAAAAAATTATCTACAAAGCATAAATATTGCGATTAAATTAAGCGCATATTAAGCAAAATTCACATTTTAATTCATTCTAAAAAGCTATATATAAAAATATATATATATATAAATACATATATATGTGTGTAAAAAAGCACTACGTGATTTAGCTAAAGCGTTTGCAAACTTTAAAAGTTTTAAAAGCAAATAAAATAATGCAATTTACTTGACTGCGCAGCCTCTTGCCTTTAGTTGCTAGCTGCAATGGGCACCGAGATGTTGGATGAAGCCGATTTCGTGTTCTTCATTTCGTTCTTATCACCAATGCTGACACGAGCATTACGTTTGCGCTGTGCTCGTGCGCTGTTCCGAACGCTTGCTGTTGGTTGTGGTGGTGGGGTCTTCGTGGTGGAATCGGGCACATTTTGCGGTTTGTCGCCACCAGCGCCGAATTCCTCGCTGGAACCAGCTTGGGTTTTATGGTTGGGTGTGTTGCGCTTCGGGCGACGTCTGATGGTGCCAGACTTGATGACCGGCTTGATGGTCGTCTTTTCGGGATCAAAGTAGCTATCGAACAACTCGATCAATTCGCTTCGATCCTCTGCCTTTAGACTGTCAATGCCTTCGAGGGCTGCGTTCAGACCCTCAATGCGTTTATCTGTCCAAATAGCTTCCAGTGTGATCAAATCGAAATCGTTCTCGGCAAGCACAATGCGAAACTTGACGGCACGGACACGATGATACAGCGTCGTCTTGAAATAGTGCAAGAAGACCGGACGGAAAGAGTTCTGGCGCTCCAATTGCACGTTCTGTGTGTCTAGCTCCTTGACATCGGAGCTTATGGCCTCAGTGAAAGGTTTAAGTGCATCGTATAGTTGAACTGAAGCATCCGAGGATTGGGTAATGCTGTCATCCACCAAATTGCTCAGCATCTGAGCAACATTGTATGCTAGCTTGGCCCGAATGCTGGCACTGCCATCAAACTCATCGCGCTGCCTATGGAAACGGGTCTTCACGGAGCTGCTGCTGCTACTGCTATTACTTTCGGGCTTGATGCTTTTATCCTCCTTCGCTTTGGTGAGGGCCTTTGACAGGCTGCGAAGACTATAATGCTTGGTATCGCCCATTGAGCACTTGGCCAGATTGAAGCTGTTCACAAAGGAGTGGACCGTCTTGTTAAAACGATCGAGCAAACCATATTTAACCAGCGATTGCAATATCATATATGGTATAAATTTACGCTCCTCATGATACAGCAGAACGATGCCATCGGCATTTGGATTCTTTGCTTTTAACTGGTCCAGCCAGTCAAGGAAATCTTTGAGCGCAGCCACCTCTGATTTTGATTTAATGATCTGTGAAATTTTTGATTTTTATCCTTTGAATTCATTCAGCAGTTTTGTGATTCAAACGTTAACTTACCTTGTAGGTCTGCATCGACTTCAGCATACGGAAAAATCCAATCGAAATTACTCGAACTTGATGGCGCTGACGGGCAGCTGGATTAAGATTCATATACGGCATAATGTATTGCTCAAAATGGTCGGTGGGTGTGTATGCAGCCAACTGAACAATCTACAAACGCAGGACAACCCATTGGAAAGTGCACGAAAAAAAAGTGAGGTTAAAGTCGGCACACAGCAAAAGTTCGTTAACCTGAAGTGAAGAAAAGAAAAGAAAAGAAAAAGGCATACCTCGTCAATGAGACGACGTCCAGTTGTGTCAATGTCAACGGCAACTAGAATGTAATTGCCATCTAGTGCTTCTTGTTTTATGTCCACACCCGATTGATCCGCGGCAACAATATCCACTTTATTGGCAACCATTTTCGTATATAATCTAAGAAATTTATGAATTTATTAAAAATTTAAAATAAAAAAAAATCAGAAACTCAAATCTTACTGGATTTGTAATTTCAATTTAGAAAAAAAAAATTTCAGAAGATTTTTCTGTAAACGGAGAAGTCGCGACCCGCACGAAACGAAAGCTAAAACCGAACTGAGCATCTGAGGTCAATACATTTGTGGAATTAACTGACTCTGGAAACTTGTATGCAGCTAACGGCATGTTTCCAGGACAGATTTCGGTAAACGCCATGTTTTTTTTATCTAAATTTCTTTTGCACTCGCACACACACACACTCAATAAGTTATTTTCGCTTACCTTTTTTGGCACTTTCGTTCGAGTCGATTCAATGATAGTTTTCGCTTTTTACCAACTTTTTCCTTTATTTTTCAAAAGGGTAAAAAGGCGAGATTTGCTTTAGTGCGACAAGATTTCACAAATAAGAAACAAAAACGAAATGAGCTAGACTGTAATTGAATCAGGCTAGGTGCTGGAATTTCGAAATCAAAGCCTACTGTAAATAGTTTCATCTGCTATGAACAATGGGATACAAAGCTGCATTACTGAACACTTTTTGCCTACTGTAGATTTTGTTCTCACTTTACTGTGATTTGAGTCGATAACTATTCGGTTTAATAATAATTTTAACGAAATTCACTTACACGTTTCACAAACAGCACTCGTAGGAATTTATTGTCCACTGTAAAATAAGTTTCTGTAATGCGCAAGAAGCCGGCTATTACATGTGCAGCTTTTTTCTAAGCCCAAAACGCACGAGCAAAGAGAAGTAACATTGATAAGATGCAGTGTTGTTAAGTGTACCATAGTTGCAGTTGCATATGGGTCGCGAACAATAAACATAAAAACTGGGTTGTGGACAATTTTATTTTATTAAATGCATGTTGGTTCTTATTGCAAACAAACAGTTATAAATACCAAAGAGAACGTAATTCAAAAATGGCGGCAGGCCGATAATTATAAGCGAATAGCGACTATCGAAACGTTGTACGTCGGTACCAAAAACGATATAATACTAGTTTAGATTACATAGTCATTGCGTCGGTACAACGGACTTTTTTCGTTAACAGTTTGAGGGCGTGCTTATTTCCACTCTTTATCTGTAACAGTCTCTTTGTTGGGACGGCAATCGAAATGCGAGTAATCTTTTTGTCGCTGTTCTTGGTCACACCTATTACCATTTTCGCGCAAAATTGTTTTGTTTCTTTAATTTTACGCCATTCATTAATCTTGGAATAAACATTTATATTTAATATATAGCGTTTTGATTTATATGCACACGTATAAAAGATATTTCTTATTAAGCAATCTCAATGCTGCAGATTGTTAAAATATTATTGGCAATACAATTCATGCAATGTTAAGTTTTAAATCCGATTACCTATTTAAGATAGTGCACTTCACTTGAGATAACATGTCTATTAATAGTTCACTTGAGAAAACTCATGATCATTCTGAACCTCATGAGATATTGTAGACTTTGTACACATTGCCAGCGTCATGCGAAAATGCTTCGATAAAATACCTAAAGTTTGTATAGTATGCTATCTAAATTCCAAATGATAACTTAATCCCCGCTCTTTTGTTTGCCTTAAACCCATTCATATTTTGTAGATAAGAGCAATGCGACGACAACTTTCAGAACTTGAAACACCGGCAAAGAGCATTAAATGGTTTGAGTGTGCCCGTATTGCGCTGTCATAAGTGCCGTTCGCAAAGACTAGATAATTAAAGTGCACTTCTGCATTTGACATTCAATCGTTTGTTGAATGGATCAATCACTATTGGTGAGGTTGACAGATCGAGTATGTAAACATAAACAGACGATCGGCCCACGAATGAGTCATCGGTATCAATACTGTGCCTTATCAGAGAAAAGCCCATTTAGTAAATATATATATGAACATGAACATGTTGTCGGTTTGCACTCGTGAATGGGAATTGCTCGTCTTGATACGAGATTTAAAGTATAAACATTTATATAGCATTATTTGATAATTGTTGGTCAATGTCATAATCATGTTTTTGGTTTTTATTATTGACTATCGCTTTAGCCTAGTTACAAATAGATTTTTAGAAAATACATACTTAATTTATACATTTGTTTATCTTAATTCTTGTAACTTTACTCAAAACGCAAACAATATTTTATCTCTTTGAACAAAGTCTCATCAAATTTCAATTTTGAATTGATAAGCAAAGTTGCGCCACATGAAAATTCCTGACATAGAAATGTTTAAGCTACAAATAAATATAGCATACATACTATTGTATATATCTAAATGCCTCTATACGCTATAATACTAAATAGCTGTATGTATATTTTTGTAAGTTAGGCAAAAGGATCAGTTAATAATATTGTGTTTGTTGTTGGCTAAAAGAATTTTAGTATGTGGCTTTTGAATAAACCTCAGTTGAACTTTTAGCTTTCTTCTTTTTTTTTTGGTTTTTTTTTGCACTTGATTATTGACACATAATTACATGTATGTATGCGTGCGTTTATATCTATCTAAGTGTATGTATGTGTGTAGATAATTTTAGTGCTTAATTACTTGTGTTAAAGTTTTCATATCTCGACAACTTATATTTATTTATAATTTTGATAAGAAAACAAATTTAAACGTGCCGAAAAAAAAATCGCATTCCAATTGCTTTATGGGGGATGAGAAAAATCAAAGAGTTGTACACTTTTAACGTGATTGTTGTAAACATTGCTAAAAACAGATGAACAGCAGCATAAACAATGCCAAGAAAATAATGAATACATTGTCTGAACATCTTATAATATATATATTGTAAACATTTCATCGATCTCGATCTCTTGGTATTTGTATTTGCATTTATTATTAATCTCTTATTTGAATTTTTATACGTTAACTTAAGCGATTCGGTTAGCCCCGACTGTCTCAATCCTCAATGTCTCATTTGTTGTTCTCTGTGCTTTGCAACTGATATGACGCTCCCTCTCTCTAATCTGTAGTATTCTGTGGAATATATATATATGTTGTTCGCAAGTTATAAATATATATATATATATATGCAAATCAATGTTTGTATGCGATATTTTGCTGTTGTTACTGTGCGCGATTTGTCTGTTTATTTTTGTTGTTTGTCTGTATGAATGTATTATGTTATATGTTCAATACTGTCGGTACTATCGAGATAAGGCCTGTGTTGTTTCCTTTCCTAGATGCAACTATATAGAGCTCTTGCTTTATTCTCAATCCCCAGCACCCACATGATGATGATGAGGTTTTTGTCTGAGTCAGCGTTGAGAAATTTCTACACTTTTTTCTAAAAGCGCGTTCAGCGTTCTTGTAAGTTATGTACACTTAGCGAAAAAAGAGGTGTGATCAAGTTTTAATGGCTTAGGGGGTTTTATGTTTTGATTGCAAATCGATTACGATTGTTTAAAAATAAAAAATCTTTTTTTTAGTAAACTATTAATCGAACAAAACCCAAAATTACGAACGTAACAACTTATCTATTTGTATAGCTATGAATTGGATCTTACAAAACGCTTTTCTAATTCTTATCGTTTCTTTTTTTAGAAATAATATTGAATTTGTATAAGTTTAATACTTGAATTTTATATTTTACGATTTCTGAGTGTTTTTTTTTAGTATCGGTTATTAAAATGCAGTTAAGTGTCTCTTAAATATATGCATAATACTTAAGTCTCAGGCTTTTTGGGTAGGGGGGTCTTTAAGCTACACAATTGTGCATACATATACATATATTGTATATATATGTATACTATATATAATGCTCCAGCATAATTCAATTAGTTAACACGACTTTTGAACCCGCATTTAATATGAGACGGGGCGAGGCAAACGCAAATTCCTTGAAGTGAAATAAGTGTCAAATGTATATAATATATATGTAAGTGATAAGAAATGACTCAACTCTCATTTTTCCCCAAGTCAGGCATTCCAATGTGAGAACCTAAAACCTCATGACGATCATTATATCATATAGATAATAAGATAGGTAGGCTATAAACAAAAGTGAAACCCAAACAGAAATGATTCATTATATTATCAGACCTATAAACAAAACAAAAAAAAAACCAAAAACTGTATAATAATCAAAAACTAATTGCTCGTATGACAAATGATATTAACGAAAAGTCTAAAAAAAGAGACATGTTATAAATTAAATTTATTCGATGGCGATTTAGCGAAGCTTATTTACAGAAATATATTAGCAAAGCAAAAAAGGAAAATAATAATAATAATAATGAATGTATGAAGAAAATAAAACAATATATGCATATACTGTTTTGCTTATGTATAATAAATAGCTTAATATAATTAAGATAATCGATTTTCGAAAATAGCAATAACAAAACCTAACTAAACTATGCAACATTTCACACCTCAAATCTCAAAAGGCAACTAATAAAATATACAAAAATTTACACTACAAATTCTTAATTACTTTTTATCTAACAATATCTCTACGAATATGTATATGTATATGTATCTATATACTTAAAGCACAAGCTGTCAACTTAGTTAGTTTTAAGTTTTGAATTGTTCTTCCTACAGTGTTTTGTTGCTTTTGTCCAGACTTTGGATGCTGCTACCGTTGCTGCTTTTCCTTAAGCTTAAAGGCCATAAGTTTCAGTTTAAGAGCAAGCAAAAGCCTTAATAGCTTATTAGTTCACCTCACTTTACACACTTACACTTATATCTCTATATATATATATCTTAATAATTTTTTAAGGGTTTAAGTTTTTAAGTTTATATAGTGACTAAATGGGATAGGGATAGGGGGGGGGGGGGGGTTTTCTTTTTGTTTTTCTTTGTTTTTTTTTAGCTAGTTATAATAATACTACTACTCTCAACTGTAGCTCGAAATTATAAATCGCAGTCCGCTGATTACAAAAATTACGCATATAAAAAACAAATTTGAACTAGCTGCTGCTACGAGATCAGCAGTCGCTGTTTGGCAGCCGGCAGCGTTCCCAGACCCGTCAAAGCCCCACCACAACCTCCTTTAGATGTGGCTAATAACGTTGGCGCTGTCGGTTGCAGCGGCGCTGTGAGAGAATCCGATGCAGGTGAATTGAGCGGCAATTCATAAGCAACTCCGCCCCAATGTAGCTTAAAGGTGCGCGTTCTCCAACGTATTGCCGGATTCCAAAGCGCATGCAGGAACAAGTACGGTCCGGTTAGCTCTCGAAACAGCCAACCGATGACAAACTCAAACTTATGAAACGGCATCGAGCCATGCTGCACAATGGACAAAAGCACCCAGTCGGAGAGCAACCAGCACAGCACATGCACCAAATAGAACACCAATGGATCCCAGGCGAACAGCAGCGATGCCGACCAGGCAGCCAATGCACCCAGCACCATGCACTCCGACAATGGTTCCAACAGTATCGTTGTGGGCACCATTGCCACACGAAGCTTGGCCCAGCGTATGAGTCGTGCCTGTAACGACAACAAAATTGTATAAACTTTATTTTGGTATAAGAAATATTATATATTTAAACAGTTAACCTAATCATATACCGCAAAAGAAACTTTTTGCATATAATTTTAGCTAATCGTTTAAAGACAACAAATTAGAACAGAAAATTGTGTGTGTGCCGTGATTGTTTTGAAGTACAAACAGTTGGTTCTAGTTGAGAACTGAGTTAATCATTTGTCTGTTTTTTTTTTGTTTTTTTTTCTTTTGCTGATTACAATTAATTGAATAGTCGAATGAAAAGAGCTGTAATGACCTTAGGAGAGTGTACTAAATATCAACACAGACGGACGGACGGAATGTGAAATCGTTTGTTTTCCGATTAATCATGGTAAGTGGTATATAGTTTCTATTAGGCACACATACATACAGACATAGATACTCACATCACTCCCATTAATCTATGCGTAACGTTTGATTGTAATAATTTTAATTGTTCTACTATAAAAGGCAATTATGGAAAGTTTTTTTTTGGTTTCTGTGATATAATATGAGATTGTCTATCAGCCCAATTGATATCTTGTGTATGCCAATAAAATAATAAAGCATGAAACATGCATAACATAAAAAGTTAGTATGATAATTGAAATCAAATCACATTTATATGGAGGTGAGCGAAGTTATAATCTTGACAAAATATATATCATAAGATATATGAGCTAATAAACTTGTATTTTTGTGCTTTGAGAGCGGAGAGGAAGTTCATTCATTGTATTTGTTGGTTTTTCAACTGAAATCGATACTCTTTGTGCGTAAACATATTCTATAAAACAGCTTAAAGCCATTCAGAAGTACGATGATTGTTATGACATTGTTTACTTTCATTGATACTATCCGATATTCCATATTGTTTTTATTTACTATTACAACAACTCTCGCTGCTCGCTGCTGCAAACACGGTAAGCGATTTTGATTGACAAGTTTCTTTCTTGTATGTACGTATTTAATTATGAGCTAACAAAACATTTGCAGCTAAAAACTAAAAGCACATGGCGATGAAAAAACCCATTTGGCTACATTGTGGGAAGCAATAGTCGGAATGAAACTAAAACTGTAAATCAACAAGTCGAAAATCAGTTCGAGTCGACTTAACGATTCTCTATAACTAAGCTTCAAAAAGGTTTTATTGTTGATTTAAACATTTTTGCGCTTTGCTGAAACTTGACAGTTTGACTTTTGTGTCAATTGCATCGTTTGAATTTTTAAATATTTTTAGTTTAATATTTAGCACAGAAATAAATATTATTACAATTGTTTATCTGCTGGTAAAAGAATTTTCAAAATGTGTATGTTCTTTTATCCGGCACAAATATACAAACAATACTTTTAGATATATGATAAAAGTAAAGATGTGGTATAATATTCTTCGTTGTTCATAACTTTAGTAAAGATTAATAATTTCACTATAAAAATAAAGTTGTTTTCACTATCAGTTTGCAAAGCTTATGTCTCACAGTTGCTAAGAGCTTAAAAAACTTGCACGTGATTACTTTTTATACCCTGATCCCATTAAAAATGGGAAAAAAGGGTATAATGATTTAGTGCAAAAGTATGTAACAGGCAGAAGGAAGCATCTCCGACCCCATAAAGTATATATATTCTTGATCAGCATCAATAGTCGAGTCGATATAGCCATGTCCGTCTGTCCGTCCGTCCGTCCGTCCGTCCGTCCGTGTGTCCGTCCGTATGTATGAGACAACCGATCTCAGAGACTATAAGAGCTAGAGACTCCAGATTTGGAACTTAAGCTCGCCTAATCCCTAGGCAGTACAAGTTTCTTTCCGATTTTCGATAACTTTGCCCGTTTCCGATATACACATGGGATCGATAACAACAAAATCTTGAATTTGGAAAACTTCGAGATGCAATTTCAATTATAAAACAAAATAATGAAAATCTGTGAAATTGTTATTGTTTGTTTGTTAAAATCGGTTAAGAAACACCGGAGATATGGGACATTGAAGTTGTGTATGCAGTATGCATTATGCGCGTACACACACACACACATACTTGCAAGAACTGACTGTACGCGTAAAGTATAGGGATCAGGGTATCGTCTAGTCGGGCTTTCTCGACTAGAGCCTTCTTACTTGTTTTAATGAAGTCAAGTATGAACAAAGAATACAAAAATATATCGCCCAATATTTGGCTCGAAACATAATTATATAATTCTAGAAACCTACCTGAAAGCTGGCAATATCGCATAGTCCGCTATTTTGCAACGCAGGTTGATTAGAGATGCGCATCTTCCAGCCCAATTCGGTGACACGCTTGGCAATGAAAAAGTCCTCGGCGAGATAGCAGCCAAAAGCTCTTAACCCGCCCAGCTGATCGATGACGGCTTTCCTTAGCAGACAGGACATGCCCGTATGACAGTTGATGCCGAGCACATCGGCTGAGAGATAGATTCTCGATTGCACTGTGCCGAAGAAGATCTTCTCGAAGGTGGCCGCAAATCCATCACGATCACTTGTGAAGGGCATCTGGTGAACTAAGGCATGTCGTTCCGACATATTCTGCACCATGTCGAGAAGTGTGTCGTTTTTCATTTTGATCCCACTATCCGATATCATGACGAAATCATATTTCGCTGTCATGTATGCGGGATGAATGTTATTGATTTTTGGATTAACTCCTACATCGGAGCCACCCACAAATAGCTGGGCATCGATCTGTGGATGTTTATCCAATAGCTGTTCAACCAATTTGATGGCCGGATCGTGTTTATCCTCGACGCAAAACAGTAACTCGAACAGCGGATAATCCATTGTGAAAAACGACTCGAGATTATGTTGCAAATTTGGATCGACGCCCATCAATGGCTTCAATATGGATACACCCGGCAGGGGGGATGATTCCGTTGGCAGTTTGCATGATTTCTTATGCAGCTTATATTTGCCATAGCAGATCGCGATCAGATGCACGCACCAAGTACCAAACCAGAAAATCATAAAAAATGCGGCGAAGCCATAAAGTGGTACTGGCAAATGTGACATTGTGTGTGTGTGCGTCTGTGGATGTGTGATTGTGTGTTTGGGGTGTTGGGTGTTGTAGGTGGCGTTGTCTGCTGCGTGTGTGTGTGTTTATGTTGTTTATGTGTGTGCGTGTGTCTCGTGCGGTTTTTTAGTTGCTACACATTTGCAAACGTTCAACTGTAGCTCTCATTAGCTGGACTTTTATCTCGTATCCGTGTCGTTTACCCGTGATCCGTAACTGAGTCAGCATACCCCGTACGCTAACACACAGAGCGCGTCGTCAACAATTGGATCGCACGCGTTGTTGTTGACTTTGTCACTACAATGTCGTCATAGGTGTTAAGACTACCTTGGCGATTCTTTTTCTGCTGCTAATTATTCATTTTAATTCGCGCGTGATAAACATCTCGAAGACTTCGCGTCGCGTTCCATGTCCAAATAAAAACTGCAATGTACTATGTATTAAAAGGGAACGCGGAAGTGAAAATGGGCAAAATAATGACAATACCAAAAAGGTGGTGTGTTTCCAAAAATACCAAAAAGTATTATTTTACACTAAAAATATGGAGGCATAATACCGCAAGGTTTTTTATTTTTCTAGGTATTTTGATTAAATTATAAATAAAATACTTTGAATTAATTTGGCTTGATTTGGTATTAACAACAAACACATTAATAGCGTATCTCTGGATTTCTTGCCTACGCTGCATACTAGACTTTATGTGTCACAAGCTACGGTCACACTGAGCAGCGCAAACAGGCATTGCATATAAATCAAACTATTTTTATAATGTTTAATTCTCATCTGAATACTAAGTAGGCTGAAACGAGTTGTCTATATTAATATGCACAATAAAGCACATAAAAATTTCTAGGTAGTTAAGACGAAGATGCAACACGAAGGAGAAGAGTGCACCACCGCAACCGAAGATGGAGCTGCGGACACCAAAATTAATGAGCATACATTTGCAAAGGTGTTCAAATCGGATTTCGATGCCAAATACAATATTGTCGATATTCCCACACCACTGAACGCGCTTATGTCTGGAAAGTTCAAGCGTAGCTATGCCTACTTCACGATTTGCAATCGTTTGCCCGTAATTCTAACAAAAGTCATTGATTCGCTTACGAAGGACAAAGGCGAGTTAGTTGCTGAGTATGGTGAGGTTGGTAATAAGTTTCGAATGTTCCCCTAATTCAATAATAAAGCGCATTTTATTTATTTATGCAGAATGCGCGTGAAGAGCTTAAGATAGTTGTTGGACTAATATCGAGGCTAAAATATGAGCTACAAACAGATAAACCCTTTCAAAAGTTTGTGGGTGATGGTAAGAAAAAACTTTTTTTTTAACTGCTGAATTTTCTGTTACACTTACACTGTGTGTTTATTTCCCCATAGAACCGGATCAACACATATGGAATGACTTCATCGAACAGCTGCCACAGAATGCGCGAACATTTTATCAAGCCTGTTGTATGCATACCGAATGCTATACGTATCGTAAGCTCTACTCCTTTGTGGAGAACAGCATCTTTATCAAGGAATTTGATTATTTTGGCAAAATTAAGGATGAGGCGCTGAGCGGTTGCCTGGACGATATACTCTCACTGGCCAAACATACCAGGCGCACTGAAAACTGCATCGAAATGTTTGCAGAGCTGCTAAAAATAAGCTTGTGGAGTAATCGGAATGATCAGTCCGATGACGGACGTCAATACAACATGAAAATACTGGAAGATATTAGTGCCACAGATGATCATATACTCATTAACAATGTGGCGAATATTTGGTTATGTTTAACGGATAAAAAATCAAAGCATAAACATCCATATGTGGATATTGTATTGGATAATGCTGGCTATGAACTCTTTACGGATTTCATACTGGCTGAATATATTATCGAAAAAAAACTCGCTGAGAAAGTACGCTTCCATGTGAAGGCTTTGCCTTGGTTTGTCTCCGATATCACAAAGCGAGACGTCCATCATACCCTCTCGTTTCTAAGTAAACACACGGATTACATAATCAGTTTAATGGGAAATAAATTTATGCAATTCTTCGAAGAGGGTAAATTTGAATTAGCACCCAATTACTATTTCTGGACAACTCCACATGCCTTTCACAAGTAAATGCTCAATTTATTCTTTTATTTTCTTTAATTTTATTTAACTTTTTTTTATTTGCAGTATGCGAAAAATTGAGCCAGACTTGTATCGAAAACTTCAGCAATCAAGGCTTATTTTATTCAAAGGCGATTTAAACTATCGCAAACTGTTTGGCGATGTCTGCTGGGAACCCACACAGGAAATAAAGGCGTGCCTTTGTGGATCTCTGCCCAGCAATTTATGCGCTGTACGCACGATCAAGTCAGAGGTTATATGCGGTCTTTCCGAGGGTGTCAGCGAGGATCTGAAGAAGAAAGACCCCGACTGGATGATTACCGGCAACTATGGCATAATTCAGTATGCGGATGGCTCACGTGAATACGGTTATTAAATACCTCCAAATCTGTAGCAAATTCGTGTTAAACCAAAAATTAAATTAAACAACCAAACTGACAACCATTGTCTTAAATTTAAGGATTGTAGTTGTATAGGCGTGTATACAATTGTCGACATTTGCATATAAACAAAGGTTTGTTTGTTTTAAGTTTATGGTCAGCTGTGCTCCAGCTGATTGGTGTAATGTTTATGTGCGGTAGAGATGTAATAATTCCGATTAATTACTAAAACGATAGGCAAACTGCATGACTTTTATTGCTTGCGAACACTAACAACGAGCTAAATAAAAACTGCTTGAAACTTCTTTCACTGTTGGTGCTTATTTGAAAACTCCTTTGGATTCGCTGAGTTTCGATTACAGCTATCGATATTGCTGGTGTCATCTCTAACGTGTCAGTAACTTGCACTTCTACTGCAAGTTTTAGGCGCCAACACAGTAAACACTCAGATAAATCGCAGTTACTTTAGCAACAACAAGTTAACTTTAGCTGATTAGAGAAACGCACGCAGCACAAAGGCGGAAGAAATATGACCTTGGCATTAGAGGACGCCAATTTTGATATAGAAAATGGAATTATTGACAGCGAGACTCCACCACATACGCTGCTAGCAGCCGAATATAGGCAGTAAGTATATATATATTTATGTTCGCTATATATAGCATATTCAAATATCCCATACGCACATATACACGCTTATATGAAGCACTGATGTAATTTTGATTGCCTGACCTCTAAACGCGACCCCCATCTTCCTCCTCCATTGTAGAAGCTTTGCCTACTACACGTTTCGAGTGCGTCTTCCCTCAACGCTGCAAACAATTGCTGACTCCCTGGCCAAGGATAAGGATGAACTTTTATTGAAATATGGAGCGGTAAGTCTGAAGTAGTTCTCTTATTGCATAATTCATTGAGCGTGCGCAATCAGTTAATCAATTTTCAATTTCAAAGAATGCAAATATTGAACAAACAGCTGCTGCAGTTTTGGAGCTGCGCTTAAATATTCTCAAAAACGGACCATTACTGCCTTTTAACGACAAAGGTATGATTTTCAGGAGGAGAAGACATGCTATGCAATAGCTTTTCTTAATTGTTATTCTTGTTATTTACAGAAAACGATGCTGGTGAATGGAATGCATTTTTGGAGAAACTGCCAAAGGAGAAGCGAACGTATTTTGCTGCCTGTTGGCTTTATGCTGAATGCTATATGTATCGCAAAATATGGTCCATCTTCAAGGGATCACACCTTGCAGGTTTCGATTACTTTCGCAAGCAGAAGCAAACGGCGGCACAGCTTAGTTTGGATGCTATGCTGGCGGTTGCAAAGGGAACCAGAAAGAACGAAAGGAACTCGAGCACATTTCAGCAGCTGATGAAGTTTAATTTGTGGGGCAATCGTTGTGATTTGTCAATAACATCTGGCAAGCAGATTAAACCCACTGGCGATGCTTTTGATCAGGTTACCGAACTGGATGCCAATCTGCTGGTGGATGCAACAAGCTCAATTTGGGAATCACTAGATAAATCAGATGGCAATGGCATTGTGGAATTTATATTCGATAATTCCGGTTATGAACTGTACACAGATCTTATCCTCGCCGAATATATTATTGATAAGGGTTTAGCAAAGAAAGTGCGCTTCAATGCAAAAGCCATTCCCTGGTTCATATCGGATGTTATGGAGGAAGATTATCACTGGACATTGCAGTTTCTCATTGACCAATCGGAGCCGGTACTCAGGGAGTTGGGCAAGAAACTGAAACGATTTACAGATGAAGGTAAATTTGAATTGGCTCCGCTCGAACACTTTTGGACTAGTCCATATGAGTTCTATCGCATGGCTGAAGTGCGACCCGAGCTTTACAAGCGTCTCTCGCTGGCACAGTTGGTTATCTTCAAGGGAGATCTAAACTATCGTAAACTACTGGGAGATTACAGTTGGCACAGCACCGAACCATTCGAAACGTGTTTGCGGGGTGAGTTTAGTTTTATATACAACTAAAATATATTATTTTAATAATATGCCATTCTTCGATAGGTTTTAAGCCCACAAATGTTTGCACATTGCGCACCATTAAAGCGGATTTAGTTTGTGGCCTGCCTGAGGGAAAATCTGAGGAATTGTTTGCCAAGAATAAGGAATGGATGCTTACGGGTGAATACGGCACCATACAGTTTGCCAGCAAGTAAATCGTAATAGGAATAATTTGTTGCTTAGCGAAATTGTTTAGATTTTTTCACTGTTAAAATAAATGACACATGCTGTAAATATTTGTTAGTCAGTCTGAAGATTTAGGAATATAATATCAAAATTTGTAGTTTAGGCCAAAAATTAATAACTAAAATCATGGCAAAGATACTCGTCAAGATGATTTCGAGTCGTTACAGTCAATCCGAATCGGATTTTTCGTCAACAAACAGCACGGAAAGTGTGGAACCCGTAATGAGCTTCGACGACAAACATAACATAATCATATCTGAAACACCGCTGAATCATCCGCTTTGCACCCGTTACAAAAACAGCTTTGCTTACACCACGTTTAGGGAGCGAGTTCCTCGCATTCTTAAGGAGCTTATTGTTTTCGTGAAGGAGAACGAGGAACGCATTATGAAGGAGTGTGGCGACTATGCCCGGTACGATCTGAGGCGTGTAATCTGGAGCTTGGAACTTTTGCGCAATGAGATATTAGAGAATCGAAAATTTAAACCGTTCCATGACAAGATGCCCGATGCAAATGATTGGAATAAGTTGATTGTGCAGATGGTCGTTAGGGAGAAGAATCAATGGTTCTCTGCTAATTTTATGCATGCTGAATGCTATTTATATCGACGCATTCTAGCTGCATTCAGGCGTGAAGAGACTCTGAAAAATTATGACTACTTTAGTCCGCAGAAGATGGCTGCCACGAGGATTGCTACTGATGCGATGCACCGGGTACTAATAGGTACGAATCCTTTGGTATTGCATCGCGAAAACTTTCGAAAAGTGCTTCAGCTATCGTTGTGGGGCAATTGCTTCGATTTGTCCCATTCTAATTCGAGACCCGATGAACGTATTTTTGAGTTAATATTTCGGTTCAATAAGAATTTGGTCATGGATCAGTCGTTGGATGTGTGGTTTCTTTTAACCGAGGGTATACACTCCTCAGTAGTTGATACTAAAATAGTTGATATCATTTTGGATAATGCTGGCTTCGAGCTCTTTACCGACTTAGTCTTGGGTGAATATCTGCTGCGTACGGATCTAGCGAAAAAGGTTCGCTACCATGTCAAAACGATTCCCTGGTTCATCTCGGATGTCACCGCGAATGACTTTTATTGGATGTTGGATTTCTTCAGTGAACACGAATTAACCACGCTATCAAGCTTTGGGAGACGTTTGAAAAAACTTATGAGCATGGAAGTCTTACAGCTTTGCGAACCGAGTCCCTTTTGGACTCGGCCGCAGTGTTTCCATAGCATGCGTCAACTGGCGCCCTGTTTGTACGTTCAGTTAAGTTTCGCTGCACTCGCTATCTTCAAGGGTGATCTCAATTATCGCAAACTGCTCGAAGACATCAATTTGAATTCGACAACTCCATTTATTGAGTGCCTCGGTGAATTTCTTCCAACGAGCATTTGTGCGTTGCGTTCCATTAAGTGTGATATATATGGTGGCATGCCAATTTGTGTGGTGGAGTGGTTAACAAAAGATGATCCCACCTGGATGTTGACGGGCGAACGAGCGGTTATTCAGCTGGCAGTCAAGCCAAGGCCATAGGCACCACCTAGCGAGCATAAGAAATATGAAAACCAGGAACAGTCACCGCCATCTAGCGGCCCGTAGTGAATAGTATAATTTCGTTATCTTTTGAATACATAGAACTATTGTCGATTTTATTAGTTATAGATGCTGCTTAAATGCTAAAATGGTAGGCCGTGTGAGAGTCGTAAACATAAGTATGACATTTCTTCCATATACGCAGTATAGATTATAAACTATGCATTTATTATTAAATATCTTTATATATATATATATATATGAATAGTAGAAAAATATGCTCTAAAGGCCATATCTTAATATGTATTGTATTGAATGCTGTTTGATTTTGCAGCAAGTATATTTTGTGTTGAAACAATTCGTCAAATTTTCAAGTCTTATCAATTGCCGCGTATAGAAAAATTATAAAACAAATTTATGAAGAACTTTCAAAACTCTGCTTTGTTTTCGTCTTAAACAGATTGTTCTTCATATCTTTTTTTTTTTATGTAGGTATTTATTTGTTTTTTTGTTCATTTAAAGTCAGTAACTAAGTGCGGTTGTTTGGTAGTTACGATATATCTTTTTTCTTGGAAGAGCTCCCTTCTCTCGCGGCTGATTTTTGTTTTAGTTGCTTATTGGCTCACAATACACAATTGGGATTGAGTTGCTGATATGGCGTCAGATCCTTGGTGATGGAGAAAAGTGCACCATCTCGCACCATTTTACACATTAATGAGCCCAAATTCTTGGCATCATCAATGCCCGAATGTGCTCGTCCCTCAAAAGGCAAACCCACATGTGACAGAGCATCAGTAAAGTTACACGGCCGATATTTATACCATTCGCGATAAATGGCACGCACATCGATCCATTGATTGAAATATGGCGCTTTACGCATACGTTTTCGCGAGCACTCCTTGTGCAAACAGATGCCAAAGTCCCAATCTGTCCAGGTGACAAATGCACAATTGCCCAATATATTCGATTTTGCCATTTTGGGCAGCACCAAGTTCCGAGCACGCAACTCGCGGCGCAGCCATTCGTGGAACATCATTAACGCTGTCTGCAGCGGCACACCAGCATCCACAGTCTTCTGCTCTATGCCGGTCAGTTCGGTGCAATAGGTGCTCAAACGTGGCGATTCAAATGGCATAATATATTTGTGAAATTCTGCTTCGATTTTGCCCGTCTTCAAGTTAACAAGCACAGCGGGAAATTCTGAAATAAATCGGCTTGATTAATATACTACATAGGACAGAGATCTGTTGGGTTGTTAGCCTAGGTACTTTACCTATAATCTCTGCTTCTCGCCATTGTGGTGGCGCCTGTTTCTCCCAGCATGTGGCCTCAAAGTCCACGGCAATCACATAACTAAACGGCTGCATGGCCAACTGTTTGGATTTGCGCGACTTCTTTGTTTTGAGCGGTGGTGCAGTGGCGGCTGTCGCTTCGTTTGCACCACTTATGCTTATCTCTACGTCATCCAAATCGTTGGCAGGATTAGGTTGTGCGCCCTCCACATACAGCGTATCAATCAGGCCCAATTGTCTGCCGAGATGCAAAAAACCAAAAACAAAAGTTAATTATAAACGCGTTAAGAATATGTTTTTTTTTTTTCTTTTTCTATTTTTCTAGAAACATATGAAATATATTTTTTGACTGTAGTAGTTGTTCTATGACTAACAAGTCTACAAAATTCAACTCTCCAAGTTTTAAATATGTCTATAGAGCTGTTACTTCGATCCATAAGTTCAAAATTTACAACGAAGAAGCTACTTATTTATCAAATCTATCATAAAAAAGAATTATAGCTACATTTATCATATTTCGAAATTTTTAAGTATCGATTACAATCGAAAAAGCCAACTAGTTTCAGTTGCTTAATTAAAGTAGTTAATTTAAATAGATGAAATATTCGATAAGTTCATTACAAATACTTCAAAATAGTTGTCATTGGCATAAATCAGATAAATATATACAATACCGTACAATAACGAGAAGCATAAAATGGTTAAATTACTCTTAATAACACTGAAAGTTTGTAAATATTTCCAATTCAACTTGCATATATCTTGATTACTTATAAATACCATAATTTAAAGAATCCTTCTTTGAAGTCTATTGAGAATGCCATTTGACACAGATTTAAAGCTAACACCTCGCAAAACATGTTCAGTTTTAAGATTTCTCTTGCTGTTTGCCATAGCATACAATCATAGGCTTCTCATGCCAGAGCAGACCATTTGTTTCCGACAATGCTTGATCAACCACCACCGCCGTCACATTATGAAATGTCACAAATGCTTGTCCCTTCATGCGTCCCTGCTGCATTACTTTAATGGCCAGACTATCGGCGGGAGCATAACGTGCATAAAGTGCTCTCAATTGTGTTTCTGTAATACTTTTATCCAGATTTTTGATATACAGTTTATTGCTTGGCTCGCCTCTTTGGTAACTCTTGAAGATGGGCAGAGCTTGGAGCTCCTCAAGCGTTAGACGCTCCTCCGGCAGTTTTTGAACCGGGGCAGGCAAAGCTGTTGGCAGCTTTAGTTCTATCTTTGGTACTGTAAATGTAGGCGTCTCTACTGGAACTTTAACGATTGGGCTTTTCACTGCACTTTGAAGTATTTGGCGTGCACGTTTAATATATTGTTGTGGAATAGAACTACAAGCTTGAGTTGTCTTTCTTTTTAGCTTGGTTGTTATTGGCTGTTCTTCATCACTCTCCAGCTCACTTTCTGTTTCACTCTCTCGCATTACTTCAGTCTGACTGGCAACACTTTGAGTATCCTGAGGAAGTAAATTCAATCCGCGAGGTCTTTTACTAAAGGGTGGACTCAAGTTCATGCGATTCATCAGATGTAGCACCTGTGTGTAGAAGCGTTTATCACTTTTTAGTGCATCTCCAATGGCAGTCAGTATATCGGCATTGATGGGTGGATATGCATATTGAAGATATGGCGGTGGTGGCTGCATAAAATCAAATTGTTTATTGCCGGCATACAACTTTTGCACATACTTGTTGTTATTGGCTGCATCCGTCGCTGCTGACGCTGCTGCCTTGCCGGCTTGTGTCGCTTTGTTGGCTGTCTTGGGTTTATTTCCATCATCATCGGTACGCGGTCCAAAGGTGCTGATGCGCAACGGTTTGTCCAATTTTTCGCTGAGGCCCAACAGCTGTTCGAGTGCTGCTGAAGCCTCCACGGCGTCGGAATATTCAAGCAGCGCGCGTCGGCGACCAAATGCGTTCAATGAACGTGGCACAATAAGCTTAACCTCTTGAATTAACTCCGCTAGTTCTTCTATGGTGCAGGGCATGCTTTTGAGCAGCAGTTTACTTGTTGTCGCGCACATATTTCGCGAATATTGTAATTAAAACTAAAAATGTGGTGCTGCAGCAACCATCAAAGTAGGCATCGATTAAATAAATCGATGAAAGCAATTTGCAAGTATGACCAGTTTTTCGTAAATATTTCTGCAAACTTGTGGAGCACGTCTGTTAAGTGAGGAGTACGCCATAATGTTAAGTGTGGCCATAAATGGCATTCAACAGCTTTGTGCGCGCAGTTTAAACTTTTAATTTTTTATCTCAACAGCAAATTTTGTTTGGTCGATAAAAAAAAAACTTGTTTTTTTATTGCACAATTATATTTGCTCTTGCTTTCACTAATTGCAGCCACTGGCTATAGCTGCTAATCCGCAAGTCGACCTTCCAGCGGCTGCGTTGCTTTTACCGGTTTTGAAACAGACAAAAAACTACATTTTGTTAATTTATAGCAGCTGCTTTCGTGCTTTCAAAACTGTTTAAATCGCGTGCTATCAGCATTAACATTGCTTAATTACAAAAGTTACAATCGAAGGGCGGCGTGCAGTTGGCAAATAATATATAAATAAATAGGGTATTTGAGTTTTAAGATTAAAATTATTCATATACGCAGAGTCAATGCACTTTGATTTAGCGTAAATCAGATTTGTTTCGTTTTTTTTTTGTATATAGCACATATGTAAATATCGCACACAATGGTGTTTATAATAACAACAACACTGAAAAGGCAGATTGCATAAAATTTGCAATGATTAAATGAACAACAACAACAATAACACAAACGAGAACATACTCTCACTTTCGTTCGCTAACGATGTCCACTGCAAAATGCAAAATGCGGAAGCACAACAACAAAAAACCAAGCAAAAAAAAAAAATTGGATGAATGAACTCATCAGCTATCTCCGTTGCTCGACTCTCTCTATCTCTCTTTCTCCCCTATCTCATTCTGTCTTGTGTCATAAAAGAAAATACAATTTGTGAGCGGATGATGATGTTTTTTCTTCTTCTTTGCATTGCTAAGTGACACTAATGGGTTAATGCAACTGCTGCTATATTTAGAATAAAAAGTCCACTATCAATTAGCATTATGATAAGGTGCGAAGCGGGGGGGACAAACAAAGCGTAGCGCCAGCTGTTAGCTGCTAATTGCATTTTAAATGCAACAACTTTGAATATTCATTGAATGCACATTAACAATAATACGTAAAAGTCATTTAATACAGATCAAATAAGTAATAAAACTCATAAATGAGATTTAGATTTGATTTATTGATTTTTTTTTATAATTTTACTTAATGAAAAAACTCAAAAATTTTAAGCTTTTAAGCAATATTAAGCAGAATCGTGAGTAATATTTTTGAACACGCCCTTAAAAAACCTTAACATACTTTAGCTTAATAGTTAACAATAAACGGTACGTAATTGATATTGCCAAATGCAACAAGTATTTTATTTTTGTTGTTCTTCTCTGTTATTACGTGCCTTTTGGGACAAGCCCCCAACCAACCAACCAACAACAATAACAACATTCACATATTAATCAAATGGGCGGCTCGTGCTGTTATTAATGTTGTATACATACACATATATATAGCATATATATATTAATACAAATGTTCGCTCTATCGCATATATAATTATTAAAGGGGGGAAACGATGTCAATTAGTTGCGAATTTGTGTGGCAGCAACAGCAAACAGTTTTATGCTGACAGTTTTATGGCCATTTGGAGTTGGCTTTCCATTTCAATCAGCTTAAAGCGTTTCTTTACGTTTAAAATATAGACGATTTCGCAATAATGATATATTTAAGTTGAGGTCATTTGAATAGTTACAACTTAAACCTTTTTAAAATATTCATAAGGTTATTTAAATCGTGAAATTTGTGATGATTTTTCATGGGAAATCATTTAGAATGTGTTTTTTATTAGTAAATAAACATTTTTTGATGTTTCTTAAGTTTTAAGCAACGTAAAAAAAATATTTAACATTTTCAAGATTGGAAAAGGGTTTTTTTTGGGGGGAAATTTGCTAAATATATGTATATACATATATATTTGTTAAGTTTAAATTGTATAATATATATATAATAATTTAGCTATAAATCTATCAATCAACAAACTAAGTTTGGAATAGATTTTCATGTGTAAAAAAGTATTAAAACAATTTTTAAGGTTTTTTTTTTCCTTTTAACTTCATGTTTTATATAAGTTTTCTCTCTTCAACCTCTGAGTACCGATTTATTTGATTTTTTTTAAACACATTGAGCGTATTTAATGTAACATATATCGTTATGAATTTTATTTAGAAAAAAAATAAGTTCATTTAAGATAAATTAAGAAAAACAAACACAAGATAAATTTTTATAATTATGATGACGAATCTCACTAGTTGACCAAAGGGTAAATAGTTTTTAGCCACTAAAAAACTGAATATTTACATGCATAAGAATAAGTTTCTCTTTAGTGAATATTTTGCCTGGAGTTTATTCGGGTTTTACAAACTGAACATACCCTTTCTCATATTTAAATACAGCGTATAACAATTTGATGGTGCAAATGTCAATTAAAAGAACATTTCACCTCTGCACACAACACTAACACTCAAAGGTGGTTAACTACTCGAGGAACAAACTAAACAATAATATGCAAAGCATAAAAGCAGAAAAAAAAAATATTTATCATATTGTACGTGTGTAATTGTGTATACAATGTTGTTCCTATGCCTGTAATTGAGCGAAAAAAAAATGCATGCGAAGCAAAAAAAAAATATGTATGTATATAACAATGCCAAAAATAGCGCAATTCACGGAATCCAATCAATGGAAACGAAAAACTCCACATGTAACAATAAGTCTGCCAATAAAGAGACGCATAAGAATTGATGGACATAAACATCTACATGTTTGATTATGATCCGTTGACATATTACAGCAATTGATATCAGTCACAAACACGTGACAAACACACACACATATATATATATATATATATGCACAGCGATTTTGGCTTTACTACTTAATTGGCCATTTACCATTTGGCTTGGAAATTTCGATGATTCGACTTATTTGTGTGTCCTTGGGGCAAGTAATGGATGCTACCTACACACATTTTGTCTCTAATTGATATTGAAATTAGCAATTTACAACCGTAGCTAATTATAAAGAGAAAAGGTTCTTAGTAAATACAAGCGTAGTATGTACAAAAGTGAATAAGTTAAATAAAAAGATATAACAATTCTACAATTTATGTTTTCAAGAAGATTTTTTTAAAGAAAAATATGACGAAAAATATAAAATCGAACATCATTCGAATATAACCTAATCTTAAATAAAGCTTTATTATTTTCAAACTTAGTGCAAACATCTTCAAACAAATATTCAAGCAAAATAAGTGAAATAAATATAAATTAATTTAACGTTGTTTTGACAAGGAACAAAAATGAAAATATGAATAACCTAAAAATCAATTGAGGTATCCTTCAAGTTTTTAGCTTTCGAAATATCATGACTAAACATACGAACTGTTTTCTCTCAGTGCACAACTGCATATGCATTTATACATATTGCGCATACGCCGCGTGCAACGTTTGAATTGGAGGCGCGTGCATGAAAATTTGCCAGGCAAAAAAAACAGATATTTTTGCATCTTCTCGCTCGCTGGCACCAACACCAAAGAGTGAGTGAGAGAGAGAAAGAGAGAGGGAGATTCTCTCTTATTCACTGTTTTTAATATAAATTCGATTGCATTTGTATTTTGTTGTTGTTGTACCCTTCATTTACTGGCAGTCATAATAATAAGTCGAATGTATGAACACACACATATATATATATATATATATATATATGTATAGGTCGTCTGGGCGCTTACTCAACTTACTTGCGTTATGAATATTTGTACATTGCTTGGTCTTTGTGTTGGTATTTGAGTATTTTTCTGCTGTGCTGTTTGTGTTGCTGTGTTTGTGGCAACCTGCTCTTGACTTTGGATAAGTTTGGTGAAAACTGCTTTCAGCCGGATTTTCCCCCTAGACAACAAAAACAACAACAGCAGCAACAGACGATTACGACAATAACAACAACAACAATCAAATGACGTCCGATTCAAGCATAACAATCGATTTCAATATACTTTTTCGTTTCCTTCAATCATTCATTTAACTTCTGCTGAGTGTACCCAAAAAAAAAGGAAAGAGTTTCAACGAGTCTTAGTTGAATAATACTATAATGATAAAGAGATTAAGCAGAACTTAATCATTTAAGGTACTTTTTTCATTTAACAACAGTTTTCATGTGGTAAAATTCTCTTAATTTATATTTAAATTATTTTAGTTGCGTCTGATTGCATTTCTATTTAAGAAAAGCTCTGCCAAAAACTTTTTATTGCATTAAAAGTTTCATTAAATTTTTCATAAGACCAAAAAGCAAGTCAACATTTTAGTTGTTTAGTTGTTTCAATATTTTAAAAGTACTAATTTGGAAAATTCATTGTACAAATAATTTCCAAATGCGTCTTAAGTTTAGTTTATTTATTGCACAGTTTCTGAAAATATAGTTGAAAAGTTTTTCTGTTGTTGTGCTTGAGTGCACTTTCTCTATCATTAATATATGCAGTGAATATATGTGGCTGAGGCAATAGCCGATCATTGATGATAATGAAGATCATAATGATATTGGCATGTGACCAAAGTCAGGAATGGAATAAACCGTGTGCCATTATTGTTGAAAATTGTCAACTATATATTTAGCATTCATTAAATTAACATTTTAGCGTATACCTAAACAATAAAACCAGAAATCTATCCAAGTTAGGTTTGTTTTTGTTGAGTTAATAAATTTTTCGAATATTAATTTACACAATTAGATGAGCTGGTTTGAAGCAAACGAGTTTAATCTATAAGAATGAGGCATGAAAATCATAGTTATAAAAACAAAACTGGAAGCAATAAAGGAATTTAGAGTTAAGAGAAACCGAAACAAGCATGAATTGGCAACTGAGCGAGCTTAAGAAACATTCAATCTTTGGTATCGTTAATGTTTCTTGAACAATTTAACATTTGATCAATATTATGTTAAAGTTTCTAAAGCAAGTTTGATTCTTTCAATGTTTTATATCAATAATAAAGGTTTATCGAAAACGAGAAGATTTAATGAAAAGATAATGCAAAAAGAACTCAACATATGAAAGCTGTATAAATTTGTTTTTACTTAGCTTGTTTGGAACTTATTTTAAATTAAAACTTACAAATGCATGGCCAAAGTTTCCCATTGATCTAACATAGGCAGCATTATTTTAACTTGTTTAAGTAAATTATTTAAAGTTTATTTACTCTTAATCAATGATTAAGACAAAATATTGCGACTTATTGCGACACGCAGACAAAACTCGACTGAATCATAACAATAGCTTTCAAATCTAAAACCTATGCCAAACAGAGAACAAAGAGGAATTTTTTATGCCCTGACCCCATTTAAAATGGGTAAAAAGGGTATAATCGAACTCAGAGACTATAAGAGCTAAAGACTCCCGATTTAAAACTTAAGCTTGCCTAATCCCTAGGCAGTACAAGTTAATTTGCGTTTTTTGATAACTCTTCACGTTTCCGATATACACATTGGATCGACAACACACAAAATCTTGAATTTGGAAATCGTTTGAACGGCGTTTGAAACACTAAGCAAAATAATGACAAACTGTTAAAACTGTTTTTATTAACATTGGTTGAGAAACACCGGAGATATGGAACTTTGAAGTTGAGTATGCAGTCATCAGGGTATCGTTTAGTCGGGATTGCCCGACTAGAGTCTTCTTACTTGTTTTATACTTTGTATTTGTCAATTAATAAAATAGTCATAATTAAATTAGTTCTACAATATATAAATATTTCATGGTAAATCATTTAGATTATAGAAATATATATATACGTGTATATACTATCAGCAATGACAATATACATATATAAATATATATATATGTTTATACGCTGAACCTATTAAAAATGGGTAAAATGGTTATAATGGTTTTGTGCAAAAGTATGTAACAGGCAGAGGGACACATCTCCGATCCCATAAAGTATATATATTCTTAATCAGCATCAACAGCCGAGTCGATATAGATATGTCTCAGAGACTATAAGAGCGAGAGACTTCAGATTTGGAACATTATCGGTTGAGAAACACCGGAGATATGGAATATTGAAGTATCACAGGGTATCGTCTAGTTGAGATTTCGCGATTAGATTCTGCTTACTTGTTATAAACTCATTTAATTTAAAGGCCACAACCACAACAATAACAGAGTAACAGAGCTTATTGGGGCCACATTGGAGCGCATCTATACATTATCCAGATATATAGATGCACAGTTACAGTCTATATATGTATACAGATACTATTGCATTGCACTTTTACAGCTTCGCTTTCAATTGGCCTGAAACTGTCACTGGACGCTTTAGCGATATGCACTTGAGAGTTGGCCCCAACAAACAACAAACAACAACAACAACAACAAAACAAACCGCATCAAAGCAAACAACAGCATCATCAGATAGAGTAGAATCTCCGTCTCGGTTTTCGCTTTCAATTACATTCAATTACAATTACAATTACACAAACAGCAGACGAGTCGAGCCAAAACTATTTTTAGTTCGACAAAACTCCAAAGTGAACTCAATTAAAGTAGTGTCGCTATTTATTTATGGAGCTGACTTCGAATGGAATGTGCAAAAAAAGTAAGTAAGCTTTTTCCTTTGTGATAGGAATTTTTAGAGATTTTTGCTTTGGGTATATTTCGATATTTCTATGATTTCTGCCAGATACACTAGATTGAATCCCTTTGGGTTTTTTTTTAAGTGTGAACCACCATTCAAAAAAAATGGTATTCAGTTTTATTAAAATAGATTGAAAAATAGGAGTTTGTACTTTAATGAATGATAAGAATAGACTTATTCAATAATTTTGTTTTGGGAATTTATGAAATACTTAAAGACTTTATAAAAACTTAAGTATTCATGGTCTAAGCAAAATAAATTTATCCAAAACTTTATTTTTTGAAAATTGTTGAAAAAACTTTATAAAAACCTTTATTCAGAATATCGGTTGATCACTATATAGACGCAACTGTATACTATTTCGAACTGAATAAACATTGCCTCGAAGAAAAAGAAAAAGACGTAATCTGAAAACTTATATTACTTGCACACTATCATGCGAATTGTGGTAATCACAGTTAAGTCATGCACATCCATATATGTACATACAAACATATGTACATATGCAATGAGGGGAGAGATAGGGATTTTATTCTCAGGGCCAGCGGAAAGTAGAGTGCAATGACCAACAACTCTAATGAAACAAGCAAACACAAAATAAAAGCAACCACAAATAGCATAATAAGTATAACAGTTAAAAGATTGTTGATTAAAGTTAACAGAGTCCAGTTACAGTGCAGGTGGTTTAGTTTTATTGCGTCTTAAAAGAAACAACAACAACAACAACAACAAGATTAACAGCTAATAACACAATTGCAATCTGCACGCTAAATGTTAAGGTAAACATAGTCGACGGGCGCCAACGAAAACAAAATCACACAACAAGAGCAAGAGAGAGAAAGTAAGATGGAGAGAGAGAGAGAAGTAGGCGAGAATGACGTCGACGTTTTAAGCTTTTTACAGCACTTTAACATTAAACAACAACAGTTTGAATTTAGGAGTGGTTTGCTTAACGCAGTTTAATCAACCAAAACACAAACAGTTGGCCAAATTTAGAACCAAACAACTTATCTAAGTTAAGTTATGATTTCGTTTTGTTTGTGTTTCTTTAAAGAATATTTATAATAAGCAAAAAACAGATGCTCTTTCTTGTGCCTAAAACTTAAGTGCAACTCAACTTAATAACAAGAAAACTTTCTTATTTATTGCCAATCTATTTATAGGGTATTTAAACTCTACCAACAGTAAACTGCATATGCATATGCATGTATGTGTGTTTGTATTTGTGTGTAACCTTAAAATATTTACTCTGCACGAAATATGCAATTGTTTATTGTAATGCACGCACACACACAAACATGGACACGTACTTAACATCTAAATATTTTGGCACTCGAGATAATAAGCCGATTATTAACTTACCTTGCCAGTCTTATTAAGGCCATTGTGCAAGTATTTTTATTTGGTCCGTTTCTTCAATTACAAATCAGTTGCAAGAGTTGAGTTGTAAAAATATTCAACTTGGTGTTGTGGTAAAAAATTCGATTTTGGTTATTTTGGCAGTGCGAATTACGGCATTGGGCTGACGGCAAGGAGGAAGCGACAAAAGGTAGACCGGCAAAATTTTTCTTTTGTTGTCTGCGCTGCAGCAGATACCAACACGCACACACACACACACACAGAGTGAGCGAGAGCGAGAGGGATACACACACAATGCAAAAACTCAATGCACCACACACATATACAATTGCACGTGCAGGCGGCGCACAGCCGGCACGAAATGCAAAAAGGCGAAAATATATTGAAAAACAAGAACAAGAACAATTACGCGCGCGCACACACAGTCAGCCACAGACGAAAACTTCAGTCGATTTTAAAGCGTGCGGTTTTAACGAAGATCTGAGTCTGCCGCCCGGCACAGATGGATAAAAACAAACTAGCGACAACGACAGCGACGACGGCGACTGCGGCAGCAACAGCGGCAGAAACATATGACCACAACGGCGTCAAGTGTGACCAGCTAAGACTTCAATGAAAATACAATAAGAAATCAATTAGAAATATTGATGTTTGCCTTCTTTGAATGAAAATTCAAAACAGCCGCTCAAAAATAACATTTATCATTGTGTTATACCGTTAACATTTTAGTATTTTTTGCGCAGTGTTAACTTTCAGGCAACCAGTCTGGCAGCACTGTCAACTACGTAGGCGGGGCGCCGTGGTCAATTTGAAATACAATTTAAAATTTACTCGGAACAAACTATATTTTCTATTTATGTGCAATAATATTAACTAGTTTCTCCAAAATGTGGGAACAACTGGAAAGATATCGCAATCACTTTTTACAACTCGAAATTAAAGATGTTTTAAAGCCAAGTTCTATCAATAATATGCAAAATAAGGGTAAGCTTTAAGAAATGTGATAAAATTATTGCTTTTTATAATTTGTATGGTACAGAATGGCAATCATTTTTGGGGAAACGTGACTTCTGCAAATGTTATCCTCAACGCTGCCCCAAAACTTCCACTTACTTTGAGGATCGTGCCCAATTGGCATATGGTTGGTTTGCTTTGCCCAAGTTAATGAAAGAAATGAATAGCGATGATGATTTAACGCACTGGAAAGCTATTTACTCACTCTCTGAGTTTCTGCTTAATCCGTTAAATGTTCAGCGTGCCATACTTGAGATGGACATAGTGAGAAAGTGAGTGTAAAAGATTTTTTGTTTATTTGAATACTTCATATAATTTTTTTGCAGGGTAAAGAATGCATTTATGCGCCAACGCTTAAAGCTTCATGAGGAGATTTATAATGAGGTGGAGACATATCTTAAGATTTTCAGTAAGTACTACCAGAAGTATCTATAAACACCATCAAGGATATTTAAACGTTGCCTTTGCAGACATTATTTCTCGTAACTTAAATGGCGCCGAGCACATTGCCAATCGAAAATGTTTAATGATTGAGTTTTATAAGATTGTCAAGAGCCAGGAACCCCAAAAGGAAGATATTGCTTCAGAGATATTACGTAACTTAACAGGCAAACCAAAGGGTAAGTACTTCCATAAATAATTGAAATATATATTCATAAATCTAACTATATTCGATAAGTGCTTGGCATTGTGCTGAAGGATGCAGAAAACTTGAGCTCTGTGGCAGACATATTTAAGTTGGATCCTTGTCAGCCCTATTTCCCAACCGATCTGTGGCATCATCTGTGCCACATGTTAGAACTGGAGCCACAGCGTGGCATTGAATTGGGTCTCTTTGAGCTGTTTCACAAGCGAATTGTGAATAGATTGCCTCTTTTCTGGGACATGAATAGCAAGGCATTTGCCCTGCTCCTCCGCTGTGAGGAAGCTCAGCGTCGCTTTGATGATCTCGATGTAATACAGCTGATCTACGATGTCTTCGAGGATGTCTACACGCCCAAGAAAAAGAAACTGCACGGCCAATTCGTGGAGAACTATGAGTATTTGGTTTTGATCCTGTTGAATGGGTTGCATAGCAAACGAGCACTGTGGCGCGTCCGGGAGTTCACCATGTTGACCTGTCATGTGGCCCGTCGCATGGTCAGCAAAAAAACCGATAGTCCACGACTGCAACTGTATGGCGTGAAGACACTGCGCATTATGGGCACGATGCCTTGCATCAGACGCTACATCATTGGTAATTGGCTGACGGAAATTTGTGAAATGCAGAGCCTTGATGCGGATGTGGAGTGCGCCAGGGATGCATTAATCGATTGGCTGCGTCGCGATATTGCCGACAGCAGCTAAACTTTTAAATAAATTAGACAAAAATTTTGGAATTGTACAAGTTGTAAAATACATTTTGGTTTTAAGTTTGCTAAGCGCACGTAAATAATTTCATTTTACTTTAAATATTTTTTTTTTATCGATAACATTCACATATATCGACCCACAACTCTCATTTGCAAAGCCTATGGCTATATTTTCTTTTGTTTTCGTTTAAATACCATGATATAAAGAAAACATCGCCATCATTTTTTAATCCTTTACCCTCTTTTTCGACCCCTATTTAAAACGGTTTATTTGTACAAGATTTCCCCTTAAACTGTCCCAAAGCTTTATTTTGTGAGAGAACGTGAGAGAGCTTTCTCTCTTTCTCTCTCGGTCTCTTTTCGTACCAGCTGTTTTACCGTTAGAGATTATTTCAATGCAAATATACTTAATGAAACAATTCATTTAAAATTTAAAGCATAATCATGTTGAGTTTTAATAATATAAGACTTTCGTGACTAACTAATTCAGTATTACGATTGTAAATTCTGCTTGAAAACATTTTTTTTTTTGTGAGCCAAAGTTGTATGTTTAGTTTAATAAAGTTTTTGTAAAAGAAAACAGAGCTTAAAATTTTTGAAAAGTCTAAAATCAAATACTTAAAACATTTTTAATAACTATCTGCTTTAATATGATTTTTAAAATTTAGGTTAGCAATATAAAATCCAAGTAACTGAACGAAAATTCAGATTTTAGATATTAGGTCATATAAAAAATCACGTAAAATATTAAAAAAAAGATTATAAGTTATGTCTGGTACATAAATCCACATTCACTTAAAGGACCTTCAAGTGATGCATGGAAAACAACTCATTTCACAAATTGTGTACAAAAAGGGGGCGAGAAAAAATACATCAAAGAACTTTTCCAATTTCCGCTTCTTGGGCAGGCAGCTTCTTGTCGCCAATAGCATCAATAATGACCAGTGGCATTACCAACACACCCCCCTTAAGACCCCCCACAACTACAAAAACAACAACAACAACTGGCAAAGTAGAGAAGTTGAGTTGAGTCCATAACCGCAACCCGACCGCATTTTGTTGGTGTCTGTGGTTGCCAAGCCTCCCAATGTTTTATGCATCAACATAGTTTTATATATATATATATTTATATATGTATTTTTTTTTTTACTTTTGTGGTGACAAACTTGGCAACGAGTTGCAATTTTTAAATTTATTTGCAAGCCACTGTAAACAGTTTGTGGCCCGAACCGAACCCTCCAACCCGCCAAAAAAAAATAACGAAGCACAATTTCCGACCCAATCGCAGAAAAGTTTTGCTCGCTGTCAACGATCTCTAGCCACATTTTAAAAGTGGAAGTAGTCTACTGTGACTTCTTTTCATGGCTAACTTTTTAATTATCACATCGCGTTCTTTGCATTTGAGTTTTCTCGTCTTGTTTGTCAATTGTTTTATGTTAATTTTTGTACCCCAAAATAATATGTATATTCATATTAATTTTTTTATAAATATTTTATTACTTCAACTTAATATTGCTATAAACATTTTTGACAACTAACGTCATTGTTTTTCCAAGCTGCTTTTGAAACTAAATTAAAACTATAACACAATAGTTTTGTTTGCTTTAAAAATGAAAGCAAAACGTGCTCAAAATATTTTTGTGAGCATAATAATTGTTAATATTTAAGTTTGCAAACTGTTTGCCTGCTTCAACAAAAAAGCATTTATCAAAAAAAATTTGCAAGTGCCAAAAACAATTTCTTGGACTTTCCAAAAGCAATTTTGTACACTCTAAAATTGCTGTTATGAATAAATTGAACTGAATGAGCGAACTACACAAACGAACTTATCAATTGAATGAACAAACCGAATAACTAGTTCCAAACTGAACCAATTCCTTTAAATAGCCCAACTCTAATACAACTTCATGCAACTATTCGAATTCGAAACCATTTTCACATTTTCAACACATTACGAAAGTAATAACCAACATTAATAGCTGATTGTTATTCATACACGGCCAAAACTTACCTCAGTCAGTTAAAGTTATCTAAGGACATGGTATTCCTGCGTTCGTTTCGGCTCAGCAATCGTTATATAAGCTTTCATGCATTGCTGCTGCTGCGATTCTATTTGGGGCAGTTCTATTACTTGGGCCTGTTGCGATTGCGTTACGAGTGTGTTGGCAATGCTGTGCATCTAACAGAGTACAGTGTGACCATATCACGAATGATTGGTTTGCCATTTGCGTACTTTCTGAGCGTGGCTCTGGTGACTCCATATGTTTCCCTGCTGCACTTGCAACCATTTCTGTTCGTATGCTTTTTGTTGTGGCAGCCGCGACGCGTTTACGAGCGAAGAGTACAACTTATCAATGGATTTTTACGACTTGCACCAGCACTCTACCGTCGCAGTCGGCGGAGATTGATGTTATCGTGGCTGTTGGTGCTGCAGTTGGCACTGAAGTTGCTCACATTCAAAGTTATTTGGCGTCTCTTTCGATTGTCCAAGGATGGCGTCGATAAGTTGCTGTTGCTAGTGATCTTTGTGGTGCCTGCCACGTTGGCAGTTTGGTGCATCGATATAAGCACACATTTGCTAAACATTGGACTAAGTTTACTGCTCAAATCCTTCGAGCAATTGAATACAGAATTGTTGGAACAAGTGGAGCAGCTGCATCTGAAATTGCTGCAAGCGGATTATCGTGCAGTGCAACGTATTCAACGCAGATTGTGCTCCTTGCAACGTTTATATGTGGCATATACAAAGTTAACGCAACAATTGTTGGATTGCCTGGCACCGCAGCTCCTGCTGATTGTTGTATACAATCTAACAATGATCTTTGCCATGTCCTATGCTGATTGGATGCAACTTATCAATGTTCTCATACTGGCTAACGGATTGCGTTTGCTATTTCAGTCACTGGATGCCTTAGTCCTTGCCACAGGCTCACCCCGCGACACCTCCTGGGCGCACGTTGCACGTCTCCTTCAACTGAACGAGGTGCTTGCCATGCACGGCTGGCTGCATCGTCATTGCTGGACATCGCTGCTCGATATGGATAGCTGTGGTCAGTGTGTGCGGCGTGCTTTGCTCCAGCCACGCCTTCAAATCCTCGGGCTCTTTACACCCAATCGAAGGTTTTTCTTTCGATTGCTCTTCTTTTACTGCAGCTATTTGTATCTGCATTGTATGTGGACGAAACGAATGCCAGCCAACGAAAAAGAAATATTCAACATTATGCTTTTATTTGCCAACAAAAAGAAGAGGCTTCCACATGAGATGGCTCAAACGGCAAGCTAAAATATTTATTAAATATGTTAAGTTATTGATCTCAAATTATTTCTCCTTAAAAACAATTTAAACTCAACACGATATTGAAATCTAATATAATGCCAAAAGTTGCAACTTAAAATTGCTTTTAACGAAATCTTTTTGTTCATGTTCAATAAATCCATATTTGATCTCAATTTTCTGTCAGTTTAATTACTTTTCAATTTCAATTTTATTCTCTTTATTTTCTGTATGCTCAAAGTCAGGCAAGAAGAACTTTGGAACAGTATGTTTGACTATGGAAACATTTGTGTGAATTGGAAAACGTTTTGCACACTTGTTTGCCAAGTTGATGAAGTTTTCGTTCGCATTCAATCCGACAATCGACAACCGACAACCGACAAGATATTACATTTCTGAATTGTGGCTTTGCTTACTTCAGGAGTGGATGGAGTAGAGGTAGAGCTATTAATAAGTAATTGCTTCAGGTTCATCTTCAGTAATATAAACTGATGAAAAAGCAATACATTCTTGTGTACTTTTATTCAAGTCTGTGTGTGTGTGAGTGTGCGTGTGTATGGGTGTCGCACTTAATATTGGGTATTTGAATTTGTAACTTTTTGGCATTTGGCAATCGATTCAATAATTTTGGTTTGCTACAAATTATCTCAGAAAATAATTTAAAAAATAAATAGAATACAATTTACAGTTCTTGAATAATATTATTTGTTTATCTATTATATGTTTTTTTATCCACATAATATTTATATTATTGATTTTACTCTATTTAATTGTTTCATCAATATTATAATGTTTGAAAATTTTGTAGTCTTAATAAAGTAAAACAAAATTATTATTTATTGAATAATGTTCGTTGTTTCATTTATCTAGAAATTTATTTTTCTTTATTTATTTGATTCACCAAAATGTGAGAAAAAAACCTTTAAATAACTTTTAGTCCAAAAATCTTGTAATGAATATTTCTTATACCCTTTTAACTGCCATATCTTTGTTTGGACTCACCCGATTTCCCAGCATTAAGTACTTTTAATTTTAAGTAAGGATTTCTCATAGATTGCCATTTAAAGTTCAAATTCTTGGCAAACATTTTACGCGTCATTTATCAAACCCTACTCAGTGCCTCACAGAACAGAACAGAAAAATATATACTACATGTAATTGTATGGCTGGTCGAACACTTGAGGTGCCTAAAGTGGTTGCTTCCCCCCTTCACCCCCGTTCTCTCTCTCTCTCTCTTTCGAGCTGTCTTTCCACACAGGTTCTTAACTTTACACAGACACACACACAGAAGCCCATTCTTCCTGCCGTTCTTGTTACATTCTCGACCTGCTTTCCGTTTCTCTCACTCTCTCTTTCTCTTTCTTCTTGTTTTTTTATGCGCTGACACATAAATCATTTTTTAAACATTACCCTAACCGAAAAGTGCGTATGTGAAATACTTTTGTGTATGCTTACAATTTTGCACCTTATATGTGGAAAGATTTATGGCATACTTGCTTAAGAGATTTGCACAGTTATTGCTCTGGTGTTATTTTTTGTTCAAGATCTGGGCATTTTTTGATTAAATTCTTAAGCGCATTTGCGATGGTGTGTTTGTTTGTTTTTGTTTGTATCTCGTTATTCGTTTATTTTTATATTGGCAATTTAAATTTATGACCACTTTGGTTTACATTTTGTTGTCTCTTACATCTTTGATAGTATTGGCAATTTGTATTTTCCATAAAAATACTTTAAATATTTTTCTAACACTGAAAATAAATTAAAATTGTATTTATACAAGCTAACAAAATATTTGTTGAATATTTTTCTATTACTATTTCTCTGTTTGTTTGTGTGTAAAAAGTATTTTGATAAATCGCTTTTGATTGGCTTAAAACTTTTCGTTTACAAATTGTGGCAACTTTCTGTGGCAAGCTTTAACTTCAACTCTGTGTAAATGTTTCAGTTACAGTTTTTGGTGTTTAGGGTTTAAGTTTAAGTCAAGGTTTATTCGAGCATTGCCCCCATTTTTTGTTTTTTTTTTGACTCGACTTCATTGTTCTGTCCAATCTAATCGGCCATCTTTGATCTGAACGAACATGCACGAAACAATAGCCAACACACACAAAAGAGTGTGACAGCTAACGGCAAAAGTTTTAAGGATACAAATTTTGTCGCTCTCTCTCTCTCGGTCTTTCTCTTTGTCTCTTTACTTTGTCTCTCCACTTGTTGAGAATTTACGGCCTGCTGATGTGCCTTCAACGAAAGCCAATCATTTGGCTTCGGGCTACAATTTCGGGGGATGGGGGACATAATAACTTATGCGCCTGAGAATTAAACTGCCACAGGAGGGGCATGAGGGGGTTTAGAGGCTACAGGGAGTTGTTTGGTGTGGTTTGGGCTGAGGCAAGCCAGCGCCAAGGGCAATGCTTTTATAAATCTCTTTAATTTATTAGATTTCATTAGACATTGGGCGCCGACTCCTGCGAAGGGTAACGAAGTTACACTCAAAGAAACAACACAATACTTTCTCAAATACTTATTTACACATTAATCCTTGCAATTTACATTTTTAAAGCCACTGTTAAGCTAAACACATTGCCATGAAAGCTTTAAACCATATCAAAATGTTTATTATTCGCTAAGTGTAGCGAAGAAGCATTCGAAAATGCGATGCCCATTGCAAAAAGTAACAACAACAACATGACAGCAGCAACAGCAACAGAAGGAACAAGAACGGCAGCTGCAGAAATTTTATACTAACAAGCTCAAAACATGGCAGTGTGGAAGCTCGCCTCGCATAAAAACTAATAATGTTTGCTGTAAAAAGACGGCCAAGGGGCAGGAAACAAGAGCGAAAAAAAAATAAAAAATACAAAGAACCGTTGCATACTTTGCAGCTTCGCCAACATTCTTCGCCTTCTCTATCTCACTCGCACTCTCTGTTCTCCCCTTCGCTGTTGGTGTACTTTATTTTGTGTTATGTTATTGTCTTTAATGTCAAGTCAAATTAGTTTTACCTTTTACGCTTGCCTCACCGTCTCCAGTTAAAAATAGGTTCATTATACAGCATGCGGTTGATGGCGGGTGAATGGAGGTTGATTGGTTGCCCGGGGGCGGGTACAAGGACGGGCAAAAGTAAGCTGTTCGTCAACAGTGAAACGCTAATGAAACTATATTTAAGATACTTATAGTATCTTTTTTCATGCTCCTTTTTTCAGTATCGATTTACAAATGAATGCAGAACTTTATATATAAAAACTATCATGAACGTTTTAAAACGATGAATGCATTCAAAAAACAACGTAAAAGAAAGTACACGAAGTCTAAATACTGTTATTGAAAATAGTTATTTATGTTGTTTTTTGATTTTATGTACGAGCTATTGAGTTCTCTCACTTTTTTAAAGATTTTCTTAAAAGTTCTCATTAAATTATTCTACCAATCAGCTAAATCATTTTCATGACTAAGATATATATATAGATATATATAGAAAATTGTATAGTATCACGCAAATAACTCAATTGAAATCAAGCAACAAAATAAAAATACAATTAATTTGTATATTCAGATGTATAATATTTGCATGTAATAATATATTGTGTATGGGATCACTCTAAATAAATTGCACACTCAGCGTGGCTTTCCTTTCGACACACACACAAATACACACAAACAAACACTCACACACACACACTTACAAATATGTGTGTGTGTGTGGCGCCAAAGGAGAAAGCCAACAACGCTGTAATCAACAAAATTACACTAAAATACAAAAATAAATTTGACACGAATGCGACGATGACAGTAATGGGCAAGGGAAGAGAGAGAGAGAGAGAGAGAGAGCGGGTTAGAGAGGGTGTTTCTTGCCACATTTTACCCACCTTTTTTTCATTCAATTCTCCACACTTCAATTGCTCTTTCTCGCTCCCGCACTTGCTCTACCTGTCTCTTTTCATTGCCGGGAGCACGAACCAAAGCCAAAGTAAAAATGGCACAACGCTCGCAGTCAGGAACAAAGTGAAGTTTGGTTTGGCGCAAGGATATGAGTGTGTAGCAAAGGTGTCTGTATGCGTGTGTGCTTCAAAGTGTTAATGTATGTGTGTGAGTGTGTGTGTGTTCTGCTGTCATGTGCGACACTTTGTAACATATTTTTTGTCATTTGTTTTCAGTGTGTTTGCCTCTTTTTCGGCGTCTCTCGTCACAGAAGAGTTTCCCTTACCCCCTACCACCTACCTGCTTACCCTTTCCCCTTTACCATCGCACACGTTCACATTGCATGTCACTTCACACACGCATCGTCTGGTTTATTAGTATATGTGTGTGCCAGAAAATGTAACATTGTTTTTTTGTTGGCACGCAAAAGGCAACACCGCGACACGCACACCTACAGAGCACATATTTACATACATACAAACACATATGCATATATTCTCAAAAGCACACACACACACACACTCACACACAGGTGTATCAATCAGTTGCTTAAATGTATGCCAGAGTTGCCATAGCGTTGAACGCGGCTGTTGCCACTTTTGTTTTGTTTTACGTTTTGTAATCTTTATGGCAGACATTTATAACATTTATTTGTATTTTTACGAGCTGAATTGTCTTCTGTTGCTTTATTATTATTATGTCTCACTTGGGGATTTTTATGAGCGTTCGCATCTGCCTTCTCCCTCACTCCTGCAAACATGACCGTTAAATGAGTTTTAAAGTGGGCGCGCGAGGGCAGGAGAATCACTTTGCTTAGCATGGGAAAGCGGCCAAAAAACACCAAACAAAATTAAAAAATATTGTGCAATCAAGTAAAAGTAAAACAAAAAAATTAATACATAATAATAAAAATTGGGTGTTAAATAGGTTAAGAAAAAATTAAAAAAAAACTTTAACAATCGAAAATCGGTTTATTTTCATGCTCGCTTAGAGACAATAGAATGCCATTCATTTCCACTTTAGAAAATGAACCAAATTCCTATAAAGACAAGGAAGTGGGGAGAGTGCAAAATGTTGTAACAAAGCAAAGAATTTTTATAATAAGTTGGACAACAATGGCTTGCATTGTTTTCATTTTGATTAAAAAAATATTTCAAATATATATACACACACATATACATACACGTACATATATATATTGTGTATAAATTGTAAAATTGTGCTTGACAACAACAAGGGGAAAGAAACAGAGACCTAGTTATAAAACAAATTATGCATTATTAAAAACACAAAAAAAAAAAACAAGCAGCAGCAGGCAGCAGGCAACAGCAGGAAGAAAACGAACATAGAAAAGCTGACAATGAAGCCGCAAAAAATAAAAAACTTGGAAAAAAGAACTAAAAGAAATGCGAAAAATGCAAAAGGAATGCAGAATGTTATAAGCGGCGCCGTGTGAAATGTTAAGAGAGAGAAAAAAGAGCGAGAAAATAGCAAAGATTGAAGTGCCAGCAAATTTATGGAATACAAAAAATTTTTGTGTCTGCTTTTTATTTAGCTTGAAGCAAATTGAATAAAGTACAATGGCAACCAATTGCCAGCCTGCTAAAGCCGCTGGCCAAGGAAGTGCTGAATGGTGTATATATATATATATATATATAGATATCTGCAGTAGTAGTTGTATAGAATGAAACCATTGTCTGCGCAGAGCTTAGCACTATAGTCCGGCATAATTTGAAAGTCACAATAGTCGGTGTGTGACGAGAAATGCTGAAATGCAGACAAATGTCTGGCAATCATATCTTTTCTGTTGACTTAAATTTTAGTTTTAGTTGTAGTTAAGTGTAACTGGTTGTAAAACCAAAGTTCCTGTAAACTTATGCTACATCGTAATATGCTTTTGTTTCTTTATAGTCGACTTAAATTTTAGTTATTGTTAACTGTAACTGGTTGTAAAATCAAATTAACTTAAAGCTTATTATTTTTATTCTTATTATATTATTTTTCGATACTTTATTCTTCATCGATTTTAATCGATTGCAATATCTACAATGTTTTTGCAGTGGCAATCGAGCATTCTCGTCTAAGACATACTCTTCACATCAGTATTGACTTTTTACCTTTAACATTTAGCTTTACATTTAGCTTTACATAACTCACTTTCACCTCAAATAATACATATTTAACGATATTTGTCAGACCATTTGAAGCTTGTATATAGTTTGTTGAATCATTAAAATGGTTTTGTAATTCCCATATAACTCAATTTTGAGTTGGTTTTATTGTACTATTTTAAAAATGCAGCTGGCCATGCAAGCCGCAAACTGTTAAACCCCAATCATGTACAGCTGCACACATTCCACCACCAAGCACCACCAACAACAACAGTTGCCACATGTGGCAGGCTGGCAGGCAGTGACCCCAAAGCGAGAACAACAACAAAAACAGTAATAACAAATCGCAGCGTGCAACGTGTCATTTAACATTTTGGCTAATAGTCCGCACATTGTTTCGGTACTTTTGCTAAACGGAATCACAAAAAACCTGCAAAAAAAAAAATAGAAAGGAAAGAGAAGAGAAGTGAACAAAAAAGTAAACATATTTCGAGTGTAAAAGCAAAATAAAAGTGAGGAAATGTTGGAATGAGTTAAAGCCGCGGTAATTTTGGTCAACATGCTGAATGAACTGTAAAATCAACTCGCTCAAATGTGAAAACCAGCATGCGAGTGTGTATGAGAGTGTGTGTGTGTGTGTGTGTGGAATAACAATAGCAACAAGAACTCTGCAAAACTAAAACTGGAAACTCAACTGCTTTTCCAACTGAACAACTAAAAATCAGTTTGCACAAAATTACGTATACGCCGCATAGAGCACGACGAGCGAGCGAGCTAAGCGAGAATTAACATTTAGTCTGAACTATAATGGCGGTTGGTTGAGCGTCTGTGTGTGTGTGTGTGTGCGGGTGTATTTGTGTGGCTTTTGCTGCATTAAACGCACATTTTGTAAATTGTTTTGATGCTTTTATTTTAGGTGCATGAAAATGGAGCCAGATAGTATTTATGTAGTTGTTGTGCGGGTTGCGCACAACTAACAAAGGATTTGTATGTTTGATCAGATATATATTTGCAACAACTACGTCAAAACATATATATTTGGTATTTAGCGTATTAACATATTTTGATAATCATTTCAAATTGTCGAATGAACTCTTTGCAATATTAGTTAGTGGCCATAAATGGGCCAATAATTGATTTGTTAATTAAAAGCGATTTTAATTTCAAAATTTATACGCAATTGATGTTTATTGCAAGCGGAGAATATTTTGAAATAACTTTTCATTATATATTCCTGTACCTTATTATTAAACCACAAGCAAGTTTTCCTTTCAGTGGACATTAACTTAAGGCATCTCAATCAAGTTGTTAGTTATGTCTTGTACCGCCATCACCTTTGGGCCATTATACTGTGAAACGCAATGTCAGTCACGTCAGATCGCATCGAATCACATCACAACATATAGATAACAACAAAATGCCGAATGCATTGCGTTCAATCATTGCCAAGCACACAAATTAAATAGAAGTTATCAGCAAGATGTTGCAAGCTTTTCTTGCTGCACTTTCAAACCCCTTCGGCTCAATATCTGCCACATGCTGCTGCTGCTTGCTACTTGCTGCTTGCTGATGTAGCTGCTTGCAACACACATTCGTATTATTAAATTTTCATGCAGCTTTGCTGATAATCCAACACAACATAGTAGGAAACAAACGAAAACTATAGTGCAAGTGCACAAATTGAATAGAATGCCAAGAGAGCGTCTCAGGAGTTGAATATATATATTCAGATGACGATGATGATGTTAAGCATACTAAACATCATGATGATGATTATGATGATGATGATGGTGAAGGGAATGCTTATGCTGATGCTGCTCATGATTCTAGCAATCCCTATTTCTGTCCCAGGGAACAGCTCAGACCATACATACTATGTGTCCCCAAGGTGGCTCAGCTTTTGGTATTGGATTTAGCTTTAGATTTTCTTATATCCTGCTTATTATTTACACTGCGTACTGTGCGGTATTTACACTTGGAAAAAAATATATTACTCCAGCACAATAGAATAAGTTTTGGTTATTCTTTATAGTGCTAGAAAAAGTTAAGGTAAAGAAAAGTTAATATACACTATATATATATATATATACACGTATATAATATAAAAGTAACGTAAAGTAAATATATACAATTTTCTGAAATAAAATTTCTAAACCTATTTATATCATACCTCTCATCATAATTTTTAAGTTAAAAAAAAAAAATAAAAAGTTTATTTTCATAAAAAATGATGAGCTTTACATTTTATACTTTAAAAATATTTCAAAATAAATTATGGATTTATGCTGATAATAAAAAAATGTAGGTATTAAATTAATGCAAAGTTTGTAAAAGGGAATTAACCTTTAAGGCTTATATCTAGAAGAGTAAAGATTAAATATATATATATATATTTTTTGCAGTGCAGCTCAGTCTAGCCCTTGGGATGTGCTGAGCGATATCCATCACGGGTATTCTTTATGTGTGCGTGTAAATTTCAATTTGACTGCCGTGCGAGGCGACTTTGAAAGGAGCTTAAAACCAACATAAATCATACTTAGCGTCCACAACTACAACAACTGGTCCACAAACATTCTTGCCTTGGCTCATTTACCGTTAGCTGGTGCTGATGCTGTTGCTGTTGCTGCTTGCTGCTTGCATCTTTAGTATGCGTTGCGGCAATGGGGCCAATGGTGGCAACAACAACAACAATTTTCTTGGCTGCGAAATTTCTTCATCATCTTCTTCAGTTGGCAGAAACAGTTTTTGGCTTGGTGCTAAGGAAAATTGGTCGTAAACATTTTCACTTTAGTCACGCGCCGTTTGCAAGTTTCCTAATGAATTATGCGCTGCCAACCAGTTTCGAGGTGTTGCTTCATGCTTCATATACATACATATATATACTCTATACATATATCCATAAAAGAACTTCGTTTCCTTCTTCTTTTATCTTGGCATTTGATATTCGTGCTTTGTGTTTATGATGAAAAATGATAATGCTTATGAACTATATTCTTTACTCTCTGCGCATATAAAGCATTGCGAAATACTTAAATTTTACTATTTGTTCATTTGCATTTTGTGACGGCTTTAAAGTTGTTGTTGTTGTTGCAGCTCAACCAACAATTTAATCAACAAAGTCAACAAGAGTTGTCTGTTTGTGAAAATGAGAGAAAGCTACAGAGACATCCTAATTGGTGGTTGACTCTTTGGTAATATATATATATATAAACAAAACAAAATCAAAAATGTTTTTGAACTGTGTCATAACTCGGCTTTCTTATGTCCTGTAAAGGGTTAACGAGTTTATGGAACTCTCATTTGTACCATTGGTAAGAAAATATTGAAAGTGATATAAAAAAAATACAGTTCTTATGCAATAAATTTTGTACTTATTTCTCTTGCAATGGCAATTTGCAGATATGAAACATCCTTTTACCTTTCACCAACTTGGCGAACTGGGTATAACAGCAACAACTACTATAACGTCCAACAATGACAGCTGTTGCCAACAAGAACTTAACCCACATAAAACTCAACAAAACGTAACGAAGATGCGTCTCGAAATGTTTTTTGAGACCCACAAAGTGAGGTGACTATGACATTTCACTGTGAAGAGAAGAGAAGAGGAGAGGAGCGAGGCAGCAGGGGGCATAACAATGTTCAGACCAACTGATAAGTGCGACTGTAGTTACTCGTTAAGTTGAAGTGTCTACGTTTAAGGTACATATTGTGATTGTGTATGTGTGTGTGTAAGCCATTAAAGCCGGGTCAAAAGCAGCAGCAATGCTTTTAGCTTTGCTTTATCAACAGCTCAGCGCAATTTTTGTCTCCTTCTATCAGCATGTGTGTGTGTGATTGTGTTTGTGTGTGTTTGTGGCATGTTGCAGCCATTGCAGCTTACAGCGAATGTAATGGCACAGAACGAAGAGTAGAAAGACAATTTCACAGCTTGATGGGTTATTAGCCATAATGGTTATGCTCGCTATAAGCAATAAACGAATGCTGCTGGGCAAACTATAACTATAAAATACAGATTTGATTTCCTTTTCTTCTCATCTTTACTATTGAAAGCTATGTGCCACAAAATAAAAATATTTAGGAAAAAATTAATAGAGGAAATATCACAATAAATATTTTTTTATTATTTTCTGTTATTCTTGCTATCTTTTTATTTTATTAGAAAAAACTAAAAAGAGGAAATAACACAATAAATAATTTTAAATGTTACCTATTATTCGTTCTTTCTATGAATTAAATTCTTAATATTAGACGTTTTCATTCTGAAATTTAATTATTTTTATTATAAAAATTCAGTATTGAAATTTAGTTTATTGATTGATCTGTCGAAAATATTTGTTTTTTCTTATATATTAAAATAGAGTTCAAATACATTTCCTCCTTTTAGTACTTATCCCAATCAATACTAATCGTTTAAAACATTTCACACGTTGTTTCCTTTCGCTTTCCACAAACCCACACACACACATACTTGTCAACTGCTTTCTGTTGACCATAACTGGCAAACTCTTGTGTTGAACTGAACTTTTCGTACATTGTCCAACAGTTTCAGCAAACTTGTTACCCACTACTATCTGCCTCTGTCCCCCATCCCTGTCCCCTCTTTACCCGCTCACTCGACTAGGGAGCAAGCAAAACTTTTAACTAAGTAACAGTGGCAATAATAAACCGCCAAGTTGGCCAAATAGCAGCAGCAGGAGCAAAAGAGGATACACACAATGCGAGGACACGTGCCAGGACACTGTCACCGTTCACCGTTCAGCGCTCAAGGCGCAGATGTTCGCTTATCGCTTATCGCTCTCCCTCCTCTACCCTTCTTTCCTTCCACCCTCTATTTGCTATCTCGCACTTATTTTTTGCTTGTGCTCTTTTTTAAATGAAGTAAGGCAATACAAAAAGCTGCTTATATGGCAGAAGCGCACTTCTTAGGCACCATCGCCAAGTACTAGCATATATACCCTGTACAGTGTTGTTGCAGAAAGTGGGCGTACATTACTAAAAGGTTGATAACACCAAAACAAAATCGTGATTGTGATTATTATGACTCTTATAACCAAGCGACAGGAAAATACAATCGCATTTAATATTATTTATTGACAAAAAAATCTCTTAACATTTTTTAATTTATTTATATTTTTTTATGCAATATGTATAGCAAAATTATGATAGAGTTTACTTAATTTTCTGTTTAACATGTTGATAATATTTTTGCCTTGTAAAAAGATAAATAGTGGGTAACCACTAGTCGATCACTGTTGCTTTTTAGGTTTTTCTATAAGTTTTTGTTTTTTTTTTGCAGCAGCAGCTGTTACTGGTTGCTACTTAAGAGTGGAATGTGAAGAGAAGCTGTGTTTTCCCTAAGTGTTTGTGTGTGTGTGTGTGTTTGTATAGTAAAATATAGTACTCACATCTTTAGTAAACGTTTAGATGCTTTTAATAGCTACCTCACACGCACACACAGACACACACACACCCACACACCGACACGCACACATACTTATATAGCCATTCACCGTTTGCTTGTTATCATCATCTCTCTTTTCCTCTTGGCGACTGCCTTGGCCAGACATTTCTTTAATTATCCAATTACAAAAGGCACTTAAATAAAAAAAAACGAGAGAGAAAGACACAGAGAATTCACCATTCTTTCCCTTCCTACCACTTCGCATATTAAATGTCCTTGGACAAAAAAAGACCGAGAACTTAAGGTCTTTCAATGTGTTTGTGTTCTTAGTTGGGGTATTCCTCAAGTGTTGCTCAATTTGTGATAATCTTTTGCCCCATAGTTCCCTTTAAGTGGATTTCAATAAGCGACAGCTTATACACACTCACACAAACACACACACACAAACACAGGCACGCAGACACACAATTTGTTGGCCATTAAATGAGCCTCAAAATTCAAATTTGTTTTACTGCCTGCAATCAACTGCTTCATCAGGTCCATGAACATCAGAGAGTGAGAGAGGCCACTGGTTAAACTCTTATGCCAACACATCGTAATCCTTCGACAGAGTCTCTGAAGTCAGCATCGGTGCACCGAGAGAATTTAATGCCGTAAATTGACTGCGTGAAATGAGGTTAATGCTCAATAATGCATGCGAGTAAATGCTAAAAGCCGACTGAGCTTTCAGACCCCAAACCAAACCAACAGTCAACAGTTTTCACCAGCAAACTCTCCATTTCCTCTTGGCTTGCCCAGCTTCACTGATCCTTTGACTGCAGTTATTACTGCTGGCTGCTACTTGCTTTTTCTGCCACCGCCTGCCTGCCTGCCCGCCTCGATTGCCTCGATTGGTAAGGGTGGCGTGGTGGCTTGGTTATCGATGCATTGACACAAATGTGTGCATTTTACTGGCATTCTCATATACACTATACTCTTATATATATATGTAAAGAGCAAAAAAAAATATATATACTACATTTAAATTTCTGCGTACAGGATTTTTGCGTCAATTACTTTTGACTTTGTTGGCAAGAAGAAAATTGATACAGCACACAGAGTATATACAGTATGTGGGAAAGGGAGTTTAGGTTGAATATATATAGTATATATTTAAAAATTATATAGCTTTCTGGAAAACGATACTTTTGATGATAAATCACGAGCTTATATGATTTATTCGTAGGTTCTTGTTAAGCATAAAAATGAACAAACAATAAATCATTTTTACAACTTTGCGAGCTTAACACAAATTCAAAACTTCTTCTTATAACCGCTTACCCGTTAAGGATTCAAGATTTCTATAAATTGGATAAAGTCTTAGAGAAAATGTATGTAAGATTCAGTTTGAATATTATTAACACATAATTTATTTAGCTATTATACTTTAACCAATCGTTATCAAGAGTATTAGCTAGTCGTTCTCCCTCTTCGCCACTGTGCTGTGCTCTTTTTTTCAGTCAGTTCAGGCTAGTCATGGTATGGCATCCACCATGTTGCTGTTGGCAGCTTTGCACTGGAATGCCCGCAGCAACAACAGCAACAATAGCAACAAAAATTGTAAATCATGAAATATGATTAATAAAGCAGCTTAAAATTGCATTAACACGGCAAATTTATATCGACTCTTTGGTCGATATATGACGTACATATATATATATATTTATATACGTACGTTATATGTATGAGAACATATATGGCAGACTTTGCGGCTGCTGTGAAAATTAAACAATTTGTAGGTCAGAGGTTAAGCCATAAACTGCACTCAGTGTGCCATGACGTAATCCATATGAATATCATATAGATATATATCTAGCTGTATATATATATATACGGTATTACGTGTACAATATGTATTAGGGACGACATAATGTCCTGCAAATTGTGCACATTTTTCAATTTAATGAGGTGCTTATTTTAAATTTACACACATGCATGCACAGGCAATGGGAGAAGACCCAAAGACAGACAGACAGTCAGAGCAAGATGAGCTCTCTAGCGAACTTGAGTCTAAAGGATGAAAACAGCAACTCATCGAAGCTTGAATGTTCTTTGGTTGTATATGTATGTGTGTGTGTGTGTGTGTATTTGTGTAAGGGTGTGCGTCCAGTAAGGCCATTAAAATGCTAAATTGTTGCTAGCTGAAGCAGGGAATGAAAGATAGCGAGAGCTAGATGAAAATAGCTTCATTTCTTGGGTGTGATTTCAGCTCACATTGCACAGAGATAACTCATACGCCGTGTGTGTCTGTTAGTATCCCCCCCCCCCCTGTCTCTCTCTCCCTCTCTCTCTGTCTCACTGCCGCCTGTCAGTCGCAGTTGCAGTGCCTTAATTTCTTGGCTAACACATCATTATGCTTATCGCCAGCAGCGAGCGAGTCGAGTCGAGTCGTGTCGTGTCGAGTCCTCAACGACGACGGCATCAAGTGCCTGCCAGCCAGGACATGCAAAGCAAGAGCTATGCTCTGTGTGTCTCTGTCTCCTGCTCTGCACACATGTCAAGCGTTGTGCACTGCTAAATGCCAACTGAAAACTATGCAAAACTTGTTTGCCAACCGTTTTTTTTTTTTGTTTTTGTTGGGACGGGTGTGAGTCTGTCTTGCGGGCGCAACGGCATGTCACGTAGGGGCTGTTAGGGGCACTGCGCGGGATGTCGCGCAACAGATAGATTTGTTCGCGTGGCGCTGATGTGCAACAGTCGCTAAGTGTCCCTTTTTGAGTATAATAACTGCGAGCAGTTTGAGTGACTTGAGCTAAGCACTGTTCGGAATGATAAATATTGAGAAAAGTTCGTGTTGAAAATAAGAAAAAGTGAAATTGTAAAGTTTACAGATATTAACTAAGTTTAGTATAGAGAAACAAACTGCAACCTTAACTATATGAACTATCAAGCTTTACTAACATTCTTTATATCTTCCACGACTTTGAACTTACTAAATAGTTTTGTTTCTTTGGGTATCGTTAAGGACGAGTTAAGTTTGTTGTTTAAATCACAGGCAATTCTTGTAACATACAAAAAGATTTAAAGCAGACAGCACATGTTTAAAATCTTTATTGGCTGCACTTGCTTGCACAACAACAACCACAACAACAAACACACTTGCTCATTATATACCCCAACTATGGTTAGCTGCGATTCGGATGCCATTAACAGACACCAGACCAACAAACGGCCAGACATTCAGACCCAGACAGACTGCCGGGCACATTTTTCAACTGTCAGAAGCATGGGTTGCGAAAAAAATAAACCCTCAACCAAAGCGATTGGGCAACAAAGTGTTAATGAGCCCAACAACAGCAACAACAACAGAAACACCACCAACAAACAGCATTAACACTATACACACACACACACTTGTAAACACACACACACATACTTCAATATATTGCGTTTTACATTTTTTTCTCTATTCATTTGCAACACGCGGCGTATGCGTAATTTTTCACTTATATGTTGCGTGTAATGACAACGGCCTCGTTGAGAAGCTCTCTCTCTCTCTCACTCTCGCTCTCTTGCTCTCTCGTTCAGAGTCTGTGTTATGTTGTTTCTGGCAGAGTTTTATTTCGGCCACTTGACGTCTGACTCCAACCTTCCCCACCCCAAGCCTGTTAACTCAACTGGCGTCGTTATATATATATATATATATATATAAAAAAAAATTAAATTAAAATTTTAATTAAAACAAGCACTTGTCGCTGCAGCAGTCGTGATCATGTTATATTTTTTTTTATCACACACACACAACACACACATACAACTTTAAGTCATCAACTTTAATGAGCAGTTCGCCTCTACACTTTTTGTTTCTCAAATGTCATCCTAGGCGCACAAGTTTTTTGGCTTTGCTGTTTTGCTTAAATCAAGCAGAGAGCGAGCGAGAGATGCTAAACTGCAACTGCACCGAATGACGTACTGTGGCTACGTTCTTATTGTCTGCGTTCTCTGCCTTTTTGCTGCCATTTTGTCATTGTGTTTTGTTTTGTATGGTTCTGGCTTAAGGGTTGAGGTTGGGTTTGAGGTTTCGGGACGCAGTTCTTAACATCCATCTGGTTGAGTGTCGCCGACGTTGAAGTGTTACGACTGCAAAATGAGTTGAAAAGGTAATTTATAAAAGTGGTGAACAGCTAGAGAATAAGCAGCACCAAATGAATACACATAGTGATATGCTAAGAAAGAAAAATATTCATTTCTTCCACACACATACAGTGGACTCACTAGTATTGAAATATGCAAAGAAAAGTTTTATGGAGTCCCTATAGTTAAAAAATCATTATTATATTAAAGTTTAAAGACCTTTCACAAACTGTGTTAAACTTTAATACTATATCAATGGCATTAATGAATTAATTAAAAGTTATTTCCTGACTTTTTCATAGGGAAATTTGCATAAGAGTATACTTTATATATTTAAATATAATCTCATATATATATTTAAATATTTATTGCAGCTTCAAAACAATTTCTTATACAATATTTATTTGACCAAAAAACCAAAACAGCTCAAGCCATCTTTAAGTTGGATTCTTTCAGCTCGTTAAACCAATAAACAGACTCATGAAACATTAACATTATCATTATTATTGAAATCATCGTCATCTGGAGCTGTTAATGAGCCAAGAAGCCAAAAGGCCAAAAGGACTTCTTCTGTTCGCAGCAGGAAGTCGCCTCCAAGGCAACCTACCAAACGCAACAAGGACCTCCGCCAGCAATTTTCAACCTCATAAATTATTTCCCAATAAATTTATGTTACACTTTCATTGGCTGGCTTCAGTCGTTCGCTTTAAGTATACTTCAAGGATGAATTATATTTGGTGTATTACTTTCCACTGAATTTATATTAAAGTCCAAATCAAAAGCATTTGGGTTACGTGGAATTGATTGAGGGAGAAGCAACAACATAACCTTAATACATCAAAGTTATTTCCAAGGTATAAAAGAATAACAAAATAATTGAATTGATTTCTTTCTCTTTTCCACTCTCTCTCTCTCTCTCTCTCTCTGTGTCTCTCGCTCTGTCACATGCGCTTAGCAGATTTCAGTTGCTTTGTTTTGTCGCTTGCCAATTTCTGGGCAGCGAAATGAAAATTGAAAATTGAATATTTCCGGCGACACAATGGTAGCAAAAGCTGTTTTGTTTCGCCCTTCTTCACCTCCCAATGTGACCTCTGATGCATTTACTATTTCAACTGAACATCGCATTGCTGAACAGTAGGAAGCTGGGTGGTGAGGCGATGGTGTGGGTGGCTTGAAAATATGGCAGCTGAAAACGGAAGCGGAAATAAGCCAAGCGCCTTTTGTGCTTCTTCAATACTCGAACATTTGAGGGCCAACAAGCTTAAAGATTTGTGCAGTTTTAGTTCGAGAGCTTCTTTCATTCTCCCCCTCACCCTTCACCCAATTCTCAATCCGATTCAAGATTTTTAGCTTGATTTCATTTCGTTGTGGCTCGAAGTCTCCACACCCGATTTAAATTCAACACATTCCCATTGTTATTTGCGTGGTTGTTTTCTGGTTTTTTGTTTTGTTTCTTTTGCAGCTGCTTAAATAAAATAAGTTCAACTTTTTTTATGTTTTGTTTTTATGAGTAAAGTTTGGTAAGATCTTTGAATTGGGAATTGATGACGTTTTTATCACCCTTCTAGTGCTTCTCTTCTTATGCTATCAAGATTTTAGCTTTAACTTTAATTTTGTGTTTCATTTCACTTCTTTTAACCTAGTCTTTTAACCGCTTGAAAGCACACAGAGCAACGCCAATCAAACATTATCTTTAAAACTTATAGCCTATGTATTATTCTGCTGTTTAAGCTATATTCTTGTAAAGTTTCATTCAAAACCTTTTAGTAGTTGTTGCCTGATGAAGTAACAAACATTCATTTACACTAGAATTATAAAAGGGATCTCTTTGGGATCGAACTTTCTCTGCTCTCTAACTGTTTGCCCTCTTCCACTTGCTCTCTTTTCCTCTCTCTCTTTCGCTATTCATCTTTCTATCTCTGCTCTTGTTTTTTTCTTCCTTTTTTCCTTTGGTTAACCCTTCCCTCACTTTGTCAAATCCCGACCATTTCAATTATCAGTCAGTTTGTCATAAATTTGCCAACAACGAATTGCAAATGCGAATGCACTCGTGATAACACGTAAAAGCGCCACAAAGTCGCTTGTTTACACTCTGCAGTGCTCTGACCACTTTGAACCCCCTGCCCCCCCGTCCCACCGCCTTCTTTAGCCAGCTTTTAGCCACACACATTCGTACACACACACATGCAATCAGAGTGTTTCTGGTGGAGTGTCCAGTGTCCAGTTTTGGCCACAGCTGCGCTTGTCGCTCGTAATCCCGTCGCCGGGATTCTGATTCAGATTCGTATTCCGATTTTGCTGCCTGGACTTGTAATGCCGCTTAAAAGGGAACACACACCATTTTATAGCGTACTCTACTCCATGCCGTCCCATCTGGGTGAAGTTCTCGTTGTTTTTTTGTGTGTGTTTTTTTAGTCTCTTTTTGGCCACTTTTCGCGCGCATTTTGAATACATTTTTGAATCAGTGTCGAGGCTGTTTACTTTTTATGCTACGCTTGTTTTTTTTCCTTCTTCTTCTTCTTTTAGCTTTCTCTCTCCCTTTGTGTGTGTGTGTGTGTGGGTTTGTGGCTAAAAGCAGTTTCAGCTGGAGTCAACTCCGGTCGTCAGTAGACAACAATGTTGTGGTTGTTGCTGTTGTTGTTGGTGTTGTGTTTTATGCGATTTGTGTACTTCCGGCTTAGTGGCTCAGTGTTGAGAGTTGGAGAATGGAGGTTGGATTTTGGGTGAAGGTTTTTAGCCACATATGTGTGTAAGTGTGTGTGTGTGTGTGTTTCTTGTGTGCTCTACCAATCCCAAAACGAGCCACATCATTTCCAACACTGAACAACTCTCTCTCTCCCACTTACACGTCCTTTCTCCTTTGTCTGTTGCCTGTTTTTAATTGCACGCCGTGCTCAAATAGGATTTGCATTGTTTTCCTGTGGTGGATTTTATATATATATATACATGCACTATACCCCCTTCTCACCCCCTTCACTAACTACACCCTCTTCTATTCACTTCTCTCGTTTATTTTTTGTTACTATTTGCATTTAACGCAATCTCCGTTGTTTTTGTTTTTTTTTTCTGCGTGGCTCAACACTTTTGGTCACATTTAAATGTCAGTTTAATTCAATACCCAGGGCAAGTTACTAACGCGGGGGAGAGGAGAGGAGAGTAGAGTAGAGGAGAGGAGAGGAGGGTGGGTTGCGTCCTTTGTTGCAAGTGTAATTAATTTGTGGCCAAAGTGCGCCCAGAATGAGAATTTTTTTTTTATTTTGATCTGCTTAGTCAATTTGAATAAATCTAAAAGAAGTGAGAAAAGCATTTTAGCAATTGGATTAGTGAATATTTATTCCAATTTGGGTGTGGTATTGGGATTAGGGTTAAGATAGAATGGGTGAACAACTATTGGTTACAGATTGAAACGAAAAATGTCTAAAAAAAGAACATTCAGTACAGCAAAAAGTTTATCAAAATATTATTATCTTTTTAAAGGCAAGACATAATAATACCTTATCATTTTTTAAGACTTTAAGCCTTTGAATACTGCACAAAAATATGAAAACGTTATTAAAAGATTTTTTAAAATTAATTTATCATGTAGAAAAAGTTTAAAGTTTAAAAGTCGATTTTCTTATACATTTTGGGAAACTACAAAGATTTGATTGAAAGCTTGGCTTCCAGAATGAATGAACAGAAAATATTTATTGAAGTGAATAGCATTTTAAATGCACCTTTATATGCGCATTAATGAAAAGAGCAGGCGACTCTGTGAATTTGTATAAAATTTGTATGTTTAAATGGCATTCAATGTGTGCAGCGTTCAATGAATGGTTTTAAGCCTCAATGAAAGGCAGCCACTTTTGAATCGCCTTTTGAATGTTTATGTGTGTGTGTGTATGGGTGAGGGTTTTTTTATTGTCACCAGAACAGGACGCGAATTGACAAAAGAGATGGCCGAACAAAAAGGACAAATGAAAGTCAGGAGGCGCTGAGCCGAAAACACAATGAAAATTGTGAATTGAAATCCAATAAGAAACTAGCAATAAATCAAATTTAAATTTAATTAAAAGCCGACACGGCTCGCTGCCTTTGGTGCCAATGGCGTAGTAGGTAGCTGGGAAGAGGGGTAATAGGAGAAGGGGGGAGGGGGGGGTGGGGTGTTGGCTGGCTGGTATTAAGGGCTGGAAGGTGAGGGGAGACGATGGGTTTCAGCCTCAATAATGAAAACACGGCACATGGCTAAATAATTTCGCTTGTAAATATTTTAAATGTTGGATTGTGTTCGGTGGCTGGGGTGGAAATTTGAAACAACACACCCACACACACACACACACACATAAGTTGTGTGTGTGTGCTCAATGTCTACACGAGAATGTTAATATGTGTACACATGTTTACATATGGTTGAAGAAGCAGAAGAAGAATAAGACGGAGACGAAGACGAAGGAGGAGGAGGAGCAGGTGGAGAAAGAAGATGAAACTTTGCTGAGGGGTGGAATAAACAAAAATAACTTGAATAATATGTGCAAATACCGCTGAATGTGTGTGTGTGTGTTGGTTAAGGTGTGTATGTAATTACAAAGCATACACAAACAAAAACAAACAAACACACACACACACATACAGACTAACACACAGACATACGCATAAACAACCGCACACAAAATGTCTGCATAAATATTTATTGTGTTTGTGTGTGTGTGTGTTCGTTTCAATTGTGTTGCCAACGGCAACCGAATGTTTATCCCGTCTCGCATGGCGTATGAGTGATTTTTGCTTTGATTTCATTTCACAGCACGACAACAATAGTACAGTAAAAAGCAGCTTAAATACAAACAAAATACACACTTTAAAGTATATTTAAATATATTTATATATGATGTACATTTTGTTTGTGGTTTTAAAATTGCATTTGCAGTTATTATAATTTTTTTTTTTAGTTTAATAATATTATTACATTGATAAATGATTTTCCTTTATTGTGTAATTTATTGCATAACATTAGGGGCATTTAAATGCAAATTATGGCCAAACAAATAACAACAACAACATGTTTTTGACATGCCAAATTAGATTATTATCAGTTTTTAGCTCAACTGTCGGTTGACAAAGTGAAAAAACTAACTCGAACTGATATAAATCTGTCAAACAAAATATGCAAATACACACACATATGTACACACACACATATGTGGTGAAGGCAATCGCAAACGTTTATTGGTTATTTGATTAGTTGAGATTACTAAATAATTGATGTTGATGTTGGTTAAATGCAATAAACAAGAAAGGTTTTTTTTTATTGTCAATTTAGTGGCATAAATGTGTTTGAAATTGTTGAAAGTAATTGAAAATAATAAGTAATTATAACAATAATAAAAAATAATAAGAATAAACGAAAACTTAAAAAGCTGCCTGACGAAAATTGTCTTAACGTTTTCAAATCCTTGAATAATTGCAGAAAAAAGATCAAAGAAATATGAAAGAGGCATTTGTGTATAGAAAATAGTTGTTTCCTTTTGATTACTGGGTAATTGGAGCACAGCTTTGATTGTTGACAAACCTAAACTTTCACAGTTATTATGTCTTATGATAAAAGTGATGAATAAAAACAGAATTTTAAGTTTTCGTTGTAAAATGTGGTAAATTTTCCTATGAGAACATTTATGTATAAATAATTTGTATTTCTAACGATTTTATTTTGAATGCTGTAAGAATTGTGAATGAAATGAATTAATAGTAGATTTTATATAGTCAAGCGAAAGGCTAGATGACTATTATAGATGGAAGCCTTACGACATGGCATGATGATGATCTCTTCATAATTATTAATATATTTTAGTGTTTTTCGATAAGATAGATTTTTCCTATAGACATCTTCTCACTTCTTGACTTTTAAACTTGTTGTGTTCACTTTACCCAACGAGCACAGTATTATTAATATTCATTTAGCATTGTTCCGCTTTTGTTTTCCTCACACATCGTGATATTCTAAGAAATCGGTTGTTGCTCTGTTCCGAAGAAAGTTTGTGATTCTCATTAAATATTTATAACTCTTATACGAAATTTGTTGGTGTTGCTTATGGTTTGTGTGTTGTTTGGTGAGAGCCTCACATGATGCACTAAAATAAAATCCAGTTTTAATATTGCTTAATATAATAAAAATTAATGCTTAGGCACTTTTGCTTTATGGAAGGCATAAACTTTATGCGCCAAATTCACGTGACAACGGCAAAATACAAAAGGCCAAATTAAATAAAAGGCCGAGCCGAACCGAACCGAGCCAAGCCGAAAAGAAAAGTGACTTGAAAACACACAGCAGCCAAATGACAGCAACAGAACTTGGTACACAGAGACAGGTACATAAACCGGTACAGAACCAGATGATGTTTTCAAAAGCGACAAAAAAAGTAAGAAAAAAGAAAATGTCATGGAAAAGTTTGTAAGTGTCAGTTAAAAAAAAAAACAGTTGAGTAGGGGGTTGATGGGGTCGGGGACGGGGACGGGACGGGTACGGGGGTGCACATTTGGTGCACGGTGTCAGAACATAAAAAAAAATGAATGAAGAAAACATTTGGCTTCAACATTTGGTGCTGTTTTTGACACCTGCGCGAACACACACACACACACACACAGAGAGTTCAACTGCCCTTCGAAGACGTGAAATGAGAAAATAAGCAGCAGCAGCAGCAACAGATGAGGTGCTGAGGGGAGGGATGCGCTGATAGCAATGGTGATAAAAACCCCCAAGCCCCAAGTATGGCCCGGCCAGCATTTTTAAAAAGGGGCGAAGCGAATATCGTCAAAAAATGTCTTTGACTTAAGCATTTTGTATCTTTTTTACGTTTTGTGCAGCGAATCGAGTGAAATGTTTCCCCAAATTGCCCGTCTAATTGGCATGCAGAGGTCGTCTGCAGGTCACGGGTCATGGGTCACAGGTCACTGAGTTACCCGCCAATTGCGGGCAGTATCTTGTTAGTTGTTGTTGGCTAACTGTAGAGTACGGTATTTACTTTAGGTGTTGTTACCTGAGAACTAAAAAGCCATTGAAATGTAAAAGTTTGTTTGAATGCGTTCGTTAAAGTATTTAAAAGTAATCATAATAATTGTTTGTAATTATGGATATGAATATATGTATGAAATATATGAGATACACGGTTCGGACAAAGGGTTCGAAACTGAACCGGTACAGTGGTGAACAGTTTCGATAAGGAGCTTCGTTTGACAGCATTATCATCTGTCATACCTTTCTTAACATAACACCGTAAGTAAACACATATACCTTTGCTGTAATGCAAAATACACACGCTCACACATGATTACACACACACATTGTTTTTGCACCTGTCTAATTCCGACTGTGCAAAGAGAACACAAACACTTTAGAAAGCAAGCAGCACGTGCTTAAAGTAGAATAGCAAACAGCTGTTGGCACGTAAACAAACGCCATATGATGCAGAGAGAGTCGAGGGCTTGCCGACAAATTTACTCTCTCTCACGGTCAAAGCTTTTACGCTCTTGTTCACTCACTCTCTCTCCTTTGTAGATAACTGTAACCGTTTCGCTCAGTGCGCTGCTCAGTGCCAAAGTGCGAAACTTCACTTTCATTTACAGTTACAGTTACATCAGTGCCTAGCTTTTTGCTTGTCACTTCAGTTTGCCGTGGCAAGCCAAAGCTTAAGGTCGTCGTCGTGTGTTTCTCGCCCGTTGTACGCTTGTCATCATAACTGTTGTTGTGCTGTTGCCCTCGCACTTTGCTAAAGCTTCGTGCAGATTGCGTCGCGCGTTTCAGTTCATGTGCAAAAGGCGGCAGGATAACAACATACTTCCCGGCTTATCGGTGTGTGCAATAAGAAAAAAAATCAAAAACAAATACTTTCTGTGAGTCGTTTTGTCGCATTGTGTAATAATTTTGGCACGTGTTGTTTTTAAATTTAATTCGCACATTATACAACATCATTTTCAAACTAAAAACAAAAGAGCAAAATCTAAAATGTTTAAATTTTTACTAGTATTGTAAAAATGTTGTGAATTGCATTCGAGATTTATGCTTCACTTGACTTGATTTGTTTTTATGTTGCTTTATTTTATTTTCGTCGGTCTGTTTGATTTTTATTGCCGCTTTCAGACCCTTTTTCAGCCTCGATTTTCTTCTTTAACTTTTGCATAAATTATTTTATACCCCCAACGATGCAATAAAAAGCGATTGGTATCTTTTCTTGAGCGGGTGAGAGGAGCATTTGTAATTATTTTTATGCCTTTTGTGTGACTAGAGACAGATTTATAACTGTTTATAAGCATATGGCAAAGAGTGAGGACGCAGTTGTGTGAATATAACCGTAATTAACAGTTAACTTACAGATAAAAGCTTTGAAGGGTGTCAAAAACAAAAGAACACAATAAAAATCTCCTTAGATGAGTTAAACAGTTATCACAATAAAAATTCGGATGTAAAGTAAGACAGAAATTTTTATTATTTCTTTTTCTTGATTTCGATTTCTTATCACACATTTTTATATTAATCTTATAATTGTTATATAAAAATTATTATTTTCCCTTCAAAATTATAAAGAATTTACTTAACTGTGAGCAACAAAAACAATCTAAGAAAAATGACTTAAAGTTGAAATTCAATTAAAGATTCTAAAATATTTTTGATGATCTTAAAAAAAACCAATAACAAATTTAAAATAATAATTCTTCCAATGGTTAGATATCTTTTTGCTGAAAAAAAGAATGCAATGTTTCAGACTTTATACATAAGAGCTTAGAATGAAAACTTATTCATTTATTATCCAAGTCTTGGGCTTAAATGTCATTTCCAGTGTAAAAAAAAGAATATCTTAAATGTATATATATTCTAGCCATAAGTAAATGTCGCTCCGCAAGCTATAAATGAATGCTGGACTTGTGGCATTGTGTATAATAAACCATTTCATTGCAAACAATCAGTCAACGTTTCTCAACTTACACTTACACTTACACCAACACTTGAGAGCCAGACAGACCAAGAGTATATATTAATAAAAATGACAGACATTGCTCAGAACTGGACACATCCCACCGAAAGGTTCTCCCTTTCATTCAAGTGTCTGCCTCGCCATGCCACATCATTCTTCATTAGAGCACACCGACATGTCAAGGACTTTCTGCCTGCCACACAAAAAATAAAATAAAAAATATTTTTTGGCCCCTTTTTATAAGTATTTTCTTTTTTTGATATTTTTCACAGTTGCATTTTCATGAAAATAAATCTAAAAATAAGGTAACAAAAAAAAGAAAGGAGAATGCAATGCAAAGCACGAAAAGTGTGAAAAAGAAAGACACAAAATTTGTGAGTGTAGAACGGTGCGCTCTAGAGCTTGAAAAATTGCAGCAATTAGTGTGCCTGGAGGTCAACCAACGAACCAAACCGAACTAAACCAAACCAAACCAAACCAAACCAAAAACCTAGCCAAGAGGCAATGAGTCCTGCCACTGCCACTGCCACTACTGCTGCGGCTGCTGCTGCTGCCAAAAGCAACGTGTGCGCCCAAGAAATATGTGACACCAATTTTTTGTCTACACTTTTTTAATCTTCTTTCGAAACGTGCAAAAAACATTTTTGTAGGATTCAAATTAAAGCTTAAAAATATTCATTTTAAAATACAATTTATTTTATTGCTCATTTATCACATCATTGCAACTAGTTAGTGCATCAAAATGTTTTAACAAATTTAATTAAATAAAAATATTTAAGTTAGCCTTTTTTTTCTTCATTTCACCTCGTTTATATCACTAAATGTTTATTTTTGGCGTAAAGTTTTTTATGTTGTTTAAATTTTGACCCATTTATAATATAAATTGCTTAACAATTAATAACAAATATTGTAAAACAAATTTAACGTGGCGGATTATTGAATAAACTATTTGCATATTTCATATTTCATATTTATTGCTATTGTTAAGAGCTGCCTTATTGTTGATTTTTTTTAGCAATATTTGTGCCATTTTATTACACGCATAAATTTAAATAACAAACAAAAAAATGATTGCATAAAATGAAACAATAAACGCGAGCAAAAGAAAAATACATAAATAATAATTGTGCAAATAATAAGAAGCAGAATTCCATCAATAAGTGTAAAGTGTCTCTGTGTGTGTGTGTGTGTGTGTGTGTGTGAAAGTGGAAAATTAATCAGAATCAGAATCAGCAGCGGGACTAGCTACAGCTATTGAATAGAAAGAAGAAACGCAAACCAAAACAAAATCAACAAGCAACGAATCATAGTCAAAGGACCTCCAAAGGATCAACAATCGACATTTGCGTCGCCAGGCCGATGAGGCAGAACAATAGACCTGCTGCTGCTGCTGCTGCTGCCACCGTCGCCGCCGGTGGAGCAGTTTACAGCTGCGGATTTGGTGGTTTGCGGGCGACATCCTCCATCTCCATCTCGTCCCTCTTGCTGCTTGTGCTTCTGTTGTTGCTTCAATTGCTGGCAGAGACACAGTCAACGCCATCGCCCTCATCGATGCAAACGCCACAGAAGAGAGGTAAGTCAACGAAAATGATTCTTGTTATTCCACTCTTCTTCTTCTTCTTTTTATTATTGTATACACTTTGCAGATGAGTATATTAAATATGTTGCATTTAAAGATGAATTTTGATATAGGAAACTTGTTTGTATCTCTGCTTGATTTACAATATATCGATAAATATCGATAAATTGTTGAAGGCAAGATGCCTTGGCAGGAAATAAACTTAAACGAAAGTTCACAATTTTATATCGCTGATGATTAGTTTTTTATTACAAGGGTAAAGGCAAAAGTTCTTAAAAAGCAAAAAACAAGTCAATAGATGAGTTTTTCTATAATAGCCAAGTAATACACTTCCCATTAAGTTCATCAGCTACCAGAAGATTCTTGCATCTTCACGACATCAACGGGATAAATAAAGCTCCTACTCACAAAGACAAACAATATATCTTTCTCTCTCTCTATCTTTTATTAAAACTGATTATTTAATTATTATGTTCTTTGCTGCCAGAGTATATACACTTCGTCAGGGATAATAACTCAATTGTTGTTGTTGTTATTTTTCATTCTTGTTATTTTTGTTCCTGTTGCTGCTGCGGGGCAACTTTGAGCAGCGGCAGAAGCGTCGGCATTGCCATTGTGGCTTCGTGGAAATGGCAAATAAATGTCAAATAACAGTGCCACCAAGACTTTCTCTCTCTTTCTCCCACACACAATCCCAAAAACCCCAATCTCAAAAACAGCTTCAACTCCTCGTCCTCCTTCAGCTACTGCACATACATGTTTGGATATATTGGCCATTGTTGTGTATGTGTGCTCTCTTTCACTGTGTGTGTGTGTGTGTATAGAGGGTAAATAGGCAAAAGACGTCAGCACAAAAGCGCACCACGTTGCGTATACGCGTTGTGGTTGTTGCTGTTAAAGTTATTATTATTATTGTTGTTGCTGTTGCTGTTACTGTTGCTGCTGTTGTTGCTGCTGTTGCTGTTACCCAGGCAGCTGTGAACTGCCGCTGACATCTTGAGTTTGCCTTTGATATTAACCGAAAGAGAGAGGGAGAGAGAGAGCGGTTAGAGGGAGTGGTTTGAGGGTAGGGTTGGGTGAATTTTATTAACATTGCATTGCTTTCAACTCGCTGACATAATAGAAAATTGAATTGCTGCAAAATGGAGAAATTGGGTACAGCAAGAAGGGATGGCGGCGAGCGGAGAGCGAAGGGTAGAGCTCTGTCGACTCTGGCAACTTGAAGTCCTGGTTGCTGTTGCTGTTGTTTGTGGCTTGTTTACTTGATGCAAGCGATGCAATTAGGTGAACAGCGTTGAAGGATGCAAAACATAATTAAGGCCATGGCAACTAAATTGCATAGCATTAGATAATCGCAAAATCTTGATCATGACTCTATAGAACTATAGATGATGCTAGTGATGATGTTGTGGTTGAAACTGGCACAATTGTTCATCAAGTGAATTGGGTTAAAAGCTTGAAAGAGAGTATATAATCGAAATAATTATGCAGGTTGTGAAAGTGTTTGATTTTCTTTTTGCTTGTTGCTTTTTGCTGTTTGCTGTTTGAGTGATTGCTCTTAACCGATTGATAGCTAGAAATCTGTACCAAATTGGATATAGTAAGTAGTGAGAATGATATAATATTATAACTAAGACTGATGAAATATGTAGCATGAAGTATCGAGTTTGATGCATTAATTTGTTTGATTAAACTTTATTCTTTTTATAATACTTTTTAAAGATTTTTTCATCAAAAATCTACAAAAGCTGAAAGAACAACTCTTCTTTTCTGTCAGCCAATCTGGTCCAATAAGGTCCTGCTAGATCCTTGCGCCTTGCTGTCCTGTGCACTTCATTGAGCTGAACTAAGCCAAGCTTCAACTGCTCGCTAGAAAACTGGCAACTGGCAACTGGCGACGCTTGCGTGTCGTCCTCTTTAGTCTGTTTGCTGTATAGGAAACTTTTGCTTTCATTCCTCACTGGAGACCAATATTGTGGCGTCGTTCCTATTTTTCTTTTTCTGTTTCTGTTTTTGGTGGCAGTTGCTCATCTTAGCTGTAAGCCGAGTAAGAGCAGAAAGAGCAACAAGAAGTTGACTCCATGACCGTCACAGATGCCGCGACTCCGAGTGCTGCTGCCAATTCCAGCAACATCCTCCATTTTATTATGCAACACAATAGCAAGCAGAAACAAAAAGAACGAAATGGAAACTTTACCAAAAAACTTGCTGTTACTTCTTAGTATATGGCGAAACAGCGAAAAAAAAGTAGGGAAAACTTGACGCGACATTGTCGTAAATAAGAGGCAAAAAGAAAAAAATAAAATAAAGCAACTTTTGTTTCCATTTCACTCTCTATCCAACTTCATCTTCCTATTCCAGTTTGTCTTCTCCTATCAGAGACAATGCAGACAGCAAAAAAAAAATAGAAGCACAACTTGTGAATGAATATGATAAGTTTCTTAAGCTTGTTGGTGTTGTTGTTGTTGCTTTTCCTATTTATACTGTTCATCTCCATCTTCTTCTAAAGTAGGGGGAGCCATAAATTTCGTGCTAATCCAATGTTGGGCACAGTTTATAGGTGAACTGAACTTTATGGATACTTGAGCGTCAAGCTGTAGATACTTTATCCTCTGTGTTTCTTCATATGCATGAATGTCTCATATAGCTCATATATATATATTAATGTAAGTGTCTGTGTGTGTGTGTGTGTGTTAATGTTGTTGTTGTCGTTGTCGTTGTGTTTGTCGGTTGAAAGTTTTATGGCTTGTGAAGCATGAAATGTGCAACAAATTGTAGCGCACAGATAACGAAAGAGACAAAACAAGAACAGCAAGAAAGGAGAGTTGGAAATAAATTGTTCAATGATGTGTTTAATATGGGCCAAGTCAAATAACTTGACTTGTGTTAAATGAGATACTCATAGCATAATATCTATATATATATTCTAGAACAGTTGTGGTTAAACTGAATGCGAAACAACTTGAATAAAATAGCTTGTTGTTTATTTTATATTCAGTAAAATGTTTAAATGACGTTTGAAGTTTTACTTTGTACAAACTTGAATGACAATTTGCTGATCTAAACCACACGTTTAACCTCGAAGAAACGCTTTAGATAGTAGATTCCGAGCATAGTCATTACCAATAGCAGCGATGGGCCAAATATGGACCAGGCAATAATGCGAAAATGAACGCTATCACTGACTTCCAAGTGTCCCTTATAGCGTTGGTGCATGTACTCCTGTTCATGCCTGATGCCCATCATCTCACTGGCCAAATCATTGATTTCCTGCTGTAGCATAGCTTGCTCAATGACATCATCGCTGCGCTGGTGTGGATCGTTGTAGAAGTTCAGATCCTTGGTAACTATGAAGTGAAACATTAGGATTTTTGGTGTCAGCGTCGATCGCCGGTTGTCAAAACAGAGCGTATATTGGCCATCCTTATTAGCTGCAAAGGTATATTTTCCACTCGTTTCCATTTCGGTTACATATAGTTTTTCATCATTGGGTCCCGAGATATCCACTGCAATATCCATAAACCCACCATCCATTACCTCAAAGCTTATTGTCATCCTATCATTTGCATGTGCCTTTTCAAAGAAACAAGCCGTTTCATGCGCATCGACTGTTATTAAGAAACCGCGAGCCGTTTGAAACAATACCAAGAAACACACGAGAATTGGCAACATTTTGAGAGAAACGAATATTTTTGACTTGTTCGTATTGAAAGCAAGAATAAATATATTTTTGTATGTTTGGGAAATTGTTAGAATTTGAGTTAAAATATTTCACAGGGCAAACTTTGTTTGAAAGATTTTAGATCTTTTTCAAACGATAATTATCAAAAAAATTTATCGAATTTGTTGGTCAACCAGGTATTGAAGTAGTTTACACCACTAGTTGTAAGGATATTCATAGATTTCGCTAACAGAATTATTATTCAATATAAACAGCACATACTAAATATACATATACATATACATATTTACTTATCATTTGCTGGTCAGTCAAAATATTTGACGTATATGGATTAATGTTTAACTTCTCTCTGAGTTGGCTGAAGACAAACGTTTATTGAACTTCCAATTAGGTACATCAAACAATTACATAATAAATAATTGATTTGGTTGCCAATTGTGAAGGCTTTTGCCGACATTGGCAGAATTTTGCCAGCACCCAAACCATTCAAACTTAAACGCAAACTCCAACCCAAAGCGATCCAAAAACACAAATACGATTCAAATCAAATTAAGATGATAAAACCAAATTGCAAATTGGCAGCTGTCCTGTCTATGTCTATGTCTCTGCCTCTGCCGCTGTCTCAATCCCAACCTTCTATCCATTCTGTAACCTATCTCATTCGGTCTGTCATCTTCTCTCTGTTCATTCGAATTTGGCACACCCATTCATTTACACACATACACACACACACACACACCGAAAACGAGAGTAATGCATATTTTATGTTATCGATTCCTTGGGCCCGGGAAACGTTGGCCATCAATTGTCAAAATGTCATCCATTTTTAATGGCACCGGGGTCAACATTTTTGAAGAGAGTGGAGAGCAACTCTCTCTCTCTCTCTTTCTCAAAAATAAACAGAGTTTTAATTTATACCAAATCCCCAATTGGCAAGAGAGATAAAGAGAGAACAGAAACTAAGCATTGTATTTTAATTGCAAAACAAATGGCAAACAATTTGCAATTTATACATAACTTTATCTAAAAAAAATATGCAAATATATATGTGTATAAAGAGAAAAACTTTGATAATAACAATAAATGTGGCAAATAAATTTCAATTGTAAAAAAAATATATATATATATAATTTTCTTTTTTGGGTCAAGTTTTAATGTTCGACTCGTAATCCAATTAAATGCTAGTGCAAATAATTATTCCATATCGTTTGTGTTGCTTGTGTGCCAGAAATGTTTGTGAGTTAGTTTTTCCATCAATTTTCAATAGTTGCATTAAGCACAGAAGCATGGAAAATTGTGCTCATAAAGCTGCATGTTTGATTTCAAAACTTATGTGGATTTTAAATTAAACTCTTTTTATTTAACAAAAGGAATTCACTAACAAAGTTAAGTGCAATATTATTAAAAGGAACAAAAGTGATTTGAAAAGCTTTTGCTTCGTAACGTTCTGTTGAGTATTAACAAAGTTATGGCCATTGTAAAGTACTCAAGTTCTTATCTTGTCAAAAAGCTGTGCTAAACTACCTTTTAGATCAAACAAAAGCTGACTCAAGTAGCTTAAATATTTTTAAGCCCAATTGAAGTAGTGAATAACAAGAAGCCAAAGAAAACTTCAAAAGTTGAAACTTAACATCAACATCGCTCTAAAACTTAAGAAGCGATTTAATTAAGTGCCGTTTACTAGCATTACAGCATATTCAAGTTGTTAGTTTATAGTTTTCTTTAAGTCACGTTGAATTTGCATATCCTAAATAACTGGCATTCAACGAACGTTGAACGTTGAACGCTGAACGTTAAACGTTTAGTTTTTCGCTGATAGGAAAAAAGTATAAAAGAGGTCGAAAAAGAGGGATGGACGCTCAACTATTTCAAACAATAGCGCAGAATACTGGGAATGATGTGTTGCCCAACTCAACTCCGCCTCGACCTACACCTCTTAAACCCCTTTTTGACTAGAGATGGCCACGGTGAAAGTCCTTCCTTCCTCTTCCATTCCTTTTTTTGCACTCTCGCCAAACATTTTACAACTATGTGCTGTGTGTGTGTGTGTTTTATTTTTTGTTCGTTTCGTTCGTATATAATTTTTTATGTTAGTTTGTTTTTCGCGCTCTTTGAATATCTTTTATGATATTCAATTTCAAATTCTAATGCTTTCAGCGATTAGGTACACGCTTTACGCCACTTAACTTCATGTTCTACTACTTGAAGGTGGAAGAGTCGTCGCTTCTGCTTCTTACCATTCAACACTTTTGGTCGACGACTACAGTTACTTTGAGACTCACGCGTGATGCACAGCCGACACTTGACTCCTGGTCCTCCCTTTGGCACACTCAACTTCAGCCTTCGTCTCATCCTCAATCTCCCTATCATCATCGTCATCATCATCATCATGTTCATCATGATGCTGACATCGACGCTCTTAAGTGCCGAGAACGAAAGCCTGCAATGGGAGTAGTGTGAAATGTTTTTACATTTCTTTTTTTCTCTCTAGCTTTCTCTACTTCTCTCTCTCTTCCCTTTTGCGTGCTCAAGGACTTTTTTGCGTTTGTCGTCTCCTTGGATATTTCACGTGCGTGCAGCTTAGCGCCCAGAAGTTGCCAACTCCCACAAAAGCAACAGAGCGACAGATTTCGTTTCGTTTTGGTCGGTTCATATTGCCAGTTGCCAGTTGTGCTAGCATTAAGCGGCTTACGTTGCGTATACGCAACATAGCTCTGTCCCTAATGGCTGGCTGGCAGTGCTTCACTAAAGGCACTTACTTTGCATTTCTAGTAGCAGTCAAGGCACACATGGCCAGTTCGAGAGAAACTTTCTATGCTTTGCTTTCTTTTCATTTTGCCTTTCAGCCACTCAATTATTATTATGCCAGGACTTGGAAACGCCCAAAAACTGGTTTCGGTAAGTTTCAGTTGACGACGTGCGTGGCATTTACCTGTCCTATGCTTTCGTTTACATCATTCATTCATTCATTCATTCTGTCTCTCGGCTGTTCGGTTGCGGCTCGGCTTCATCAAATCATTTTTGTGGCCAATGCATCCGTGCGTGCCTTAATTTGTTTTCGGCAAGCACAAAATTAACACAGAACTCGTCGTAGGTTGGGAGGGCAGGTGGACTTTTGTCTATGTGTGTTGATTGCTTCTCTGCAATCCTAGTCGCATTTTAATGCCTTTTTAAAGGTGCAAATGATTTCGTTTCACTCAGAAAAGAACTTTTTCAACTCATATATAAATGGTTTTTTTTTTGCCCCTCTGCTTTGACAAAGTCTCGCATTAGCCTAATTTTTACATTGTCGCACGTGACGCAATGAGGGTGTTTTTTTGATGAGTGTGGCAGGGTTCGGAGGTGTTGGAGGAGAAGACTAAAACAGTGGTTGCTGTGTGTAGAAATTAAGAAATTACCATAAATGGTAAACTGTTTTGTTTGTGCGTCAGCAACAAAAAAAAATTGTGGTGAATAAAAATTGTACTTGCCTACTTATTTGGGCGCCATTGAAAATTTACATAGAAGTTGTTAATATCATAAAATTAAAGTGCTGGCATGGGAATGAACTAAACGAAAAAAATTCAAGTTATTATATTCGAACTTTTACAAATTGTTGTACTTTTATTGCACGCTTTTTTCAAAAGTTTAAATATAATTTTAAAACATTTTAAAAAATGTTTACGATAAAGAATCTCTTGAAAATGCAAATGCATACTGTTGAATACTGTGAAAAGAAGCATAGCATAAATAAACTTTATACTCTAACGTTAAATTCATTACTAACCTAGTTTTATTCGACTTTCATTTCATTTTCACACTCTTAGTCTTATTCTTTGGGCGACACTATAAAACTCCTTTCACAAGCCAGTGCATAAATACCAAGTCGCAAGTGCGACAGGCAAGGACCAACATTAGCTGTAAAATCTTTTGCTAATCTCCACTTGAGCCAAGTGCTTGAGCATAAGCGACGAAAACGGCAGCAGATGGAAATCGGGCGAAGGGGGTGGGGGATAGGGATTAAGAAAGGCAGCGAATAAAGAAAAAGCAAATCGAGAAATTGAGGCAAACAAACGGAGGCTGAGAATGAGCTGCAAGGAGCGAAAAAAAACGGCTCAAGTATTGACAATGGCAACAAGGATATCATTGAAGGCAAATGGGCGTGTTTTCTCACATGATATGTGCGTGTGTGTGTGTAATGGGCTAATGGGCGTGGCAGGTGTGTGTGTGTGTGTGTGTGTGTGTGTGTACAGCCATGACAACAAATTGGCAAATTTTGTGTGAAGACTTATTTCAATTGAAGTGCCCGCCATATGAGCTGTCAACAAAAGTTTTCCCTCCAACTTATACTTTCTCTCTTGCTCTCCCTTCCTCTCTCTATATCTTTGGCTCTGTGTGCTTTGGCATAAGTCAGCTAACGAGCTTCAATGAGGCATGCCAAGCATTTCCGCTACATGAATAGATAGTGAAGTTAAGAAGAAAGAGAGATAGGCAGGGCAGAGCGCAACATCAAGTGTCCTCACATTGTCGAGCCATTCTTGCAGCAATTGCTTAGTAAAACATTTTCCTGTCCTGCGAGATGTACGAAAATTGTGTTATGTGTTGCCATAAAATGCACATTAGAATTTCCGCCATTTCCTGCATTTGCACAAGATTCGCATAATTTGTGCAAATTTCTTTTCACTCTTCACTCTTCGCTCTTTCTCTTTCACTTCTCTTAAACAAACTGCCGGAATGCTGCCAAATTCAATTGCTTTGTTAAATAGTTTGCTTGATTTTTGATTCTAAAAGTGAGAAATGTTGCCTTCACTTCCATTTTTCTCGAACTGTCTGTCAATCTTTCTGTTTGTCCTTAAATTGCCAGTTGGATTCAACGTTCAACAAGGTTTCTGTTCTTTTTGTTTTTGGATTATTCTTTTGTTGGCCGTGCAACTCAATTAGACGTCGCAGTAGCTTAAAGTTCTCAATGCTTGCGGTTATATTGGCTAAGCGCTTTTCCAAACTCATACCAATACCCAATCACCCGAACACCACTCATTGGGAATTTTTGGCATTTTGTATACCATTTGACCAGAGTTTGAGAAGAGTTTTTGCGGCTTTTGTGGCTGTCAGTTGGCGACCATTTGAATGGACATTTGACATTCGAATTGAAAGACTTTGATTGAATGTAAATGATGCGTATGCTTTGCTTAATGATCCGTTATATGTAGGAGAGAGGTGGGTGCTTGGCTTTGGTCAATTACCTATGAATGTGCACACATACGTAGATACATAGAAAAGATGTCTTTGACAAGTTCAATCTGTGATAACTTTGCGTTGTACCAAAAAGATACATTTTCAATAGACGTTAACATTTGCCTTTGTATCTATTTTCACAACGAACAAATGAGGCGAAACAATGCAAAAAAAAAAACAATGCTGGGCATAAAGAAAGTAATAGAAACGAGTGAAAAAGTAAGAGAAACATTTTATAAGATAGATATGTGAAGGGAGTGAGAGAAGCTAAGAAAATCATTTAAATTAATGTATGTTCAGATAGATTTTAAATAGATGGAAACGAAAATGCATGTAAAAAATGCCATAACTATTTGTGGCTAAGATTAATCGAAACATTATACTATATTTACTATTGTTTCATAAATTTGATACGAAATGCCAAACAAATTTAAAATTATTTCTTGAACTTCAAAGATACTCTTCGTGGCTCCTATGATCCTGCTAGTCATAAAACAATTTGATTAAAGCTTCAACATTTATAATTGGCTGTTTGATAGCAATAAGCTTTGCTGCTTGATTTAAATTACTTTTGATTCCATAATTGCATACCCAAACGAACTCAATTTTAGCTTTATTTATAATGCAGCAATTAGCTTGTGTTATAAACGAATGCTGTTTAATTAATCTTTAGACACCAAAGATACCAAAGACAAAATGCTACTTAAATTCTACATCACTCACCCTCTCTCTCTCTCTCCCTCTCTTACGCGCCCCCTTGTCTAATCTTTTGGGCAAATCAGGCTCTAATAAATAACATGGTAAATTCAATGATTATAATCACTTTTGCATACAAATTCAATTAAGAAAATGTGCTTAGCAGCAACAAACAAGGAATCTTAACTGAATGTGAAATTTAATTTAAAGCATACAGAGAGATAACGAGAGAGAGAGAGAGAGAGAGAGAGAGAGAGAGAGCGAAGCGAAATGAAACGCATTTAAGCACAGTGTTGGGGTTTACCACAGTTGGAATTAAGTTTTATTTGCTGTCGCCCGTTTTGCTTGAGCCGAGGGGACAGATGAAGGGGCAAGCGGTTTCTTGTTGCTTACACGTAGCACTCACAATTGTAAGCATACAAGTAATCCACACACACACACACACACACACGGACACACACGCAGCCGACATTTGTGGGAACGACGCAAAAATTTAATTTTCTCACATTACTTGTGCATACTTCCAAAGGCCGCAAGGCGCAGCACAAAAAAGCACACACGCAACCCTCCCAAAAACTGAGACAACGGCAGGCAGTCTGTGTGTGTGTGTGTGCGTGTGTGTGTGCCACAACTCTCCCCCCCACCACTTAATATCCCAGCATCAAACTCCATGCAAGAGTGTTTAATGTATGTGTAATATTGAAACAATGTGAAAATTGCGCATACGCACAGTTGTGCCACTTTAACACCCGACACTTTTTCGTGTTGCCTGAACACAAAGCGAAGCGAGAGCAAAGTGCATACCTCCCCCCACACCACCTCTGTTGTGTGTGGCGCTCCCTGGTTTCATTTTATTTGATAAGCAAGTCATTTGCATATGGCAAGTTGACAACCCTACCGCAACAGCAAAAGCAGCGGGAAAGGGACCTGTATGTTGCCAAAGGGTGTGCGTTGCCCTTAAATCAGCGTCGTGTCAAATATGTTACCAGTTTGCACTGACAACAAATTGCCAAAAAGCAAAAAAAAAAAGTGAAAGCAGCAGCAGCATCAGGTACAGTCATGCCAAAGGTCCTTGTCAATTCGAGCTGGCAAGTTTCCCTCTTTGTGATTCTCTTTGTAAATTGATTTATATTCATTATTCATTGTTTGTGCAGTTTGTTGCCTAATAAGAAGTAATCAATAAACATTATTGTTTCAAATGAGATATGACTATTATTATGATTATTTCCTACCGATAACACGAAAAACTTGAACTTCATAAGATACATAAAAAGTTCACTCATGAGTTGTTAGCTTGATATCTCCAAAAACAAATAACTCTTTATATTGTTATTATATTGTATTAAATTTTGTATATGTTTAAGTTACGTAATTGCCGACTTTTAAGTTTCACACAACACAAATCATTTCTAAGGCAATAAAATTGTGCTCGCTTCTATGCAACTTTCAAATATTTATAACATTTTCAAGCTGTTTCATTTTATTGCCCAACCTCCCTCCAAAAAAAATTAAAACAACTGCAAAACTTTAAAATAAACCTTTTGCTTGGCATATGTTTATGAACGCTTAGCAATTTGGCCAGGACTTGGCCCCATAATTTTCAACAATTTGCTGGGCTGCAACACGAGGCAAGGCAAAAAGTGTAGACTTTGTGCCTTCGCCTTCGTTTTGTGCTGGCGGGTGTATAAAATTACAATAAATCCTTGCATTTTAGCTGCAAATAAACAAAGATTTGCAACAGTAGCAGCAGTAGAAGCAGTAGAAGCACCAACGAAAAAGCTGGGCGCTAAAACAAAACAGCTGCCTGGGCCAAAGTGCATGCAAAGTAGCATTTTCAGTCGGAGAAGGGCGTCCTAGAAGTTCAAGTAAAAGAGCGGGAGGGAGAATCGTATCCTTGTTGCTCTTTTATGGTTTGCCCAGAACTTGTGTGCTGTTAAATCAACATGTAAGCATTTAATGCGGCGCTCCCAAAGCTGAAAAAGCGTAAAATTCCCCAAATGACCATAAATTTTAGTATGTTTGCCCATTCTTGTTGTTTCTTCGTATTTTTTTTTTTTAGATATATATATATATATACATTTGTTTGTATTTATTTTGCTTTCTTTTTTGCAGATTTTTTTATTTTTTCTTTGGTTAAATGGCCAAAAGCTGAAGCGTGGAAAACTTCAACAAGCTCTTGTAAAAATATATATATATATATATATATATATATATAGGAAAGGCATTTTGGGTTATGTGCATTAATAAAATGGAAATTGTGCAAAAATATTGTCCTATGCCTCTCTGCAAGTATGTGCATGTGTGTGTGTGTGTGTGTGTGTGGGTTAAAATAACTCGCTTGCTAACTGAACTGAACCCTGTTACCATAATGGCCCTATGATGCAGTATGTAATAGTAGTTCTATCGATAAACTTCTCTTCTGTTTTGGGCGTAGGTTCATAAACTGTTGACAGTAACTGTTTAGAGAGAAAATCAAATGCTTTTCGATCAATCTGATGCATATGTGTGTTTCGTTCGATACAATTTATTGTTGGGCTTAAATACATTCAAACCTAAACAGTTGAGTTAGAATTGTTAATCAAAGCTGTCAGCAGGGATGCGATTTGTTGGAAGTTAGTAAATGTTTGCTTATGATTTATACTCAAATGATAGTGCTTGTGCCTTGTCAGAATAAATTATTTTTAGGATGTTAGTAAGCTGCAAGGACGAGATTTATTTTTTTCCTCGCTCTGTTGTTAAATCGGATCGATATTTTCTAGCTCAAAGCTAGTCCAATTATCAAGTAAGTATCGCTTTCGATTTTCGCCCCAGTTTGGGAATTTTATTTTTTTTCAAGCTGCAACTCAAAGTTTAACAAATGCACAGCATTGCATTGCATTTCAAATAGCACGAAATAAAATCGAAGGGAAATTGCGCTTTTACTGATTTTTCTACAGATTGTACATTTGGGTAGCGTTTTTGTTGTCGTTGTTGCTGTTGTGCGCATTGAACATCCGTTTCTTAAGTAGAAGGGAATGTATTTTTCTTTTCAAAAGAAGAAAAATACAGCATGAAGTTTGGAGCAAAAAGCAAAGTGCAATGTGTATATATATGCTAAGATGGTTCCACTTTGGGGCAAACCAAAGTCTCCCTCACCTTATCTCTCTCTCTCTCTCTCTGTCTCTCTTTTCGCTGCTCAGTTAGGTGTGTTTAGTTGCGCATAAGCTCCTTTTTTCCCTATTTCATACACAGTTTGTGTACAGTGAGTAGAGTCAGGACTTTTTGGATGTCCTGCCCCAACCCCAACTGCTGCTTCCTCCCACTTTTATACACACTCTATACACTCCTTCATATGCATTTTGAGTGCCCGTCGGCGGTCAATGTAAAAAAGCGTTGAGCGTCGAGGCTTTGGCTTTTACTCTCCAACTATTTTGTTTTGTTTTGTCTGCTTTTGTTTGTGTGTGTGAGGTTGTGTGTGTGTGTGTGTTTGTTTGTGTGTGTGATATGTCAAAGTAAAAGTTTTCCACGCTCCTTTGGGGTGCGCAACTGTAATCTCCTCGCGCTGTTTTGCATTTTTCGCCATTGAATTGTCAGCGCAGTCGTTTCTGATTTTGTTTCAGTTGCTTGCTGCTGCTGCTGCTGTTTTGGGCCCCCAAAGGCACAGTTTCTCCTACCGCACCTCCTCCCTTCTACCCAGCCACCATTCACCGTTCTATCCCTCTGTCACATATTATGCTTGGCAGTCGCTTTTATTCTATACATATATATATTTTTCCCAAATGTGCGGCACTATTTTTTGTTCAAATTAAAACGTGCATTGGGCCAAAGTTACAGTTTTTCTTTATCTATATTTGGTTTTTCTTTTCTCTTTCTTTTTTGATGAGCCTCTGGAGTGAAAAGCTTGCAGGCGCATCTATGAGATACATTCATTATAATTTTCTTTTTTCCTTTTTTTTTTTTGTTTGCTTTTTGCTGCTTGCGGTCGTTTAAAACGGAAGCTTGCTGTGTGATTGCCTTGCTATCATGCATAATGAAGGAAATTAAAAAATTAAATATATATTTATGCATATAATAGTAGCTGGAGGTCCCTTAGGAGCTAGAGAAATGCTAACAACAACACGAATTAATATATTTATTTTAATACATTTAATATGAAAGCCAAAGTTAAGAAGTTGAATTTCGGTATTTTAAAAGTTTAGTTGAAACATTTGCTAGCTAAAAAGTTTGCTCTCATCTAAGTATGATCTCAAACAGCAAAAGAACATAATCCTAAACGTTGTTATCATGCTCACAAAATTGCTTATTAATTTACTTTCATGCACACACAAGATTGACCAAAAATTTTGCTAACCGCGCAATGCAATATTCAAATAACATGCAACGTTTTTGCCAAATGCTTAAAACAATCAAGATAACTTGAACCACACACACTCACACACACACACACATGTGCAAAATTGAAACTTCGTGAACATTTTGTGCACCTGGTTATGTGAAAACTTTAAGCAAATTATGACGTTTATTAAAAAAGCTTTAAGTGCTTGTGTGTGCGTGTGTGTGCGTATATTGTGGTTACATTGCAAAAGGACACGTCTCAGCTCGGAGGCACATGCAAAACTTTAATGCCACACGCACAACACACACACACGCATGTGCAAAAGTTGTTGGCCACAAAACTTGAAGTAATTTGCACAGTAATTGGGTATTAACCCAGCCGAAGCTAGCCAAAAAATAAATGGACAGAGCTTAAGGCACGTTTGCCAGCCACATTTCTCATCATATATGTACTACTATGACACGTGAGAGCAGACCATGCAACGAACTTGTGTGAGAGAATTCTCCCTCTCTCTCTCTCTCTCTATTCTACTCTATTCACTGGCTCCTGCTTCGGTGCTCCTGTGGTCAGTTTTGATGGATTCGTTTATGCCCTGAAGGCAATTGTGGGCTAACAGCGAGCTCTTATTCAAAACTCACTCACTCAACTCATCAAACTGCGAACTTTTGGCTTTCGGGCTATCCATTTTACATTTTCCAACCCATTTTTCAACCCCATTCAAATTTTGTTGGGTGGCCGGATGGTTCCGGACGATTCCGCCGTTGACCGTCGGTGCTTTTTTCACCACCATTATCGTTCGTTCGCACCGCACCGCACCACGCCTCGGTTCGGTTCGTTGTGGGCCTTTATTTGATATTAAATATTAACAAAATGGCCTCAATGTGCAACACGGCGTATGAGTGAGTGTAAACTTTGCGCTTTATCCTTAAACATACACACACATACACACACACACACACACACAGATAGATTCGTTGCATGTGTTTCGTTTATAAGTTTTATATTATAGAAACAATGTTACAATGTCTGAACGTTGGATGTTTACTCAGCAAATTCTGTTTTACCATTTTCTCTCTCTGTTGATTTTTTGTCTTTTTTTTTGTCTGTTGTGTTTTGGCTGCTTCTGTTGATGTTGTTTATTTGCTTCACTGACGCATTGCTGGTTATTGTATTTGTTGTTGTTTTTGCTACTGTTGTTTTCATTGTTATAGCTGCTGCTGCTGCTGCTGCTGCCGCACGCGATGTTGTATATCTTGTTATATAGTAAACAGTTTGGGGAAAAAAACATGATAAAAAGGGTTTTATAGACGCGGAAAGTGTGAAAATTTCTATAGCAGTTGCCAATTTTTGTATATCTATAGTTTCAATAGAAAATGTTGACCAAAAAAGATTGCTAACAGTCTTTCTATATTTCTTATTATCTTTCATTTGTGCCAACAACTTTATTATACAATCGGAAAACAGGGCATTTGGCAGTCGCTGAATTTTCACGGGCTTTCTGGTTGAGTTTTTTGTTATTAAAGTAGCTGTTACTTTTTATATTTGCCTCGTCAATTGGCTGGCAAAAAATGCCAGGTGTTACTTTATTGAATTAAAACAATATATATATACTCTATAACCATATATTGAAAAGTGGACTGAACTCTAAAGCCAACTTATTGGGGCGAAGTATCATTAAACAATGTTATTAAAACATTTATAAAATACTTTTTTATTAGCACAAATATTCTTTAATATCGAAGAACTTCTTAACTATTTAGATTTTTAATTTGACGTTATAGGAAAATTTTTAAGGGTATCTTTTCGTCGGTGTTTCGTTTCCCAAACACTCTTACATCCTTTATACATTCTGTTTTACATCTTTTTACCAACTGTAGTGAAAAGCTAATTAACATGTCATAATATTGTTTTCTTCAGTTTTTTCAATTAAATTATATTATGTTATTATAGCTCATGCAACCGTTTGTATACCCTTAAAAGTATGCCACGTTAAACCCAAACAACAACATCAACAACAACAACAACAACAACGATACACATTTATTTTTTATGAAGTTGTGTTGAGATTTTTGCCCTGTTCTTTGTTTTATGTATTTTGACAGCAACACACACACACAAAAACACAAACACACAGACACGTTTGTATCCTCTCATAGTCTCTTTATTAAGCAGCTGTTTGCAGTTGTTGGGCTTTCGCATGCTGCTCTTCTTAACCTCTCTCTTCCTCCTGCTGATAATCACATTTCGCGAATGCTTTCTGCAATCCAAACACACACACACACACACACACAGATACACTCTCTCTCTCAAATGGAAATTAAGTTAATGTTTGCTTATGAATAAGCAAATAAGCGCCTACAGAGCAAATTTCGGATTCTGAAATCCATCCAATGGACGCTTCACATCACATCAATCCACTCCACACCACTCCACTCTCTCCCTTTAGTCGCTCGCTCGTCTTGCTGTCTACTCGCTAACGTTTACATTTTGAAATGGCCAACACGTGTCGACGGATTCCGTTGCACAGGATGTGGGAGTGTTGGGCTCATTTCAATTTGTGTGCATTTCAATGCAGACAACGCTTCAAAGAGGCAAAAAAATAAAAAAATAACCAAAAAAACAAAGCAAGAAATGAAACTTTTTCCATTTCACGTTCCTCGTTTCTGTGCTTGAAGTTTTGTTGTTTTTTTTTTTATTATTGTTTGTTGTTGCTATATAATTTTATTTTATGCATGCAAGCTGAGGCATTTTCTTGTGCTCACGTTTCATAGGTTTGTGTGAAAAATACTTTTAGCTGGCTTTATTTTCATTTCATATTTTTTTCCTTTTTTGTTCATGTGTCTGTGTGTGTTTTTGTGCTAGTGTTGGTAATTAGCATTAATATTAATTAGTTGGTTATGCGTCTCGTTTCTCTTTCTCTCTCTCTCTCTCTCTCTGTCTCTGTCTGTCTTTCACTCGCTCTACCCCTGTTTGGTCAAGCTATACAAATAAGCCGCTTTGGGCCGCTGCGACAAGCACTTAACTCGCTGCTTTTTGAGTTCCTGTCATCGTCCATGCATTTTGATTAACTTTTATTAGCACATAGGGGGGGCAAGGGGTGTGACTGTTGGGTTTCTTTTGGCAATTGGATTGTTTATTGAACAAATTGATAAATATATGTGTATTGAGCCAAGTCAACAGGCAAAGCAGTCTTTAGCTCTTGATTGCATCAAAAATAGAATTTTGGCTTTCGTTTTAATTGTGTGTCAAAAGCAAATATGCGAAATAATCAACTCAATGTGTTTAGTATATATAAAATTGGCTTAAATCTTGCGGAGCTTAACTTCTGACTAACAAATAAGCTAAGGCGTTCGATATAATTATGAACATAAATAATTAGTTCAATTGCTTTTATGTTATATAAAACAAACACAAAACGATAAATAGTTAAGTTTTAAATGAAGTTAAGACTTTATTATTTAATTCTTGTTAGAAGGTTTCTAAGATTGTTTTGGTTTGATTTCAGATCCACACTCAAAGTAAAGAAAAAACCTTGAACATGTTTAAATAAAATATATAACATATTTATTATTATCTAATTGTTGTCAACCTTTAAGATCCATGTATTCCATTAGCTAATTAATTCTAAAAAAAAAACAAAATTATTTTTCCCTTTCTAATTACCTAAACATGGTCAAGTATTTAGAACTTAAGCCTTGTGTGGCATTAGACAACATTTCTTTGCGTCTTTCAAACGCAGGCATCATTTCACATTTAATAACTATCATTTAACAACTATTTAGAAATTTCACAGAAAATTTCATTTACGACAAAACTAACAAGTTTTATGTTGTCGTTGTTGCTTGGCCCTAAATATCCGTTGTCGCATGTAAGCTGCAGGTCATTAGGAGCCACAAAGTAGCCAAAAAACTTATAGTCCGGCAAAAACGAAGTAAAGTGAAAGCAAACAGTAAAACTTGAGAGTCTTAAACTAGGAGACATGAAAAGCCGCTTAGACATGTCTACAGCTTCCGCTTGGGCAAAGACTTACTTGTTGTTGTTGTTGCCGTTTGCAGGGAATGCAAAATGGCAATTTAATAAATGTGAATGTGAATGTTTATATATTTTATGGCTTATGGCACAAATAAAATAATTTGTTGTGACAATTTTTGTCAACGAAACGAAACCAGAGAGAGAGATACAAATATGTAAACCAGAAAAAAAAAAACCATTTAAAATAAATAACAAGAAAAAGTACAAATAATAATAATGCCAAAGTGCCATGCAAACAAACAGAACCAGAGACAAATACAAATACTGATGGAAATGGAAATGGTCGAATCGGGTCGGTTCGGTTCGGGCACACATTGCGTATGTGTGATAATGGATAGAACCTTGCAGTTGAGCTTAAATATTGAAATTTCGAAATTGAGCTCGATTTTAATTTATGCCATTGGCCATTGCTGTTGTGTGTTAACTGAATCAGGCCAATCAAGTGCAATTTATATAGACATTTTGAATGCTGAAACCGTTTCACATTTATCCACAAGCACAATTTGCAAGGTTGTCCATTTATTATTTACCGTTTGTTGTCATCGTGCGAGGGTCGCTTATAATGTTTATACATGCAGTAATATATTAAGCGTAATAAAACAAAACAAAAATATATATGTCTAAATAAATTGCTTAAAAAAGTTGTGTTGAGTTAATTTTAAAATGAATTGGCTCAAATATGTTTCTTACTTCATTACAAATTACTTTTAAATTTTTATTCCAAATATATTTTTTAATTTTTGTAAAAACAAAACTTCTCTACTTCAAAATGCAACAAAAACTGTTTAAATATTCAACGCTTCCCTTTGACAACATTTTATATTATTTTCTTTCGTATCAAGAACCAATTAGCACCCCGGCTCCCGTTCTCTCTCTCTCTCGTTTTGTCTGTTTTAAAATGTATTGCATAATTGCTGCCTGTTCACATGTCAATTTGCATTGTGTTTAAAACCGCATTGGATAAAAAACCCTTAAAGCCCAACTTCCTACCCTACCCCACCCTACCCGACCCTTTCCTGACGTACCTATCAACCTGCCCATCTACATGCCGTTAGTTTAATGCATTCTGACATGTCTAGGTACAAAACAAATATGCAAATGGCTGGTTGGCAAGCATCTGGAATTGTTTGAAGCTGCTGTCGATGAAAATTCAATGGCAAATGGCATATTGTAGTGGCAAGCTAATGGCAGCACGTTCCACAGCCAAAGTGTACGAAGCCAATAAGAACAACAACAGCAGCAACAACAACTACAAACAGCAAAAACCCAATTAGAGCTAGGGATGGGTGCAAAATAGTGATAGCTCGAAAAGTAAACCATATAAGAAAGATACACTAAGAAAAAACTGAAACAAAGAAGAACTTTGGACTTAAATAAAAACTATTTTTATTCCAAACTGTTTAACTAAATGTTGATTAAATATTATTTAATATACTATTAAGAAAGATACGAAACTAGAAAAATTGAGAACTGTTACAACGAATAATATGATATACGAAGTTTTTTCTTAAGTGCAGTTATTCGTTAGGTAAGAATGTTGCGGCACCAAATGTGTTGGCAAAGCAGCTGTGGCAGCAACAATATCTAATCAAGTCGCCTGCTTAATGCCACAATTCGATAGATACACAGATACACATAGAAAGGCAAAAGGCAAAAGGCGTTCGTTCGTTCTCTCTCTGTAGAACTAAGCTTGAGTTTTGCAAACTTGTTTAGCTTTTGTTAGCATTGACATTTGGTCGTTGGTTGAGTTGAGTCGAGTCGAGTCGAGTCAGTCGGTCTGTTTTGTCCTCTTGGTCCATTGGCACGTTACCTTTGCTTTGCATTTGAATTAACAGTTATTTTTAGCACTGTCATCGCCATACCACCTGACTAACAAAACAGCAGACACATTTCTGAACAGCAGACAATGCCACAAAATGAGTCCGAATTGGATTTGGGATTGGACCTTGGGTTTGTCAAAAGGTTGTAGCTGCTGCTAATACTAATCTCATCTATTCAAATTGGCCAGCTCGAAAGTTGGCAGTTTGAGTTGGTCGCTTTGAGTATTGTGAAGTGGGATTCGTGTTCCGTGTCACATGCCTGAATGCCTTAGTTTGATGCTTCCATTGTTTGCATATGCCACGTGACAGCCAGCTACAAAGTGTGAGCGTGTGAGTGAGACACGGATATTGCAACTAAGTGTGACGATGATAAGAATAACCGTAACGCCTTATGAGAACTATATATTTTGACTATTGTAAGGAAGAAAGGAAGGTTAAGGAATGAAATAAGAACCTAACCTACTTACATATATCATATAACACTATCCTGCTTCTCATTGAACCCACTCGCAGCTGCACTTTGAAAATATCCATTCTCAGTGTTTGTCTAAGATCAATTTTCTATAGTTCTGCAAACAAATCAGATGGATATGTCTTACTGTTTGGGCTGCGTATCGATGGCAGTCAGTCAGTTAATAAGAAAAACCTCAAAAATTCCTATAACCAAAGAAATCTTATTAAGGAACAATACACAATCACAAAGCTCAATCTGTCTGCATTCAAAAAAACCACATGCTAATACTAAAACCAACAAACTAAAAAAAATACAAACTGGCTTATAGCCTCGACTCTTAACATCAAAAACCAACTGCCAACCATAACGTATTTATTTAGACAAAAAAAAACTAAACAGGATATGCGAAAGGATTTCTATTTTGTTTTAGCAAGCGTAAATAAAAGATACACAACTCGAAGTCAGATACGAAATGATAACGAAAACAGCAAAATAAGAACACAAAAAAAGGATTCCAACTAAACTTTGAGTTGCGAAAATTCTTTTACTTAGACAGGAGACCCAACCGGACACAGAACAAAAGACAAACCGAAGCACAATTTTTTTTTTTAATTAACAAACCAATTAGTTTTGCGTTATTTTCGATCAGAGCAAGGAGACAGGGAGAGAGAGAGAGGGAGAGTGAGAGAGATTGAGCGCATTGCAAACGGCAGAAACACAACGAAAAATCAACTTTTGAATCCTTGGGCTTGGACTATAAAAACAAACAGCAAGCAAGCAAGCAGCAGCATTGACCCAAATCAACTATCAACTGCAAAGATACAAATACAACAAAATTACGAGCAAATGCGAAAGCATATCGCATTGAAGATACAGAGACAAAGGGTAGCACACGACTTTCAATTAAGACTGGCCAAAGAAAACCGACCACAGCTTAAAGTACTCCATTGGCTACTACTTCTTCTCTACTCTACTCCCTCTCTCTCTCTCTATCTCTCTTTGTGTGTTTGTGTGTGTTATTGTTTGCCAGCTGCAGCAACAATTTAGATAAACTTGTTTCGTGTTCATGTTCATACTGTTGATATTGTTGTTATTACTTGTAGTTGTTCTTGTTGTTGTTGTTGGCTTTGACCAAGTAGCATACCGCAAAAAAGGCAAAAGTCATTTCGTAGCCAAAAAAGACTTGCTCGCCAAAGGATAGCCTTTCCAAATGTGTAATAATCTCTGTGTGTGGGTTCGTATCAATGTATTTGTGAGCGTGTCCTTGCCGTAAGTTCATAAAATGACAATCGATAAGAGAAGAGGTTTGAGCATCGGTTTGAATCGTAGTCGACGAGCAGATGTTGCTTGATTCTTGAAAAAGACTTTCAAAAGTTTTGAGTTTATTATATATCAATAAATGAATAATCGATAACCATAAAAGTTACAGTAATAATGCTACAAAACACTAAAACGAATTACTTAACCTTAATACTGTATTGTATCTTATCAGTTTTCTTGTTAAGTTAATCTACACTATTGCACAAGAAACTTACAGGTCACTTGCACAATAATCGAAAGCGAAGTGGAGCGGAATCAAAAGTGATGCTCTGAGCATTAAGCTCTTATATAAATTTGTAACCTCTCCTCTCCTCCGTGCCTTAGCTAACTGGGCGGTCTATCAGTTTGATTCGCTCTTTGAGTCGTTGAACAAACAGCTTCAAGATGTGAAAGTGAGTTGCAGGATTGTCATTCGATTTGCAGCTACAAACTGGAATTTTATTCAATTCCCTTTGAGCTGCATCTAACAGACAACGGACAAACTGACAAACAGACAGACAAGCAACATTGAGCAGTGTTTCATTTACGAGTGTTTTTCGTTTTCGTTTTCGTTTTCGATTTTTATGTTTATCCTTTTTACATTTACCCAAAGCAAACACACAAAGTCACACACACACACACACTAAAACAAAAACACACAAATCCATGCACATACAACTTCTTTTTGGGTTTTTTTGTTCAGAGCGAAAGAAGATTTCATTCTGCTTCTTTCAATGCTGATGTTTGACGTTTTGTTTGTTTGCTTTTTACGTTTGTTTTTGGCTATTGAACACTTTTGCCTTTTAAAGGTAATTTCCATCAGCTGCTGTGCATTGTTTGTTTAAGCTCATGGACTTGCGATTCAACCATTTATTTCATTGGGAAATTTGTTTCTATTTTTGATTTTTCTTCCATTTGAAAGTGTTTGCAAACAGTTGTATATAAATTTGTTTAAGGCAATTGCTTTTAAACTTTAAGTTTCTGAAGCAAAAACTATATTAAAGGCAGTTTTTTTTGTCGTATTTTTTACGAAAAGTTTTAAGCTAGAGTTTATTAAAAAATTAAACTTATTCCAACTTTTTTTTTGTCTTTTCAGGTATGTTAACAACACACATCAAAATGTTACCCGTCTTCGTATTCGGTGCTTAGAAAATTAAAATAAATTCCCGTAAGTTTCATAACTTCTAAGTTTGGGTAAAGTTTTTAAGTAGTGAAGAGTGATATGTTTAATGGGCTTAGATAAAATCCCAAATGTTTCATTAAGTTGTTTGGTAATGTGTGCGTTAAGCAAGCGCCCCAGAACCGCATCCCGCCTTCTTCTGTTAGTGGCAACCACAAAAGTGAGAAAACGAGATGCCGCGCAGATTGCACATGAAATTTGCAAATTATGCAATTAACCCATTTTCACGATGGCTACATAAAAGGCAACTTTTCTCGTTCTCGCTGGCAACCAGCTCCACTGGCGAGGGGTGAGGCGGGTAACAGTAATCAAAAAACAACAATAATAATGACTCAGGCTGAGGCTGTAGCTGAAGCTGAAGCCGAGGCGGGCTTCTTCTCCTGCCTCGTGTTCGTGGCAGCAAATGATGTGTGTGCACAAGGATCGTGCGCTTTTTAACTTTAAATGCCCGCAAGCATGCAAATCTTTTTTTCATAAATTCACACGAAGACTCCGCAAACCGCACCGCACAAGCGAGCGAAAAAAAAGCGCGCCTTCCTCCCACACATTTCAGGTGATTGCTGAAAATGAAAAAAAAATATGTGGCAAAAGACAAGCAAAAGGTAAAGGCTATGCCGAATCTCGGTTAAATTCAAACTGACGCTGCAATTAAGTATAATGTCCTTGCAAGGATAACGTTAAGTGGCGCGTGAAATTACATTAATCATTGAAGGGATTTACATGCAACGCTACCAGACGACGCCAGCCTCCAACAGAACAGAACAGAACTCAACTGAACTGAACTGAAGGTCTGCTGCAGGTATTTTTTTCTTGCCTCGACGAACGTGCAACTTGCATTGCAATTTTTCGTTTGGCCTTTGCGGCATAATGGTTGGGTTGCCTTGGGTTGGGTTGGGTTTGGTTGGGTTGGGTGTGTGCGGGTGGTTTTTGTGTTTGTTTTGTTGCCGCATACGTTGATGATGCTAAGAGAGAGAGAGAGAGAGAGAGGAAGGGTTAGAGAGGATATAGTTTATGCACTACAAGCTTGTTGTACAAGTTTGTTTGGTTTTGTGCATTAAACGCAGCCTAGATGGGAATATGAATAACAACGAGAACAACGCTTTCAAAATGTAAAGCAAATCAGACAAAAGTTTTTCACTTTTTCTCGTGTGGTTTGTTTAATTTACATTAAATCAGGCGTAATGAAAAACATTTTAGATAAATGTAAAAGTTGTCAGTTGATAAATTTATATTTATTCGTATATTTTTTGCAAGCATTGAAAAAGAAATATGTTTAAAATGTTTTAAGCCCAAAGCATTTTATAATAACATAAGTTTTTTGAGCTACTAAACATAATAAATATTTGTTTGTTATTAAAAGCAATTTGAAATCTATCTTCACCAATAATATCTTTTCCTTCACATACACTTCATATTGCATTCCATCTATATTTGTCAATCAAAAGCAAAGCCAGCAAAAAAGCAAAATACGTTTTTTTTTTTTTGACTCTCACAGCTATGCAAAAACCAGGCAAGCCATTGCCATTGAGATGGCTTTCTATTGAAAAAAAAAAACTACAGCCAGCAAAAACTGCCAAAAACACACAAAAAAAGGTCAGCATATAGGAGAAGGTAATCAAATTTGGTCTGCTGCATATTTTCGCAGCCAAGCAACAATTTTATTTCACGCTGCTCGCGACCTATCTGCAAAATGTAGCCAGCTGTTTCACACACACACACACACACATATATATATATATATATATATGTGAGTTTTTTGTGTGGCCTGGGGGCGTGGCAAATGCCATTGGCAACGTTTGCCAAAACAGAGTTAGAGGCGCGCACATCGAGATAGAAAAGCGAAGCCCTTGAACTATGCAAATTGCCAAATGAAAAACGCCAAAGCTAACTTAAAAGCATCTACAACTGAGTGAGAAAGAGATATGGAAGGGGAGTGGGAAACGGAAAGGGGAAGGGAAAGGGAACTGTATGCCTTTTACTACACGTAAAAGTTGATAGCAAAAGCCATAAAACTACTAGGCATAAGGAATTGCAGCCTGTGCCGCCGCCGATGCCGATGCCGCCGCCAGTAGGCAAAAGTCTTTTGCTCGAGAATCTCGTTTGCAAAATTTATATTCACCCTCGCAATCAAGCCAACAATTTCAATTAGTGGTGAGAAGGATGGGGTGGGGGGGGGGTTAAAATGGGGGACTTGAACTCAATCGTTTGATGTTGAAATATGTTTCGTACTACGTTTTCACTATATTGTAAGTAGTATAATGAAAAATGCGCTTACGCTTCTCACCCCGCCACTTCGAAAAAAAAAAAAGTTCACCATTGTATTTTTCGCGAACATATGCAGTTTTGCAGTTTTACAACCACCGCTGATAAAGTGCAAACATAATTGTTTGGCAAACACGAATTTGTGTACTTTAACACGCGAATTTCGAATTGCGAACAATGCATTAACGTTGATTACAACATTTTATGGCAATTTATTAAAGCATTTTGACGATAAAGTTGAAAATAATGTTTCCATTCTGTATGCTGGAAAAAAGCAGAAAATGTGTTATCGAAAGGACTGAAAAAGCTATACTGATGCTAGCGTTCAATAGATGGCGCTGCTTGTTAATTTCAAGATCACCCTGTAAGCCGTCTGTTGCGTAAATTTTAAACTTCTTTAACTCCAGATTATGCAAATTGATTGCAATGATATTTCCAAATAAATATTTAGCTTGTCAATTTGCTTAACAAATAAAACTTGATAGCTGAAATCCATTAGACGAGTTGTTACATATATATGTTAATTAAAATTGTTGTTTTCCTCAGGCAGAATATACTTTATATATATATATAGATAAGTTTAAAAAAGAAAAGCATAAAGAACGGAATTGCATCTAGTTTGTCTAAGCAAACAATGCACAAACACGAACACACACACACACACATATATAAATATATACTAATAGAGTGTACGAACCGTGGACTTGTGAAACGTGGGCGTAGCTGTGGGCGTGGCATTTTAAATGGACCCTTATTGCTTTGGCAGCAGTTGCTCAAGTGCAGCGACTTGGACGCATACACACAAACAAACACACACACACACACAGGCATAAATATCATCTAGCATCATCCTGTGTGATATGGATGTCCTGGTCTCTGTGTTTGTGTTTGTTTGTGTGTGTGTTTGTTTTTTTCTTTTCTGCCTTTTCAGGTTGTTTTTATTATTTTTTACTCAACCTCAACGAGGAAGTTGTGTGTCATAGGAAGCACTTCTATGACATAATAATAAAGAAGAAAAAGAAAACCTCTCTCTGTCTATCCCTCTCTCTCTCTATGTCTTTCTCTCTTTCACTCTCTCAACCGACTGTGCATAAACAGGAGTCAGGCTTGTGGCAGCCTGTGTAAACACAGTGGGCCTGCACCTGCAACTTGCATCCGAGCACTTTATGCTTTGTCAACAACAACAACAACATCAAGTTGTTGTCCACAAATGTTTTCATTTTTCAAGGCACAGCAACGACTAGAAGAAGAAGAAGAGGAACAGCTCACATACAAACATCCATATATATATATATATATATATAGTACATATGTATCGCTATAAGAAAAAGTGGAAATGCATTTAAAAGCCTCTTCAATCCCATAGCAACCCCCCCCCCCTCCCCCCTCCTTCTTGTTTCTTTCCCAACGCTTGTGCACAACTTTCAGGCAGTAGTCCATCAACTCAACGACAGAGGGAGAAAGGCAACAAGGCTGGCAGCAAAAAAAAAAAAGTATAAAAGATAAACAAATTGGTTTACTAAAAGTTTTTGCCATTGCAATATGCATATGTCCATTGGACTGAAAGTTGCTTTTTCGTTGTTCATGTTGTTGTTTTTGTTGTTTATGAATGTTTGTTTGCATATTCACTGCAGGAAATTAGACAAATTGCCGCAGTGGCCGGCAAAAAGTTTACTTTTACCCTTATGTTTTTGTTAGGTATTTATGTATTTTTCTTTAATTTGATTGAAAGTTAACTGCAATCATTATATGTGCGGGAAACAACGACAGCAGAAGCTATATACTAAGTAGAAAAAAGTTGCTGAACTTAATGGGAATTAAATAATGATTGATTTGCATCAAACAGCAAAACGGAGGCTTCTAATAGTCAGCATATGACATAGAACAATTAGCATTCAGATCGATTCGTTAAATGAAAAATGTGATCGATAACACAAACTAAACGAAAAGTAGTAGAGCCAAATATCAAATACAAGTTGAATATTATTATTATTATTGTGTGCCCATGGCAAGTTTAATTATAAGCCCTTTCAGGCATTTCTATTCTATTTGCTATTTAAAGTTTTCTTCAATGCTTTTAGCTTTATTTCATCCCATTTTGCCTGATTGCTGGCAGTAGTTCTTAGAATACTTTGGCGTATATTTGTTAAACAGCTCAAGTGCCTACAAGATGCTCTATCACACACACTAAGCCGCTAACACACACACACACACACACACGCAAACACACTAAGAGTTAGAGGGAGTTTGTGTGGAACGCTTTCAGCGACCACATGAAATTCGAAACATTTTCAACTGCTAGTTACATAATTGCACACTGGTCCCTTTTATTCAACTCACCCTCCCCACCCCACACATACACCCTTTCCCATCATTGTAGAACTGTGTTGCGAAATTCACGCCGAACTTCATCAAAATTCCAATTAGCGCTTACACTCAATTACAAGGCAAAGGCAGCATCTGCCATATACCAAACCAACCCATCCACCCACCCATTCATTCATTCATTCATTCACTCACTCACTCACTAACATCACCCAGCCAGAGCCATTGACTGAAGACAAAAACAAATACAAAAGCAAAACAAAACTGCGAGTACATTAAAACTTTTGGCCAAATTACACGCAGCAGACTCTTCTTCTTCTTCATCGTTTCGAAAAGTGTGTTGAAGGTTTTGGGAATTGGTTTTAAGGCGAATATTTGTTGTTAAATAAGAAATGGCAACAGCAAATAAATACCAAATAGCAAATACAACTGAGAAGTAGAAGTAGCGTAGAAAACAAGCAACAAAGCCATTAAAGTTTTTAAAGTCCTTGTCAAATATGGCCAACTCTCATACATATATATATATACGTATATATATAAAGGCCAAAAAGCAAAGTTGTCAGTTTGCAAGCATATACTGGAAAGGAACAGTAAGAGTCGTTGCAGTAGGCAAGCGGTCGGGTCGGGTCGGGTCGGGGTAGGATGGCAGACAGCCGCAGGATATTGAAATTCATGTGTAATTATATACAATACACAAAAGAGCACACAACAGGAGCAGCAGCAGCAACAGCAGCAGCAAAAGCAGCAGCAGGAGGCAGGCTTCGAATGACGAAGGAGTAGTAGGCTGAATCCAAGCAGGAGACTCTTCTGTTTCAGTCTCTCGCCAGGATTCACCCGCACTTCTGGGCATAATTGTTGCGCGCGCGCGCTCTCCACATGATACAAAACCTAGCTGCAAATGCGTCCCGCTGCCAATGCCACAAAAGGGAGATAGAAAATCTGAAATGCACTTGACAAAAATATGTTCGAGAAGTTCGTTTCAAAGTTAAAAGCTTACAACGCATCTTTTTTTTCAGATTAGATATTCATAAATTAATTTGCTATAACTATCTTTAATAGGCTTGGTAGAACGTCAATTTTTTCTCTCAGTGCATGTTTTCAAAGGCATAACCATTGCGCTTTAGTCAGCCAATGGGGAAATTACACGAGCCGCAGCCAGCGGCAACCTTCAAATGATTTCATCAACGTAATACGATAAATTTCATAATGAAACGATGCGGTAATTGCCAACCAGCCTCTGCCTCTGTCTCTTTCTCACTCTCCCTCTGTCTCCCTTTCGCTTTTGCATTCTTTGTCTGCGTGTGCGTGTTTCCTGCGTGTATGTGTGTGTGTGTGTGTGTGTGTTCGTTGTACGCTTATTATGCATAATTTTTGGCATTATATTGACTTGGCTTTCAGTCCTTAAACAATTGAATTTTTTACTCTTTGCGCCAACGCTTCGTTATATCTCTCTTTTTTCAACGCTTTTGGGCCAATTAAAATAGTATTTTTAACGCCTGCCTAAAAACCCGTTGAATTTACGGAAAAGCACACATCAAAAAGTGGTTCGTACATTCTTCCGGACTTTAAGCCAAATGTAAATTAACACATTTTATGAGCCCCTTTTTTATGGGGAACCCTTTTCGTCCTTTTTTTTTTGTTTTAATTGTTGTGTTTGTTATAGACTATGAAGAAAGGTGAAAAGGTATTTTTGTTGCTGTGTGTTTAAAAAGAGAAATGACTGTGATTAACAGCGTCTTTAAGGCTGCTAAGTACTGATAATTTATTTGAATATTAAATAAGGTTCTGGAGTGAATAACATTGAAATGTTAGGTAATCTGGCTTTTTATAGAAAAACTCGATATATATCGACAAAAGTCTTTTTTAAGGAATGCATTCAGATATTCAATTGCAATTCTTTTTAGCTTTTTTTGTTGTGTTACAATCAAAAAGTGATTTGAATAAATAGTAGTTAAAAAAATCCCAAGGCGCACTTTCAACTAAATAACTTTTATTAATAGTTCGTGCAAAAAGTTCAAAAGCTCAATTAAATTATGTGATATTGACTTTAGTTTCATGCTTTACATTAATATCATCAGATACCATTCATACACATACTTAACATTCGGTGTATTCATGTTGTTCATTCATTGGTTCCATTTCAAATGTATATGCATCTACCCAAAGTACTCGAACATGAATGAATCTACCTTAAGTACTCGAACATGAATGAAATGTGCATTGATTCATGAGATTTAAAAGTTCGCAACCAAACCAAACAAACACACACACACACACACAGATATTTCACATATTTTAGTTTGCTGTGGAAAGAGAAAAAAAACGAATTGCACCATAAAATTGCTTTACGCATAATTTTTTGAGTATGTAACATACGTAACGAATACGATTTGCTTTTGCTTCTGGGGTGTACCACTTTGAGTATTGCATGCATTGGCATGATATTTATTTTCATTTCATTTATTACGAGTGCAAAGAACAAAAAAAAAAGCCAAAAAACAAAAAGAAAATATGAAGGAAAAGAGAAAATAATTTTTATTGTAATTGTTTTATGCTCGCTCAATACGCTTGAAACGTTTTGTTTATGGATCGGTTTGTCGACATTTCTCTTTAGTTTTTCATTTTGTAGCATTTGTTTTTGCGTGCTACAAAATGGCGACGAATTTTGCTGTTGTATCAAGCGAGCAAAGCGCTTTTTATATGTTTTGAGCAATTTGTTAAAACAAATATCAAAATTTATATGTTTGTTCGTGTTGTTGTTGTTGTTGTTGTGTATTTACTATGTATGTTGATTCGTTGCAGCTGCGTTTCACCAGTTTCCCGTTTGCATATTTATTTATTTACTTTTTCGATTATGCAGCGTAGAGCTCTAATTTGATTTATTTGTATAACCAGATTTGCCATTTCAACCAAAACTGTTTGCAATTATTAAACAAGCATAATTCGTTGGCCCCACACAAATTTTAGCAATAAATTAAGATATTGCTGTTGTTAGTTAAATTAACGACTAAAGAGTGAACGTTCACATGTTGTTAAGCATTTCTGTTATATATTATTATTATTCTAGTTATCTGCATATAACTAGAATAAGGTTAAAGCTAAATCTTGGTCGTCTGTAGAGTATTATAAACCACTCGCAAGTTTGCCATGCGGTTATTTTGCTGTCAAACTTTTTGCATTGTAATTGAGCGTAAAGGCAAAACTTTGACTATGCTTTCTCCCTACATATAAATATTGCTTATTTTGTTATTTTTTTTTTTTCATAGCTTAACCCCTCAGGAACTTGCATAGGCAAAACCCCAAGAACTTGGCTGCTGCTGCTGCTGCTGCTTCTTAGCCGCAATTGAGGAAGCTACTCAAAAATAAAAAAACAACTTGCACATAAACTGTAAACAACAATAATAATAACAACAACGGGGTTTTTCCCCTTCTTTATTTTGTTGTTGTTGTTGTTGTTGGTCTGCTCATAAAGTTCAAGAGCAACATATGTTGTGGCATAAATTTATAAAGTCCTCGGGGCTGCCACAAGGCTTGCTTTGGCTGGCTTCCTTCATGTTGTTTTGTTTACTTTCAAATAAAAAGCAGAAGATGAGAAAACCTATTTATGGTTAGACTTTTAACTTGTTTATTACGCGTTTCACCCTGTCTAAAAATAAGTTTTTTAATTTAATTTTAATGGAAATTTATGATTATTTCTTTCACACGCAACACACACACACACACACGCACATTGTGCAAAACTTTGTTGGCTCAACCGTTTTACCTATCAGAAAGAGAGAGAGAGAGTGAGAGCAAGAGGGAGATAGAGACAGAGGGAATGAAACAAAACAGTAAATCGGTTTTATTTGTCTTAAAAAGTTTTTTGGCCAAAAACTCAGCTTAATCTTCTTAACCAACATAAGCTGCTGCTTGCCAAAATGTGTAATTAAAATGTATAGGATTTGTTATTGTTTTTATTTTATTGTTTCGCAAATGGCTGTTATGTGGCTTATTAAGTATACGCATCGCATTACGAAAAAATAAAAAAATGTTTAAAGTGAATGTTTTTTAATGTGCATAAATAATATGAAACTTTTGTAAGTGATATGCCAAATATAGCTTTAAAAGGTTCGAATTTCAAATTAAATTCAACAATTAAAAAAGTTTTTGATATGCATTTTTATATTGTTAAAGTTTTCATTGTTTTATTTTTTTTAATCAAGTTAAATTAAATGTCATTCATTTTGAATATATGTATTAAAGTTAGTCCATTCAACTATTTATACTTTATGCTCTTACTTATGCACACATTTCAAACCTACTTATACCCTCTCAACCCTACCTCTGCCCAACCACATTGACGCGTTAAATTAAACGAATCCATTAATCGGCTGTGTCAGTTTGCTCTCTCTTTCGCGTGCAGTTTAAATGTGAAGAGCTGTATAAATATTAATAACGTTTCAAATGGCATGCCACATCAGTGTCATGGTTCTGCACCACCCATACATTCCCATGCCACATGGCACATGCCACACGACCCTGCACCCGTAAAGCCTGTCAAACTTATTGAAGATGACTTGGCAGGGTTTGACACACCCGCTCATCCCCTCTAACATTTGCGAGCTTGAGTTGAGGCGTTTAACATTTGGGACAAATTGCATTTGCTTAGCTCGTTGCATGCCTTGTATTCAGTTCATGTTAATGTCTCGGCTTTGTTTTAACACGACACACAGACAGACACACAGACAGACAGACAGATAGACAGACAGGCAGATAGATAGATAGACAGATGGAATGGAGGACACTGTGACTTGGAGTAAGAACATAACCCTAAACATTACAACATGCATCATCAACATAATCAACAACAGCAAGAACAGCAGAAACAACAATGACAACAACACTCAACCCTTGGTTCCTGAGCGTTGACTTGGTCCACAGTTGGGTTGAAGCACGCGCCTGTCATTCAATATACAACTCAAACATTTATTTATACACTTAAAAATATGCGTTGCTCAAAGATACAAATGATCGTTACCGAAAAAAAATCAATCAAACTGTTAGGCTAAGTTATTTTTTTAAAAATACAAAGATAAATGCATAGTGTTCTTAACTTGGCCTTTAAATATTCTTTCCAAGCAGTTTTGTGGTTTAAATAGATTTAGATCTTAATATGAATAATATTAAACAATTTATTTGTAGGTTTAATGAAGTCTGATTTCAGTTAAAAATAAATAAAATAGCTCAGATCATTATGTCACAACAAAATTTATAAATTAAATAAATAATTTTATACCATTTTTTTTTAAACAAATAATAAAGCTTTGAGCATTTTGCCCCAACAAAATTAATTAGTTATTTATAGTTTTACAACGTTTTCAAAAACAGTTCACTAACTTGTAATATTAATGACTTTTAATCTGCTTCTGCAATCTTTCAGTTTTTTTTTATATGTTATAAGTAAGTGTTATCTTTAAGTGTAGTTAGATGGCGTGGCCCTGACAGTACGCCTACAACAACTCATGAGCAAATTTAGCGATGTGCGTGCCAAAAAGTTCATCTTCTTCTATTTTGCCCATTACACACATTACTGTTCTTTGCATTGTTGTTGCTGCTGTTTCTCTCCACCTTTGTTGTGTGCGTGTTCGCGTGTGTGTGTTTGTGTGTGTGTTTATATTTATCTGCGTATTAAATTGCCAGCTCGTGTGCTCGAGAATTCAGTGGCCTCTCTCTCTCTCTCTCGCTCTCTCGCTCTTCAGACTACTATTGTTTGCAGTGATGTTGTTGTTGTTGCTATAGTCATTTTTCTGCCGTTATTTTTATCAGTACGTGAGCCTGCGAGTCCTGCGAGTCCATTTTCCATTGCCGCAGTGCTTCAGTTTCAGCTGCTGTTTCTGCTTTTCATCCTGTTACAGCTCCGGTTTCTGCTCCTGCTCCTGCTGCTGTTGGTTTGTGCCTTAAATTGTCGGCTATAAGTTTTATCCTCTCTCTCTTTCTCTCTCTCTTTCTCTATCTGCCACACGCGAGAAACAAGATTACAACACAGCTTTCATACTCTTTTTAAATGTTATTAAGTGCCTTTTTGCAGCAGAGCAATAAATGTTGGCTTTTAATTGGTACGGCTTTTTAAGTGTTGCAAAACGGCAAAAATTGTTTACGAGCACACACATACATACAAAATTGTCAAATACTTTAAGTACTTAATGCATGTCAATTGTTAATAACCCGCAGCAGTGTAGTATGCAAACAGAACGACAAATTTTATTGATTTAATGGGCAGCTGGTTAGTTTAATAGCTTCCGGCTGAAAGCTGGACGCTGGATTTATAAATGCATATAATATTTTCATGAAATTTCAACTCAAATAAGCAATAAATACATATATATATATATATTCGTATGAATCAATATATATCAATACCATGGAATTTAATTATCAAAATATTTCTGCGAATTGCTTTGTGAAAATGACAATAAATAGTTTTAAAAGAATTTTGCAACAAAATCCAAAAATATTTTATCGAAAATAATATGTATCAAATGATATTTTTTCAATTTATAAATTCCATGTTCTATATCATACAAATATTTTATTTTTATTAACTATTATCATATGTAATTAATACCTTTTGTTCTATTTCTAAGTGCATTTTAAATACATTTTTTTCGGTAACAACTAATAAAAATGATTATATATTTTATTTTCTTCTATTGTTCGTCATTTGCACGCTTTAATTGTTTTTTTCGTTTATTATAATTTGACTTAATATTTAAAGAATTGAAGTTTCATTAGCTAAATTGCAAAGATAGTTGATTAGCTTGTCACTTTTTGACCACAAATAGAGCTATCCAAGTTGCCCTCCAAATCGGACTTGCGGACATGTTTGCTATGGCAACAACACCAACAACAACAACAACATTTTCATCTTAAGCAACGTTGAGGAAATCGTGTAGGTTGCAGCTAAAATGCCGCTTTAGGTTGCCTTTTGCGCTGACAGGATGTCGTCGAGACGTTTGTCAACCAACTCGCACAGACTTTGCGGAGAGACAGACGGACGTACAAATGGACGGACATTGCGACAAGATTGGGACGGAGAGAGGCTGTGTTTGCCTGTTTGCCTGTTTGCCAGTTTGCCTGATTGTCTTTTCACTCGCTGGCAGCCAAATTTGATGTGCTGCCTGCTTGCTACACACATGCGAAGTGAATGCCTTGCATGACAATGAGTGTCAAAGGGGGGGTTGATGGAGGTGTGGTAGGGGCACACACACACACGTAAATTTCATGCAATTTGTTATGTTTTATGTGGCTCGTCTGGCAGCCTCTCAAACTGAACTGAAGGGAAGCTTGAATGTTACGCCTGGGAATCACAAAATGACATACTTCAATTTATACAATTTATTTTATTAAGTCAAACATTTGTCTGCTCTCTCTCTCCCCAAATACGTTTGTGTGTGTGCTGTGTGTGTACGTTCTTTTTTTTGTGTGTGTGGCCCGTTTTATTAACAAATTGATGAAACAATTTCCTCAGCGTTTAATATGGGCAATTTTTTTGCGCTTTGACCAGCCGTTTTCGGTGATTTCCGTTCTGAAAATCTATAAAAACCAAAATGAATTGTTGGGCAGGAGAGGGAAGGAAGTGAAAGAAGAAACGAATAAACAGTGACTACATGAATTTGTCCCTTTATGGTGCGTTAAATTTTCGTTTTTAGTGCCACACATAAAATGTCGAAATTGGCAATGGAAAATTTCAATTGCCAGACTTTCTGCTAAGAAGTAGACCTGATATTATTACCTAACGAACGAACGGATGGGATGCGATGGCATCTAGAGGCCTCGTCTCATATAAATCTCAATTTATGTATTTTTGGGGCTATTTAGGCATTTTGGGCACGCAGCAACCATTTTGAGTATTTGGCTTCGTTCGCTTTGGGCCTCTCAAAATTATTGAATCTAATTAACTTAAATGAAATGAATGAAGACTACAAATGCGTCGTAAAACTTGGTCAAGCCCCAAGGGGAGGAAGTTTGTATGTGTGTGTGTGTGTGTGTGTGTGGAGCTCGTTTAATTTATGGTTGTGTACATATAAATTCATTTGAAGCTATTTAATTGCAGCTTAATGGCAGGAATCTTGTAATAGCTGCCAGTTTATGTGTATAAGTATGTATATGCCTGAAGGTCAACAGATTGATCGAGGATTACAACGTTAAGTTGAAGGGAGCGAAGGACCCGCAAAATTTGTGTAGCCTGCTTATTGAAATTGTTTGTTTGCTAGTTGTTTTGCCCTTTCTTTCTTTCTTACGTTTTCTTACTCTATTTTTGCAATTGATGGCCTAACAAAATTCCTCTGATGCCTTGTAATTAATCATTTAGAAAAGGTTACCGCCCCCCCACCCAAAAAACTGAAACAGTCTGCTGCTCCTCTTTCAATATTTATAATATAAATTGGGTGCCAGAGATTGTGGGGCTTGTGCACATTTAAAGAAGCTTATTTCATGTGCTTATTGCATTTGGGGTCAGATAAATTGAAAGCAAACAGCTTAGCCTTTTAGCTCTCTCTCTCTTTTACAGGAAATATATATCTACATATATATATATAGATGTATGTTTGCTATTTGAACCCAACTCCATCAAAGAGTGAAGCTAATTTTGTGATGAAGTTTTACATTTGATTTAAACAAGTTTTGTATTCATTTGTTTTTTTGTAAGTAAACACATCAATCAAATGATTTTTAATTTGTAAAAGATGCTTTTAGCTATTTAGCATCTTATTTAAATAAGTTCAAGCAAGTTTTCACAACAAAGTTAGAGTTTTTGATCTCATCAATCAGGGACTTTAGGCTTATTTCAAATATTATTGCTTAGTTATGGAGTGTATTTCATAACCTCATCAATCACGCAATAATCATCCGTCTTTATGTTTTTATTATTCATTATTAAATCATTTTACAGTATTATGACCATACAACTTATGAGTGTTAAGTTAAGTAAAGATGTAAAGATGCAACTCTACATTTTCACGACTTCTTCAATCATACGTCAATCATCTGACTCTTCGCAATTCAGAATCTTAATTAGGGTTTTGCGCACATTTCATGCTTGAAATGCAAGTTTAAAAACCCCACAACTTCAAATTATATGCAACTCAACATTTTTTACAAGCCCCGTCAATCATTTCAACTTGTTACAGCACTCTCAAGCAAAAACAAAAACAAAAAATGTCATGTGCCAAAAACAAGCTTCACAAAATGTGTTATGCGAAACTTTTGATATGTAAAAAACCGTACTGAAAACTTAATAAACAAAAGTGCAAGTTTGCCGCAGGTAAAATCATTTCCAGGCTACCATGCTGATGAGTTTCCGCCATTTTTCTTTCAAATACTGGCAAACAGAAAAAAGGAAATCAATTTTTGATTTTTTACGTTGGAAACCCTTTATTCATTTGTCTTGTCAAAGAACGACGTCAGGTACAGATAGCGACCTCGTCCCATTTTTGCCCAATCCTCAAAACCGAAACCGAAATAGCTTTATTTACCTAATGCATGAAAAGTGGGGATTTTTTCACTTCGCTATTTGTCACCCATAGGAAAAAAACCAAAACCAAAAACAAAAACATGGAAATGTCACAAATATTCGGTGCACAAAAAATCAGCAAAAGTCAGCATAAAATATTTATGTAAGGTCGGGCACAGCATAAATATGTGTCCAATGGAATTTAACCCCGAGCAAAATCTATAAAAACCATGAAAAATAACCTTTACGCATCGCAGCACAAAGTGACCCTGGGAAACGAACTTAAATTCGGAATCCTCGTATCCGGTCCAGTTGTGGACCTAAGCCCATATACATACACATACATTCACAAAAAAAAAATATAAAAAAATAAAACAACTTGCAAACTTCTCTTTGACTGTAAACACTTTTTTGTGTTTGTTTTGTGCTCAAAGTGAGGAAATGCCAAAAAGAAAACTTTTTAATGGATTTTCATGTTGATAAAATTATCTGAGAAACGGCCCAAAAACAGATTCAAAGCAAAACTCCAACGATACTCCTTAAACACACAGCTAAAAGTTAGTAGGGGATTTATTTTTGGTGTTGGAATCTGCGTAAAAATCTTAATAAAAAAAAAAAAACGTTTAAGCTACAATTTTTCCCTAGAATGAAGAAGTTACTTTAAGATGAAACCAAATCTTTCAACGTCAAGTAATTAAGTAATTGTTTTTGATTCTGTCACACATCACTTCCCGAATGCTGTCACAAAATGTTTGAAATTTCTATGTCTATAACTTTATTGTTGTAAGCTTGATTTGTTTGTGCTATGCTACACAGATTTGCTGGGCTTCAGAGTGCTTCAGAGTTTCTTTTTTTTTATGTCAGCTTTTGCCGATGTCAGTTGGGCATTCAATCTGTCCAACAGTCAGTCAATCATTCAAGTCATCGCTCTTCGGTCGGAAAGTTGTTTGCGTGTGAAATTTGAGTAGGCAATTTTAATAATTTAAGTAAATGATCCATCACAGTTACAGTTAATCTATCAACGACAGTCGAGGGAAAACAACCATAAATACCGTTGCGCATTATTTCTTACACATAAATATACATACATACATATACTAATACACACACACATATATACTGATTTCTTTTTCTTTTTTTTTAACAAATTGTCTTGTTAAAAGTTTTCGTCTTTTGGGCTCAGACAAGCAGCAAAAAGAAAAAAAAAATGACTGGAAAAATGTTGAAAAATGTTTTTAGCTTTGCTTTTTTGCTTGTTGTTGCTGTTGTATGCTTTAGAGAGATAAGAAAATTTGCTGGCCATTAGTATTTAAGGGGCGTTAAGTCATTTATATTCATTTGGGTATTTGCAGTCGAATTAACGCTGTGGTCTCACAAATGTTCTTCAAAAAGACGAACGCTCGATTGTCAAGTGCTGATGGTTAATCGTAATCATCCCAAAAGAAAGCACATTGAACTCAAATCATTAGCGTTTCAAGTGCCACAGATTGAAAAGAGAAAATGAGTGAATAAAGAAAAGAGAAAGCTGCCATTTGAAAGAATCCACTAAGCTGGATTTGGTTCTTGTTCATTTCATTTGCGCTTTGAAGAATACTTAAAAAAAATACTTAGACATCCTTATAATTGTGTGCAAGAACTTAAAGAATTTTACTAAAGAATTTTGTTAGCTGTATTCAATGTATTGAAATATATTTTTTATGATAGAGAGCTAATAGCAGCAAACTTAAGCTTAAATCATTCACAAATATTGTTTTCATGTTTTGGAGTTGAAAAGTTTTCACTCAATCAAAAATTGTCTTTTCAGATAGATTTATCGTCGTTAAATTTAATTTTAATGTTAAAATCAAACAGTGATTATAAAAATTCGAAAAGGTTCCTTTGCCAACAAGTTGGAAAGTTAACTCACTTTTATTGAATGCGAAAATGTAAATTTTTTCCTTTATGCAAATTTTGTTTTGGTAATTTGGTATTTTATTACTTCGGGTACTCATCAAATTTCAAATCAGTTATTTGAATAAGTCAATATCGAAAAGGTCGAACCCATGAACAGCTTTTCGCACCGCATCCCATTCCTATCCTCTCGCTCACCCAGTAAAAGTTGAACCAAAGAAAGGACACCTCCATTAACAGCACACAACATATATCAATCTATGAGCTGGGTAGTCTCACGTACTTGGCGCCCAGCTGCAAATAGTTGAAGCCGCTTAGGCACGAATTTCTATTAAAATATTTATGCAAAAAGCTGCCAAGCGACAATTTAAGCCAGCTTTTTGAAAGCTGAAAGGGTCTTCTCTCAACTTCTCCAACTCCTCCACCTCCGTTCTTCGTTCTTAGCTCTTTTCTCTTCAGCTGTGCGTGAAAAATTTCAGCAAACGATTTTCATAATCGATTTTCAGTGCCTCCTCAATGACTGTTGACAACACACACACACACACACACACACACACAGCTCACAAGGCAAGCAAGCAGATTGGGTGCTAGATTTGCGGTGGGTCGGCATGAAGGGGGTTGATGGGAACGTGGTAGACACTTGTCAACCTTTATCAACAACAACAGAAAAAATAAAAAAAAACAAAACTTGAATAATAAAAAAAAAGAAAAGGGATCTACTTGTAGAAGAGGGCACCCAAGCGGAGGCCAGACAGCCGAGCAAAGCCGAGACAAATGCGACATGCGTCTGTTGACAATATATCAACATGTGGAATGCGGGCGCCCCCTTATGCAAAAGGGGGACGATACTAAGCCCTCAACTGTCCTTGGCTGTTGAAAGAACATATATACATCTATACATACATATACATACATATAGTACATATATAAATATATACAATATGCAAAAAAAGAGAAGCCGACTTTACAATTTTTCTACTTGACTTTGACTTTTATGCTCCCCTTGGTGACATTCCCTGCTGTTGTTGCTGTTGAGTTGTTCTTGCTTTCGTTGTTGTTTTTGTGTTGTTTTCGTTTACGCCACCAGGTCAAGTAATCTTTATGGTACGGCGTGTCTGGCTAGTTAGATTGTACACAAGACAAAACATACTTCCTAGCAACGTACACAACAAACTTAGAAAAGGCTGGAAAGCGAATTTTAAATCAAAATATAAAGACATAAATAAATAAAATAGAAAGAAGAAAAGAGAACAGGTTGATATTAAAATTGAAAAGATTTTTCTTATGTCTTTCTCTTAAAGTCTTCTAAGTTTCTTCCGCCCTTGTTGTTAAAAACTAATAGAATATCTTAGCGTTAGCTGACATTATTTTGTTAAGTGTACCACGATAGTCGTTTCTTCAATCGTTAGCTATTTGAAGTCAGCAAAGCGCGTCCAATCAATGAGCCTGCCAACCCTGTCAGAAAATGGCACAGAGGAACGAAAATGGGTCTAGGTATAGTTCTTCTAACATCTTCTCCTTCACATTCCCATTTTTCATGTGCGCAATGTGTTGCTAACCCGTTTAGTGGGCGTATCGTATGTGACAATAGTTTTGTGAACACTCTCTTTTTTTCTCTCTCACCACCATGCTGTTAGCCAGAAAAGAAGATTAAGAACAAACAGAAGAAGGAGCGACGACAGAGACGAGAAAGGCTTTAAACATGTGAAACGCACCAGTTGCGTTCAAGTAGTGTGTAAATCACAGTCTGGATGAGGGAAAGGCTTCGCTCGTACTTCGAGCTAAGTGATAGATGGGTTTGATCATTGATACAGGGTGGCTGGGTGGTGGTTGCATTGGGTTGGGTTTGGATTGCTGAAAGCTTGTCGGCAACTCTGGTCAAGATGTATAGTTTAAATGTGAAAAATGGAAAGTAGACTTTGAGCAGTGAGTGAAAAGCACCACTCAAATCACTAAACAAAGCACTTGACTCAACAACAACAAAATGCAGAGAGTGAGAACGAAAGAGAAAAAGTGATTTTATATGCACTTTATTTGATAGGCAGTTGCAAGCTTTCTCTTCAATAAAATCCCAACAATAAGCATTAATAAAAACAACTATCAATATTGTTTTGTATTGTAGTTTTGTAAATGAATTGAAAGCCAAATAAAATACAAAATATGCAAAAATAAAAGCATATAAAATATCACAATAAAATGGCTTTTGATAGTTTGCATGATATGCATTTCAAAAAATTCCTTTGTATAAACTTAATTATCAAATTGTTTTTGGCTAAATTTTTATTTGTGGCAAAGATAAATACTAAAATTCAAAGTTCGTACGAAAAAATCATTTAAAGTACGTTCGTTATGGATACTACTAAAGCTATTCATAATTAATATTCTATTAAAATTTCTAATCAACAAAATTCATTTCATTCTTTTGTAGCTGCTTTCACTGTCATTAATTTGATTAATCTTCGTTGTATTGAGCTTGAATACAAATAGAGATATGAAAGATTCTATTTGACGTCGTTGGCCAACACTGCTGCTAATTACCAAAATGAAACTTAACAGAAAGCTAGCCATTGTCGTATTGTTTATCTTTTGACAGCATGCCACAACGAACGAATGAACGAATGAAAAACGTACTTTTATTTCATAATGAAATGTTGTTACATTAAACAGATTTATTATACTTTGCCTTCATTTTCAACCCCACACTCAGAGACATTCTATATATATATATTTATATATATATATATAAAGAAAGAGAAGTGGGCTGCCCTCCCCTTTGCCCCTATCTTCTACCATATCCTACATTCGCTACTTGAGCGCGTGCTGTGTTTGGTGGTTTTGAGGGGCCCAACGTCAACGTCGACGTTGGCTTGTGGTTTTCGTGGTTTTCAATGGATGGGGTGGGTTGGGCTTGGGCTAGATGGCTTGCTGTGGGTTTTTGGAAAAGCGCCTGCAGTTAAGCGCATTGCGTTTGTCAAATTTTGACGAGCTCCGTTTCGCCGTGTATCGATTTGCCCAGCTCTTTGAAATCTATCTATCTCCCTGCGGCTGGCGGCTGGCGGCTTAGTCTGTCCTTGAGCTAAATTAAAGCACATATATTACATTTCTAGCAAGCCTTTGATGTCTTTGAGTTGGCTTACTTTATTTTTTCGTTGTGTTGTGTGAGAGGTTAGCTCAGCTGATTAAGTTGGGTATTAAATTTAAGTGTGTCAGCTGTAATTCCTCAAGTTTACAAAGTTAATTTTTGCAACAAAGTTTATTTTTTGAAACTCAATAACACAGCATTAAAATCTGTCAAGTTTTAATGTGCTTTAATCTAGTTAGTGTTTTGTTTGGGTTATGTGAAAGCTTTCAAATTTGTAAAATGTTTAAAAAGAGATACTTAAAACATTCATCGGTTTGCGTGGGTTATACTTTTTGACAACAAATTTTATTCTAATTTATATTATTACCGAAAGCATTTTGTGCATTATTTGCTTTTCATGGTTCAAACTGTTTTTATAGTAAAATCCAAACATTTATTTTGAAATAAAAACGTTTGTCATTCACAATTTAAGTCGTTGCCATCCAAAAATCAACACTAATTTAAGGCACAGCCTTTTCCAAAAATCAAGGATGTCATAAAAGAAAAAGGCAGCGGCCAATCAAACAAAACAAAGATAGTAAGAGGAAACGAGAGGGAGGGGGGTAGATAGCACGAAAAATGTTGGTCACGTAACAGCTTTGTTTGTGTCCAAAGACAAAGCAGGAATTCCTGCGACAAGCAACTTATGATTAAAAAAATAGCTTCAATTCTGATAAAATAAAATTTGTTATACCCTAAAGGATGTTTGCGAGCAGGATAGGACATTAATAATAAATTATTTTTGATGTTTTTTCATCATTAAATATTAAACTATAAATTTAGTTCGCACAATGTATTTTGTAACATTGTCAAAACAATCTTTAAGTGATTATCCAATTGGAAAATTTTAATTCAAAACTTTGCAAAAACTTTGCACAAAAGCCGCTCGTTCAAAACTTTCGTAAGCTGTTAGCTTTTTTGAATCTGGTCAGTTCAAGCATGTAAAAAGTATTACAAAATTTACCTCTAGTGCTAAATCCATAAAAGTGAACTAATTTATTTTTGTTTGCCATTTGCCATTTGCTGAGTGAGTATTTCGTAGTTGAGCTTGAGCAAGAGAAAAGTATAGTAAAATTTTTGTACTTCCCTTTGGCATAACAGTCAAGAGCATTCTGGTAGAAGGAACTAACTTGCAATACGCCTCGCTGGGCAAATTCATAAGTAAAACCATTCAAAAAACAACAACGACTCGAAAAACTCGAGACTCCGAGAGTTGACTCTCTGCTCAAAATTTTACGCGCGTTGACTGTTCAAGTGCCTTGGTAGGGGAGGAGGAGGAGGAGGAGGAGGGTGAAGGTAGATGCAAGGGGAATGGAGGTCCTTGCCCATGGCCTTTGTCACAGTCAGGGACGACGCTGATTGCGTCTTTTGCATTTACTGTGTAAAGTGGGCGTGGCTGTGGGCGAATCAACCAGACCAGAGAATTACAAATTCAGCACAATGTTCCCTTTGTCATTTATGCATCTCGCTGTATAAATTAGGCACAATGAATTTTCAACGCTTGTGGCTTAATAAGCTAACTTTTCTTGTATTTTCCTTTCTCTGACTTTTCCAGGTGGCAGTGGCAGTGGCGGCGGCAGCGGTGGCGGCGGTGGTGGCAGCTCCTCGGACATCTCCAAGGATCATTGCAATAAAACGGTGGACATATTCGAGGATATCAGCTCGCCAGAGGTCAGCAATCAGAATCTGGGACGTCCATTGACCTGCTGGTATCGTTTCCGCACACTCAAGGGTGCACCCAGGGACTTTGTGCTCCGGCTGCGTTTCAAGAAATTCAAAGTGGGACATTTGCGCAATGCCACCCATTGTGATGGTGGCTATTTGCAGGTGAGTGCTCTCTCTCTCTCTCTCCTCTCTCCCACTTCTGATTTATGGTTCAAATCAAATCTAATTTATAACGTCGCCTCGCCTAAATGATGACATATGTGTTCACGTAACTCATACTAGGTATGTGCCAGCTGACAGCTTTATGGCATGGCATTGAACACGCACACATTGCCACAAAATTCCTCGTCTCACGTTTGTCGAAACCAATTCGCACTAGATGGCAATTTATGTGGCTTTTGTATAGTTTGTGTGGCGACATGTTGTTGTTCATGTTGCTGTCCTTATCATTCAATTTAACTTAATGTCCACTCCATTGTTGTTATTGTTGTTGTTGTTATTGCAGATTGTTGATGGCAATGCCAAAACAGACGTTTCCAATCGCCGGGAGCCAGGCATGTTCTGCGGCGAAGCCGAACAGCCGCAGACCTTCATCAGTGAGACAAGCTATGTGAAAGTTCTCTTTCACACCGACAATTTTACGGATCAGGTAAGTTATAGAGTCAATAACAAAGCTCTACTTCTTAAAATATATCTGGGGTTTAAAGAAAATGTATTTTGATCAGATCATAAATGGGTTTGATCTATACAAAGATGTTTGTTTTTCGGACTGACTGACTGCTATCAACGTACAGCTATCTCATTTGTATCTATCCAGAATTTCATGGTGCGTTTTAAGAAAGATTTAAAAGATTCCCAGCATATCTTTAAATACGTCCTATAAGTTTAAACCGCGTTTCACTTTTTCTTTTGTCTCAACTTATTTCCGACGCGCCCTAGCGACAAGTTTCAAGAAGTCTTGGCACCTAAAGAAAAGAACTTAGTTCACACTTAGGCTGCCATTTTTATCAACACCTGGCCACTGAAGCCTGCCACCATTTATTATAACAAACTCCGGAGACTTCCAATTACTGTAAAAAGTCACTATTCTCTTTTCTACTTCTACCAAGCGTCGAGCATCTTCGGCTTTTGCTGGCAGACGCCAACGCACTTACACTAATAAACCCAGAGCTTTTCCCTCTTACTTGGTCTCTTATGCCTTCTTTTTCCTTGTTCCTTATCCATGTCCTCGCAGGCGTTCTACTTTCTTCTCCTACTCTCTACTCTCGCTCTCGTATTCGTATATATTTATATTTATCACATAATTTAAAGAAAATATTACAACACACATTCAAGTCTTTGCTGTTGTCGTCTCTAGTTGTTTCTTTTATTCTATACCTTGTAGCAAAAATCATATGTCAATGGGGTATGTGAAAATCAGCTAAGTCATTGAAAATTTACAAACTTGTGGGAGTATTCGGCAAATCCTTTTTAAATGCCAAAAAAGCTGTAAGATTGTGGTATAACCATATATCATTTTTTAAAGTTGTAAACTATATATTCATTGAAAGAAACATTATTCAGATAGATTTTGTTGTTTACTTTCCTATTTTCTAAAGATTGTTTTCTCCAAAACAAAAGCTTTCTAAATAAATATCTAATTTATTTGTCTTCAAGATCACCTTGAATCTTGAATAATTTATGAATAAGCTAAATTTTTATGAAAGAAAGGAAGTTCAGGGTATTTGGTATAATACTCAACCTTCTCATGTTTTTTTTCTGAATATATTTTGTTGTATTATTGTTGTTGTACATTTGTGTCTGTCTCATTTTTGCTGGTTTGCTTTGGCTGTGACCCATGTTGCACTATCTGCTTGGCAGCATCTATGCAACTCACTTTCGCACTTAGCCTTTCATACATATACTTTATATATACATAAATATACATACGTATATAGTATACACTATATCTATATTCATATATATGTATATATATATATATTTGCATGCATTATTTAGCGGTAAGTCTACGAAAGGTGGAACGTGTGGGCGTCACTGTCTCTTCTCTCCCCCCCTCCCCCTCCCCCTTATGGCAGTCGTCTGTCTGCTCATTGTCTGTTGCTCTCTTACCCTCTGCCGCTCCCTCGCTCTTCGTCCCTGTGCGGCATCCTTTTTGGACTGTCTGGCTTTCTGGCTGTCTGGTTGGCGACTCTTTGCCGGTTGCAGTTTGCAGGTTTTATATTTGAAAATGCTGTTCACAACTTGAATTCTATTTAGCTGCATGGACGTTGCCACTTCCCCCCTCCCACACACACACACACCCCACTCCAGTTGTTTCTCCATGTTTTTCGCTCTTTTTTTTGTCGTATATATTTTCAGATACGCTGCTGCGTTTTTGATGTGGTATTTGCTTTTAAGAACAGGGAGATATGATCTTTATGTCTTATACGAAGTTTTAATATTTATCAACCATTTGTGTTCTGGATTTTAGTTTGTTAAATAATCATTTAAATTTATAGCAACGTGAATTTATTGAATTTATTTGTTGAATCGTTGCATAAATATCTTTTTAGCTCTTCAGCTGTTAACTTTTCGTATCTATTCCAGCAATCAATTTCAAATCCTTCGATCTGTCTTGATTCCCACTTTCATGGATTTATCTGTGTTATGGCAACGGCAAACAATTTTCACCAATCTTAATCTCGAATGGCTTTCAGCAGTCAATGAAGCCGATTGCTCGCGTTGTTCGTTTCATGGCTTAACTTCATGCTGCACACAGCTTACACGTTGCATGAGGCAAACAAACACTACAAAAAGTTAACTAATGCCATGAACGAGTGCTTCCAATGTAGAAGATAGACTCACTCGCTCTCCCTCTCGCTCCCGCCCTCTCTCTCTCTCGCTCTCTCTCTCTAGAGTGTCTTATGCGCACCTTAATGGAGTCATAAATATTTATGAAAAACTCCCCAACCTCGCGCTGCCAGACAGTTCTTGCCGGGAAGAGTTGCGAGCTGCGAGCTGCGAGTTGGCAACGCTTTTGTTTTTGCTCCTTTCCGCCACGCATATTTTTTTACTTCTTTTCGAAAATTTTTTGCCACTTATTTTGCGCGATTGCGTGTTCAGGTTAGTTTAGGGTGTTGGGGGTGTAGGGTTTGTGTTTGTATCCTCCAAGATAATAAATAAAAATAATAGTGTGCCATGGCATGTAGAAAGTAATAACAACAACAATGCCAACACGTACACATTTTAATGAGCAGCAACAGTCAACAAATAGTCAACAAAAATAATTTTAAAATAAAAACAAATTTGCATTAACATAAAACTTCAACGCGTATTAATCAAATATTCATTTTTACAAATTGCTGCAACACAAAATACAAAATTAAAAAACACACAAATATAACGACTGATTTTTAATTTATACGAACACAAATTTGTCAGCATATTTTAAGAAGACCAGGTTCGCTTTTGAGCGGGGGGAAGATGAGAGGGGATAGCGCTGCCATGGCGATAATGTGCTGCTATGCATCCGCATCATCCGGCAACCGCATCGCACATCTAGCGAGAAGTCGCATCATCATCAACATCATCATCATCATCATAGTCATCGTTTGCAGCGTTTTCGAAAAATATTCAATGCATTTAAAGTCGCATAATGCGGCAAATATGACCTGGGAAATGGACATTTTGTGCCTCCTCCATGTCGGGGCGTGTCCGTGTCTCTGCTTGTGAGTGTTTGTGTGCCTGGTCCAACTGAATCTCTCTCCTGGCTGCCTGGCTGCCTGTCTGCCTTTATGCCCGTTTGCTTGTCTGCCATTGTTCACATCGTTAAGTGGCGCTAACGTCATTGACGCCGGTAACGCATTTAATATTGACATGTGCATTACGCTCACGCAACCGGGTTGGCAGCAGCACTAGGAATGCAGCTAGAACACAGTTATGGCTTATCCTGCAGCTGATGACGATGATGAAAATTTTAGTGTACATTGTGTACATTTACTATTGGTATACAGTTATAGTTACAAGACAAAAACAGAAGTGACTTTACGTGACTATAGTTTCGATACTTTAAGACAAGATACACAATACTTAGCTAATGGAATTGTGTTTGTAAAAATGTTTATCTTATTGTAGTTAGACCATATAAAATCATAAATCTTTATGGTCATTTAAATCGCAAGTATATAGTACACTCTTTTATATGTTTCTTTTGAATTTGTTTTTTTTTTATCAAATAACAGTTCAATGAAATTTATTGAACAAAATGCTCAGGCCTTGATTTGCAAATCCGTTGCACAATAAATTAAAATCGATGACTCTGCCATTTATTCCCAAAGCATAGACCTTTCAACAGTCATTTCCCGCTGGGTAATTTTTTACGCCTAGACAGGCGGAGCGAGCGAGGCGGGAGCTGGGAAACAGCAGTTGCGCCTACGTCATTGCAGTCCTAGGTCATTAGTGCTGATGAGGCCTAGTCTGTGTGCCACATAACGTGTAGGTGAAGGCACACAACGAAGGAGGAAGCCGAAACGGCATGAAATGCATGGCGTGTTGGCAAACAGCTGCCACATGAGCGCAAAAATGCAATGTCTTCATGTCACCTGGCTGGTTAATACCAAATGATACTGCACAATTTCACTTTAAGTATCTCTGTGTGTCTGTGTGTGTATGTGTGTGTGTATGTGTGTGTGTGTGTGTGTGTGAGTGCGTGTGTTTGAATGGGAATGAGTTTGGGTAATTGTCTCTAGCGAGCAAAAATTCATCAGGCCATGCAGCTTAGCACCCCGATTCAACAGTGCGTATACGTGATTTGCGTAGCGATTGAACTTAACAACGAAACAACAAAACAATACACATGAATTTCAACTCACTTAGCTAACTTTCTGTGTTCTCTCTCTCTCTCTCACACACATTCTCTCTCTGTTTTTGTTTCTTTTTGCAGACCTACTTCACATTCGATTCACGCGCCGAACAACAAACCGAAGTCTATTTACGCTATGGCCAGCATCCGGAATTATATCCCAATCGTCGCGGTGAAGTTGTCCAAGGGTGCGTATACGTAACATTGTATCTAGTAGACTGCCTGCTGTGCTCAGCTTCGTTCCTTATCGATAATGTTTAGCGCCTTTTTTATGAGGTCACAACTTTGAGTGGGTGTTGTCGGCAGCCTGAGCGGGGGGGGGGGGGGGATGGTCAGGGGTGAGCTGCAGAGGGGACGTTGTTGACAAGAGCCAGAGTTGTTACTACTTTGTGAGGGCAGCGATGCGTTAATTTAATTTTATTATGTTGCACGCAACTTGAGTGGTTTTTTAAGAAGAGGGACAAGAAGACGAAACGATGACGAAGGGACAGACAATATCTTAGGAGATTTTCTGTCGAAACTGTCCCATTTCATAATCATATGCGAAACCAACGGGGGAGGGCAATGTGACTGGGCAATGCGGTAACAGAAGGCCGCATAAAATTGAATTACAATTTGCCAGAGTCAGAGATAGGAAAATTCAAGGGAAATGTGGAAATGGATGGAAGCAATGAACCAGAGCTGAAAAAGAAGAAGATTAAGGCAATGCGGCAACATAAATGCGCGGAAAATGTACAAAGACGGGGGTGTTCGGGGAAGTAGGCGAAAGATTGGGCCCAAAACGAGCATTCAGTTATATCCGGAAAAACTTTGCAGACATTAAATTCATTTGATTTTCTTTTTTTTTTGGGTTCGTTCTTTCTTCAGCTTAGACGTCTAACTTTTATCTTAATAAAATAAGTTGCAAGTTTTAAGCATTGCTTTGAAACCATTCCTTATACTACATGCATGTATGGCACTGTTGGGTATTATATATGCTAGGCTGTGCCTATCTCCTGCGTAAGTTTTACTGTGTAAATGCAAAGTTTTCTTTTTATTTTTTGTGACACGGCATTATGAGAATAATAAATTTTTAAGTTGAGATAAAGTTAAGCAAAGATTTGAAGATAAAAATTCATTTAGATTGTTCAGATTGATGTTCACTTTTCGCTTACGTTTCTTTAATATATAATTACTTTTAAAACAATTTTATTCAACATTCTTTCAATATATTGATGCAATTCAACACTGATATGTGTTATATATATTTTTCGCAATATACTATTGAAATTGCATACTTTAAGCACTTTAACCATCAAAAGCAGCCAACCCTACTCAAAGATTGCTGCAGCTTCGACTGAAATTCCCAAAAGCCAATGGCAGCCCACATGGCCAATATGATTTTAATGCTAATTTGCGGTCACGCTCATCGACATCGACACTGAAACATACCCGGGGAAACCAATTCAAAACTAAACCACCCACCCACGCACACACACACACACAGACAAAACAAGCATGACTTATCTAGAAGGGAGTTTGAGACTAGAAGATGACCTGCAAACAAAGAAATAGAGAACAAAAATATAAAATAGAAAAGTCCTTACAAAGGAAAGTTTATATATTTACGAATAGTATCCATTATAAGATAAATATATATCAAGTTCAGTTTATGATACCCCTTTGAAACAACCCACCAAACAAAGGGTATCAATCCTAGTCAAATAGAAATCAAACAGAACCCAAAATAAAACCAAAAAGAAAATAAAATGGGAATAATAGAAAATTTAGAGTGCAAATAAAATTGAGTAAATGGTAATCATATTTATGCAGCCTGCCTCAATGTTAATGCCCAGACTGATTTGCTCATTGGCCAGTGACAACCCTGACAACCCTGGCTCTTTGGCAAATGCGTTTGTTTGACTTGAACAAATTGAAAATTATACAGCTCTTTCTCTCTCTCTCTCTCTCTCTCTCTCTCTGTCTGTGTGCTCACAACAAGAATTTTGCACAGTTGTTCGTGTTATTCAACAACAACACAATTTTACAAGGAATATTTCCAAATCAGTGAACACAATTTTCTGCTTTTGTTATTTTCGTTTCTGTCAGCGATTAATTCGTTTGGATTTGTGCCCAAGGGAAATGTATCGAATCGTAAGCAAAACAGAGAATGGAGCGAAGGGAGAGGCAGCGGCAGAGGGAGACGGAGAGGGAGAGTTACTTTAGAGGGAGAGTTACTTTAGGCTAAAAAGATTGGAGATATTTATATTGGTTACGTTGGACAAAGAATGCAAATGTTAAACTAATATCAATTTAAGTGAATATTGTTTTAAAACTTTTAATAATATTTTTCTTTCTCTCTCTCTCTCTCTCTCTTTCTTTTGAACAGTTCGTATTGCGAGCGGGAATATCGTGACTGTCGCTTACAAACGTGCTATGTACAATCTCCCGCATATCCGGGCTTGTATCCCCGTGCTCTGAACTGCCGTTACAAATTGCACACCCGTCAGCCGTACATCAAATTATATCTGCAGAACGAACAGTTTGCGGTCGATGGCCAAAGGTAAGCACTTTAGATGGCAAACCCATCCTAGATATATATGTATATGTATATGTATGTAAATGCAAATTGCCGAGAGAAATTAGCGCCAAGTTAACACCCTGTAATTTGTCATTTTGGCACACACCGAATGTCGACTGCAATTTCAAATATTTCTATTTTTTCGACATTTTTCTTTCATCTACTATTTTATTTATTTTTTTTTTGGTTGGCAGTCAACATTACGTGTTGTCATTGCTGTTGTTGTTGTTTGTGTTGTATTTGTTGTTGTTGTTGTTGTAATGCATTTGGCATGCTGACAATGACAATTTGACAGCGCGTCCTGGAAAAATTGGCACCAATTTCGTGGAAAGCGCTGGCGACATGTCACAAGCACCACCCAACTCCAACTGCAACTGCAACTCCAATCCACAAACCAAACTCCAACAATCCCCATTACCAATTCTTTAGACCAGGCATCAGCATTACAATCCAATTCAACACCATTCGACTTTTGTATGCCAGTTGTCTCCCTGCTCTGTTCTGTTCTGCTATGTTCTGTCCTCAGGCATGCTTTCACTGCCATTGGCTTGCACTTTGTCTGTCTCCATTCAAATTGGCTAAAGGATTACGTTTTGAGTGATTTTTTTTTCTCTTTTGGCTGGAGAGAGAGAGAGAGAGAGATGGGGAGAGAGGGAGGTGATTACGGGTTGCGGCAGCTCTTGGCAATTTTTGTATTATTAATGTGAAAATGATGAAATTGCCGAAATTGATTGGCTTGATTTTTGAGTGACTTTACTGAAGGTGGCCATGACTGCAGATAATCCATATCATGGTTCTTAAGTTGGTCACCATGGCATGAAGATTGCATGAGCATCGTTCAAAATGACTGAAAATCAATAATATAAGAGTATAATTAAATGTTTCGTATGATTATTTTTATCTCGTTTATCAATTAGTAACTTTATTTAAGCTGAAGCACGTTTCCAAATAACAAAAGTAATAAAATTACTTATGTTCATCATCGTAGGAAAATCAAATTCATCGAAAAATTGTATTTCTGTTTAACTTAAAACTCGCTAACACAAAATGCAAAACATATTCTCGCTTCTCCATTTCATCTATTCAATTGCGAAATAACAAACAGAGCTTTAACTTAATCGTTTTTTTTGGCTTCAGCTACACATACAAAATGTTAAGTATACGCGTAGTATGACCATAAAATCTAAAAGCAGAAAATCTCTTTGGAGTATTAGCAAGACCGTGGGGACACTCTCTGCCTTAATGCCCGCTGTGTTTTGGGCTTTAAATCAGAACTTAAATATTTTATGTAGCTGTAGTTAAAGGGTTGAAGAACTCACCTACGCTATCAGGTTGGTGAATTTACATTTTGGGCCATCGCTGACCCTTTACAAACCATTGCGGCCAATCATTAAACATTTCGCTACCCTTTTACCCCCAATCCCTTGAGTATTTTGCGTTATCATGGTAAAGAATAAAGGGGAATGGAACAGCTTCTAACATTGCATTCAAAACGCTCCAAATTGCGCCACGAAAGGCAGAGTCTTTAGTTCATCTTAACACTTCTACTTTTACTTGTAGTCGTGGTGAGGCTCTTTTGCAAATGGCCAGCTACAAAAGTGTCTTAAGTATATTCTAAAGCTTGTTTGAAGTGCTAAATGCGAAGTCAGCATATTTCAGGTAGAATATCTACTAAGAGAGTCGGCGTTAACGTTAGCACGTTCACGTTGGCTCCTTCGAGGTTGAAATTAGATAAGCAACATTCAATTTATTTTTATAGATTCAATTTGAATATTTACCTTTTGAGTCCGAGGCAGACACGAGGCATGTCAAAGTGCCAACTTTGACAGCGGAATAAGACGAAGCGAGAAGAGTTGAGAAACAGTTCTGCGTATCTGTTCGCTTGGAACTGACAGTTTGAAAAGGGGCGGCCAATGGGGGTTGGGTCCCTTTTTATACTAGTTGAAAATCCGCTTTAAGTGCGTATTAATTTGAAAGTCTAAGTTGGGTCCTGGGTCAGTAACAGCAGCAGCAGCAGCAGAATCACCATCACAAGGAGGGAGGTGTAGAGGGCGTACCAGAAAAGGATTAGTCAAACAAAAACGCTACAAACGAGCTAATCGCAGGCTACAAAGATATATCTATATACATATATATATATAGATAGCCTTTGGAGTGGGGGGCAGTGGCAAGTTAATCGAATGTATTTTCGCAAAGAGCTCTCAATGCAAGGCAATGCCATTAATGATGTTTAGTTTGGGGCGGGCTTTGTTTGCTGTTAGCTTTGGGTTCGGATTGAGGTTGGGGGTTAACAGCAGGACAGCACATAAAAGAGATACTTGAAAAACATTCAGTCAGTCAAAGCGCTTGGTAGACTTAATACCAAAGTTGAACGCGACAAGCGTATTAATTAGAGATTACAAAATTGATTACCAACAGTGACAACATTAAATACAATTTTAGATTTAAATGGAAACTTCAGGAGCTTATTGTGTTAGATAGAAGATTTAGTAAGATAGTTGTAAAAACTTTTTCAATATTGAATATATTAACACTTATTAATGTTAATATTATTTGCAGCTCAAAGATAATATGTATCTAGTATAATAGATAGATTTGTTGTTTTTCTTTCAATTTGTTAAACAATTGTTTTCCCTTTTCCGATAAAATGCTTAATCCGGTCTTAAAATCAACACAATCGATTACTTATTGACTTACCTTAGGTACTTACGTTAAGTACCCTTCTTATACAAAGTTTCAGTTTCGCAGAGAAGGTGAAAGTAAATACCTTAAAGCAATCTCAGCATCCCATTCGGCTAATTACGCCTTAGAGGCATTACTAATATTTACGAAACAATTACCATAATCCATCAAAGCGTTACACACACGCACACACACACGCTTAAGAGCTCCATCAAATCCAGTTCATAAAACACTCTTAAGTCGAAGTTGTGATATGAGTTTCATTATTCTAAGCATATACCATACCGGTTGACCGACCTGCCGAAAACAAATACACATTATATGAATAAATAAATACATACATACATATGTATGTGCATACATATATGCATATTCGTATGTGGTTATTCGCCAACTCAGCAATAACTTTTGCTCCTTTTGCTGTTTGATAAATCAGTTGAGTTTATTTCGATGCTGCTCGAGTCTTGTTTCGTTTGGTTTCCAGTTTTGGCTGCCAGTTTTTCCCGAAAAACATTTTTCTAATTTTTGTGTGGCAAACGTCGAAAATATTTTTGCCAGCGCAGCATTTTTGCCACACACACACACGCACACCACAAACTTTGATAAAACTTTTTTTTCCTAGTCGAGGAGGAAGGTTGCGAAATAAATGCAAAAGTCATCGGGAAAAAAGTTTTTTAATATGCCGAAATTATTACCAGTCAGTTATTTTTGATATGTCTGTTGGCCAAAAACTTTCGCCATCCACCAACTTTATGACTCTCTCCCTCTCTTTCTCTCTCTCTCTCTCTCTCTCTCTCTCTCTCGGACTTTTTCTCTCTCTCTCTTCTTCTCTGTGTTGGGGAAATAAAACGTAAAAATAATCAACTTTTTCTTTTTGCCCCGCGCATTTATTATCAATAAGTTAGATTAGGTTGTGCCCAAGACGCAAAGCAAAACTTGCTGACAAAGTGATTAAATTGAGTGAAACGAGAGCGAAAGCGTTTCGAACAGTCTTTTGGCCTGGCTAATAGATACAGATACGAATAGATCCCGAACAACTTTGGGTCGTCACAAAACTTTTTCTCTCTTCATAAAAAAAAAAAACTTTTTTCCCTTCCGCCAGTCCAAAAGGCTCAATAAAATGTCAATTAAATTGCCTGAGTTTTTTTTTTTTTGTTTCTTTGTGTGTTTTTCTTTTCTGTTATTGCAATTTTGAAATCACCATCAGCACCCCACCTATTGTCGGGGAGCATTTGATTAGAGTCCGGCAACGTAATTGCCAAAGTTAGCTTTCAATTAGAAAGTTCACGCACACATACAAAACTTTCTCCCACTGTCAGGTGAAAGAATATAAAAAAAAAAGAAATGAAGCATTTGGTTTGCCTTTTGAATTGGCAAGCAAATTTGTATTGCCACACACACAAAATGGAAGGCTAAAAGGGCAGCAGACCTTCTCATCAATAGGGCCAAAAACTAAGCGAATCCGTTGCACAAAGGTCACTTTGTCTGGGGGCCATCTACTCAGGGTTATAAGAGACAGACAAAAAAAAAGGCACAGAAGTTAGGAAATGCTTCAACACAGACGTTTTGAATGTTGGCTGGTTGATTTTTTTCTTAACATTTTATTTTTTTTTTTGTAAATGCCACGAACCGAAAATGAATGTCATGAACAGAGGCGTAGTGAAAAGAGGGATAAAAGTAAAATGTAGCTATTAAAATATATGACTTGCATGAAAAAATAAATAAATGTTAAGCAAAATGTTTTAATAAAATATTTTTGTAAAGAACGATGTGAGTTAAACATTTTTCGCTGATTAAATACCAAAAACAGATGCGTAGTTAAAAGGAAAAGGTATTGAAATGACTGTCAAAAAATATGCTTAACTAAAAATCTCCTTTGAAAATAGCTTAAAGTATTTTTACTTTTTATACCCTTTTTGAAAGTAATAATAACTAGTTGAGGCATTTTAAATAGCATTATTTTAAATTTACTACGAAGCTGAATGCATTCCTCACATGACTTTCATTAAAAAATTCTCTTTTTTAAGAGCTCAGTGAATTAAAATAGCTTGTTGCACTTTTTTCTGCAAATATGACTTGAACCACGCCACTGATTGCACACATTTTTTTCCTTCACCAACTCTTTGCTATATATAAATTAAATTTTTTTTTTTATTCCACTCAAAGCTGTCATTCATTCAATTCATTCAGATTGTGCTTTTCGCATGCTGAACCGGTATTTATATATATATATAGTTTATTCGTTTTAACGGTGAGGTCTTTGCACTTGAAAACAGCTTGACGTGCACACTTTAATTGTTTAATTTTTATTCAGTTGATGTCGGCTGTAGATATTTAATTTGCACCTTTTTGTGTGTCCATTAATGAATTAAATTTTCTCAATTCTCTACTTTGCAGATGTGAAAATGTAATGACGTGCCCCATAAGACCGATTGGGTCTGGTAACGAGCATTGCCCCTACGATTGGTTGGCCGTTTATGATGGACGCGATGAGCATTCACCGTTAATCGGCAAATTTTGTGGCCTGGGCAAGTTTCCATTTAGCATTATTGGTAAGTAACCACAACCACGACCATGACTACAACCCATCTAACTCCCTCGCCCTCGCCCTCTTAGGTACCTCACAATATATGTATGTGGAGTTTGTTACCTCGCCGGCGGGTCCGCTCTTAAATACTGGCTTCCATTTCAATGTTGGCAACTGGCCAGGACATGTGGAGACGGCCGGTATAAAGCATGGCGTCTGTGACTGGTTGCTCAGTTCCGATTCGTTGAGGGATAGCAGTGCCAGCGAGGGTATCTTCCTGAGCATTGCTCACTGGTATCCGCCAAACACATCCTGCAGCTATCACATCAAAGGACATCCCGGCGAAATTGTTCGACTCTATTTCCCCAGGTAAGCCAACAAAATGCTATTATACATTTGACTATAAATGTTCTAGATAAAAAATGTTATAAATATAATCGAATAGTAGAATATTTTGGCTCGCCAAAAACGTTTTAATCGAGAGATTGCTTAAACAAAGCTGCCCAAAGCCGACTTCATTAATCATGTATTCGAGTGGCATTTCAATAGAACATTCGTACATGAACATATATTGATATTGATGGGGTTAACCGCAAGGTGTTCAGCTGGTTGAATTCACAGTCGAGTGTTTTCTATAGAAATTGCATTGCATATGCAATGTGGCAAGCAACGCTTGCAGCACCACAGCTTGTTTATCCGACAACAACCACAACTACAGAAATGCTGAATGAGCTTTTAGAAATGTTTATAAATCACTGTATATAATAACGGTAGCAACTCAAAGACCTTACCAACTTGAACTCGTTAAATCGATGAATATGAAAGATATTGAATAAATAATAAATATAATACATTGAGTTCATGAAAACGAATCGAAACGAATAAAAAAAACTACCCTTATGCCATTTTAAAGTTGATAATTGCTTTCTTTTGCTTGTTGCGAAACTTCAAACGAGTCTTCAGCTATAGTTTTGTTGTTTCTAAAAATCCTAGCATATCCGATTTCAAATTCTTTATTAAATAATCAATTAAAATAAGAATTTCCAAGTACATTTGAACTTTGCTCCAAACCCCATCTAAATTTTTCCATTTTACTCAACAACATTCATTTACAACATTTTTGAGCCTTCCCCTTTTGTTGTATCTTCGTCTCGTCTGCTGCTGCTGTTGCACGTTTTTTTTTTTCAGTTCTTCTCGACATAGTATAACCCGTACGAACTTTGTGTTATACACTGAAAATATATACATATATTTTTCTCGACAAAGGGGCGTTGTAGTCCGAAAGGCTTCTTTGGTTTCTGGTTCAAAAATCCATCGCCGTTGTCGACAACATTTCACTTAAAGTGCAAAGTTTTGCGGCTATGTGAGGGGGCGCCTAGTGAACGTGGTTTTGCATTCCCTATGCGCCCCCAAATTCATCCACAATCCTTGCACTCCACCTCCACTTCCTCTCTTTCTCTCCTTAAGCTCGCAATAAACATACATACATACAAACGTATACATTTTGGCGCTGCGTTCTATGCTGTAAGCGTATTTTAATGAAATTTGCCGCAAAGATTTATGTGACATTTTAATTTAACGTGTCGGAGTTGAAGTTGTTCTTTATACTATATATATATATATATATATACATTTTTTTTTGTACTTTATTCGGCCTCCACGTTTCCTGCTACCCACAACTTTATCCCAACTACTTCTGCTTATCCTTGGTGGCGTCAACTGGGGCCGTTGTTTGTGTCTGAATCTGAATCTGAGTTCTGAATCTGAATCTGAATCCGTTCAGTCTGAACTTTTGTGAAAGTGTCGCATTGGTCGCTGCATTTTGAGTTTTGCGTATTTTCATACAATTTTTGGTTTGGGTTTGGGAAATATTTTATTGTTGCTGCGGTTTTTGGCTGGCTTTAGTTGAGCACACTTAAGCTCAGGCGGATGATCAGTGCGGGGCGGTGTGGCGTGGTGGTTGAAGTCGCCAAGACGATAGCAAAAGTTTTGAAACTCTGACATTTTGGGGGCAACACTGATGGTTGAGTTTGGTCTCGTTTGGTTATCCTAAATTGAATGCTGTCGATGGGCGTTCCTAAGAGTTACGAAGTAAACAGCTTTTGAAATCCGGTAAGAGTTGATAACTTATGCACAAATATCTGTAAAGACTCGCAAGTTTATTGCAATGTTATCCAACTAAAGGTCCTTTAATTGGACAACTTTTGTGTTTTTCTTACTAACTAAGTTGTAAAGGTATTTTAAGTTCAATAAAGCTTTTACAATAAACTCAATATAATTCAATTGAATACCTTTTCTCAAGGAACAGTTTCATAAATACCATATGTGCTTTACAATTCTTACAAATATTTTCAGTTGTATCACATCGCATCACATATGTAAGAGTTTACTTGAAAATCTAACGACATTTACTATTTACTGTTGCAGTTTGAGAAAATCTAGCTTTAAAACATTGTTGCACAAGTTTTGTCAGAGAAGGGAAAACTGCAACTATTTTAGCACATTTGACCATGTTGCAACCTTATAATTTATGCACAAAATGTTGCAAAACATTGCCAAGTTTTGTGCTCAAAACTGCAAAGAAAACTGTGTGTGTGTGTGTGTGTGTGTGTGTGTGTGTGCGTGGCAAACATCAGAGACAGAAATACAAACATACACACACACGATTGCATTCGGTATACATGAAAGGGGTTAAGTAGTAAAGTAGAAGTTGAAAAGGATGGAGAAGTAAAATATCAAACAAGTTTTTGCCAAAAGATAAATATTTATGTCCACCTACAGAACGAAGGCAAAACTAAGCCCCATAAAACCCAAAACACGACAAACCCAGCCAAATGGAGAACTTGTGCGCACGTTTACACCGATTGCCATTAAGAGTTCAGAAGTGGGCAACATGATTGCGTGATTACAGTGCACAAAATGCAACACTGACGACGACCAAACTAGAGAGAGAAAAGAAAAGAAAACGAGATAAACCTACAAACGAATATACATGTGTACGTGTGCATGGATACATTCGTATGTATTGGTGAGTTTTAAAGCACCGTTAGTTGTCAGCTAAGTACACTGAGTACACTGGAAAAAATCGTCAACCTAAATAAATACGTTCAGAGAAACGTTTTAACAAACCTGAACTTAAATTTAAAAAAAAAGTATTTTAAGTTTGCCATTAGTTTTATATGTTAAGAAATCGTTTTTAAATCAACCAAGATGATTTTCTAAGAGTATAAAAAAAATTGCTATACATTTAAAATCGCATTAAATTTTCCTATTCCTCAAGCTTATTAAAACATTCTACCTTCTACCATTTAGCTTTTTTTTTTGTGAGTGAAGCGCCTGCAATCACTGTGCAAATTTCAAAGTAGACGAAAAATGCAATAACAAAACTGCGCGTACTATTCGAACTATTCGTATTTCAAGTTTTTGTCTTTGCTCATGTCGTTATTCTTCTACTTGTTGTTGCTGTTGCTGTTGCTGTGCTGCCAACTTCACTCAAGTTGTTGCAACGCCCATGACAACAATTGCACGCCCACGCAACCAAGCCAAACCAAACGTGGCCAAACCCAACACTCAACCCATCCCTACACACACACACACACACACCGAATATCTGTCCATCTAGCTGTTTGTCTGTCTGTCTGTCTGTTTGCTTTTACCTTCAGTTGTCGCTGTATCTAACAATTCCACCTCCTATCCTCGCAATCCTTGAGATCTACACTGGCTCCTTGGCTGCTTTAACTGTTGCTGTTGCTTCTGCTACTGCTGCTACGGCTGCTGCTGTTGCTGCTGCTGTTAGCCTGATGTCTGTGAGTCTAGACACTGTCGACATTGTTTCCAACAAACTTGCTCATTTAAGTAACATGTCATGCCTGCGTTTTTTTCTCCTCGACTAAGTATCAGCTATTCTTTCTTTTACTCTTCATTTTGTTTCTTCTCTTTTCTTTACCAAAGTTGTGGGTTTTAATGCTTGCCCCTTTCAGTTCCTTTCTTTCATTTGTTTATTTTATTTTATTTTTTTTTTTTGTATGTGTGTTTTTGTGGGTCCAGCTGTTGTTAATTCCTTTAAGTGTACAACTACACTCTTTGGTTTGAGTTATACACATGTGAATGTGTGTGATGTATGCCACTACTAAAATTTTATTAATTACATACTTCTTTGTATGTTTGGTTTTTTGTTAGTTGCACTTAAGAAGATAGTAAGTAACTGGGAATTACTTGAAATTAAGCTTGTTTCTTACAAATTTTTTCTAATTTAATTAATGAGTTTACTTATTTATCAGCATCAGCCCAAGAGGAATGTTACTTAAATTGATTACCTTCTAACATTTTTGCTTAACATTTTTGCCATTCACCCATCACCTTTTTATAATACCTAAAACCCACCCAACAAACTTTGGATGCTTGAACACAAGTCTTAAGTCCTGATATATGAACAAACTCTTTAATTTATTAGCGTTAAAGCAGAGCATTTTCGTATCAAAGCACACGTCCCTTAATTACTTCTAATCTCATTTCCATTGCATATATATTTTTAATCCTCGCATCGTGGGTACAATCCTATTTACTGGCTTTAACCACATTTCATTCATTTAGAGCTGCTCGCGCAAACTTTTCCAATTATCTTTTGGCATACGCCCAAAATGCAACTAACCAACCAAAAAATCAAAATATATAAAATAGAACAAAAAAAAGAAGAATATTGTTGAGTTTACGTAACCAACACCAGTCATCTATTCAACCAACCATTCATTCTATTCATTCATCTATTCATTCTGCTAAGCAGATTTCATACAATTACATTTTGTGCCATCCAACCAAATATGACATAATACAAAAATTTTATTAACCCACACAAACTTGCCAAAATGTCAAAACCGACTACAAGAGAGAGGGAGAGGGATAGGTAGAGGGAGGTAGAGCAACGGTTTCAGGCATATTCCATTTCATTTCAACCACAACGACACAATTTCATTTTCATTTCGTATCGTTTTTTATTTGCTCACATTACGATTTTATGATTTTTTTTTCGTTTCTCCTCATTTTTGGTCGGTTTTTTTTTGCTCTGTTACTTCTATTCATAATAGAGCAGAGTTACTATTTTTTAGCACCGCATTGCCATGTTTCCTCTCTCCCCCCTGATCCCCCTAACCGTCCCCCTCCACCCCTTTCTGATTTCATCTACGTGCTTATGCCGTTATTCACGTACGCCGCGTCGAAAAGTAAGCCTGTAACGCCCTGCGGCATGTCCTCATAATCCGTTTGCAGCCTAGTTCTAGTTCCTAGTTTCTGCTGACTCAGTTGGGGAGTTTATTCAGTATCGCAACTAAAAAACAACAACAAAGCAAAAAAAAAAAAGGGGACAGCAAAAAAAAAAACAAACGTGGTACGCCCCACCATAAAATATGCAATGCAAAAGGCAGCAGTCTCACGACTTCTCTCTCTCTCTCTCTCTCACACTTTCTCTATCTCTATCTGTCTCTGTCAAACATTACCCACCGTTTGGTCCGAGTGGGGTCTCTTGTCAACTGTTTGGGGAGCAACTGCTTAGTTATGTGCATATGGCAGTCAATTGGTGTCGTCTCGTGTCGTGGTCCTTAGAAGCAACGTGGGCGTCAGTTTATGCCCTCATGTTGCTTATAAATAGCTGCGACTTCATATTCTGTCTGTCTCCCTCCTGTCTACTAAGATTTATGTGGAATTATTTATTAAAAATGGACAGAATTGATATCAGTTAAGAAGTCATGAGAATTATAAAACATATTTTACAATAGTCTAAAACGGATTAAACTTAACATTTATTTATTTTAGTTTAGTTCTTTTAGAATTGCAATGTCTATATTCGAACAAAATTAGTATTCATTCTTTGAACTAAATCAAAATGCTTTCAAATAAATACCTAACTTAGCCACAATTTCCCAATTTCAATCACACGTCAATTCCGATTCCTACCCAAATTTCAAAGCTTAAAGTCCATCAATAAACTCTGACTCACATAAACCACAAGCCCAATGTGTCCCAATAATTTGTGAGAAATTGCAGCCTGCAACGTGCCAGCAGCAACAGACAGAAAAGGCCTTGCAGCAAAGCAATTTGCATTCATTTTTTGGCCAACAAACAACTATCAAATGCAACAGCAAATGCAACGGCAACGGCAACTACAACTACAACGGCAACTGCAACTGCAACAAAATGCAGCTCACATAGCATAAGGCCCTGAAATTTAACGTGTGCTACGTGTGCCAGTAAAAAGTGAGATTTTTACCTGTTAGCGCAGTACGGAATTTATATTAAACGAGAGAAGGACGCGAAAATGTTGGCCAAAAATTCGTGTTTTTTTGGGGGAGGGGGGGAGAAAGATTGGCAAAGAGCCAAAGGAATTTTTCGTTGGTTTTGGTGGCGTATACATTATGATTGGGGCTGTCTGATATAACCTCTCTTTTAACCTTCCCCTTTTCTCTCTTCATCTTTTCGTTGCAGTTTTCGCATCAATCGCATTGAATCGCCCATATTGAAGTATGATGGAGATTGCGGTGAATCCTTAACCATCTATGATTCGGATCATGCGGATCCGGCACGCATAATCAAGACTTTCTGTGACACTTTTTCCAGGCCAATGGAAAAGGTTGACTTTGTGAGTACGAGCCCTTCGCTATATGTACAGTTTGACTCGAAGACGGGCAGCTATAGCGGCAGTTCACTGTACTATTGGGCACACTATGATTTCTTCAATAACACACGCTTCGGTGACCCAGTACCAAATACCCTCTGCGATGAGGTCATGTACGCCTGGAAACATCCTGGAGGACGTCTTCGCTCGCCACTCAATTCGCTGATCTTCAAGAGAACCGGAGGCAGTGATGTGCGTTGTCAATACAAGTTTGTAACGGATAGACGTCTCTATGCCCGGGCTATCATCGAAGTTAATTCGGTGTCCTTTAAGGAACTGCCGTACAATAGCAATGCCTGTACGAGATGTCACGAGGAGCGGGTGGATAAGTTGGTCATCTGGGAGGAGCGCGACAAGTTCCAAAATAACTTAGCCTGTTTCTGTGACAATATACCGAGAGCGGTACGTGTGATATCCTCAGCGGATCAGATGAACCTCGAGATGATTGTGCAGGGACAACATGCAATCACATCGTATTTCAAGAATCCCAATCCTCTGTTCGAGGCAACCTATGAGTTTGCCCATGGTCCACTGTGTGGACCCATCACATTGGGACCCTCACCGGATGGTGAACTCGTCTTCCCATACAAGAAAGCATTGGCTATGGTGGCTGGACCAATGGCACCACCAGAGCACCATTATCGCAGGGAGAAATGCATTTGGGAGTTGAAGGTAGCTTCCCAAAGGGATCTCTGGTTGAATTTGGAAAAAGCGAGATTTGCTGAACGCAGTTGTGAGAGTGCCAAGATTGAGGTCTATCTAGCTGGACGTCTCGAGCCACGTTTTGTGGTTTGTCCCGAGAATATTTCCCTGGCCCGTGATTTACCCATACTGACCACAGCAGAGCTGGGCGCCACTGGTGCCGATCAGGAACCACTTCCGGTGCTCATACAATATACGGGCGATGGCCAGCCCGGAAAGAATATCTTTCGGCTGGTCTGGACCGAGCTGTTCCACTTGCCCCGCAATCCCGACGGTAGTCTGTCCGCGTCCCTCTTGCAGGATGCCGACTGTGATTTCCGCTGTCCGGGCGACACACAGGTCTGCATTCCGCGTCATCTGCTGTGCAACGGGGTGGCCAATTGTCCCAATGTGACGCACACCTCGACGCTGGCCCAACTAACGCGGCACATTGAGTGGAATCTGGAACAGCTCGGCCTGCTCCATCAGGCCGAAGAGTATCGGCAGCTCATCCTGCACGACGAATCCCCTGAGATTTGCCTGCAACGCGATCTCAGTGAGTTGCCCTACTGCAAGCTGGCATTAATCACTTTGGGCTTATGTGCGATGTTTGCCTTACTCATTGCCATTCTGAGACGGATGTGCCGGGGTGCGCCGAAGCAGCCAGGATTGCAGCATCTGCAGGAGGATTACTAACTGCTTAGCTAGAAATAGTTCTTTGTCTCTTTCACTCTCTATCTCTCTCTCTGTTTCTCTCTCTCTATTCGACAGCTTGGCTGTAAATTGGTAAAGTTTTCGAAGTAAGCTTCAATTATTACGACGAACAAAAAAAAAAAATAACACTCAAAGCCTTGGAGCATAATTTCAATTGAAGTTTTTGCAATTTAACACAAAAGGCTTTTGTTTCGCAAACTTGGGTGAAAGATAGAATATGATTTGAGAGATTATGATAGAATATAGTGTGAATTAACCCTTTAAAGAAACTAAAATTGATTTTAAGACAATTTGGTCACACTGCCATTAGCTCTTTCTAAGTTTTTTTGCACTTTTGTCTTGTACTAACAAACATTTCACTTAGTATTTCTACTATTAAACACAAGAAAATGAATGCTTAATAGCTAACAAATATATATGTATGTAAGAAGTTCTTAAAACGAAAATAAACTGAAAGCTATATAAATTTCTTTAACGTGACAGCCATTGAAAATATAAATTTAATAAAACAAAAAAAAAACAATTATACGATACAAAACACTCGAAACACATATAAATGTTTAAAAAACACAAAATGAAAGCAAGGAAAAAATTATTAACTGCCCTGAATAAATTAATTAAGCGTAAAATTGTCACGTGATAATTGTTGAATAAAAAAAAGAGAACAACATAAAATAAAAAAACAAAAACAGAATAGTTAACCAGCATAATGAAAATAGATACTTATTAAGGTAGACAGGTTAAATGAAAAGAAAACAATGAATGTCATATTGAAAACAAAAAATAATAATTGTTGGTGGTTTTTATAAGTTATATTAAATGTATCAATATAATACAATGTATTAATTATTGGCAAATTGTCAATCTAAAAAAAAAAGAAAAAAGAACAAGGTAAAAAGTCGTACATAAGTAAATTAATACATACTTGAATAAAATATGTATATAATGTACGATATACATTTACATATATATTTTTTTGCACATAGATTAACCTAGATCTTAAAATTCCAATTTAAATATATTTGGTGGATTTTGTGTGAAGAAAGACGCTAAGAAATATCGTATTAAATACCATTTAAAAAATATTTCCCAACAGTATCCAAACGTAAAAATTGTAAAGTTCAGCCGACAATGGTTTTAGATATTGTAAGTCGAACTAGTATATAGACTTAAGTTCATATTATATGTATACCGAGTCGATAATGGCTTCGCAGCGGTAGGAGTAATAAATTATTGAATAATTAAAAGTATATAAAAATAGCTGGTCATTTATTGATTCATCTTAAGTGTTGTTAATGAACTTTTTCGTTTGCGACAGCAGCTTAAATAAAACTTAAAATGTTTTTAAGTTTCAAAACAAATCAATCCAAAAAATTAACACCAAGAACACACCGCTGCAGTGGCCACAAAAATAAAAATGAAATCAACAGTGAAATACCCCACAACAATAAATAAAAGAAATAAAAACCGAAAGTAATGAAGTTAGAACACATATTTTAGATGTACGTCAAAACTAAATCTAAGAATTTAATGAACATAAAATAAAAAACAAAAATCAAAGAAGCAAATTAACGATATATATTTAAATTGGGTTGGATAGCGGGGTTATTTGTGTGTTATGTGGAAAAGCAAGTTGGCAGCACCGCCAGGTGCCAACTGTCAAATTGGTAAGAGGCAAAGGCAAGGAGAAAAGTTCATAAAGCATAAAGCAATAGGCGTACGAACGCGAAGCAAAAAAACACCCACAGCGATTTATATGTCAGCTAACAAGCCGCAAAACGAAAAACGCTCGTGGAAAGCATTGTCAACTAGCTAACGATACAACAAAAACAATAACAAACGCGAGATTTATTCGAATAATAGCAAATTAAAGCAATGGAACGCGTTGTGGTGCCCCGTGGCAAACGACCTCGTGTGCAAGTGTCACAGGAGAACAAAGATCTGGCAATTGCGCGCATACGCAATGGCGAAACGAAGGCGGGCATTTCACGTGAACTTGGCGTACCGGAGTCAACGGTGCGCGGTTGGGTTAAGCGTGCCGATCAGCGCATGGAACGCGAAGTTATTGAGAGTAAGTTCCGACAAAGCAAAAAGTATTTTTGGTATTTTTTTTTTCTCTCTCTTCTTACATTTAAGAGGTACTCGACTTTGAGCTACTTCTTTTTCTATTCTTTTCAACTTTCGCCTTTGTTTGTTCAGGCAAGGAGAATATAACGCCAACGCCAGCGCAGGAACAGTTGCATATGGCCACGAAACGTGATCACAATGGACAGCCAGTGACTGAGATGACAACTCAAGTGGCCGTACCGTTGCCCATGCAACTGTTCGAGGAGGCAGCGCATAGTGAATTGCAACTTACGGGTTGGCTGCACATCTTTAATGCGGGCATATTGAATTTTACGTTGGTCGCAACCGCTGCCTATTTGCGGGCGTGCAATCGCGGCACGTTGAATCGTCAGTCACTGTGGCAGATCATATGCGAATATGTTGATGAGGCGGGACGCAATGTTACCAACAATCCGGGGCAGTATGTGGTGCCCGGGACCGTGGGTCAGCAGCACATGGGACAGGTGGATCAGCAAGTTATGCAAGCTGGTGTAGTTGCATTAAATCGGCAGTTTGGCCGCAATGGCGGCTTTGTGGCGCCACGGCAACACATTACAGCCGAGGATGATGAGGATAGGGAGGATGCAGATGATAGGAATGACAACGGCGCCGCCGCCGGCGAGGGTAAGGCAGATGTTGGTGTTGGCAAGAAGGGGGGGCCGGGTATGCTGGTAATGCCATGAAAATCGAATCGAATCGAATCGATATGTACAAATAAAATGCCCTGTCAATGGGATTATGTTGTTTAAAGCAAATAATTGCATTTTAATTAGCAGCGAAATAAGTGCGATAATTGGCTCCGGTGATGCTCCTCTCACTTTGGGAGCGGTTTTGTCGTGGAGCCCAAATACGGAATCTGATTCTGATGCGGCTGACTTTATTAACCATATTATAATTTCATTTCATTGCCGTTGTGCATGTGTCACGTTGGCGGAAAATGTTTCAATTGAAATTGTTGTTCTTGTTGTTGTTGCTGTTATTATTATTATTTTTATTATTGTTATTGTTACTTTTGTGTCCTGAATGTCCAGGCTGCCTGCCTGCCTGCCTGCCTGTCTGCCATTTGGTTGGAGTCACGTAATTAAGCGGTTTTATTTGCGGCTTTGCCACACATTAATTGCTCATGTTAAATGTGAAATTTATTTAGTGCTGCGCATAAAAAAAATATATATATATTTTTTATATATAAATAATTTTGTTTATATTTACATTAAAAATATATTAATTTTTTTTTTTTGATTTTTAGTTTCGTGCTGTGAATTTAATATAAATTGATTTTCAGTTTTCTATTTTGGGGCTTAGCATTTTGAAATGTTGCAACATGCAGCATTAAATAATGCAATGTCAAAACAATTTGTTTAACATGCTTATCTAAAACGTGGCATTATTTGTAATTAAATGTTGTGCTCAACTAAAATAAATTGATACAAAATAAATATATGAAAATATATTTTAGGTATTTGCTTAAGTCTAGTTATTTATTTGTTTTAAATATGCAGTTTATACACAGAAATTTAAATGATATTTTATTTAAATGCAAAACTAGCACAGGATTTAATATTTTATTATATAGTTATCAAGTGCAATTTCTTTACGCATTAAATACCCACCTAATTGAAGGCTAATCATGATCAAAATTTTTTGTGTTTCCCTTATTTTTTACCTTTCGTAAATTTCAGAAACAAGCCATCGGCCATCTGCAAGCAGCTTTGTGGCTAGGGACAACGCTCGCTTGCTAGCTACATATTTAAGCCAACAGTAAGCCACAAACAGTGGCTAATATAACACGGCACAGTGATTATCCGGCAGTTCATCGAAAAAAAAATATAATGCTACTGCTGCAACCTTTCCTTACACGCAAACTTTTTCCATTTTCATTTTCATGTTGCGCGCAAGACCATAAAAAAAATATATATTTATATATGGAAAAGGGCGGTGTACAAGAAAACGTCCCAACAATATATATATATATATGTTTGTAGGCAGGCGGGTCGTCTTCCCATTTGTTTTTGCGGATTTTTTGTGCGATTTTTCCAGTCACTTTGTTCTTTAGGGCACGAAGGGATGGACGGCGCAACATCTTTTCCTGGGTGGGCCTATCAAAGTTGATTATCGTGGAATATTTTGAGCAAGAGATTTGTGTGCTTGTGGCCTGTACCTGATTTAACGAATAAGCTACAGGGATTTGCGACCCAGATTTTCGGGCAAAGCAATTTTTTCCGAGCGGCGATAACATTGATTAACTTGTTGCGAAAGAAGTGTGTTTGTGTGTGTGGAAAATGCAACTTTAATGGCCATGAAAACAATAAACGCATCACAGCACACGAAAAACATTTGCAAGGTGCTTTGCCCAAAAATGATGTGAGTGTGTCTGTGTTTTGAAACGGAAACGGAAACACACACAGAGAGAACGGCAGGTGCTCAGCTTTTATGACCAGAGCAGTGGAAGCGTACAAAACGCATCACTTCAAACCCAAAATAAACGCATTTGGTTTGTGGAATTGGAATTGCGGTTGCAGCTGGTAGTCATCTTCTGCGACTAACCTTGGACCCCCTGTCATGCAGTCCACCCCAAACCCGTACATCGTCCGCCCACACAGAAGTCATAAATCAAACACGTTTAATTAAACTTTTGCTCGTGGGGGGTACGACACGTGAAAATGGGGTGGGTGGAGGGGTGGGCTGTGACAATCGTGGGCAAACTTTAGCGCCTGGCACTGAGTAAAAATGCAATTAGAAGTGGCAGGCAAGAGTCAGCGTTAAGCGATAGAGAGAGAGACAGTTGAATGGAAATGTTAAACGTTGCAGCTCCAACAACCCACTATCGTGGTCCTGGTCACGTTTTGCAATCGACAATCGACATTGTGCATAATGTTTGCAATCTAGTTGCGCAATTGTGACTCATTTGTGCAAGTCGAGTCAAAGATGTGCAACTCTGAAAAATGTAACTTTCAAGCGCTCAATGGTTTCTTGGGTGCCATAGCTGAAAGATTGAAGTTTAAGTCTTAGATTAGTTGTACATTTCGCGAACAGTTTGAGAAGCACTGCCTTTTTAATTACTAGTGGAAATACTTAAGATATATATGCGTTATATTTAAAAAAAAACCTTTTAATTAAAATTTCAATTTTTTTTTATTTTAATTGCAGTATTATTAGAGACGTGAAACCATGTTCAAAGTTATGGCTGTTTGAAACTTTTGATTCATTCCCATCTTCATTTTGTTAAATAAATAAATTTCCTTTTATCTCCGTATGGTACTCAAGAACTTAAATTGCAAACGATAAGTCTGCTAGCCAACAATTTCCATTTTTAAGAAAAAAACTCCCAACGAATTGCCCAAAGACCTCAAAAACTATGCCACAACTCGTTGAAGGAAAATAAAAAAAAAATAAAACTCTAAATGGAGAAAAGCAAACCCACAAATGCACTAGCAAAAGCTGTAAATTATTTGGAGAAATGTTTTTAGCACCTTCAAGCTGACACGAGACGAGACGAGACGAGAGAGACGCTTCGCCCAAAAGAAACCAAGAGCCCCCCACCCCCTCCCAGCCGTTTCTTTCCTGCCTAGCCTTACCGCTTTAGGGGCAGTGTCATTGCGAAAGGAAATCACGCAATAAACTAGCAGCGAAAACAAAACTTTAACTACATTTTCCGTTAGCCGCGTAGCTCGAGTGCAAAAACTTTTTGAAACAATACAATTTATATTTATGCGATGTCGACGATGACCCAGAAATACGAAAATGCCGAAGGAAAATGCTGTCCAGATATTTTCTTTTGGCTCAGGGCATACTGCCAAAGGAAGAGAAACCACGACAAGAAGGGCAGATACTAAGGCGGAAGAGAAAGACACACAGAGAGAGAGAGAAAGACAGAGTGCAAGAGTTTATTTAAGTGTGGAAAACTACTTGACCCACTTTGTGTGTGTGTGTGTGTGTGTGTGGTGTTGGTGGTGTTGATAACGGCACGAGAAAACTTATAAATGTTGTCTAACTACGACCACTATTTTAAAAGCCTGGTCGGATTTTGTGTGGCAAAACGAACAACATGCAATGCAATCCAACAACAATTTAAAAACAAATTAACTACACTTAAAATGTTGAATGCAACATCGACAACATTCCTCATTCCATTTAGGGTTCAACAAGCTATTAACAAAACTAAACGCTGAATGCTGACTCTGCTGCACTATTTTCCACTCATTTTATATCATTTTAATGCAGTTAATGGAACACAAAATGGTTGCCCCGCTTAAGCTCATAAAGTTCATGAATCACATTTGACATAACAACAACATCAGGCAAAAGGGCGGGGGAAAAGTATGAAGTTGTAGAAGTTAAATGAACTATTTCCGGTGCTAATTAGTTTTGGGCAAGAAATCTTATTTGTTTTTTTGGGGTTTCATTTCATAAACGGAAACTTTGCAACCAATACACACAAACAAACACACACACGCACACACACGCACACACACGCACGCACAGATGCACTACCAATTAGTTGTCCCAAGCGAACCAATGAACTTAACACAAAATCCATCTAAAGAGTTCCAAATCTGAAAAACAATAAGAAAAAAGCAACAAATGATAAACAATCAGCATCATAATTAAGTTTTCATGTTAACGACTTCCTGATGCTCTTAACAAAGTAATGGATGTAGAAAAAACTCTGTAGAATAACTCTCCAAATTAACTATTTTTGAATGATTCTTTCTTTAGTTAATTGTGGCTTTGCATAGTATCCCAATAACCAATCCTCTTTTGTAACTAAAGGGTATCATAAATAGAAACAACAAAGAATATGGCCAATAATGTGTGTGTGTGTTGCCATATGGCTGGCGGATGTTGATTGTATGCCCACAGATGGACGAAGCACATAATGACCCGAAAATCCTATCAATCCAAATGAAAATTCCCCAGTCGTGCGTATAATTGGAATTAATACAAAAAGCAGCTGAGAAATATTTTGCTCTGCGATTGGAGATTGGATCCGAACGAAAGGGAAAGAACGAGAACGAAATGATAGGGTTAGATGATGTGCTGCTGCCTGCTGTGTCATATTTTATACCCAAGTTAAGCTGAAAGTCAGTTGTTGTTGAGGCAAAGTTCTAGTTGGATTGTTTGTGTGTATACATATATGTGCGTGCGTGTGTTTATGGAATTCAATTCAATTAGCAACGAAACAAAATAGACAGCGATTTGTGTCCTTTGTTCATTTGCCAAAGGAGCTTAATTAGTTGAGCCCGTTAAGGGTATTAGACCAGCTAAAATATACGTTAGCAATTGTGGACTATGAGTTCAAGCAACCACTATATATATTTATATATATATGTACATGTGTGTGTGTGTGTGTGGGGGTGTGTGCTGATCAATATGTGTATGTTAAAGTGTTCCTGTATTGAAGGGTATGTCTAAGTATTCAAACAGATTGTGATAACCTAAACAACTTTTAGGATTACCAATAAAATCTTCGAACAGATTTTCAAAGTTAATAATGCATTAGAAACCTTAAAGGTCTGAAAGTCTTTTCATGCATATGATTATTTCTTCTTAAGGTCCATTTAAACCAGTGGTCGAGGAACCGGGGTAAATTACCCCAAATGGGATAAAAACGCAATTTTTGTGGGGTAAAAATGAAACTTTTCATAAAGTTAAAAGTATATATTTTTCATCGCCATGGGGTAATATATATGCATAAAGTTCTACAACTATTGACACCCTTCCTTATAGATTTTACCACTTTGCCAAAATACTGCCGAGTTATTGCTTGTTGTTCGCCTGGTACTTGGCCAACAAAATACCGCCGAGCTTTCGTCGATATTTTGCCTTTTTTTTCTAGTTTTTGTCAAAAGTATACCAGGCGCACAGAATCAGCAGCAAGTGATGTATAAATTCTCATAATATATAATTGCATACTTTTAGGCAAGCTTTTTATTCATATTTTAAAATGTGTTGAATTTTTTTTTTAAATAGTCCTAAGCCACTTATGTCCTTACAGATTTTGAAAGGACATGTTGCGTAAGAGTTTCAAGGACCTACTCTATCGAACTGCATTCAAGGATTATGGGGTCATCTAAGAAAAAAAACACATGTAAAAATTTCACTCTACGGCTGAGCGAATATAAGAAAATACCATAAAAGTGCAGTTTTCTCGGAAACCACAAGGACGATTTGAATGTCCTTTGGCCAGTTGGTAGCCCTGGTTAAAACAAAATGTCTGACATACGACACGTTTGAATCCTTTATGATTTGGCCGAGTTATAACCAATTTTGTGTTTTAAACAAATATCATTTTATTTCAGCTGTTTGAAGGACTATCGTCCTTTGAACTTCTTTGCTCGTATCGGCTGGCCTAGGCCTACCTGTGGCCCAAAGGACATCCAGATAGTCCTTAAAATGGCCAAGTTAATGACGATTTTGTAATTTTTAAAATTTTTTCTGACCTACCCCCTGTAAAATTTTTCGAACATTTTTTTTCGCGAATCCTAGAGATCCTTATAAGCAAATCGATAGATATTGTTGCTGTAAGTTCAAAAATGTATTTGCCTTAAAGATCCTTAAGGAAATGTTCAAGTTATGGCTTAAAACCTAACGTCCTTTTCCCGAAATTTTATATTAAAGTATAAATCGGGCAAAACTTTACTGATTTTAAAAAAGCATGGTGCGTTGTATCCGCATGGAAAAGCTCTATCGAACTGCATTCAAGGATTATGGGGTCATCTAAGAACAAAAACACTTGTAAAAATTTCACTCTAGGGCCGAGCGAACCTAAGAAAAAACCATAAAAGTGCAGTTTTCTCGGAAACCACAAGGACGATTTGAATATCCTTTGGCCAGTTGGTAGCCCTCGTTAAAACAAAATGTCTGACATACGACACGTTTGAATCCTTTATGACTTGGCGGAGTTATAACCAATTTTCTGTTTTAAACATATATCCTTTTATTTCAGCTGTTTGAAGGACTATCGTCTTTTGAACTTCTTTGCTCGTATCGGCTGGCCTAGGCCTACCTGTGGTCCAAAGGACATCCGGATAGTCCTTAAAATAGCCGAGTTATAGACGATTTTGTAATTTTTTAAATTTTTTCTGACCTACCCCCTGTAAAATTTTTCGAACATTTTTTTTCGTGAATCCTAGAGATCCTTATAAGCAAATCGATTGATCTTGTTGCTGTGAGTTCAAAAATGTATTTTCCTTTAAGATCTTTCAGGAAATTTTCAAGTTATGGCTTTAAATCTAATGTCCTTTTTGACGAAAATTTATATAAAAGTATAAATCGGCCAAAACTTTACGGATTTTCAAAACCATGCTGCGTTGGATCCGCATGGAAAAGCTCTACCGAACTGCATTTAAGGATAGCTGCGCTATCTAGAGATCCAAATACTGGTTGGTCACGCGATTTGTAACGAATATAATCACAACATTGCACAAGTTACATGACAATTCTCATTATATTTATTTGCATACTTTTAGGCTGGTTTTTTAATTCATATTGTCCATCATACTTTTGTAGTTGAATATAAATACCAAACCAAACGACTTGCTGCCTATTCTGTTCGCCTGGTACTTAGCGACGGAAAAACTAAAAAAAACTCGTGGAAATCGCCAAAAGAAAACCCCACCGAGCTTTCGTCGAGTTTTTGCTAGTTTTTTCTAGTTTTTGACTCAAAGTACTAGGCGCACAGAATCAGCAGCAAGTCGATTGACTTGACTTTAATATACTTTTTTCCTTTTTTATCATAATGTCGCACGAATTAAATATGAAAGAATAAGTGATCTGCCTAAAAGTATGTACACTTTTTTTTATTATTTTTAGAGGGTAATTTAGCCAATGCATTAACCTTATTTGTTTCCACACAACAGCGGTCGAGGAACCGCTATGGGGTAATATCAAGTTTAATAAAAATATTTTGGGGTAATGATCAAAAAAGTTCCCCGACCGCTGATTTAAACGATATTCTTTCTGCATTCGCTTCTCTAATTTGTGAGCAATAGTTTCTTTTTCCCAAGGCGTTGAGTTCTTTTATGCCAATGAAACGAAACTAGTCTTACGAGTATTCTATACTCATTGCTTCCATGCTTTAATGGACACGCGCACCTAATCGGCAAGGATGGCATAGCAATTTGATTAATAGCTTTTAATATTTAATAACTTTATGCAAAGTTGTCGCGCTATTGATCAATAATAAATATCGTTTATGCTTGTGCATATTAGTAATAATGGTACGCAATTGCTGTTAATGACACTAAAAACGAAAAATCAACTTAATTTAACGCTTGTTTTCGAAAAACTTTCATTTATGAAATACGTGCTAGGAATGCAAATGGCGTTAAATTAAAGCGCTTTGTTTTTGTAGAAACCTTTACTTGCAGCTTAAATTGGTAAGAGCTCGAAACAGATAGGTGAATTCGAATAAGTTGTAAAAGTAAGGAACAAAGTAAATATAAGTAATAAAGTTAAACAACTCTATGGCAACAAACTTAATGGGTATCCGCACAAACACTTGATTGTTGTATATGTTAGCTCTGTTGACTCTGTATATGTTAGCCTTAAAACCCCTCCAATAACAATCACATAGTATCATCAGATTATAATCCTCACACATGCACTTATACTAAATTACTTTTTACTGCTTAGGAATCGTCTTTCACCAGTTCTGTATGTTGTTGACGCCTGTACAAGAAACATGTTGCATCGTCGATTGCGTTTGTTGCTGAAAATAAGCTTCTACCATATGCTCATCTATGGATGGATGCCAACAGTGATGTGTATTGAAAAACGACGTGTACGTGTTGGGAAAGTCTCGCTGTTCTATCTAATCTATAGCGTGTGCTTGAGTGTGCTGGTAGCTCTGGAAACACCTGTGAAATTGGCTTACAGCATAGATGATTACAGAAGAAACCACATTGTATTGCAGAAGGGTCGGATTGTATTATTATCGCTGCAAATTATATTCTTTGTGTGTTGCTATGGACTCGTTTGGACGCAACGACGTCGGCTCATCCAACTCTACAAGGACTTTCTAACGCATTGGATGAGACATTGGCGCATACTGCGACGCATTGCTGGCAAGGAGGCATTGAAACGAATGCAATTGCAATTGTCGCTACAGATGTTCCGCATGCTGTGCGTTAATTATGCAATGGTCACTTGCTCAATATTAATGCAAGCTTATCTGAACAAACAGGTAAATCGGCTCCAGCTGCTGATGCGATTAGTTAGCATGCTCGTTAATTCTGTTGGAAGAATTGCCCTTTTTACAATGCTCCTCCTAGTGAGTCATCAATTTCAGGCTGTTCAGTTGGCCCTGCAGGCACTGAGAGCGAAAAGAAAATCTAGAACATTGGATCTGGATCTAAGACGGATTATCACCATACACTTTGAGTGTTTAACGTTGACCAAACGTGGTTTTAGCATGTATGATTTGGCCAATTTGAGCCTCTTTTTGAATATGTTTGCCACCACTGTAACTGTTCTATATCATGCCGTTCAATTTACCAATAGGACAATAAGTTCCGGATACTATGGTTTTATACTTGGCGATGGACTCGTTCTCTTCAACATTTGGAACTCTGTTTTGGTTATAAATATGGTGGATGAAACGGTGAATATCTGCAATCAGACAGCTCAAGTTATACGTCAGTTTTATGATCTACGTCACTTGAGTAGGGACACGGAAAAGGAATTGGAACTATTTGCAACTCGATTATGTGGAAATCGTCTGGCCTACAGGATATGCAATTGTGTAGTGGTCGATAAACCTGCCGGATTGGGTTATATGGTTACTGTGATGAGTTATCTTATCATTCTCATGCAATTCGATTTGAAGCGTAGAAACGATGAAGGCTTAAAATAAACGAATCTAATCGATGTCAAAAATATCGAATTTTTTGTTTTAATATATCATTGTGAAAATTAATTATCGACATACAATCATATAATATTTCAAGTTAATTAAAACTAAACAAATGTTTTTAAAATCAACTAATTTTAAAATGAAGACATATCAAAACAACTTATCAACTACAAAAGCAAGTAAAAACAAGAATCCATAAAGGGAAAAATAAATCCAGCTGTAAACTTTGAAGCTTTCAACTTTAAATACATGTGAGCTGACAGAAGTTTGATGCTTTGAAAACATAACTGTTGAGCTTTCAAGTGTTCAAAAATGTAATCTAACAAAAGCTAAATAGCACAACTTTTTTTCATTAATAATACCACTCCTTATACGCAATCTGCCAGAGAATAATCACATTCATTAGAATTGAAGCGCTCATGGAAAACGCAGATTCTTTGTTTATATCAAATAACCCTGCAATATGTAGACGACGAAACCTTTCCGGTTGCGATTGCAGTTTACGATTGAGACAAATCACAGCAAACTCCAGCTAAAAGAGATAACATTAAAATCTACATAAGTGACGTTATATAAAGTGTGACAGATTTACTTTACCTGCCGCATCAAGGCAATGCCATGCGTATTAATATCATGGCAGTCCTTATTGACTTCACACTGGACAAGCCACAATTTCTCCACGCGTGCCAAGAGATACTTAGAATGCAAATGATTTCTACCAAATATGGAAAAGTTTGTCATAATATCCAAATGATAGAAAACACACATAACCACATATAACGCTAAGCGACCTCTAGAAAGGTAATCTCGTTCGGTATAAAAAATAATTAAATTAAACATGAGTGTAGTGTCAACAAGATAGTTGGTTAACACATTTAATAGAATCTGCAACTGGAAAATATTCCGCAGCTGGAGCAGCAGATTATCCAGATATTGGCAATGACGCCAGAGCAGCTGCCAACCGGATAACAATTGACTCTGATAGACATCTCTAAAGTGACCATGTCGTTGGGGCAACCAACGAAAATCCTTGCACAGTTCTCGCACCTCCTGCGATATGCACTCGAGCAAACAATTGCTTAAATCGATTACAAAGTATATAATAAGCTCAAATAGGGTAAGCAACGTTTCCATGATCAGAGTCGCCACAGCCACAAGGAAATACGTTGGTGGCACCTCCGTGAACTGTTCATCATTCTCGGCACACATCAGGGCACTCCTGGGTCCAAATAGTTGATGCAAAACTACCAAGAAACGAGCAAGGAACAAAATCAACTTGACAAAGTGTCGCCTCCAATAGGTAAAGTTGGCCAGTTGATGACGATAACAATCCATAATCGCAAGAAAACTATTCCCAAAACGTTGAAATTTTCGACGTCGCAACCAAATGTTGCACAACATTTCGATTGCTGCTAAGGCTTTGATGCAAGCCGCCGTAGTGTAGGCCGCACCTAGCATATCCATATCCTGGCACTCGAAATAATAGTCTGTCATTTCGATCAGTATAAAGGGTATCGACACCAGACAAACCAAATGCAGCAGCACCCAATAGAGCAACATAAGTCCATTATCGAGCTCAAATTGATTTGTTTCCTTTACATAACGTAAATTAAGCAAACCAAAAATACGAAATATTCGTATTGTTAATGCTATTGGACGACGTTCCATTGTTCAACAGTTACTTTTTATGACTAACCAACAAGTTAGGTTAATATTGTCGTGCTGAACGCAAGTGGAAAAATAGCTGTTTAAAGGACTCGAGGGATTTGCAATAATCAAAAACAGATTGAACATATGTAAACTTGTGACACTGCATGGGGTACTTCGGTTTGCAAGGGAATTATAAATTACAACAACAATATTATATTTTAAATAATTACACTATTTACAAATCGAATCTTAATATATATACCATATAAATACTTAACGTTTGTTAAAATGCATAACAATACTGTTGATGAGAATTGAATTCTATTTATGACCAGCTAAAACCATAAAACAGTTGTAATACTGTGGAGATTAACTAAGGCATCTTCATGACTATCCACGGAACCCGTCCGTGATATCTATAGAAATAGTAATCATATGCCAGTTTGCCCAGTATCAGAACAATAAGACTGGCCAGAACACAATTTATCCAGTCTATGGGATGAATGCGCATATCATTCTCAGCGCTAAGGTTGCACATATCGTAACGAGTTAGCGATAGGACTTTCGCTCTGCGCATCTCATCACCTTGCATATAGGTACAGGAGACATTCCAGGCATCCCTCACAATATCCTTATACTTGGTTAACAACTCACGCAAACGCATGCCAAACTTGCACGTACAATGCCAAGGATTCTTACTGAGTAGCAAAAGATTCACATTAACATTATCGTTGAGAGCATTATCCAGTGCATAGACTTGAAGTTTTTTCAATTGATTGCCATGCAAATTGAATAGACGAAAGTTTTGCAGCCAATATGTGTCCTCAAGGACATCAATGTTTGAGATCTGATTGTTTTCCAACTGTACATCCACCACATTATGATAATGTGGATTATCGCGTAAAGGATTTATATCGGTGATCTGAAAAGACAGTTGCATTAATTAGCATTTTGCTGATTGTTAGTTAACTTCACTTACTTGATTATCATTTATGTACAATGTGGTTGTGTTCGCTGGCAAATAGGCAGGCAAACTGTGAAACTGCAAATGGGAACAGTTGACCGTATAAAGTGGAATGTATGATTTGGGTATTATATGATGCATTAGACATGTACAGTTCAGAAGATCCACATGCGATTGACACTCTCGTTTCAGCACCTGAAATTGATACATTGCACGATACATTGCATGAAACATTGCACGATATATTGCACGATAAATTACACGACACACGATTTATTTCACGATACATTTGCACGATACGTTTTCAAACTACTCGCATGCAATATGTCGTGCAATAATGTTGAACAACGCCAGAGTGCTGCAATCAGCTGTTGAAACTGGGACAAAGTGTTAAAATTTGGCAACAAAGTAAAAAGTTGTAATCAACAACGATCGTAAGTACATATTAATTGCTTAAAACTTGTAAATGCATTATTAAATCGTATTGTTTGTAGGTAATGCATTGGAGTCGAGAAGCTGTTTTCAGGCTTATCGAACTATTTGAGCTATATAAGCCGCTATATGATTCGAACCACAAATATTACAAAAACAAGCAATATCGTAGCTTAACATATGTGAAAATAGCTGCAAAGCTAAAAGGCATCGCGCCCGAGGTGACAGAGGATGATATCAAGGCAAAACTGCATTCACTACGCACTCAATACTGTGGACAGATGCGCAAAGCGAAATGTTCAAATATAAAAGGCGAAGTGGGTACAGACGAAAGACCCGCGCCTTATTGGTGTGCAAAATTACATTTCCTAAAGCCTCACATTAGTGTACGCGAGCCCAAGCCTCATATCACTGCAAGCGATCCAATATCAACATGGAATGTAAGTTCAATAAACATTTTCCAAACACAATAGAAAAAACTAAGAGTTGTATTTTTAGCCATCCGAAGATTCAAACGAAATGTTGTCCCCGCAAACGACTGCGCCCCAATCTACATGGAATGTAAGTTAAATAAAACATTAGCCAAAGCAACTAATAATTAAAAATGGACTTTTAGCAATCCGAAGACTCAAGCGAAATGTTACCGTCTCCGGTAATTACGGCAGTCAAAACAATGGCAAATCGCAGTCTTGTCTTTGACGCCGAAACACATACTTTTGGAGAGTATGTTAAAGCAGAGATATCCACGATCGCAAGCATGGAAAAACAACGCGATCTCCGCCATATGATCATCAATGTTATTTATGATTATAAGAAAAACCTGAACAATTAAATAAGATCAACAAAATACTTACCACTTTGTAGTGCATCACGAGCATCATTTGACGCTCCTTGTACTTGCGATCGGCGCACATCAGTTCTTCCCGATCTGCCACAAGGCGACCCTTCTCCGGCTGCAACAGGATCCATTTAAAGTTGCGTGTGCAGTTCCAAGGATTACCCGCTAAATACAGCTGCTGAAAGGAGCGTGGCAGTACTAAGGGACCATCCAGTTGTATTAATTGATTCCATCGCAAATCTAAAACTTGCAAAGCATGCAAGCGCTTAAAGGTGCGTGTCGAAATATACGAGAGATTCGTCCAGGATATGTTAATGGCCTGCAGATAGAACATATCGGGAAAGTCCAGCGTAAACTCCGTAAAGCCACTATACTCAATGGTCAGGGAGCGCAATTGTGATAACTTGAAAAGCTCTCCAAGCGGATTAAATTCCTCCTTTGGCCAGCCACAGAGCACCATTTGCTGTACTGGATACACTGTTCCCAATTTGGAGCTGTAAGACAAGTTTTGAATGAAACGAGCTGTTTAAGTCTTGAAAGTAGTATTATACCTAAGCGTCGCTAGATTGTTCATTCCACCATAGCATCGGATTAATCCATTTTGTGTCAAACGTGTGCAATTGCCATCTGCAGCCTCTGGTGCTTCCGTCCAGCTAACACAGCTATGGATGGAGCTTATCCAGGCTGGTGCCCCTGAGGTGGATGTGGTGGTTAATGTTGTCAATTCATCGATTGGATTTGTGGCGCCACAATATCTGTTTAAATGTTCATAAGTTAGCTACTAAATAAAAATGACAAGACTACTTTTTTCTGTTAATCTATGTAATTAGAGTCGAATCTATTTTTGGCAGGTGATAATCATTATTAACACAGCAATACACATACACATATGTGTTTATTGTTCTTGACAAGCGCTTGACTAGCCTTCAAATAAGTTTATGATATTTTTATTATTATATTTGTCAGTGGAAAAAAGAACACTACTTTTTTTATGCCGTGTTTCTTTAGAAAACAAATACAGATCTGCGTAACAAAAGGCTATTTTCAATTCGCATAACTTAAGGCACAGATTTCTAAGCTACATTTTGACATCATTCGACGCGTGTCCAAAAATAATCGCTCGCAACCAATTGAAGTTCATTGCTTTTGGCTACCTGCTTTAAATAATATCTATAAATATGTTTGAGGTAATAAATAATATGTATATGGTTCATATAAAAATGGGGAGTGTCAAGTTAGTAGCGCTGTACTAAACAAAAGAGCTAACACTATCGAGACACGTTATTTGATTTTTGTGTTAGCTGCCAATTGGCATAGATGATGCTTCCACTTAGCACATGTGCAGATCATTTTTGTGACATTTACACGTACCTAAAATCAAGAAAAAAAAACAATGACAACAACAAAAAATCACCTTAATACACATTGACAACAAACCGAAGAAAATACGCCTTTACATATGTGGAAATTGGATCAAAGTATTAAATAAATGGAAATTAAAAATGCATTTGCAAAGCTGCAATTGAAAGGTAAATATTTAATATTATAATTTATGCATCACATATTTACAGTTTCAATATAAATGTATTTTTTGCTGTGAGTCTTTCAAAGTTATTTAGTTGCAATTAGCAACTCTTGTGCGGCTTGTGCACAAGTGTTAAAAATAAGAGAGAGAAAAACAAAATATTTATTTGAAAATTTACGAAAAATAACAAATATATGTATGTTTGTATTTAAAAATTTAAGCAATAGATATAGTAGTTTCTTAACTTGGCCAATTCAAAATATATATTTAAGCAGAGTTCGTGTTGAAAACAAATATTAGCTCATATGGTATATATCTCAAGTACAGTGCAGCCTCAATCATATTAAACAAAGAGCTCGTGGTCGCATTTATTGTCAATTGATAAAGTATATTGTATATTTAGCCACATCTATAATATAAGTGTTTTTTATGTGACTACAAAAAAACGAAAAAAAAAAAAGAAAAGAAAAAAAATTTGTTTATGTTGTTCTTTTTGGGAATTCTTCCATTAAACTTATTAACTTTCGACGTATGGTGCGTTTGTGTTTGGGAGAGGAAAAATCTACACAAATAAAATAGATACATTTGCGTTGTCTTGTTTTGTGTTGTTGGAGAACGCAGAATAACAAATTAACGAGTCAGTTTCAATTGAAAAGTGTTTTTGATATTGTCTTGCTTTTTCATTTAAGCAATCAAAATAAATTCTTTTGAAAAGCGAATAATAAAAGATTTATTAGCTAAACTGAACGAAGTGGAATAAAGCTAAGCATTTTCCTGTTCAGATCTTTGAATCTAAGCTAATCTGGTAGTTGAAGTATTTCTTACTATTGGTTGTAGCTACTTGAAGCTTGTTTGACAATATGGCAATAGAAAAATTGAATCCACTTCAAAATTCGTCACGCATCGACATTTAACTGATTTTTAATGGAGCTTCCGTAAATGCCAAGACAACGACTGCGCAATACTCTTTTATTTATTTCTATTGTTTCAACAAAGTTTTAAATAAGGCCAAATAGACAAACAAACAAAAAACATTAACTTCGTTCAAGTTAAGCAACTGAATCAGTTAGAATTTAGCTCTTGTTTGTTGTCGACTATTTTTATACAGTTTAGCAAATATAAACCAGATAAAAGATAATAAGGGGCACTCATTTTAACATTTAGAGCAGTGTGCACGTCACAAGTAGGAAATTAAAACAGTAAATAAACTCTAAAATCTGATATGAATCTTTAGAAGCTAGATAGTAAGATTACTTACTTACTTGCTTACCAACAAAACCAGATTAAGTCAATAGGCGTTTTTTTTTTTGTTCACATAATTTTTAGGAAATGTTCACATAAATATGCGATGATTAAGCTAAGCTTGAATTAACGTAAACAAATCCCTATAAACTCGGACAATAAATCAAGTAGCTTATAAACAACACATTAAGTCGATGTAAATAATTGCAACATATTTAGAACAAATATTTATTTAGGTGTATCGAAAATAAATCATTTGCTAACCAACAATTATTAATCACTTTATATTGCCATTAGAAGAAAGCATATTGTTCAACACTTCGTTGACTTAGTTAAATAAACAAACTTATATAGAAATAATACGCTTTGATCACAAAATCAACAGGTATATTCGACTTGATACCGTTAGATACAGCTGGATCGTTTTACAACTGACATAAATCACAGCACTTTTTATATAAATCAAAGGCAGTTACGAAAGGCCAAGTGTTTACGTACTTTTCTGCTTGGCTAAAATAAATACCTAGCATATAGTACAAGCTTATAAACACATGTAAATATTTTTTACGATAAGCTCGTTGTGATGTGATAAAAATGTGAACAGATTGATTTATGAAAGAGTTCAAATATTAACATTAACACACAGAAAGCTACGTGGTTGTTTTTTTTTTAAAGCTATAACGGATATGATATTACGCATAAACTTTGTGAACTAAGCGAAATTTTAACTCTTATCATAAAAAAAACTTATGCACTTTTAATTTTTAATTAACTTTTTTGCGCACCTTCCAAAAATAATCAACGGCAGCAACAGTAGGCAAAGACTTATCACACATTTTTTGCCATCAAAATAAGCGGTTCGATAGCTTATTGCCATTCTCAAAGACGGAACATAAATATCAAAGACACAACAATAGACATACACCGGTATTACGTATGCGTACTTAAAGCGAACACTGTGTGTTTTTTTTAACACGTGTAACATAAATTTCAAATGTTTATGATACTATTTCGGTACTTCGGTACATGACTTTTGAATTCGCACGCAAACAAAACCGGCCGCCAAAAATGTTTACATACATAATAGTATATATGTTAAAGTTAGATTTGCATTTTCTACATATTTGTTAATGTCACTATTTTTATTTTTGTTGTTGTTGTTGTGATTTTATTTCATTTGTTTTTTTAATCGTCGCACATCCGTATCTCTCACTCTCTGTGCTACTTTTCTCGCGTTTGAAGTTCAAATGAGGCGCAAAGTGCGAAACGTTGTCATATTCTTATATTTTTTCGGTCGGTTTTTGGCGGCATAGAAAGATCACGTTAAAAAATTCAAATCAGCTGTTCGGCGAGAGAATAATTTTTGCTGAGAGCTATAAAAAGGGAGAGAGTGTTTTAATATTATGAAATGTGTTCGTTTGTTTTCCTTTTACGATCAGTGTGTTTGTATTTTGATTTATATGTGTGTCCACAGCATCAACAGCTGATAAAGTCAGCTGACAACTTGAAGATTGCCATTTTTGTTAACAGTTGTGAGTTTTGCATGCAAATTGCTTGAAATTTTTTAACTGTCTACTATAAAAAAAAAACTTTTAATGAGATTGAGTCATTAACTGGGTTTTGATTGTGAAAAGTGTTTCAAAAATATATTGGCAAAAATGTAATATGTTTAAAAAAGAAGTTCATGATGGTAATAAAAAGTCTCAAACAGTATGGAAATTCTTGTACCATTGTTTAATTTATGCTATTTTTCATAGTTTGTACATCAAATTTAACAGCGCATATTTTGTTCTAAAGCTTTTCTGCCAACCACATAAATTTTGTCTGTATTATCTAAAAAAAAAAGAAAATAGTTTACAAAAACCATCAATATATAGTTAAACATAAACATCTTGTTACAGCTGCCTAGGTAGTTTGTTTGTTTGTTTTTTTTTGGTTTCGAGTAGCACTCAATTACAGAATCTTGAGCTTATTTGGACCATATGAAATGCATTTGATATTGTATATGTCTGTGCATGTGCATGTGTTTGTGTATATATATGTAACATTCTTAGGACTATGACTTGAGAAATTTGTTTGTATGTAAGCTCGCAATTCAATAACATTTATCTAATACGAGCTAAGGATTCAAAATTGCCAAAGAGATGGCAAATTAAATTTGGTATAACCTTGATTCAAGATTTGAATAATTAAGAATCTGCCTCATGTGTTGCTGCATTGACGCCATTGGTTTTATCTGCCGCATCCGCATCCTTGCTACCCGTTTGTATCTTTTCATTGGTCTCGGCTTGCTTTTGTCGCTCATACGAGCGCACATCCTCCAGCGTCCAGCCGTGCCACTCATCTATCCAGGCAAAAGCCTGACGATGACCCAACAGCAGAATATCCCGAATGCCGCGTTGTATGAAATCCTCCACTTTGGTCTGCAAACCCCACACCTCAAAGCTAGCATGTACCACTTTATAGGAGCACATTATGGGCGTGTCTGTTTGACGCCAGCCCTCAACGAGTGGACCACGATCTGTAAGATGTAATGTTAAAGGTCTTGAAGAGATATGAGATGACAACTTATAGGACTTACTGGTTTTTAGTGACTTGAAAAACTTAGGATCCTCTTCGACCTTATAATGCTTGGCGTTGAGCTCATCAAAGGCAATATCCACATGTTCCACAATGCGTACCTTCAACTCCTCCTCGCTTAAATCCAGACACTACAAGCATCGAAACTTTAAGTTAATTATTTAATGGTAAGTTTCATGTTTTACTTACGTTTTCAGTGCTGCCATTGTTGTCCTCATATTTTGTTTTTATCAGCACATTTAGTTTAGGTATAAAGGAACACTGCAATATACATTCATTTCATATACATATAAAAAAAAAACACCAAAAACCTATAACAATTTGTATAATTACCGTGTATTCTGTCCAGTCATTTGTACCACGCATTAATTGAGGAAGTAGAAAACAAAATCAATACACGGACATAAATTTGTCTGCTTAAATATTTATATTTAGCTAGCACTCTCATAATGCTTTCACATACACAAAAATAAACGAAAAGCTCCAAAACACCAAAGGCCAATTAGATTGAATAACTAATTATACATGCATGTATTGATGATTGGGGATTTTATTTTTAAATCAAATTGATAGTACAAATTTCTCTGATCAATTATTTGTAACACAAAGTACAAAACCGAAAACCTTTAGAAAGATATCAAGTATAGAACATTAACACAAATACCAAATATAAAATTATGTAATTTATAATAACAAATTTCACAACATTTCTCTTAACAAAACTCATTAGTACAAAAGTATGATATAGTTGCCAAGTCGCTACCATATATCATTGAGAAATGTTAACGACCACAAAAACCAAAGCAATAAACCTTTATCAATTTATTGATGGATGAAGTAGACAATAAAAAGCAGGTCTGAGGTTACAGGTCTTATCGGGGGAAAATGTAATCAATGTGAAGTAAGCTGCGAAACAATAAATGGGATTATACACTATGCGAATGGATACAACTGTTGAAAAAGTTACAAACACATTGTTTCGACACTTAAATCATTTCTCTTTTCTGGTGTTGTAAGCGTTATCAAATTCTGATGGCTGTGACTGTGACGTATTTGTTATGGGTATGACAAGTGCGATATGAATACAAATGTATATAGATAAATAGAAATGTACGCTTATCGAAGACATAATGATTGAAATGGGCCAAGGCAATAGAATTGATTTAAAGGAACTGGCCATATGGCTAAATAAAACTTTCATGTAATTAAAAAAAAAACACTGCTAAAGAAATCATCGATGAATGGTTGGAGCGCTCACCTGTTAGTGTATAGGGATAATAGTTCCATGACTTTTCGGTTACATAGAAGACGCGTGGACATATTGCCTGTATATAGTATGGCAGACGACTTAAAAAATAAATACAAAAATTTGTTATGAAAGCCTAATCTCATAAAAGAAAATCATTTGATTGTTTACTTGGACAAGTGTATGCGCTTCTCTGTGTATTGTCCTGTGCCATGCTCCTCATCCTCGCAGGGTTTGTTCTCAATCACCTCGACGCCTTCACCTGCTTCCGACTGTTCCAGGCTATGGCGCGCAATCATATAAAGCTGTCCGATTTTGTACTGCAAAATGCAATGAATGGTCAATTGTGCATTGCATAGTAAAAAATAAATGCATGTTTATTCACCTCTTCCACGGTGAGCGGCATGCAAACACGATATTCTTTTGTCAATACCATGTTGACAAGTGATGTTTTGATTAAAAAATTATGTTTAACTGAATATGGCGTTACGCAAAGAACGACACACGAGACAAGACACAACTGATGGAAGCAACAACCAATATAAACGCTTCATGAAAACTTCTCGTGCTAACTATCGTTCTCTGTATCGATATCCTATGCTAGCAAAAATGTTCACCATACATGCCTTAGCATACCATCGATAACGGTTACATTTGGCAACATCGATTGGGCCACCGATTATTTAAAGAAGTACGGTCACACGGTTGATTGCTTAGATTTTTGCTGCAGGCAGATTTCCAAACTCTGCGTAAAAAACATTTAAACGGAGTGAAAAATTATTTTAAATTAGTGACGATTGCGTAGAAACACCACTAAAAGGTGGGTCAAGAAAATAGCAATAAAATAAAACAAACAATCTTTGCCATGCAGGCTCAAATGAAGTGCAATATAAAGTGAAAAAGTGGCACAATAATAAATACATACAACACACACATGCAAATTTGCAAGTGTGTGTGTATATGTCTAAGCATACACACATGCAAGCATATATGATACATGAATAGAGAAAACCACAAAATAAAGTAGAGCTCATTTATGCACATAATCATAATTAATGTCGTTCGTCTCGTCTTTTAGTATCGTGTGACGCGACACAGCACTCAATCCGTCGCCAGACGTGCAATGTTTAGGATCCGCGTCAAAATGGGTCCGCAACGTAATCACAACAACAATAACAATGCGAATGGGAATGGCCGGGTCAACAAGGAGTGGAACTGCTGCTTTGGCCTGCATGTGCATACGGCCACTCTAATGATTGGCCTTTGGCATTTGGTAAGCAAATATTGCGACGCAATTGGAAGCCTTAATATACACACACATACACACACAGCTACGCACACATAGTGCAGTTAGCAATTGTTGACGCTCCTTCGCACACATACACACACGAAGTCGCTCTCCCACTCCCACTCATTCACTCACTAACTAGCATGCACGCACGCACATTCAAGTTGACCCTGTTCAGTGTCGAGTAGGGAAAAATCAATTGTCGCCTTGCAATCGGTGACTCTCAAACTGTTCATCCGGAACAGGCAGCAGCAACAGCAGCGAAAGTTGCAGTTTTGTTTTCACAATTTCGCCACCCTCTTGCATGGCTGCTGACGTCACTGGAGTTGAGCTGCAATTTTGCAATCGCGGCCAAGTGGCGTGACATTATTAGTTTCTTACTTATTTATTGTTTTCTTTTTTTTTTGTTTTTGTATTGCCTGTGTCATCATTTCGTGGCATTGAATTTAACGCACGTTCCCATTTTAATAGCTTACATTTATATTTGATTTTCTCAGTGCCTGCTCAACTGTTTAATGATCTTTAAGGTAAACAGCTGTGAATTTTTACAACATAACTAATATGGCAACAGTTTTGGGGGTCACCAAAGCATTCGTATCATATTTTAAGGTCAAACGTTTGGTTTACATTCAACAATGTTTGTGAATAAATGAAAATATTTTTCAAAAAAAGTTTGCATCACAATGACGAGAGACGTTCCCTCTATTTGGTATTTAAATATTTACTCATTCTTTTTTGTGTACTCGTGTTGAGAAGCAAATCATCCAGACAGTCAGTCAGCAAAAAAGTACACATTAAACAAAAGACACCAGCATCCCAAGCATTTGCTTATCTCTGACGGATATGTATGAAGGTGAATAAGTTTACTTGAATAATTATTATTAGTTCACCCTTTGCATGAGTCGATTCGTGTGCTCAAGTGCCAACAAATACTAACACTTGAAAGATACTTGAGCTTGAGCTAAAATGGGAAATTGAAAATCACTTAATAGCATTGATTAATGCTCAGATTTTGGTTCATTCACTTGTGATAACAAATGCAAAAAAATTTTTTTAATGAATCATTTCAAGTGAATATTGTTTCCTAAATTGGGCAAATGTTTGCATATCAGATTTAATTTCAAAGTGCCTAATAAGCACTTATGAAGCTTAAGATTAAGTTATCCAAAATATTCAAGAGTATCTTGACTTAAACGTCTCTTATCATTTCACATTTTTGACAAATTTTTCAAAGTATTAGAATTATAGTTCTTTGCGACCATAATGTTTGTGATTACGATTTCAATGCAATGTACCAAGATCATCAAGACACAGACGATGAGGAGGCGTATGAGGAAGCCCAATCGAGTCCAATAAGCGAAAATTCTGATTATGAGACAGAAGAACATCAAACCGAGGACGAGCAAACTTTCAATTCCTTCAATTCTTATCTTTCCGATCCACCCTACAATAATCTGGAAGAGCATTCGCTTCTTTCTCTGGGATACAAAGCGAGTGATGAATGGCCCAAATCAGAGACGATAAAAACTCAAATCTCTAAACCAAATCTCTACGAGTTGCTATTGAAAATGGTGCAGCGTGGCCAAAAAACAAATGCAGTGATTAGCATTGCAGATAGCCGCCTCGAAGTTCATCTAGTTGTGCTGCAGTGTTATTCGGGCTTGTTTTGTGAACTAGATAACCAAAGCTTGAGTATGGAATTGCCCTCTGAGTGGGTGACGCCACGCGCATTTCGTCTCATCTACGACTGGATGATGGAGGATGCGCCACTCTTGTCGCGACACGGTCTGTTGGAGGTGCTACGTGCCGCAAACTTTTTGAAAATAACTCAACTGGAAAAACAGTGTAAACAGTGTTTGGCAAATGGCATCCAGGAGGAAGCAGCGGCTCTCCTCTATCTAGAAGCACGACTCCTAAACATGGAACACGCACATCGTTCTGTGCTGCAGCACGTTGGTCGCTTCTTTTTAACACTGGTCGCTTCACAGGAGTACCTTCAGCTGCCCATGCAAGCCGTTTGCCTGCTCCTTGGCTCTAGCAGCATTGGTGTCAACTCCGAGTTGGAGGTGTTTATGGCTGCTGTGCGTTGGCTCAACTTTGAATGGCCAAAGAGGCGTCTAAGCGTAGCACAGCTAACCTCCTGCATCCGGTTTGCTTTGGTGCCGCCCTGGTTGCTTATACGCCTGCATAAGCGTTGTTCCAGTTCCATGGAGGTGAGACGTATTGTTTCGCAAGCGGAGGTACTGCAGCAGTTGCACGATGGTCTAAGTTATACCACGGCACGACTTTGCTATGGGTCTGACGAAAATGCCTTTAAGCTGCATGTTAAGCAAAGTGGCATGCAACCGCCTTTGCAGCGCAATTGGATTTATGATCGAATGTGCAAATTTCACCATCGTTTGCATTGCCAAATCTCAGAGGAGTTCACATATGAGTCCTTTCTAGGCTATCTTAATTTGTTACAACAGCAACAAAACGATTATTGGCGATCTTTGGAGCCAATGAATGCTTCAACAAAGTGTTGTCTATGTTGCCAGACATCTGATAAGAATCAAGAGAGCAGAAGATTATAGTTGAATAGGATTCGTTTATGGAAATATATTTGTAATAATAAGCAAACCGTATATTTAATAGTTTCCATTCCTTGTTTCAATTGCAGTTCCTCAATATTTTGGCCCTTAGCGTTCTTGCTGTCATTTGGCGTAATCCGGAAATGATGGATGAATTGGAAAGTGGTAGCCATGATTTTACTGTCGATTTGAATGCACCCGCTTTGCCCACACCGCTGAGCAAAGTGGATCCGCCGTATGCCTATCGTGACCATTCGCTCAACTATCGTAAGCGTTACCGTAAGATGTCGGAATGAGAAATTCGACTTGATTCGTTAACTAAATTGAAATTGGCATTACAGAAAACTTTGATATGGGCGGATTGGTATGCACCTGCATGATAGCCATAACACTGATGATGATCTACGGTACCATTAAGGGTAAACCTTCTCACTTGTTGCCCTTCTTCTGTCTGCAACTGTTTGACTTTGCCATAACGACGTGAGTTAAAAAATATATATCTCATACTTATGTCATACTAAATGCTTTGCTTTTTGTAGATTGACTGCTGCTGGTTATCTATGCTATCTACAGGCCATTCATCGCATCATTGCTGAATCGCATCGTTTGCCATGGCGCGAGAAGTTGCTGGAGCTGCCTCCAGAGGAGCTTGTTGTGGTTGTTCTGGTGGTCTTTGTGTGCATTGTGTTTTTAAAAGCTTATTGCATTGGCATCGTATGGCGCTGCTACAAGTACTTGACTCTGCGACAACAGCATTTGCGTAGCTTGCTACCTTGCATTCTGCCCGAGATGGTTGCGTGTGGTGTTAGTGGTGCTGGCGGTTATGGATCGGAGGAGCGTGCCTATTCGACACTGTTGCCCAATTATGATGAGGCAATTGCTCAGTATTTGAAACAGGCGCCGCCGCCATCGTATCAGGTGGCCATGTCCAACTATCAGAATGATGACGAGGCTGGTGCCGCTGGTGGTGGTGCTGCAGATGGTAGTGGTGGTGGTGGTGGTGGTGGTGCAGATGGAAGTGGCGGTAGTACACCACTCTTTGTGGCACTTGATGGACGCGCAGCTGGCAATGGTGGTGCTGCTGCCTCCAATCTGGATGACAACCTTGACAACAACAACGATACACCCAACAACAACAATACGGTTCATGTGAATGCCAATACGCCACCAATGCGACGCAGTGAGCAGGCTAGTTCCAGTGATGCTACAATCTCAGATGATAACATCGATGAAGTGGGTTATGATGAAGAAGATGATAGTTCGGATCTGGAGATCATCGATGCTGGCCGAGAAAACGTTGTTGACGGCATTGTGCCGCCACCGCCGTACAACAACAACACGGATAATGTTATCGATGATCAGATGCAGTCGCGCCAAGTGAACATACCCGGTCAGGTGGTGCCTGGCAGCAATGAGAGTCAGGCCTAAGTTGTGATTTCATTAAAGTTTTTTACATTTTTATTATTATCATTATTATAATATTGTGTTGTGAGCAAAAAAAAAAAAAAAGAAGAAAAAAAACTCCTCTCCCGCCCTTCTTGTGCCCAACACGCTACCTTCCTTCCTCTCTTGCCGATGATAAAACACAAGCACAATATTTCGAGTTTTGTTTTCACAACAATTTTATTCCAAACGTATACATATATAGTATATATGTAGTTTCTATCGATTCAGATTAGTTCTTAAATCTTCCGTTCCACAAAAAAAAAGAAGAGAAACTCGCCACTTTTACTCGTTACGAATAATAATAATATCGTATGCATAAAAGTATTCAGAAAGAAAAATGGTTTTTGAATATTATAAAAAAAATTCTTATATGTAAACCTCTAGCAGTCACATATATATTGATGTTTAACCAAAAAACCAAAAATAAGCAAGCATACCCTCTCTCACATACGAATATTCTCTGAAATTTGCTCTAGAAATTTAATATATACAAAACATATTATACCTTTGTCGTGCATATATGGTAAAATTAACCTTTTCTGTTATCTACAAAAATGATTTAAGGCAATTCCGTTTGGCACTGGCTTTAATTTAGTTAACCTGTGAATTTTTACCTAGTTAAGCGCAAGTAGTTGTTACCAAAAAAAAAAAAAAAAAAACAAAACCCGAAAGTAAAAAGAGTTAAACGGAAGTTACAAAGAATCTAAATGGTAAAGTCTTATCTATGCGGAGCGTATGTTCTACTAATTTTTTAAGCGTACTTCTAAGACTCTCTAAGCATATTTAATACATGGATAATATATATACTAAATATGATATATATATATTTAAATGGTATGTCAATTCTTTTCGTTGTATTTGAGTTTTGTGTATTCAATTATCATAACACTGACAACCAAAAAAAAAAAATATTTGATGTATGTACAATATCTATATGTATACTGTATACTAAATATATATGCAGAGATATTCTAATAAATATTAGTTAAAAATACAAAAACAAAACGAAGCATGCGATTATTGAAGCTACGCATAACAAATGAAAATGATTATTTTCGCATTTTATTAGCATTCCACGCCAATGAACGATAAGAATATTGCTTATTATTGTAAATATTTATAGACCAACTTCATTAATAATTTGATTTATGCAAGCTGCTTTCAATTTTGTGAAGCATAGTTAGTTCTTTTTAGAAACAAATTTGTAATGAAACCATCGTATGATTGTTATTATTTCTTTTCCTAACTGAAATAGGTATCAATTGTATAAAAATAGATACAATGGCTTCGTTAGATTACAGCTTGAGTAGCCATAAATTGATCATTTCACTATCTACACTGTAAATTTATGTATTTACGTAAACATCGCGCGCTGCCAGAGGTTTTGTTACTCGTATCAATAGCGTATATTGATAGTCTCCTATCTCGAAGCTGGAGGCATATATAAGCACTTACATTTTGTACTTTGGCATAACATTCGATTAGCGATCATGGCAAACAAAGCGATTATCCTTTTGGCTGTGCTCCTGTGCGCTCAGGCTGTGTTTGGCGTTGCCGTTGTCTCCAAGTCTGAATGGGGAGGACGGGCAGCCACTGGCAAGACCACTCTGGCCAACTCCTTGGCCTACGCTGTGGTGCACCACACCGCTGGCAACTACTGCAGCACCCGCGCTGCCTGCATTACGGAGTTGAAGAGCATCCAGAACTATCACATGAACAGCCTGGGCTGGGCCGATATTGGCTATAACTTCCTGATCGGTGGTGATGGCTCTGCATACGAGGGTCGTGGCTGGAATGCTGTTGGTGCTCATGCCACCAACTGGAACTCCAAGTCAATTGGCATCTCCTTCATGGGCAACTTCAACAACAACAAGCCAACCGCTGCCATGATCAGCACTGCCAAGGGTCTGTTATCCGATGCCGTCTCTCGTGGTCAAATCAAGTCCGGCTATACTCTGTACGGACATCGTCAGGTGAGCGCCACCGAGTGCCCTGGCACCAACCTATGGAACGAGATCCGTACCTGGGCCAACTGGAAGGCTTAAGCCATAATTTCATAAAATTGCTGCTTTAATAAAAAAAATCATAAAAAAAATACAATACACACACGTTACATATGCTTAATGCAATCCGAGGGTATTTTTCTTGTTGTTTTCTAAATGCTGATTGTTGATTGCTGATTTTTGATTTGTTGATGAGTCACTGAAATACGCAGTGGGATGTGCTTGTGTATAAATAGGTTATTAAGGTAGTACAGAATGAAGTTTTTTTCTAAACCTAAGAAACTTTATGAAGTTTCATACAGATTAGGTTCAAACTTGTAGTTGACACGGATGTTTCCAAGACGTCAAACAATTACAATATCCACTAAATAAATATTGACATACAAAAGTATATAGAATAATTGATTGGTGGAAAAGGGAATCTTTCATTATCAACACTTTAAGCTTAATACTTGAACAATGTCATAAAACATTTTCATATTAAATAAGTAAAATAAAAACAAAACCTGATTTGCGGGGAAAAACCTTTAAGCAAAAAAAGTCCCTCGGAATGCCATTAGTAGACACTGAGAGAAAAACGGCTGTAGGTCGTATAAAAATAAAACTTTTACCAGCTTCCATTCAAACATTTAAAAAGTAAACTCATTATTCCTTTAAGTATGCATGTATTGTATTGAATTTTTTTCTAAGCGTTTTTATTTTGCAGTAACTTTGTTTTTGAAAAGAAAATCATGCATTGACAACACTTAAGCCTTCCAGTTGGGCCAAGAGCGAATCTCGTTCCAGATATTGGTGCCGGGGCACTCGGTGGAGCCGACCTGACGATGTCCGTACAGAGTGTAGCCAGACTGGATTTGGCCACGAGAGACGGCATCAGCCAACAAACCCTTGGCAGCTGTAATCTGTGCGGCAGTCAATTGGCTGTTGTTGTAGTTGCCAAGGAAGGAGATGCCCAGAGACTTGGAGTTCCAGTTGGTGGCATGAGCACCCAAAACGTTCCAGCCACGACCCTCGTAGACATTGCCATCACCGCCAATCAAGAAGTTGTAGCCAATATCAGCCCAGCCCAAGCTGTCCATGTGATAGTTTTGGATGCTCTTCAACTCCTTCTCGCAGGCAGCGCGTGTGGTGCAATAGTTGCCAGCGGTGTGGTGGACCACAGCGTAGGCCAAGGAGCTGGCCAGAGTGGACTTGCCAGTGGGTGCACGACCACCCCACTGTGACTTGGTGATGACGGTCACACCGAAGACAGCCTGAGCGCACAGCACAACGGCTAGCAGGATAAGAGCTTTATTTGCCATGATTTCCAACTGATTATTGTATTTTGATTGACAGCTGTAGCGCTTCTTATATACCCCTGGCAGATTGTGTGTGTCTTATCTCTGTCGAACGAAGCGACACGGTTTGCGCACGAATATTTTTGTAGAACCCCCCACACGTGAGGGGAGTAATTTAAATCTGATATGAAGAGACAATCTGAAGCACCTTTTTGATACTCGTGTCAGGCGACGCGTTTCGTGCCTTTTGGTCATATGAGTTTTTAATCAAAGGAATGGCATTTAATTAATTTGTAAGAAATACCCAAGGGACTATATAAATAAACAACCATGGACGTACTAAATGCGGGTGAAGGCATGCTTATCTTGGATATTATTTTATAGCTCCATAATTTTAAGCCATTCAAAAAAGATTAATACATTCACTTTGAAATAATCTTAACGTTAAGCTTTAGTCACTTGATTTTTGAAACCAGTTTTAAATCCTTGAAATGAAGATCTTTATTTTATTCGAACACAAAAAAATCAACTTCAGCTTTCTGCGCGCCAATTCTCGTGAATAATCGTACACTATCGCATACGAATCACCAATAGTAATTGCAAAAACTCAAACATCGATTGTGTATCGATAAGTATGCAGCAGTAGCCGGGCGAAAAGGTTGATGTGCGTTTTAACTTTTCAATTGCAAATATCATGGAGGATATTCGGCCATTAAATAATTGCGAGGTGTTTAAACAAATACGCATTGAATTCACCAGCTACCACCAACATATTAAGAAGCTTAATACATTTATTTACTTTGGTGGTAAGTTTTGCTATCCGATTTTGTTCTTGTTACATTTGAATAAATGGTCCTTTTACAGGCAATGAGCAGCATATAAAGCAGTTGGCAAAACGTTTGCTTAATGTGCTACTGGAACATGGTCTCGTTCAGCAGGATGACCCAGAGGAAATGCCAAAGATCGCACCTGGCGCAGATCTCGATCAACTGCGAGGCACCGTTATGTATTTGGTGCTAAACAGCGCCAATGTGGATGGCAGCACTGATGAGGCCGACTTTGGCCGCTGTAATCCGCAGTGTGTGCATTTGTTGCAGCAGCTGCCAGCTTCGCTGCCACAGCTCCTCACTGTCAGCATGGTGCTGCTGTGCGGCTTGGATGAACAGCTGCTCGAACTGCTTTCCTGTAGTCAGCACTGGCTGGCATCGCAGTACATTGATGCTTTAAACGATGCATTGGCTCATCAGGTCAGCGCTAAAGGAAAGACCGTGACGCTTATTTGCGGCACTTTGAGCGCTGTAACTAAATCCATTTGTTACGGCAACGGTTCAAATGCATTTCTTTTGGACAATGCTATGCGTATAATGCAGCGCAATCTGCTGGACACCGAGGAGCGTCAGCGCGTGCTTGGGCCACGCGTTACTCGCATTCGTTACCTGGGCGATGCAATGCGTCAGCTGTTGGAAGTGCTGCTGGAGATAATGCATGGCCTTGATGGTCATAAGCCACAGTTGCCGGATTATGCATTGGTCTATGCGCTGCGTTCGCCCACAATGTCCAAAGTTGAGCCAACCACCACAGATGCTATTGATGACAAATTGCGTCTGTTTGCTGGCAAGATCATGGATTTTGTGCAGCGATTGCTGCTTTGCGTCAGTGTGGATACATATATTGAATGGCAGGAGATCCCATCGGGTCAGCCGCTCTTGCATCTACAGGCGCATATCTGCAATCAGAGTAAGGAACTCGTTGATCTGCTCGCTGGCGATGATACGCTTAAGACGCACAGTCTACGCTCAAAGCTTGACAATTTCTCGCAGGCAGCACAAAGCTTTGAGCAACGTTTAGAGGAGCTTGAACTCGGCGAGCTGCTTGGCTTCCTCGATGACGATTCTGGCGAAGTCAGTGCTGAGCAACTGCTTGCTGGGCTCAATCAGCTGCTTAAGTGGTCCATTTGTTTCGGAAATGACGAGTGTGTGGAGATGATGGCCAAGCATGTAAAACTGTTGACAGTAGATCATGCCAAGCTCATTTTAAATCATCTATCTGAAGTGCTTAAGGTTCAGGCGCTACAAAGACAGCTGGAGGAGTTTGATGAGACTGAAATAGAGGATAATAATGAGACATATGGGGAATTGCTGCGACAAGTTCTCTTGCCTATTTATGCCGCATGCTCTAATCCCACGAATAAACTGGAGCTGCTGTGCCATCGGGACAAGTTGGAGCTGCTGAACTATTACAATTTTGAGCTCGAGGATTACTATTCACGCCGCATTTACTTTTTCAATCATCTAAGCGATTCTATTGAGCAGTTTCCATTAGACGAATTTCTCGATTTGTGCTGGGAGCAGCCGGCACAGACCTGGCTCACCCTTGCCCAGTTGGCTATGACCCATGCTAACTATGCTCATCTCTACTGGCACATAGCCAGTGCTGTGTGTGCCTCGCACGCACGTCATCATGTTCCATTCATTGTGGACCAACTAATGCAGGATGAACGTGTTTGCAGCCATAAAAAGGACTCTGATTTGTTGTTGGCACTCTACGAACAGCCGGTGATCCTAAGCGGCATGCTTTATCGTCGGCCAAGTCAACTAATACTTAATTTGAATGTGTCCAAAGTTCCATACTGCGTTGATGAGCTGCAGTCAGGTCAGTTCATGTATTTAACATCGTGGGCCAACGGCCTGGCCAAGTTCACCAAGTCAAAAAATTATGCTGCCATGGAGAAACTAATGCAAACATTGCAGCGTCTACCACAAATTGAGCAGCGCATCCAGCAATGCAGTCACAAGTCTCTGCGCCTGCAACGTCATCGCCTGTCGCAACTAAGGAAGAAAGCTGCCAATCCGGTGGTTGAAAGGGAAATGAAACGAACACGCTCTAAGTTTCGTCTGGCTCGCAAATATGTGCCGATGCATGACCAATTGGAAATGTGGCGCCTTGGTCACTGGCCACTCGTCAAACAGTTAATACTCAGCATGGATCAGCTACGTTCATCGCTTGTCAATTTTGAGCCAGCGCGTCTGGCTGTGCTCGACATGATCATGGAGGCATATCAGCAAAACTTGCCGCAGGCCTTTCTTCTTTATCCAGGTATGTAAAATATATATTCTCATACAGTGTATTTACAAATATATATTTTTTAGATTTAATTGACAAGGTTCAGGAGCTAGTAACGAATTCTGTAGAGCACAAGCAACTGTGGCAAGATGAGCAGTTGGTTTTGTTGTTGAATTTCAAAAAAGAAGTTAAAGAGTGCGCTCTGGTAAATAAATTACAAAACGAATTTCGTCGTATATACTATGTAAACTATTTTTGAGTATATTTTATTGCCTTTAGCTGCTACCGTTATCGTCAACACTGGAAGCCATTAATCAACTGAGTAACGCCATTCGCTATGGCATTGATGGAGCTGTTATGGAGGAGCTTTCACGTGCGGTGGATTCCATTAATACACCAAACTCACAAAATGCATATAATTTCATTTTCAAGTGTTACATGCATGCCTTCGAGCATGAGCTTATTAAACCAGCCACACGCAAGGATTATTATGGCCTCATCCAGAAACTGTTTCAGATCCCAAAACTTCACACCCAACAAAATCTATTGGCTTCCGTTGATAACTTTCTGATCCTACTAAAAGCGACTTGTAGTGATATGGAAAAGTCAGATGTACTCAAATATATATTTAATAAAACTTTACCATACTAATAACCAGCCTTAGGTATTACATACAAACTATGTACTAATAACTAACTAACTTCCATACTTTTATTCCTCATTTGAATTGAATTGAATAATACTTAATAAAATATGTAAAAAGATAAAATTTACAAAATTTATTTCTAAAGTTTCAATAATCATAATTAAACATAAATTTATATGTTTATGTATTGTATGTACTATACTCGCTGCAATTTGCAATTGTCTTAGTTCCATTCAGATTAAGCATAAGTATTAAAGTTTATTTTATTGGTAGCTCTATTGTCTTTGATAGTATCTTTTATGTGCGTCTTCTTAATTCTTAAATCGCAAAGTAATTTATTTACATACAAGAAATCATAAAGAAGATTAACTTTTAAAAAGAAAACTCATTTTGTAAGTTATTGCTGATTGCTTTGACAATAAAAACCTAAGTTTGATCCGTAGTTATAAGTCGGCTTTGTTTTTCAAATCTTAGCCATATAACATACAGTAAAATATTATAGTAAAGCCAGAAAATTAACAATTAGTTTAGTTTTAATATAATTTTCACAATGATTCGTAGTTATGAGCATCTTACTTTATGGAATCAAACCTTTGAAATAAAGGCAGTGTTAGCTGAGGTGCATTTGTAATTTAAATATTATTTGTGATAATCTACTAACTTATTTAATTTTTAAAGGTGAGCTGTTTTAGTGTTGTGGAGGCAGACTTTGAAAATCGTTGCTATTTAGCGGGCGCAATCGTTCAATGCCCAAACATTATGAACTTTCTCAATTATTACAAATTCATGTACTGCATTCTAAATATTAATACCCGTTTAGAGGAACTGGCATTCTCAATCCTATTTACTGTGACTTCGGTTTATATTGGTATTTTCATTGGACATCTAGCTGACAAATAGTAAGTAATCAATATTAATAACTTTATGTAAATATAATAAATAATTTTAAAAAAAAATTTTAGTTTTTTACCAATATTGAAAATAGTGTCGCACAAACTAAAAATGAATCAATATTTGACTGGTGTCACATTATTGTGTATGAGCAATTGTTTACCTGAAGTTTTGGCCAACTTTATGCCAATACGACTTTATTCACCATTATTTACAATGACAGTAAGCAATGCCGTTGCCGTTATGCTTATAAGTGGAGGCATGGTCTGCTATCTGAGACCATTCAAGATTAATGGGTACTGTGCTGTGCGGGATATGCTCTATCTGATGTTTAGCTGTCAGTTTCTTGCCTATTGTATTAAAAAGGATGGAAAGATAACGAAAGTTGAATCAGTTGGTAAGAGACGATAAAAAAACAAACTAATTATAACTTTTGAATTATATAAAATGATTATATATTAACCTTTTCAGCTCTTATTATGGTTTATGTAATTTTTTTGGCCATTGACATAATCGATCAAAAATTAATGCATTGCCGAATAAGAGGTAAGTATTAAGAGCTTATAAATAACTCTTCTTTATTTTCACTAGCAATAAATCTTGGTTTTTTAAATCAATTAGTTTTGAAAAAAGAGATTAACCAACTAAGAAGCCAACCATTTTCGCCAGTCCAAAATCGTTTACTGCAGAAAGGACAGAAGGAATTGCTTGAGCTGGAGCACGACACTAAATTGATAATGCACACAAATCTTACAGGCAACATCAGCTCCTCAAATCGACTTCACCCTAACCAACGACTGCCTAATCATGGCAATAAAGCTATGTATGGATTAAAGAAAGAGATAGAACCACTAGATAAGGTTTTTGATGTGAACAAGACACGAAATTGTCTGCATAATCCAAATAATCCGAAAAATTTGTATTTATGGTCAGAGGCCCTGGAGTCGCTATTGCCCATCACTATGGAGAGGTGGAAGGAATCAGGCCGTTTTGGTCGTATATGGCTTATAATCGTTGCGCCTTCGAAGTTATTCTGCAGTTTATTCATACCAAAAGTAGACGTTATGTTGGATAAACATGGTTGGAGCAAGCTGCTTAATTGCACGCAGCTCATAACGAATCCATTTATCACTATTATGCTGATTAACGGTAAGATAAATATTACCTCAATATTATTTGTTATCTTTTTGTTATTTCACTGTTCCTCCGTTTTTTACAGCTTTGGTTGTAGATCAACATAATGATATTGGTGTGGTATTCTTCGTCGACGCTGCCGTATATTCCCTGGGTCTAACGGTGCCTCTTGCCATTGTTGCATTCTTTTTATCTCGCACAGATCAGCCACCAGTGTGGCATGACGTAAGTGATTAATTTTCAGCGTGGAAACAAAAAAAGTTTTATAATCCAAAACTAATTGCAGCTTTTGATCATACTGACTGCCGTTTCTTCAATTGTTTTTTTAACAGTTTGTGCCACTGAATTGGAAGTGATTTGTTGCGTTATTGGTTCGATATGGCATTTAACCGAAGATTTTGTAAATACCAGCATTCGAGCATTTACAGCTGGAGTAGTTGATTTGATATTTAGTGTGGATATGGCCACTCAGGGCTATGAGAGAATGGCATTTGCTTCAATATTGGCATCGAACCTTTTTAGTATGTTTTTTTTTTTTACTCATTAATTTATTTGCTGACAAACAGATTTTATTCGAAATATTTCAGCTATGACCGTTGGTTTAGGCTTGCCGGCGTTTTTTAATATTGGAGGACTAGTGGTGTTTTCCAGTGAAGCTATGTATATGAATCATGGTGAAAACAGTTATATATTCTTTATGATAACAATTGTTTCATATATGGCCTGGGCATCCACCTTCAATTTCTATGCTCGACGTTCAGCGGGAATTTTTGCATTTTATTTGTACTTTTTATTCAGTCTATATGCCGTGCTGATTGAACTCAACGTTATTCATCCATTTGCCAAAGATTTCCCAATTGAACCAATTTAAATTGAAAATTTAAAGAAATTAATGATGATTTAAAGAATTCGAATAAAATTCCTAAGAACTTTCTTAAACAAGTTGTTTAAATCTTCTTTTCTTGACAATTTTATTTAGCTAAGGGTAAGCTTAAAGTTCGCATTACCCTGTCGAACCGGTTCGCAACTATGATCAATACATATTATTACAAATATGATCACTCATACCTTTTTTGTTTTTTTATTTACACTGAACCCATTAAAAATGTATGTTACAGGCAAAAGGAAGCATCTCCGACCCATTAAAGTATATATATTCTTCAGCATCAACAGCCGAGTCGATATAGCCATGTCCATCTGTCCGGTTGAGAAACACCGGAGATATGGCACATTGAAGTTGAGTATGCAGTATGCGCGTAGACACACGAACACACACATACGTGACAGTACGTAAAGTATAGGGATCAGGGTATCGTCTAGTAGGGGCTTCTGGACTTGTGAAACTAACTATTTCATTTAGTAGTAGGCCTTTTGACACAATATCTTAAGTTCGATGAAAAATTATTTTGTTTTTTAAATTTTGTGCAACAAACTCTTATACAAAATGAATAGAACCTTTTCAATTGATGAAGTGCACAATACGGTAAGCAAACGCATAGTATTAAATTTTGTAACCTGTATAAGCTAACTAATTGATATGTAAAAGATGTCCTGCTTTACCATCATGGAGATTGATATGGTTCATCGTTGCCCATTGATTAAGTCTATGGCGCATTGCACTCGTATTATGAATATGTTCAAGTACTTTGATATTATCTTCTGCGAAGTGAAAATAAAAGATAGAACAAGCGAAATTATGGTGATGGCCATTCTGGCACTAATTCAAATATATCTTTGGATTTTATTAGCACACGTAATTGTATACTAGTAAGTTGAAGAAGTTCGCATAAAAGTAGTGAATACTTAATTATATTTATTTTTCTTAGCTTTGCTCCAGTATTGAAAATAATTTCTATTAAGATGCACATGAACCAATATTTGGCGGGCATCACTCTATTGGCCTTTGGCAATAATTTGTCCGATTTGGCAACCAATTTTATGAGCATTCGCCGAAATGCACCACTTTTTACCATAGTTATCAGCAATGCTTTAGCTGTTATCCTTGTAAGTGGTGGTTCAGTTTGCTACCTGAGATCATTTAAGATCAATGGTCCTTGTGCCATGCGCGACCTTCTATGTTTAATATTTACCGCTGAATACCTTTTGTATTGTATAACGGAAGGGCGCGATATTAGTATTAAGGATTGTGTTTGTAAGTCGCTTAACTAATCCCCATTTAAAATTTAATTCAATCAATTTTTTTTCCCCCCCCCTTTCAGGGCTTATATCTGCTTATTTTTTGTACTTAATTATAAATATCATAGATTTGAAATTAATGCGTCACTACATACATGGTATGTTTAATGGTAACCAAGTTAAAAAAAAAAAAAAATCTATTTATTTTATTAATCACTAGGTCTTAGAAGTGAAATCAAGTATTTAAAGAAAATAACTGAAACGCCTTACAGGAATGAGTTAATCAAAGAGAAGGAGTCCAAATTGGATGCACTTAAATTTGATAACAAATTGATTATACACACAATGGATACTAGTTATAATTACTCCACAAGTAATTTGCTAGCAGCATCAATAAGTCAATTTGACCAACATGCAGTCGATGAACAAGAAACTCGCGATATTCTTTATCATCGTCATAATCCAAAGAACTTGTTCTTATTCTCCGAGTTCTTTCTAGCTCTGATTCCCATAGATATCTATGAGATAAAGCGAAAAAATTTCTGTGGTAAAATAGTTTGCGTTTTCATGGCACCCATTGTGCTATTTTGCAGGATCTTCATACCCGTTGTGGATTATTCGCAAGCAAGGCACGGATGGAGCAAGTTACTCAATTGTGTGCAGATTATAATCACTCCCTATATGGCTACGCTCATTACAGAAGGTATTACAATGTTTTTTCCTTTAATGTTATACACTTTACATATTGAAACTGTTATAGGGGGTCAAATGAGCAAGTTCGTATGTAAATGTATATCGATGTAGAGCTCAATATATCGATATGCGATTGGCTGATTATTTTAAGTATTAATTATTTGATAAATCGATAAATACATTCATAGTTTGTCGATGAGAACTAGAGCTATATACATAATTTGATGAATCGATCAATTTTTATTTGGAACGATCGATCTATTTTATCGTTAATTCGTTAAAGCAACAAATACAATCGAATATCAATATTGTATATATCATATAACTTGACATAACTTTGATTATCTGTACAAATTTTAGATAATGCATCGCTGCATCAAAGGGAAATATCATGGGCTCAAAATACTATATTAAAGTCAATTCGATTATGTGCTAAACTTAATTCGATTCTCATCTCTTTTTAGCCCTAATACAAAATAAATTTGAGAAATGGCATTTGGTTTTTAATAATACGTATTCCATCTGGAGTTTGTGTTTAACAGTACCTCTAGCCCTATTTGTATTATTTCAGGCACGCACAGATCGTCCTCCATTTTATCACGATGTAAGTGTGTAAATATTGAAATCTTCAATCTAATCCCAACTGAATATGTTTGCGTGTTTTATTTAGTGCTTTTGTTTTCTAACCTTTTTCACATCGCTGTTGTTTGTGACAGTCATTGCCACTGAGGTTGAAGTACTTTGCACCATGCTTGGATACTTTTGTTATCTCAATGAGAGCTTTTTGGCAGGCACTGTGCGTTCTGCTTCCGCTGCACTTAGTGATGTGCTTATGAACCTGGAGATGGCTAACGATGGATATGAACGAATGGCATTTGCTGCAGTTCTTGCTGGACCGATATTTAGTAAGTTTGTTATAAAAAACTTGTTGCGTTGTTTAAATTAACATATTTATTTATGTATTTTTTTTTTTTTAAATATATGAAATCGTTTCAGACTTAACAATTTGCATTGGATTGACGTGCCTTTACAATGAGTCATGTCGGAATAGAGAATTTGTGATATGGCTAACTTCGGGTCTGAGTCAAAATGCCTATATATTCTTTATGATCGCTATATTCACAACAATAGGGTGGATGTTTACATTTAATTTCTGTTCGAGACGTTCGGCGGCCACTTTTTCAATTTTATTATATATCGTATATCTTGTTTATGCATTGCTAGTTGAATGGAATTATGTGCATGAGTTCTCCAATGATACCCTATTTAGCCCAATTTAACTGTAAACTGCAAACTGCGAATAAAATTTGAAAGTTTTAACAAGAAGAAGAAAAATGTGATACGCCCTACTATTATTTTCAAACTGTTCTTTAAGTTGTATTCAAGTGCCGCTAAAAGCAATTACGTTAATAAAGTATCATAATTAAAATTCACCCACCTTAACTGAAAAATGTTTGCTGACATGAGGAAAATTCCTCGACAGTCTTCTATACAATTCCCTCCACATCTCTCTCTCTCTCTCTCTCTCTCTCTCTCTCTCTCTCTCTCTTTCTCTCGCTTGTTGCTGCTGCTGTTCTATTGAGAGCCAGTGAAGCGTTTTAAGCAACGTCTGCCACTTTATCTATCTTGGGCTCTATTTAATTATAAAAAGCGTTGAGAATAATGAAGGAAGCAGTTGGCAAAAGCTTTGGCGTTAATAAGGGTAAAAGTGTTTCGGACTCTGAATCAGCTTTAAAGCAGCATTTCAACTGATTGTCTGCCAAAGAAAAAAAGGGCAATAAAGAATATTAGCTAATTGGATTACTTACTGCAAAGAAAGTGAAATAAAAGGGTAAAAAAAATTGAGATTTGAGATTTTCAGTCTTTTTGAATGCAAATCTTTTGACTAACGCCCATAAAATGCAAAAACTATTCAAAACATTACCATTACATTTAAGTACATTGGCTTCCTGAAATAAAAAAAAAAAAACAAACATACAACTACACCCACACTCTTTCCGAAGACAAGAGAGAGAGAGAGAGAGAAAAACAGAGAGACGGAGAGAGAGTGTAAAAAAATAAGCGGAAGAAGTGGAAGCCAAATGCAAGCTTCAACTTCAAAGCAAATGCCCGCAGAATTCCGGCAGCTATAAAAGCACTCAAGTCCCATAGACTTCCTGCTTCTGTTGCTGTCCGTGGCACTTAATGTGACATGTTTTTGCAACAGTTTTTTTCGGGTTTTGCGACTCCAAGTTGCAACTCAAGCCTTAACTCCAACCATAACAACGGGTTATATGGCACTAATGAAGTGTATTCTTGACTAAAAGATACTCTCTTAAGAACTTTTTGAAAGCCATTGTAATACTAATATAAATAAAAATAAAAAACTATTCATTTTCAGGATTTTTACTCTACAATTAGTATCTATATTTAAATTGTAAAGAATAAAAATTAAAGAAGATAGAAAAATACATAAAAACGTGAACCATCTTTACTCGATCTCAGCTTCAAAACTTTAATGTAACATTTCCTTGAAAAACCACAGGGTATAACAAGCATATGGCAAAAATGCAATCCATATTTGTTCACACTACAAAAACTTCACAGTAGTGTGCAATAAGCTTTGATGCATTTTGCTTGTTAGCCAAATTGTTTTATATTTTTCATAGCTGCCCTTTGCTTTCCTGTTTTGCATATTGTTTTTGACTGCTGCTGCAAAATATGACGCTTAAAATGCAACTTCGATTCCGAAGTCGGTGTGAGAAGGTTATAAAAAATTTAATGGGCAAACAGGATTCCAACTTTCAAAAGAATTTCTGCTTTATGCTTGTTCGCTTTCAACAGGAAACAAAAACAAAAATCAATATTTCAATCATTTTTATCTAGAACACATTATCCTATGAACCTATGCTCATCAATCTATAAATTTATGATGAGTTTTATGTTCTGTATAAAAAAATTATTTGCAATTGTTAAGGAAAAGTTTATAGAAAACTTAAAGTTATAAAATCGATTCAAATTGTTTTTTTTTGTTTTATTTAATGTATTAAATTCTTGGCAGCAAGTACGAAAAACTTTGATCTATAAAACAAAACAAAACTATTTTATTGCTTGAATTGCATGTTGAAAATAACTTGCTTGTGTTTTATTTTGTGGTAAATATTTCCGACAAGCAAAAGAAAAATAAGAATTATATATATATCAAATAAACTGCTTAAGTAGAATTTCCAAGTCTCGTTGGACTTTGCGCTTCAGTTGCTGGCCAATAAATGGGCTGCTTACTATTATAACTCAATTAGTTGATAGCCAGACATACTTGGCGTATACGCAACGCAACGCAGCGCAACGTTTGGCAACGGACCGGAAGTAAGCTAGTTGCAGCTAACAGAAAACGAAGCTACATATAAATAAATTATGCAAGCCTTAATTAATGTGTCTGTGCAAGGGAAGGAGAAGGTGCAAGGTGCAAGTATAGAAATACTGTTTGTTGTTATTCTCCATTTTAACAGCAGTCACAGTTTGCCACCCTTTCCCCTCTCTCTCGCTCTCTATCAATTTCTCTCTCTCTCTTTCTCGCCCTCTCTCTCTTTCTTGCTATTCACGATTTGCATCTCATTTGCCTTGTTCAACAACTACCTCAGCCACTGCTTCCATTCTCTTTCCAAGCCCGCCGTTCCTCCTCCCCCTGTGTGTGCTAATGAATCTCCTGTCGTTCGGGTGCATTGGGCATGAGGCAAGAGACACAAGGCACAAGCGAGTAGCGTCTGTCTGTGGCTTGGCTGCAATTAGCTCCAACTACACTTGACTTAACTTGACTTCCACTTTTGCCCAAGCGTTTCAAACACTGTCATCGCCAATGAAGAGAGGTGCGAAAAGATTCCACATTGACATTGTAGACGTAAACAGACTTTGGCATGTTTGAAGGACATGAAGTGGAAGAATCAACTGAATCACAAATATGTCAATAACATGAACAAACAATTAAGAAATATTTAATTAGTTCTATGGTTTTCAGTAACTTAAAAGTAAAATAAAAATGGTTATTTTGGTTTTCAGATAAAGTTTGTTGTTATAGTTTTAACAGTTGAAACAAGTTAACAATGCTTCGAAACTAAAACTCAATTAGTTTTCCTGTCAAAAACAAATAACAAAAAGTATTGTTAAATGATAGGCATAAGCATATAGATATTTCAATTAATTTAAGTAAACAATGTTTCTGACAAGAAAATGACAAATGTTTATAATTGCATATTATTGCGTAGCCCATTTTATTTTCAATTTTATTAAGAACTTACTGAAAAACAATTCTATAGTCTGAAAGTAACTTAATTTTATCTAATTGGTGCAATTGTCAGTCTTGTTGCCGATGGTGTTGTTCTTACTTGACGTCTTCTAAGAATTGTTCGAACATCTTTTGTGAAGCGAAGTGCATCGAGAAAGGGTAACAAGTTCAACAGTTCTTGATCATTACGGTCATAGATATAGCTTTTAATGGGTATAGCATTCTCTGGATAGTCGCGATATGCACTTGGTGAGTTGTCAATAATGAAAACACTAGACAAATCATTATGTACGCCGACCAGGTTCTTGCTAATGAAAGCCGGAGTGGAGACACAATGCTGTCGATAGTAACAGCGTTGGACTATTCCACGTCCTGCATCCAAATAATCGACGATTGTGGATGCATATGCCTCCATGCTGGCCGTATAGATGACAACATTGTACCATTTGCCAACAAACTCGAGAAACTCATCGACAAAGGGTCGCTTGTAGACCTGAAACTCAATCGGTGGTACATCCATCACAATTGGTATGCGTACAACATAATCGGGCACAGCATCCTGGGGCACAAAGTTACAGCCAATCAAAGTATCAGTCTCCGGATCGAGGTAGCAGGAATGCACGAGAGTTTCATCTAGATCGAGTACCAATGTTTTGCGTGATACTCTTTCCAACTGTTGCCTGCTCGCTTGGGAGAGAGGTGCCTCATTATAGATGATAAAGGTATCCGGGTAAAATAAATTATGTAACTTCAACGCCACATAGGCGAAAAGCTGCCTTATGTACTGTCCCAGATCGTCTGAACACTTGTTGATCCAGTCCAAAAAGCGTGACCAATTTGTTCTGTTGTTGTTGTTGATGTTGATGTTGTAAGAAAAAAAAGAATCTGTATTTATTCCGATATCTGATGTTTCTACAGATCTGTTCTGTTCCTTGAATTCGTTCGGTAGATCAACTAACGATGAACTAATTATGGGCTTATCTATAACATCCATAACCATTTTACCCCTTCAAACGTAACACAATTAAATATAGCTTAAAATTTTTTAATCTTTGATTGTTTGAATAACCGACATTATAATTTACACAAAGGGCCAAACTTATTAAATTTTGTAATGAAAATTGCTCTGAACATTTCTCTTGACACATTTTTTTTTGCTTCACATAATTTGACAACTTAAACTTGTTTAGCACTTTCAACACTCATTTCGAACTGACTTTTAAACATCTTTATAAGAATTCATTAAAAACTGTATACCAATAAAGTAAATTAAAATTCTCTTACTTTTTCTAAGCCATTCGAATGCAATTTATCATTCGTAGCAATCGAAACTTTTTAGCATTGTTAACCAATTCCATACGCAAAACGTTTGGCAAAATACTGGCTTATGTCGGGATTGAGTTTGTAACCTACCCAAAATCCCCACCGTTCGAACGTTATCGATGAATTGTCGTGAATGTCGAACATTAAAGGCACAATTGACTGTGCCTCGACGCATGCATGCAATGAAAATTTATGGCGACACAGGTGAAAGTTCTGCCTTCCTTCCTTCCTTCTCTTCTCTTCTCTTTTCTTCATTCATGCCCAATTGTCCTTCGTTGCAGTTAAGGCAATCTGACATTATTTATTGAAGCTTCAGTTGCTTAAGCCAACATTTTTTTGTAAGTGAATCAAAGCTGGAATTTCTCAGTATTCCTTTGTATGTACAACTTTTCAGTTTGCAGTTTAATTACATGGCTAATTGGGAACGTTGCAAAAACCGCTTGCAACAATTTCACAGAGCTTTTTTTTGTGGCTTAATTCATTTGCATGACTCCAATTGTTTTGTTTGCTTTTTGGCCTGAGCAAAAACTTGATGAAGCGTTGAGTTTTTTTTTTAAGTCTATGATTGAGTTAAGGGCTTAACTTGGACGGGTTTAAGAGAACTGTCGACAGAATGTTAAACTCAAAACTGTGATAAATCTGTACCAAAATAAAGTTAGGAAAAGTTAATTTCATAAACAAACTTAATAGGGACAATAAAATGAACTTAAGATTGATTTCAACTGTTCTTTAAATTCCATAACAAATCTTCTTTTGTTTTTCTATTTTGAATTATCAAGCTACAAATTGGTTAAGCTACTCTTAAATATGAATCAACTTCAAGAACTTTAAAGCATTTAATATATTTTGAATACTTTGGAAAGTTCTCGTAAAAAAAATAAAAAATGAAAGCAAAGTGCCACACACATTTGCAACTGCAACTGCTGAAATTGAGAGTAGGTGAAGCATAAATGCAGATATCGTGCTAGGAGGAGCTAACTTCGTCAGTGACTGGTTGACTGATTGCTTATACGCACCGTTGGCTGCAACAGTGTGTGTCTGCTGCAACAACTGTTTGAAATTCGATATCCATGACCAAAATGTGAGCAAGCGAGAGGGCGAGAGGGAACAAAAAAGAAAATGGTGCGCCCAAATATTGACCGGCAAATTTTTATGGAACTACAAATCAAAAACGAACACCAAAACACACATAAATCACATCTATCCCACTGTCCATAAATATTCACGTATTGATGGAAATATTGGCGTAGTATTTGACAATTTGCACGAGCCCAAAATTATTGTTCAAACACAAAATATGGATGCATTTAACCATTTGGCCAACGGGCACAAAATCGTTAAAACGAATTCAATTTCAACCTTTTGCAACATTCAATTTGAAGCTATTTTTCGCTTTGGGGGCTCAATTTCTATCGCTTGGCTTGTGTCAGTGTTGAGTTCAAAAGCCGCAACATCATTACGCTCTCTCAACGTGCAACAACCAGTTCACTAAATGGAAATTGGTGGCATTGATTTGAATTGATTTAAAAGTTTTTGAGAGATTTTTCTTAACAAAAAACTACTTCAAAATATTCAAAGGTTTTTTTTCTATTATATTTAAAGGTAAAAGTGTTAACTTTGAAAGGTTTCAAGCATTTTTGAACCGAACAATCGCATAACATAATTTATTTGACTTTTTACTTAAGTGAATAACCTTTTTCCCACTTAATATACTTGTCATTAAATGATAGGGTTTTTATTCTACGGCGCAAATTGACTCAATTCAATGGTGGCCCTATTCCACGCCTGCTCCTCAATCCAGTTCTTTAGGTATGGTACATTCGTGTATGCCGCTGGAATATCCTTCTCCGCACACTCAATGCCCCAAGAGACAATGCCAGCTAGGTGATAGCGATTACTTTGACCGGCAATGCTACAGAACAGGGGAGAACCGCCATCGCCTTGGCACGTGTCCTTACCCTCAATGCCGCCGGCACACGTGAAGCTCTCATGGAGCTGATAACGGAAGCCAAGAACGGTGCGTCGAAGTAAACGCTGGCAATATCCATGTTCCAGCACTGGCAACTCAATACGTTTGAGTATTTTTGTCATGAAATTATCACTGATATTCTTATGTCCCCAACCGATGGCATAGCATTGAGCTGTCCTCAGATCTGACTGCAGCTTTGGACTATCCACCGGGGGCAGACACAGTGGTTGAATATGTGGCGCCAGATTGAATGGACGCTCCAGCACCAGCAGCGAAATGTCATTGTAATGATTCACTTTGTTAAAGTTCTCGTGGCGCCACAGGCCACGCAAGCGGCGTGTCTGATAGGCAAGCGGTTCCCGCTGGCTGCTCATATCATATTCACCGGCACGAACCAACAACGAGTCTTCACTGAGATTGGCCACATTGTGGGCACTGCTCAGCACCAACTGGGGATGAATCAATGTCCCACCACATATATAGTTCGCTTCCATATCCATAATGGCAACCATCCAGGGAAATTGAGCGTACAGCGATTCGTTGTCGTTGTAACCCTTAAGATCGTAGTAGAGTCCATCGGGATTGCTGTAGCCACAGCCCTTATACTTGAAGTTCATAACATCACGTCTAACCGGATTCTCGCTCTCGGTAAGCTGTGATAAAGAAGACAACAAACATTCATTAGATATGCTGACTGACTGCTATCATTCTCATTCATGCTCCCTCTCTCTATTTCGCTGTTCCATAATCAATGAGAGCGAGAGAGAGAAAGGGAGAGAGAGAGAGAGAGAGAGAAAGAGAGAGAGCGAGAGAGAGAGGAAGAGAGAGAGAGGGAGAGAGAGAGAAAGAGAGAGAGAGAGAGAGAGAGAGAGAGAGAGAGAGAAAGAGAGAGAGAGAGAGAGAGAGAGAGAGAGAGAGAGAGAAAGAGAGAGAGGGAGAGAAAGAGAGAAAGAGAGAGACAGAGTAAGAGAGAGTGAGAGAGAGAGATAAAGAGAGAGAAGAGAGAGAGAGAGAGAGAGAGAGGGAGAGAAAGAGAGAGAGAGAGAGAGAAAGAGAGAGAGAGAGAAAGAGAGAGACAGAGTAAGAGAGAGTGAGAGGGAGAGAGAGAGGCAGAGAGAGAGAGAGGCAAAGAGAGAGAGGGAGGGAGAGAGAGAGAGTAAGAGAGAGTGATACGAAAAGAGAACTATGAGAAAACTCAAAAACAGTCACACAAACTCATTGCACACTTAACTAATAAGATCAAATTCCTTCATGACTTACTTGAATTTTTGAGAATCGCGTAGGAGGGCGATTTTCATGTATTAAGTAAAATTAGTATTTTTTGTGCATATTTTTATTGTTTCAAACCATACACACATAAACACACACACATAAACACACACCAAAACACACACACGCACACACACATAGGTACACACATATATAAAGACAAAATAACAAATGTAGAAATAAATAAAAATGAAGGGTTAATTTTTTTTTTTTTTTGCCGTGGGGTTATATTAACACACACAAAAATAGTTTTATGATAAAAAAATATATTTTTGCTATTCTGAAAAACCTTTTTTTCTCTCTTTGCCATGGGGTAATGTCAACATTATATACACAAAAATATTTTGGGGTAACGATTAAAAAAGTTCCCCGACCGCTGATATAACGCATAGACAAATACTAAGAATGGTTTCGCTTCAAATACACCCGCAAGTATATAAGTCAGCTATTTCAAACTTATTTCGAACAGTTATACATACATTTGCATATTTATATTTATATAGATATTTTTGTACTGCTCACCTTATCACCTTTCGGACAGCAACTTTCGAAAAGAAAACAACCCGAATTGCTTTCATTATTGATCCGTGGCTTAATTATATAACGACCATCGACATTAACTATACCAGTCTTACACAAATGTCGCGGTACACACAAACCATCGAGACCACAGCTCTTATAGTCCAGTACCGGTTCTAAATCCGAATCCCAGTTCACATCCAAGTCTTTATAGCCTATGCCCAAAGGCATCGTTGATGTCTGATTTACTGCACCTGTTTTCGGTGTTCTTGTTAGAATGTTTTGTTGTCCCCGGTCAAAGCTCTCCAACTGTTCCTTGTCACAGCAGACGAGTCCTGTGCCACAGCTGCGAGCCAAGCTCCTTGGTACAAGTAATCCGATGCCCGAATCATCTGTTTCATTGCAGCGTTGCTCTGTGACGCACACTTGATCGTCTTTGCATTGGCAGAGTACTGTTGTGGCATAGCCAAATATCAAAAGCGATAGCAGCTTTAACAAGTCACTCATCTTGTCAGTCAATCTAAATATAATATAATCAAATAAGAAGAAACTCAACAGGTCGCTGATACAGACAAATGCAAATGTACTCAATTTTAAGAGCTTATCTTAAGCTCGTAACATTTTTCACACACTCTTTAAACTGAATGAATCACAATAAATGTTGAAGAAGAGAAGCTTTAAGTATGTTTTGGCATATACTCGAATTGTTTGCAAACAAAGTAAAAAAAAGCGTTGAATAAATTGTTTGCGAACTTTGCACTGCGCATTTGTATATATACTCTTATATACTATATTATTTGTTTAAACAATTTATGCACTGAGATACAACTATACAACGAGGAAATCATAAATCATTGTATGCATACTACACTACTATATACTATACTATATACTATATATTTACAATATGCTAAGCCGCTCTGGCACTGAATATACGAATCAAACAATGCCGCACACAAATAATTACATATTTACACTTAGCTTAAGCTAATCAGCACAATAACAATAATAAGAAAGACAACAAATAATCTTTAATTTGAAACGAATTTTATCGTGACGCGTTCGTTACGTTCGATGAGAGCTCGTGTATTCAACTGAGTTTTCGAATCTTATGATCATTGATTTTATAAACCCTATAATCAAGAGATTCAGCGTCTAGAGAGAGTGTCTCTGAAAAGACAATGAATATTAAGCGAGAGTATCTCTGAAAAGACAACGAATATTTAGAGAGAAATATGCGCTAACATTTTCATATTAAGCATTTTAAGAGAGGGAAGGGAGAGAGAGACAGAAGCTAAACTAAGCTTGACTTGTTTACAGAAAATCTTTATAAACAGACGATTTTGTATTAAACACAGCTTTATATTATATTATTCGATTTTATAACTCTAAAAGGGCACAGTAATAAATTGTTTTTGAAATTTTTGAAAGAACTCTAACATTTTTCAAAGATAACAAAGAGTTAAATGTGATCTAAGCTTAAAAGTATTATGTATATAGAATACTTTTCAATGTAACGAGAAGAACTTTTGAACTCTTCAAAGTTAGTTTAAATAATCTATCTGACTATTGTCGCTTTATAAAGTATCTCTCTTTTGAACACCTAATGCTAAATCTGAGTTTTGTTGCCTTCAAATTCAGCGTTGTTTGCTCTCCTCTCCGTTTTATTTTTGTTTTGCCCAAAGCCGGTTCTATAAAATGCGCGATTTCGATTTCAAGCGTCTCAGTTGAAATTGAACGCGATTCGAGAACTGAATGAATCTAACAACAAGTAAAATAGCTCCCATAACATATATACTACATAAAAGTGCTATTTTAACTATACTCAATTAAAATATTTAGTTACAAAATGTGCGTAAGCTTGGAGTGTGAAATAAAGCAAATTTGATAGCAATACAAAAATAAGTTTATTCACGTTCGATTCAAATTCAAAATTCAAATTTTAATGTCAGATTAAACAAACAATCACAAACAATAATTAAAAGTTGCAATCGAATGTTAATTGCAAAGTTAACGTTTTTAGCTAACATTTAAGTTAATAAATATATATGTATTAAAACCGCAAAATAACAATTATTGTGCAAAACAAAGTAAAAACAAAAGCAGTATTGAAAATAATATATATCAAGTACACAAACATTATTATTATTTACTCACGACTGTTTTTCTTTGTTCTCCCTTAAGCTGATCTTATCAGCACGACTCTCCGTGTCTCTCTCTCCCTCTCCCTTTGTCAACAACAGCTAACATTTGAATCTCTCTATATATATATTTAGAGCTGATGAAGACTATACGCTATTGCTGTATGCTGCTCTTGGCACTTGTTTATGTGGTAAGCAATGGCCAACAAACAGTTACTGCTGCTGCTGCATCTTCCACCATATCATTATGTGGCACAAAGGAATTGTGCGTCACAGAGCAGCGTTGCAACGAGACAGATGATTCGGGACGTGGTGCAATTAGGGCACGATTGGCTCGCATGTGTGGCGAAGCTTTAGTCTGCTGCGATCGTGAACAACTCGAGAGCTGGGATGCCGAACAGCAAATGAAGCAGAAGATCTCAAAAAGTGTTAATCCAGAATCCTATGAGAGTTGTGGCCAGAATAAGGAATGCGTGCCCAGGAAATTGTGTCGGGATAATGTTATTGTCGAAGATGGTCGCTTTATAATCAATGCCCGCATTGCGGAAACACCCTGCAAACGTTCCCTACACAGCTGCTGTGCCTTAGATATGCGGGTAAGTGCACTCAAAATTTCCCACTATTTATTAAGTCTGGGGAAAACCAGGGAGGGGGGAAAACACATAAGTTCTCATTAAACATGAACATTCTTGAATTACAGGTGGAGTCCAAAGATAGTTCATATGTTACCAAGTTGGGGGATTTCAAGTACCAGGGCTGCGGCTATAGTAATATGATGGGTCTGATACCCGATAAGGATCTACTGGTTAACGAAGATGTATCACTCTTTGGCCAATTCCCCTGGATGATGGCATTGATGACCGGACGCAATCAATATCTCTGTGGCGGCACACTAATCCATCGCCAATTGGTGATCACAAGTGCCCATAATATATGCAATCAAACGGTGGACACACTTATTGTTCGTGGCGGCGAATACGATCTGAATGGCTATAATGAACCATACGAGTTTCAGAGCCGTCGCATTAAACAGATCATTAGCCATGAGGAATTTGATCCGCTTTCGTATTACAATGATATTGCGTTGTTGGTGTTGGATGAACCGTTTGAGATCCAGCCGCATATACAACCACTCTGCTTGCCACCGGCCGAGACGCCACAGGTGCAACAGCAATTTCGCGAAGCTCTGTGCTATGCCACTGGCTGGGGCGCCCGTTCAATTGACAGTGCTTACGAACATTTGCTCAAACGCATCGATCTGCCCGTGATCAACAAAGACGAATGCCAGGCTCAACTGCGACTCACGAGGCTGGATCGACGATTCCGTTTGCGTCCCAGTTTCATGTGTGCTGGCGGCCTGAAGGACAAGGATACGTGCAAGGGTGATGGTGGCTCACCATTGTTCTGCACACTGCCCGGACAATCGAATCGCTTTCACATGGCTGGCATCGTCTCATGGGGTGTCGACTGTGCCGAGGAGGATGTACCAGCTGTCTATGCAAATGTTCCCTATCTTCGACCCTGGATCGATGAGAAGGTCAAGGCGCTGGGCTTTGATCTAGAATCGCCGTTGTAAGACATCAAACTAGTTAAGTTAACTTTTTTGTTATAACACACAAAACATTGATTGTTCGAGTGCTTTCTCTTATATTCATTATAGCAACAAAAAAAAATCGAGTAATTTTCTTTAAGTTCCATTTATCTTTGAAACTAACTAATGCAGCTCATATTGTTACCCTCTGCTTAACAGATTTATTGCAACTATTAACGCCGCTAAATAGAACAAAAAAAAAAATGGGGGGAAGTAAAACCAAAAAAGAAGAGGGAAAAAATGAGAATATAAGCAAAGCATCTTAAAGAATAGAAATAGCTGAGTCGTAGCATATTTGAAACCACCCAACCACCATCAACCCCCCGACATCCCTGTGCGATGTTTCGAAATTAAGTACGTTGCAAGAAAAGCAGCAACGAAACAATGTGGCATGGAGGCAAGCAACCGAGTGAGTCTGCCTTGGACAACGAAAAGAAAAATTGAGAAATTACATGCTGTGAAAATAGCTAAGGGAATTGATTTTAGTGGTTGCTGTTGCTTTTGCTTTTGCATTTTGTTGGCGACGTCTTTGCGTTAAAAAAAAAATATATATATAAACGATAGAAAAAAATTCCATTTCTCAAGTAAATTGCTGGGAAATTCTTATTTATTGGCATTTTTCATGCAACACATGCAACTTGCCTGTAAACTTCTATTGATTTTCTCACAGCATATAAGTATATAAGTATATATATATGTTTTAAGATTATTTGCATTATGTATATATGTGTATTCACGCCCGATTAGTTTCCATTTCTTGGTTTTCAAATATTTACCAAATTGATTATCATTTAATTATAATAAAGCATAATGTCCAATGCAATTGCATTTGCATTCATCTGTGTGACAGCACAAATATGTGTGTGTGTGTGTGTGTGCGTTTATAATGGCCCTGGCCGCAATTGTGTTGCATACTTTGAGGCACATTTCCCTGCAACTGGCAACTTGCAAACAGCAGCTGCAGCTGCTCTTTTATTACCAACCCTCCGGTGCACCCTTGTGTGCACATAGCATCAAATTACAAATGATGTTGTGTGCCCGAGAGAGCGAGAGAGAGAGAAGGTTTTGAAGCGGAGCGGGGTGTAAGGGGGTATTAGGTGACAGAGGATGCTGTGCCTTTCTGGCCTGCCAAACGGAAGTTGAAACAGATGCAAATGGCAGTTGTGTACGTGTACGTCTGTATGTGTGTGTGCATGTGTGTTTGTGTGCGTGTTGGGCTAGGCAACATGAAAAACAAAATAAAGCCACTAATGTTCCATTCACACATATTTAAGCCAATACGCACACACACACACACACACGCACAATTGACACTGGCTAATTGCAACTGGAAAATCCGCTAAATGCAACCATAAACATTTTTGGGAACCTGCCTTATTACGTTACACTGTAAACACGGTAAAAGTGATTTACGTTTTGTGGCCTAGCTATAAATTCACCAAAATATGTACACATATGTGTGCTAAGATTGATTAAGTCTTTAATCTGACTTAAGTTGTTAAGTTTTATTTCAAATAAAGTTGCATGAAGACTGCATACAAAAAACTTAAAAATCGCATATAGAAATGATTGAAAACTTTTTACAAACAAACTTCAAAAGCTTGTCGAAAACATATAGTTTTGAGTGAATTTCAAAGCATCCGATTTGAGTGGCATATAAACTTTAAAAAGCTATAAATGATTCAAATTAGTTATTTAGTTCAACAAATCTTTCAAAATAATATCAAAAAGAGCCATATTCAACTATTTAGTTTAAGTCTTTTAGAATATTGTCCAGTATCTCAATCTAATACTAAGAAAAATACTTGTAATGATATCAATCGAACATAATCTAATAGCTAATCTAGCTCAAACAACTTTTGTAACCAAACTTGTAATGAAAATACACGAAAGCTGCTTTTAATCTGGTATATTTTTAATGGGCTGACAATAGGCTTTTATTATTGCATGTTGCATGTTGTTGTTGTTGTTGCATGTTGTTGCCATGCTAATTAACAAGCCAAGGAATAAATTACGAACATACCATTTGAAAAATGCAACAGCTGGGCGAAAAAGGTGGCGTGGGGAAGGGTTGGCGTTTGGGTTGGAGGATTGTGGTAAATGCGTGGAAATAAGCCTAATGCTCTTCACACAGACACACACACACACATTCTCGCACACATACACAGATGTTGACAATTTTTGTGTTTCTGCAAAACAATTAAATGCATGGCACGATGGCTCGCTGCTATCTGGGGCACGCATGGCGTATACGCAATGTGCCGCAATGTACTGCGCTGCATGCGCCACATTAAGCATGCGCCGCGTGTAACGTAACAAACGACATGTTGTCAACGTTTTAGCAGCGCGAAAATTTGTTATGCAAATTGCTTATTAACTTTATGACTGCCTGTCTGGCTGTCCAATACTCGCCTCGTCCTCTCTCTCCTTGTCTGTCGCGTCTCTTCGAACATTTTCAATTGTCAATTTGCGTGCACGGATATGCCATAAACAACAACAACAATAGCAGCGACGAAAAAACAACAATTGAAAAGAAATATTCGCTAAATGGCAATAAAATGCCTAGCCAAAAAAGTTCATCGACTCGCGCATAAAATTGACTGCATTCGATTTTAATTTATGTGCCAACGATTTACCTGACAGAGGGACATAGCGATGGAGAGATTGTGTGTAAGAAAGAGAGAGAGAGAAAGAGTTTGTTAGTTTCTAGTTAGCCTCGCTGGCCTGCTAATGACATTGCCCACTATCAGCAATAATGGCCCTTCGTTTAATTGAAAAATTTTCATTTTGTTGTACCTAAATGGCAGCTACGTAATTTATGACGCCAGTTCAGTTCAGAGCCAACGAACACACACACACACAATAGTTGTTGTTGTAGCCTGTACTCAATGTGTGTTGTTGTTGTTGTAGCACTGAACTGTGTGCCGCCTTTGACTGCACAAATTGCATTTGCTGCATTTCTATGGTTTCATTTTAATTTCCATCAATGGCTGCAGTTAAACTTTTGCAACTATTATTATTCAATTGCTTAAGGAAATGTTGCACGAAAATGTTTGCTAAGCTAACGTTGAACATGCCTTTAACTCTCGGCTATATATATATATGTATATCAAATGTAAATATGTTGAAATGCTAGTTAGACAAACACAGTTTAAAGCTTGTTGTGTCTGTTACTAATTTTATCCTAAGGGAAACCTGAAAAGGTACACTTAGTTCTGCTCACAATAAATAAAGTGTAATTGATTTAAAAAATATTTATATATATATATAAATAAGTTTAGTTCTTAGAGCTTTATAATACTTTCAGTTTCAGTTTAAATTTATTGATCTTACTTTAAACACTTGAACTTAGTCAAGTTTACTAAGCAACTTAATAAGAAAATATATTTTATTTTGTAAAAATCTTAAGAACTTAACCAAGTTAAACGAACTTCAATGCTAGAAACATTGATAAAACTTTTTGAATATCTATATACATCATATATTTAACTTAGCTTATACAAACATTGATTAAACTTTTTGAATATCACATCCTCATTACCAACTCTTCATTTATTGGACTTAAAAAAAAGATTCTGATGCCAAAATGCGATTTTCTCAGTTAGTTATTAAGTGTAAAACGTTAAGCGCTACTACGACCAATTATATCATAGTTTCTTAAACATCTAGCTGAAAATCAAGTGCATAATAAGTTCATTTTCTTAGAAAGTTGGAAGTTGGAACTCTTTTAAATGCTTCAAACAAGTCGGGAAAGTGCATAAAAGAAACTCTGTTAAACAGGTCGCCACAGTCATTGTTTCTATGCCCACCAGCCCCAGCAACTACAACAACAACAACAAAAGCAATAAAGTTTAATTAAAGTAAAGCCATAACTAAAAAAAAACGTTTGCAGCAACAGCGAAGGAAGCAGGAAGGGAAGGGAAGAGAGGGCACAACTAAAAAGGAACTGAAGTGAAAAATACATTTTGCGTGCACTGTGCGACGAATATTTGAACAGAGCAAAGCGGGGGCGGTGGAGAAGTGAAGAGTTTTTGTGTTTGTACGCTTCGCATAATTCGCCTAACCTTTTGTTTTGTTTGACTTTTGAGGGTTGGCAGCGAACCGCGCGATTTTAGACTCAGTGCATCATTTGGTAGGCAAATATTTTTTTTTTAAAATACCACCCAAATATTATTATTGTACAAACATGAGAGGGGAAAAAGAAAAAGTAAGCGTTCTACCAATTTGCATAGCACGTTTCAGCTCGCATGTTTAGATTTCATTAAATGCAAATAATAGCTGCTCAACGCGTCGTATACGCAACGTGTAAAGATAGCTAAGACAGCTGCTTGGCTTACTTAATCGGCTGCAGCTCTTGGCTTAAATCTGCCTTGTTACCTTAGTTGCACCTGCTGCTGCTGTTGCTGGAATGCCAGCGAAAATAACTGCGAAATATTCTTGGCTAGCATGTTGTCGACATTTTTATGGGTTTTTGGGAAAATTCTACGGGCTCGCTGGCAAGCAGACATTGCCAGCCAGTCAGCCACTTGGTAGCCCAATTAAAAGTTTTAGCACATTTTCACTTGAAATTAATTGTCGGTAAACGTAATTCATGTCCGAGACACGAATGCGAAAGCAGCAAACAGCAGCACCAACAACCAACCACCAACCAGCACCCAGCAAAGACATGAACCACATTTTTTAGCAAGTGAAGAGAGGGAGGGAGAGAGAGAGATAGTAAAGTGTAAGTGTTGCCAGACACAACAACACACATACACACACAACACAGATTGTTCCTGTTGTGCTGCATACTGATGTGCACTAATGTGCGTATCAACTTTCAAAGCATGTGGAATCTATTTAAAAGTAAAACTAAACATAAAAAAATTATTAAAACTATTGTAATTAAATCTTAAAGCTATTTTTCAATTAATATAAAACTTATTTGCGTTAAATAAACTTTCTTTAGAGTATATGCAATAACATGTATTATTTAAATGAGATTTTAATAAATAAAAGTGTTAAAGTTTAAACAAAATAAAATCATAATTAAAATAACAATAATAAGGAATTAAATTTTGCTCCTTATAATATTTTAACAAATCTAAAAATATATAAAATTTGTCAAATAATATTATTATTGTAAGTTTAATTACAATAATTGGAATTACAATAAAAAAAAGTGTTAAGAAATAAAGAAATTAAATCATTTTCAATTTTTATCTGAAAAATATTTAAATAAATTTAAAAGTTAACAATATTTGTCAAATAAAATCATTTTTCAGTACCTGGTAAGCAAATTCTTTTCAATTAATATTTTAATAATGATAGTATTTAATTGAATTAAATGCCACTTAAAGTCTCAACTTAAAGTAAGCAGCTTAAAAAAAAGAAGGAGAAATTTTATGTATATGATGCGAAATGCGAAGCTGCAATTAAAGCACGCGAATAAAAAAACAAAACAAATGCACAACGAGAGCTACGAAATTATGCAACAACACATTAAAACGTAAGCGACATGATACACCGCCTGCATGACACGCCCCCCCGCTTGTAGATTGCATTATTCATCGGGCAAAGAAATGGGAACACTAAAAGCGGAAGCAAACTGCAAGAAAACATTCGTTCGACCACGCCCACAAAACTGCATCAACTTGTATGGTAGCAAGGAGTGGTGGTGGGGGGTTTTGGGGGTGGTAAGTTGGGATTGTTGTTTGTCGAGTATAGGGTTTTCCATAAGATTGTATAGACGACTGACGTCGTTGGCTCTTGTTTGTCTACCAGCAGCAATAGCAGCAGCAGCAGCAGCAGCAGCAGCGGCAGCGGCAACAGCATTACGCTCCTTTAATCTATATGCAAATTGCGCTGTTCTGTGGTTGTTTGTGTTGTGTTCATGTAAGTGTGTTTGTGGGAGTGGGGACGGGGTAGCGGTTCGAGTGTTCAGACTGCATTGAGAAGTTCAGTTGAGAGAGACTGCCTCCAAAGCCGCACATTGTTCTGTGTGTGTGTGTGTGTGTGGCTTGCGGTCAACAACTGACCCCTGAACCAGCCACAAACCTGAACCAACACACATACAATGACACACGCAAACATACACAAATTGGCCCGGTCAACTTAATTGACAAATTCCAAAAGCTCAAAAGTATGCAACATAATTTAATGGAATTTTGCTTGACTGAACTTTCTTGCTTAGCATTTTTACCATATTAAAGATATGGCCTAAAACTATGCTAGCTTTTGGCTGAATTGGCAGGGAAATAACAGCCAAACCGCTGGAAAAAAATGGGAGCAGGGCAAATGGGGTAAAATCTATAAGGAGAGCGGACCCCATTGTTGTACAACTTTCAAAATGCAAAAAGCTGAAAAAAAAACTATAAGAAAAAGCTAAAACAAAAGCCAAAAGGTTCTTAAATCGAGTTAATATGCATAAATTTTAGTTTTGTTGGTTTTTTAAAAGTTGAACGTACAAAAATAATTGAAAATATTGTTCTCAATATACTCGTTTTAGTTTCGTGCAATCTCCAATAGCTGTAAATTAAATTCATGAAAAACTTGAAGATGAGTCAGAACTTTCCGATTCATAACTCCCTCAAAACTTAACCGATATATAGATAGATAGATAGATAGATATGCCGGCATATAGATGAATACTGAATTTCCAGTTTATTAAATAATTTTTAATAACTGTAAATAAAATGTTATTTAAGTTGACAGCTCTACAAAATTTCAGGCTCTTTCTCCTTCTCCCTCTCTCTAGCACGCCGCTGTCGAAGAAAATGGCGTTGCCTTAATTTGTTCACAACTCATTGTCTATTTGCTGTGTGAGTTGTGCAAAAACAAAGCACTTGAAAGTGCTTCAATAAGCAACACACACTAACACACACATGCACATAAACACACACACGCCTGCCAACTAATTATGTCAATTGCAAAGCTCGGCCTGACACTTGCCTGAAATTGCCACTCTTTAAGTTTCACAGCAGCAGCAGCAGCTAGAAAAGCTGTAAAAGGCAGCAAGGGACAATATGAACCGAGCGAGGAGAATGGTGGGAGTGTAGTGAGGGGCTACACACACATCGCACAGTTCACTGCATGTCAAAGAGCGGCAAATAAGACTTAACAAACAGCATGTGAAGAGTGCTTAACTAAGAGTGATCGACTATAAGATATGCTTTACACAACACGCTTCCAACTCTGCTCCGCTCTTGATGCAAATATTATTCACAATAGTAGCTGCAGTCATATGAGTGAACTAGTTCGCGGTTTACAGATCGATAACAACACATCGATTATCGCATTATGTTAAATGTATTTTAATTGTTCGCGCAAGCATTTGGTCTCTATTTGGGTCGTAATACCCTTTTCGTTTATTTGTACTGGAAACAATTCAAGTTAAGTAGTTCTAAGCAAATGTTGCTTGTTGACATTTAATGATGATAACAACAATAAAAGCTGTTGTTTAAAGTGCTGAAACAATAAAAAATATATATGCATGCACATACAAATCATGTTAATAATGCCTGTGTATATCCTGTGACTGAAGGCCATCCAAGTTGTGCATGATATGCAAATATCATTCAATTAGTGCCATATATAACAACAGTATAGAATTGACGTTGATGTTTTTGACTATTTAACAATGCCATTGAGAATTGACGCACACACATGAGCATATATAGTAGGTCAGGGACGCTGCTGAAAAGCAGGCAAAATGATTTTTACACTCAACCACTCAGGCCTCAAATCGCTGACACAGTGCCTATAGCCACAAGCGAACCACTTGCTGACCTATAAGATAACCAAAACAAGAACAACAACAACAAACAAACACACACACGTACACAGAAGCACAGAAATCTTTGCTTTTGCTGGCAGCCGACACGTGCAAAAGACAAACAATTTCATGTCTAGAAAATCAACTCACGTCGAGCTCGTTATTTATTCAACTCAATGGAATCTGACAGAGCCACACACACACACAAACACACATATAGAAAAACACAAGTATATACATGTTGTAGAAATTTGCTACTATTTGGCCTAAATGTGCATTTGGCAAAATGGCCAACATAATACTTCACTGTAGTAGCCGCAAAAACGTCGAATATGTGAAGCAGCAGCAAAAGCAAAAGAAAAAAAACATTCAAATAACAATAACAATTCAATCAAATTGAGCGCGTGTTCGTTCGTCTATGGAAATCTAGTTCGAATGGCAACAAATAACAACCACAACATATCGTGGGGAGGAGCGGGCGGAAAATCATGGAATGGCAACTTCAAAACATTACAAAGCAACAACACACACAGCATCAAATGTTTTGATTTAAATGAGCATTTTGCCAAGCAAAAGCTTTTTGAGAGTGCTCTGTCTCTCTCGCTCTCGCTCTCTCTGTCTCTCTGTTGTGCGCTCTTTGAACAGAGTCTGCGCTGTGCAAAATGTCCCAATTTAACCGTTAGTTATCTTTATCTTTGTCGTAGCACAATTTCCCCAAGTGGAAACTGGTACTTGCGCGATGTTTTCTGGCGATGTTATTTGATGGGCAACAGTTGCGCATCAAACAGTTTTAGAGGCCTGCAAAAAACAAAAACTTTCAAAGGAACCTTTACAATATTAGCTTAAGCTTTTTCTCTAACAGTCACTTAGCATATAAGCTTGTCAAATATAACTAAATGTTTAATTAACTCAATTAGGGTGAACTAAAATAAACACATTGAAATTTCACTTTATTATAATATTATCAAACTATTATGAACAAAATACTGGTTTATTTATTTCTCAACCCATAAAACAAGAGTCGAACAATAAATTTTGATCACTTCCACAATGTTAGTTAGTTATTGTTTTAAAATGCTATTAAAACTAAAACAATATTTTATCTTGTGTTTAATTTATTAGTATATTTCTATTTAAGAGTCCAAGGTCAAAACATTGGGCTAAAAAAGTTTTCAATTGCAAATTGTTCTTTTTTTTATTCACAATTACACAAAAACCAACAAAAAAACAAAACAAAAAAATTGTTGGTGCATAAAATACAAAAGTTTTTCGAGTGCGGCACTTGCAACGCGTGCCACATTCTGTTGCCATTTCGATAACCCAGCTGGTGTGTGAGTGTGTTTCTATACACTTGTTGTTGTTGCTATTCCAAATTTGCCCCAACCCTTGCCTGTTTTTCGGTGTACTGAGGAGCGGGTAGCTGTGGTACGGGGAGGGGGGGGGGGCGTTTGCACACCCCCCTTGAAAACACCCGTGTGTAGTTTTCACAGTCATTTGAACTTGGCAGCACTCGCATATTGTGCAACATGGCGTAAAGAAATCGTGTTAAGCGTCGCTGCAGTTAGCTCTCTCTCTCCCTCTCTCTCTCTCTCTCTGTCGCACTCTCGAAGAGTCAGTAGCCAGAAAAACTTTGCTTCAATTTGCATACATTCACATGCGTACATACACATGTATCTGCACATATAATAGATATATATATGTATATATCTATGTATGCAATTTAGTTGCGCTTTTTGCTTGTTTTTAGTTTTTGAATTCAACTTGATTCAATTCACAATAAATTCTAACGCGTATGATTGAAGTACACTTTCGATCTTAAGAACATGCATAGTATAGTTTGTATGTTGTATGTTATTGAATAAGATTTAAAAGCTGTTGAGAATTCGTCAAAAACGAACTTTAAACTCAAAATGCATTGATACATAAAGTTTAACAATCAATGGGAAACTATCTTTACCCCCCACCCCCTTTTCTGCTATTTTATAGCTTTTTTGTTTTTGTTATTTTAAGGTGGTTTAACAATAAGAAGGGGGCCTCCTTCCATTATTTATCCTTTATTTGATACATGTTGCCAAACAACGGAAGGAGAAAATCATAATTTGACCTCAAAAGTATGCAACATAATTTTAATGAATTTTGCAAGGAGAAAACCATTATTTGACCTCAAAAGTATGCAACATATTTTGATTAAATTTTGCTTGACTAAAAACTTAAATCCAAAGTTCAATATACAAAAATAATTGCAAATTGAGCAATCTCAATAACTGTTAATGAAATTGATGAAAAAAATGTTTAAAAAAAAATAGCTTATGCAAAACTTTTCAATACTAAATTGAAATTAATTGAATTTATTATTTTTAAATTTATTTTTTGTTATAACTATAATCGTGCTACTAAAAATAATTCTTTGCATTTCTTCGGGACAAAATATTAAGGTTATCATCTGCGAATAAATATTTCTTTCCTGTTTTTGTTTTCTTATTTTTTTTCGGTGAATATATATGTAAAGTAGAACGGAAGTATAAGCAAAAATGCTCAAAACACATAAATTTGCTAATAGAAATATAACTGTATCTAGTTGCAGCTATTATGTAGCTTGATGTGTGTTTTTATTGTTGTTGTTGTTGTTGTTGAGTTCATATTTGCATTTTTACTACAAATGTGAAATCGATTTCGATGTTTTGCTGAGTGACTTGAACAAAAGTTTCAAGTTTCACACACATACACATGTGTGTGTGTGTATGTATGTTTGTATGTAGAGATACAGTTAAATGGCATTCGTTGCATTTTATTGGCACTGCAGCATTGTTATTGCCAATGTTGACACAATCTCTCTTTGCTCGTTTCGATATTTACGATTGGCGTATACTCAATATTTACCTATCCCTCTTTATTATCTCTATCCCTATTTAAAGTCTTACACAGCTTTAATGTCATCATCATCCATGTTCTTGTTGTTGTTGTTGTTGTTGCGCACATTTAATTCAATGTTCGATGTGTCTGTTGTTGTTGTTGTTGTTGTTGTGTTCACTTACGTTTCATTTCCGTCCGGTCTTGTCGAGCATATCCGCCTGATATGGCGTCTGATTTCCGCTTTGCGCTTCAACGAGCTGCGAATGGCCAACAACTCTCGCTGAGATTGACAGTATGCCCCATATACACATACATATAGACATATACGTTTGTTTGTATGTAAACAACAGTCAGGCAGTCAGTTTCTCGTCTCTGATTGCGTATATCTCGTTTACGGCATCTTTCGTGTCCTTCAAAGTGAAAGTTTTCGCTTTCGACTTTGGTGCTTACAAAGTTGACCCCGCCGTCTCTCTCACTCTCTCCCTCTCGCTCGCTCTGTCGCTATTGTCCACAATGCTGTTCGGTGAGTCTAGAAACTTTTTATATAATTAAATATCAATGTTAAAAAAGAGTGTTGGGTAGTGTGAAATAGTTATGAGAATCAATAATGAATTTCTGCTTAACATTTCGTTTCTAAAATGTTTAAATATTAAACTTTAAAGTTTAATTAACATGCTGAACATATATATTCCATGAATCCCTGGCTTATGATTTTTTAGTTATTTTGGTTAGTTCATTAAGTTCATTCAGGTTGTTCAGCTCGTTTAGTTCATAACAAACTTTCAACAAAAACGCTCAAAAGAGCAAATCGAACGAATGAACTAGCTAGAGAAAAACAATCAGGATCCGATAAGTAGCTCGATCATTTACTTAACTAATTGGTTCAATTGAACTTTTTCTTAACGAAACGATACAACTTTGAGTACGTTAAAAGAGTGTTACGTATTCGCTAACGTAACGAGTTTAAAGTTCTGAAATGTTTCTATTCCTTTCGTTGACATTGGAAGCACAAGGCAAAAAGCACAAGCCACTTTCTATGTGTGCGTGTGTGTGGATGTGTGTGTATATATAAATGTGTTCGTTAGTGTTTGTGCAGCATTCCATGTGACTGGCTTTTGGCATTTCAATTTGGTCAAATTAAATTCAATTTGATTTCAATTGCTGCTAAACATTTTTATGATCTTTTGTAGCTTACATTTTGATTTAATTGCTATTCAATAGACGATTATGTTTGCTGTCAGTATAGTTTTTGTAAAATGTTTGAAAGTCAAGAATAAATAAGAATAGCCAAAAAATAAAAAAGAATTTCGCCCGAGCAGGGACTTGAACCCTGGACCCTTGGATTAAAAGTCCAATGCTCTACCGACTGAGCTACCCGGGCATATGATAAGTCAATGTAAGTTGATTTATATGGATTCTAAAATGAACTTGGATGCGGAAGCTAGAACTTTTATTTCCTTATTTTATTAAAAACATCTTGTTTTATTAATAACTAAATAATGTTTTCAATATAACATTTTTGAACGCAACTTTATGAATTACATATGAAATTGCGTATATTGGTCTTGTAGTATGTAACACGCAGAAGGAAGCATCTTCGAACACATTAAGTGTATATATTCTTTATCAGCCAAGTCGATATAGCCATGACCGATTTCAGAGACTATAAGAGCTAGAGACGCCAGAATTGGAACATAAGCTCGCCTAATTCCTAGACAGTAAAAGTTTATTACAAATTTTCGATGACTTTCCCCATTTTCGATATACATATGTTATCGATAAGAAAAAAATCTGAAATTTGGCAAACTGGGATGTCATTTGAAACATTAGACGAAATAATGACAATCTGTGAACTTTTTATTAAAATCGCTTGAGAAACACCGGAGATATGGAAGACATTGAAGTTAAGCCAAGTTTTGACTATACGCGCTAGGTATAGCGTTCAGGATATTTTCTAGTCGGGATTTCTTACTTGTTTATATACATAAACATATATAAGCGCTCTCGATTACCATTTTCGGTTCTTTTTTTGTGCAAAATTTCTTAGATTTATACTTTTTATCTATTCAAAACACACTCATCGAATCATATATATCTGTTTTATTGAATAGGAATAAAAGCAGAAAAGCCTTGGCAAACACCATACGCAATGAATTATGCGATTGAGAATTTGTGCACATCATAAAATTCCTTATTCCGTATTCCGTATTCCTCATAATCTCCTGGTCCATGAACTGAACACTAATGCGTTTGTTGACCCAATCCCATTAGATGTCATTCCATTTGCGCAATCGGTACGTACCCATTCCATTCGTTCCACACGGTTGATGTTTTTATCCGTGGAGTGCCCGACACCTTACCCTCCTCCCGACCATCACACGTCTCCCTTCTATCTGTCTGTCTGTCTGTCTGTCTGTCATTTGAAATCCATTGAGCGTAACGTATAAGCATTAAATTCTTAGCATTTCATTCCAAACACTCACACATACTCGCACTTCTTCTTCTCTCTGTGTGTGTGTGTGTGTGACTTTCATAGTCTATTTATTTTATTAGTATGCCATTGCAGTCTGTCGCTTTTGAAGTTGTCTCTAGTCTGGCTTCTAAGCCGGAAAGAGATGGAAACGATGCAAATTCATTGCTTGACCATTTATTAAATGTGCTTTAGACTGCAGTCAAAATTCGCTTAGACAGACAGACAGAGAGACGGACGAACGGACAGACGGACTTGGCTATATCCACTCGGCTGTTGATGCTGATCAAGAATATATTCACTTTATGGGGTCGGAGATGCTTCCTTCTGCCTGTTACATACTTTTGCACACAACCCTTTTTACACGTTTTTTATATGAGCAGGTTATAAAAAAAGCAATAATAATGGTACAGAAACCAATTAAAAAAATCTTTCGTAGAGCTACAACAAAATTTTCAAAAAAATTAAACTCAGCAAGCTAGTTTGATTTCGAAACACAACAGAAGAAAACTTATTGTCAATAAAATAGTAACTGATTTTTATTCCCAGCTCAACGCACGGAAATAAATAAAATTAAAATAAATAAAATAAACAGTAATCTGAACCAAAACTGTAAGTAATCCAACTGAAATTTCCATTCGAGTCACAGAAGAATTTTACCCACTATATAGTACCTATAAAAAACTTGAAATTTAGTAAGCAAAGCGTTCAAGGGTGCAAAGAGGAAACCAGTGTTGGTCAACGCGAAAACGTTACTTATACGAAAATGGATTTACCAACAACTACGAGGCAGGTTAACAATTCTGCCTCAATGGTACTGGATCCGAAATTACCGGTCAAAAAGCATTTGACCCAAGCGGAGACTATAAAAAAATTGTTTTTCCTGAGAGCCATAAACGTAAAGCAACCGCAACAACAAATACAAGAACAAAAAGAACCTCAATGTCAACGTAGTGTCTCCAATGAGCGCAAGCAGTTGCAAGCAAAGCCAACAGTGGACAACGAACTTGCAACATCTCAAGCTCAAGCAACCCTTGCCACACCAGCTGTAGCTCCTTTGCCTGAGGAATCAGTTCAACAATTACAGCCAAACCGCAAAACCAAAGCTCCACTTGAGCTTGATGTGGCAACATCAGATGCCAAACGTCTTAAACAGGAGCAACAGGAGCAACCAGCAATGCCCCAAGCAAACGTTGCGGCAGTGGCATCAACGCAAGAGCCAGAGGAAGATGTAGTTGGTAAAAAGCCAATTCCATCGGTTACATCGATCGCTCCTTTGGCCGCAGTAGCTCCCTAACCCATATTCAAATTTAATTAATTGCTATCGCTGTCGGAGAATGCAATTGGTGGCATGGTTGACACTAAAACACAAAAACCCCACCCAAAATATGATAGGAATTTAAGTTACTTTAACACAAAAAAAAACAGAAATCCTACACATTTATAAAAACATGGGCTTTAAAACAATTTAAATAATAATAATGTTTGTTAATTTAACACTCATTTGATAAAGTTATGAATCGGAACTTTTTTATTTGCCATCCAAAAGAGTACAATCAAGAATTTTTGTTTAATTGTAAATGTTTTGTTATCAAGGACAAACACCAGGTTGCTGTATTGGGTAGCGAAAAAGAAAAAATTTCAGCTTATTTTAGGGTACGCACAGGCGACAAAAAAAAAGGCTAAAAAATAATAAATCAATAAAAACTTAGTTTGTATTTTACTGATTGTCTTTTATATTTTACATAAGTTATCTTGCCGAATTTAATTTATTACCAATTTTAATTTAAGTGGCGTTGAAAAAAGTTCAAAATTGAAAAGTTAATAAATTTTAGGGCTCCCTTTTCCTGTACTCCATATATTTCAGTTGCTAAGAAACATAGCAGGCAAAAAAACATTATTGCCTTTACAGTTATACAGTTTTTTTTGTGCTAGCAACTTTCAGTCACACATTTTTCCATGATTTATTTGTTGCATTAGTGGACTTTAGTGGCGGCGTAATAGAGTCCACTTCAGGTGTGTGTGTGTGTCTGGGCGCCCCAAAAGGTATGCAACGTTCTTTTCAGCTACTTTTTGTTCTCTTGCTCTTTCGCTGCTGCTGCTGCTGCTGCTGCTGCTGCTACAGCTGCTGCCATCGCCAGTGTTAGCCATAATAAATGGCCACCAAGGTGCTTAAGCTCAAGCGACCTGCCGACCGTTTGGAGGAGTAACCAAACACATTTAGCAATTTTTTATGCAGCAAAGTTTGCGGAATCAAGGTTGTGAGGGGATACAGTTAATGCTCCTCTTATAAGACTTAAAAGATACAATATATGTATAAATTATCATAATTAATTATATAATTAAATGATAAATGTCAAAAGAGACTTGAAAAATATAATTCAAAGTTAGTTCTTAGATCTAAGAGTATTTCTTGAAAACTATGCGAGTAATCTTAAGTTGAACCAAAAAAAACATTTAAATTATTTTGTATGAAGAATATTTATTGATTAAACTTTTCCTTTTGATGCTGCTAAAAAGTGTTCGAAAATATTTGTCAGAAGTGGGATTCGAACCCACGCCTACAGAGTAGACTGCGACCTGAACGCAGCGCCTTAGACCACTCGGCCATCCTGACCTTGTGAAGACGCGCAGCCAAGAAGATTATATGTGGAAAAAGCCCAAACTAAATGCCTAAAAATTATAATTGGTATTAAGTTTTCTAAAAATAAAACATTAAGTCAAGGAATGATTTTTAAAAATTTAAATAGATTTTTTATTGATTTATCATCTCATTGTTTATACATCCAAATATGTACAATAATGCAAAATAAACTTAATGTACGACTTTGTTTGTGTAACGCATTCTAAAATAGTAGTTATAATTATGAATAACTATCGAAAATATGCATTATATAGTATGTTTGTGTTTATATTTAGTAAACAAAATTTAATTGCAATATATATCTTCTTTTTTTTTAAAAAAAAAAAATGTTAACCTCCATTCAAATACATACAATATATATTCTTTGCTTTGCTGCTTTTTGAAACACAACGTTTCACATAGTCAATTGCTAAAAAACATTCCTAGAATTTCTATAGTTAACTAAAAATATGACTTAAAGTTAATCAAAACTATTTGCACAAACTTAATATAAAGAAATAGTATTCAAAATTATATTCTTTTCATAATATTCCCTTAGTACTAAGTCTTTTAATTGCTGATTCTGAATTTTCGAATTGTAGTTGATAATTGATGAATAAGGTTATTATAAATTTCCCTAAATATATATATATATATTTTGTATGTATGTTTTATATATGGAGGGTTTTTTTCAGTTTTACGTCCCAGACAAAAGTAAAGAAATTGTGTTTTATAATTTGTATTTTTTAATTCAGAACATGTCGTTTGTTGGTTTTTTTTTTTGATTTTCTTTTGCTACAATTCATTACTTCAATAATTTTGCCATATATATGTATGTATAATATTAAACTAAGTTTAAAGAAGTACGCTATAAATATATGTATTTATGTATAATAAAATCTAAAATAAGATTTTGCTTTCGATATATACGCAATGGTATATATATGTATATATGTATAGTATTTACATAATTATTAGGCAACCACTTAAGTTTAAATTTTTTTTCTTCATAAAAATAAGTTGCATATATTTTCGATTGCTTCAATAATGTACTAAAAAAAGAAGAAGAAGAGAACCGATAAACTGTACATCACTCGCATCATAACCGTTATCATCAGTATCATTATCATTGTCATTTAATCGGAATCATTATCATATCATTTCATTATCATTATCATCAACAGCATGGTACAAAATAAAAGAATAACTAAACAAAGCTGCACATGTCTAAAAACGCGATACAATATATAAATATATATATATATTATAAGAAAACCATATATAGCTGACATGTTAATGTGTTTTCGTGTTTTTGTGTGTTTTTGTGAAACTTAAGCTAATTTGGATTTTCGAATAACGCATGGTTTTTGTTTGTTTTCTTCTTCTTTTGAGCTATATACTAAAAACAATTGTAATGGAGATATTTAGTACACAATTAGCTTCACTGCTGCTTAACATTCATTGCGGTTTAGTACATTGATTTTCATGAAGCGTACATGCGATTTATGTCGTGCTGATATTTGTCCTGTATATCCTTGCGCTTGAGCTTAAAAGCAGCCGTCACCAAACCCATATCGGGCGACCAAACTTCTTTGCACACCGTTATGGCCGCCGGCACCTCGAACTTTTGCAGTTTGCCTGCAAAAGAATGGAGTTTGGATGGAGTTTTAGAGAAAAGGTTTTTTGAGAAAGAGTTTTGTTTCATCATCTTACATTTTCGCGCATGTTCACTTATTTCCTTGAGTATGGCCTTCTCCATGATGGGCGATGAGCACAGCTCTTCGTATGTTTTGTTTATCAGCCCATTTCGTTCGGCCAGATCCTCGAGATGTTTCTGATTTGGCACGACCAGCGCGACAGTAAATTGCTTTGATGGATCACCATAGACACAAATGTTTTCAATGATGCCGCACGTTTTCAACTCAGATTCAACTTTGCCCAATGAGACATATTCACCAGCCTGCAGCTTAACCAAATCCTTCTTGCGATCTGTAAGTAAGATTATTTTTAAAGTAATTGAACATAACACAGATTTTGATATAAAACTAACCAATTATCTTAAGTACACCATCGGATTGGACTTCACCAATGTCGCCGGTTTTGAACCAACGACGGCCATCTTCCTCAAAGAAGTCCTCGTTGGTCTTGCCGGGCAGCTTGTAATAGCCTTGCGAAACACAATCGCCACCGATGAGCACCTCGCCTTGGGGATACGGTTTGTTGGTAATACGATAATTACCCTCCTCCCAGTTCACCAATCGAATATCGCAAACGGTCAAAGGACCACCAGTCCGTCCATAGCTCATATCACGGCCTAAAAGCATATTACATGGTTAGAATATTCCAAAATCATCAGTTGTTCAAATCACACTTACAATCCATAACAGTTGCGCCCGATGTAGTCTCAGTCAGGCCATAACCTTGTATTAAGTCCACGCACAGGCACGTCTTGATCTGCTCGTGTGTGTCAGCTGAGAGAGGCGCTCCACCGGACATAATAATACGCACTTTGCCGCCCATCAACTTGGCAACCTTCTTAAAGACCAGACTGCAAAAACAAACAAACAAACACAAATAATGAATATCAAAGAATTAATGAATATTAAAAACTGTTATTTGCTTACCTATCAATAATTGGTGTCTGATATCCACGCTGGATCCACTTGACTTTGTACTGATAAAGGAATTTAAAAAGCGCCTTTCGGAATGCCGAACCCGAATTGACCTTGTCATTGATGCCCTTCGATATGCGATCGAGTATCAACGGCACTGATGTCATGCACGTGGGCTTCAATACGGAGGCATCACCACTGCAGCCACGCTTTATCTTGCTGCTTGTGTCAATCAATGTCAACGGTGTTGAATAGCCAATCGATACGCCTGTCATCAAGCAAACGCTCTCCGCAACCAATTCAAAGACATGAGCCAATGGCAAAAATCCAATTAATACATCTTCGGGATATATGGCTACCATATCGCAGAATCCCTTCATTGTCGCAATGCAATTCTTGTGCGAGAGCAAAACACCTTTTGGCGTGCCCGTTGAACCGGAAGTGTACATGATGATCGCAATATCTTCGCCCTTGGGTGGCACATTTTCTGTGGATGGCAACAGAAATGTCGAAAATATATTAGAAAGTCTTAAAAATTCACTAAAAAAAATTTGCTACTCAACAACTATTTAAGATAAGTACACCATAGTTGGAAGTTATATCGTAATGTTAAAAATAAGTTACTCCCTGATAATAGTTTGTTTGTAGTATTGGTCTTTTGTGTTCGATTATAGTTCGTTATATAACTTACATACTTACTTACTTTTTTACTTACTTACTCACTTACTTACTTACTTAAGAACTAAATAACAGATAAGTTCATTCAACAAAAACTCAACAAACTGAACATATTCTTTCAATTGAACTTAAATGCGCATGTAAACCATAGATCTACAAAATACCCCTAGTTACAATTCTCACGGCAATTGAAAACAACTATATATACATATATATTCTTCTGACCTATCAATTTACATTCGCCCCCTTAGGTTTTGCTTGATCTTGAACCTACCAAATTTGCTGTCATTTCCAATTTTAACAACTTGATTGAAGGGAAGAATTTTGACGCCGTCCTTGAAACCAGTTGTTTCGGTCTTGCGCAACTGATCCTCCATATAGATAATGGTATTAACATTTGGGCAATTGTCGAGCAGTGTCTTAAACTTGGGCAACAGATCGTGCGAGGTTATAACCGTAGTAACTTCAGTTTCGCTAATGCCTTGACAAAAACAAAGAATCACAATTAATATTTTCGAGTATTTCAAGCATTTCGAGTATTTCGTTACTTACAGTGAGCAACACCATCATCTCCAAGTGTAGCATAGACGGTAACAATGGGCATGGCCTGTTTAAAGCAACCGTGGGCAGCAATCATCCATTCGGCACGTGTCTCCGCAAAGATGACAATATTCTGACGCGGTGCCTGGCCAAGTTCGCGTAGGCCACGTCCAAAGCTAGCAGCCATACGCTCGGCCTCAATGAAATTCTTCCACTTGTAGTCGCCCATGTTGTACTTTTTGAAGACACGGCCATTGGGTTGCATTTCGTCCTCTTCGCTGAGTATCTGACGCGTGCCCAAGCAACGTTTTGTCGAATGCGTTTTAGCCACATAGTTGAAGACCTTTTCGAGCGTATCAATGTTCTCCTGCAGCATCTTGACATGAACATCTCGCGGTGGTTCCGTTGTCCGATACGTCAACTCGATGTCATCCTGCTTTATGACCTTTGCCTGCAAATATTTCAATTCAACACATTAGTAAATAGCTTTCGAAAACAGTTTAAATATCAAACAAGGGTCACCATACACATTAAGAAGAAGAATTGTGATGTGCCAGGAGGAGAATTACTCGAGTGTTAGGGTGGAACCGATCTTACTATTATTTAGTATACAACATTTAGTATTTTTTTTGGTTTTTTGTGTGTGCTGGGAATCAATGTGAAGGGTGAAATGTGGAAGTCGTGAAATTCCCAATCCGTTCAGACACCAAAACAACTATTCCAAATAAACCCAAATTGATATATATACATCGATATATATATATATATATATGTAATAGTTAAAACCTCAATATCATCCGGCGCGTACTTCGAGGGCTCATCGACAAACAATTTCTTGCTTTTGACCGTGGCCTGCGAGTTGAAAGATGTAGGTTAAGAAAATATTACCAATATTAGATTTATATGGCATTAAGTGCATTTTTCTTTATTATTACACATGATTCGTAGTTAACCCATGAAATGTGCCTTATGTTTTATTTTGTCATCCTTATCATAGTTTTGACAGCCGTTAACTGATTGTAGCTATAAATCATATAATTTGTTTATCATTTATGACTTTGTAGAGTTGAGCTAAACGAACGTGAATCATATTGTCAAAGCGGAAGTCTAACTACAACAAAAATATATTTTATAAACTGACCTACAATCAAATGGAATTAACACTAAATAGCTTTGATAACGATTATTCGCAACAGTTCAAAGTATTTCTTCTAAGAACATTCACTATTCCGCCATAATTTTCCTTTGTGATACCGATTTAATTGGAAATATTTATTAAAATGTATTAATAATGATTAATACTTCAACTTTATAGATTTTGTATGTACTTTAAGGATTTATGTAGGTGAAAAAAAGTTAAAACTTTCAATAAAAAATAATTCTTTTATTTATGGGTATTTGGTAACTAGACAAACATAAAGATATATAAGATTGTTAAATAAATGAACTAAAATTTAACTATTTTAAGTTCAACAATATATTTTTTTTATGGGTACAAGGTTTAACAATCAGACAGTATCTCTGTCTAGATAGGTAGAGAGGTAGGTAAGACAAAGTCGAACTATAAAGCAGATAGTGAATAGATTCTACAGAATTGAAAAAAGTTAGTACAAAAAGTACAAAGCTGAAGGTGAACAAAAAATTGCATGACAAATGCTGACAGAGAGAGCGAGGGAGACAGAGAGAGAGAGAGAGGGAGAGAGAGCCCGGCTGTGCGTATTTTTTGAAGTAAAGGTCAAAAAAAAAATCAAAATAGCATGCAATAAAAGTTCGAACTATGAAAACGCGATTTGAAATGCCTTTAAAAAAAAAAAACG